>JAWMRA010000041.1:17178227-17218107 GCA_035584735.1 Pseudotriccus pelzelni | reverse complement strand
TTGGCTTTTGTCCGGAAATTCATCAGGACAAACTATTTCCAATCCCCAAGGAGGGGGACTTTTGCAAACCCATGACAGATCCCCTCTTGGTCTTCTCTAGAGAAAATCCTTGTTATCAAACAAGACAACCAGGAACATGTGTAAAATCAACATATTTTAATTTACAGCAGTGAGAGGACCAAGAGGTTGCACTCAGTCAGCTTATAGTTCAAGGAGGGAATAATGATTTGATTAACTATAGTAACTCAAAGGTTTTCTGTTTTGCGATACTATGCTCAGTGCTCAAAAAACAGTGGCTTCAAAAAGAACATACTGTAACACTAGCTCTGCAAAAACTAGCTTTCAAATATTCAAAGCATTTTATTAGAACCAGGTCTTCTGTCTGTCCTCTGAAACTATGGATGCTCAGACCTTGTCTTTCTGAGGAAAGATGTGTTATGATTATACCATTCTTTGGCTTTCAGGAAAAAAGCATCAGATATCATGACATTAACTAAAAAAAACCCCAACATTGTACTTGAGAGCAAATGTATGAATGTTAGATTTAATAATCATCTCAGGGCAACTAATTTTCATAACTAGTTGCTTTGAAAGCAGTTCATGATGCAACCTGACTCACAAGATAAGCTGTCTTGTGCTGTACCTCCATGACAATACAGAAAGAAATTACAACCAATTTTCTCCTGAGGTTTTGTGATCTGAGAGGCTAAGTGACAATGTCTTTGGTCTGCACATAAGTACCTAATTACAGGACTGCAAGATCAAGGATATTATCATGTCTTAAAAATATATATGTACAAAAAAGTTGCTTCAAAAGCTGGTGTGTAGACCAATAGCGTTCAAACGCTAAAGAAATATCAAAGCACAGCAATGGATGTATAAAGTTATTTTGTATTCTGATTATTAATGCAGACATCAGAGATTTCAGATGAGAATCTGCTGTTTTCCTGTGGTACTGAAATTAACAAAATTGTACAGTTTTCAAGCAGTAAAGTGATGGCATCTTTAAAACATCTAAGCAATGCATGGAACAATGAGAAGTTTGCTGGAAAGGGTTAAAAAACCCATTTACTTAAAGAATTATATTCTAACCTATTGCTTCATACTGTATAACAAATGTATAAATAGTAAGCGGATAAAATTTGTGGTTTTTTTTTTTTTGTTTTTAAGAATGACATTCATCTTCTTTAGTAATTTTAAAAATCAAGTTACGTTAGAAATAAAATACTTTTTTTCACTGTGAGGGATAGAAAAAGAAGAAAAAAATATTCTGTTACTACAACAAATGGCGGAAAAGACACACAGATTTGTATTCCTGAAAATAAGTTACAAATTTTTGATATTTTTAACAGGGGAAAGGTCTTTAAATTGAAATGTTTTCGGTATTGTTCATTTTTATACTCCAAATTCTATATGCAAAATTATTCCTTCATGCAATTAACATTTACAAGAAACTGATTGTTTCCCAAATCACGTATTTTTTTATAATCTTAATTTCAACATTATACAGTGAAGCTAAACATTGCATTCAGTTTGTCTAGAAGTTTCCATAGTATCCTCTTACGTCTACATAAAAATCCCAGTCAAAATTTCTCCAACGGAAGTTACTGATTCCTAAGTCACTAAAATTGGTCAGCATACAGTGCCTGATGCTGAGGCCAACTTATGACAATTGCCAAACTTGCTGACTCTGAGAGAGGGTAGTGATTTCTGAACTCCTCACAGGAACTGGCTTCTGGCTTAGAAATGCGTATTTTACAAGAGCACTAAGAAGGAAATTCAGTCTGTCCTGAATCCTTGAGTTTTAACACATTTTTTAAAATCTAGCTTCACATAACTGTTTTCCATCCTGTGAGCTTATATATACTACTTAGCATTATATGTAGTGTCATATGGGAATGATAGTATTTATCCACTGAATTTATGATTTACGTTAGATTATTTGCCATAATGAATTAATTTTAACAAGACCTTCACAATTGTTAGTCTATCAGCCTGATAAACAGAATAAATAATAATAATAATAATAATAATAATAATTATTATTATTATTATTATTTAAAATAGCCTACAAAATGTCTTCATGATGACTTTTAAAAGAATATAAACTTTTTTTTCAGGTAGGCTGAAATTGGAAAGTATTCATCTAAGAGGTAGTTACTGTTATTTTATTATATGTGATTCAATGTGTCAGATTATATTATGAAGCTTTCTAAAAGTGAATTTTTTGCTTTCCTTTTTCTCCAAAAGAATCAGAGTTAGCTTGCAAACAGCTAATCATGTCCTAAAGTAAAATAAAAGTCTTTTTGCCATTTCAAAAACATGTTGAAAGCCGGTGATGTTTCAGTTTTTTACATGTTAAATCACAAAGCTTTACTTTATGGCAATCAAAAAATAATTTCGCTATAATCACTGTAGACATATCATTTAGAACATCAACAGATTACATTTTTTGCAATACAAGTTTAATTGCAATGCTGTATATTGTAATACCACAGCATTCAAGATAATGGAAATGTAATTGATCAAACAACACACTCTTTTCGCATAACCTTTTTTCAGTTACTTTTATAAGCTCAAACCTTGAGAATTCTAAAGCCTGAGACCTCAAAAAGAAAAATGGGAAAACATAAAACACATTCAATGGGTTCATAACTTACTTAACTGAGCATCTGCATTCTAGAACATATCTATACTCATATGTTTAATTATTTTGAATATGGTCCAAAGCCCACTAGTGAGAAGAACTCCAGTCTTTAGAATGTTTTCCAGGTAATATATTGGACTTTGATTCAAAAAATGTTTACACAAATGCACTTTAAGTGCTGATGTACTTTAGTTTGATAACTCTTAAGCTTCACATGAAAGTGAGGATATTTTACTACTTTTATTGTTGTATTTATTTTCTTGTAGCATGTTGCTGACCAACCAAAAGGATACATTTCATGTTTATTTGCAGAAATATAAATTGATGTATTGGCTCTAAGAGAATGAAGAATAATAGATCTTTGTACTGAAAATTCCAAGAATTAAGTCTTAGTTCATGTGTAGAAACCATGGTTAGATAAGTGGTAAGTGCCTTGGTACTTGTGTTCAGCGTTTTGTACCCCTGAGTCCATAAAGTGGAACTGCTGTCTGTAAGGTTCCTGTTTCAACCGCTAGGAATACAATTAATTGCCTAAATCCACATATTCCACAACAACCTCAAAATGGACAATCAAAGTGAAACACATCTACCACTGCTGAAAAGGCAGATAAGAAAATCTAATCCCACAGAAAAAGAGGTTCTATTCCTTCTTTTATTCATTGAAGTGCTGCTGGTAGCACTGAGATACTGTTATGGCAGTAGGAAGCCGATAAGAGTACAGAAGCCTCTCTGCTTGTAGAACTATGATGCAAGTACAAACTAGAATGTGTGTATTAGCATATTTTTGACACCTCCAAGGCTCTACAAATTTTTATGATTGAAAAGATATTAAATGGATTTTTCTGCTCAGTTTGAAAAGCAGCATCCCATACCTCTGGTTATCAATAATCTTGTGCTTCTCATGCATCCATCACTTCAGTAGCTCAGCACCAGTCAGAGCAAACTTCTTTCTGACATAATGATCATGGCTCTTTTATTGAAATCTGTTGTACTCTCTGGTTTTCTTAGTCATCAGCACAGAACAATAATTTTGTTTAAGGGTTTCAAGGGCATATTTAGAATCATTTTTCATTGGCCTGACGATGTTTGAGGAAGGAATTATCCAGAATATGAAGCATTCTGGAAATGACATCTAGACAAACACTGAAAGGATATTGCTCTTGACATTTCAAAGGCATATAGACTATCATATTTTGTTTGCTTGAAAATTAAGTCAGTTATCCTGGGGAAAAGTATATACGGTTGGTATTTACATTTTGGTCTTTTAAAAATACCTGTTCCTGAAATGGAGGTGGTGGGGAGGGTTCAGAGTAGAGAAGAATATCACACTAATGTTGTATTGAATCATTAGCATTATTTGAACAAACTCTACTAATATGCAGAATCTTGCCTCTGAATTATAATGTGGATTTTGTCTCCTACAAGTAAAGAAACCAGCAAAACCTTCCAGATCACTGTAACATATTGAGTAGGCCCTTCATAAGAGTACATTAAAACAAATTCTATTTGTCTGTCACAGTTAATACCCCCAGAGCAACCTAATGTACCAGTCATTACAGTATTCTCTACAACCCCTGCAGGTTCATTTTACAGATGTTCAGGGAGATTGGCTTCAGGTGTGAAAAATATAATATGTAATCCAGAGACAACTGAGTGATGATAAGCATGATATTATTCTTGGCTACAAGGATCATAACTGATGACAACTAAATGCAATGGGCTGTAACTTCAGTTTATAATCCTTTCTTAAAGGAAAGAATAATTCTCAAAAATAAGATGCATACTTCTTGTTGTGTTGGTTTTTTTTTCTTGCAGGTGTTTTTCAGCTGCTATTATTTCTTTTCATTACCAAAATCCTAGAAAGCTGTATGTTGTCAGTTCCTTGACCTTAATATTTGTTCAATTTCAATAACTGATAAATCTAAACAAGATGGATTGAAGCATATTGCAAAATTGTTATTCCTGTCACCTTTACACAGTGATGGTGGCTGCTCTGTTGTGCAAAGAATTTATCAGATTATCAGGTGATGAATGCTCCCCAACTTCCACTGATATTGAGTGAATCTATTTCCTGATTAATATTACTGATTGAATAATCTTCTTTCAGTGACGTTAGATCTTCTCCTTCTGATAAATAGGCATAAAATGGATTTCATTTTGTCAGAGAAGTGTAATTTCATCCGTTTACCTGTTACCACTTGCTGTTGTGGATTTTATACTGGTTCTCTCTGCTACAAATGGGAAATGTAGTAGGCAGAACCAAAGCTAAGAGGTGTCATGTTCTTTTTTACTAAAGGGAAGTTTAACATGGTTAGGACTTCAGAGTATAGCTCAATGATACAAAAGCCGTCATATTTAAAAGAAGCTTCAAAGACAGTTAAATATAAGATTCATGTGTTAGAATTGAACCAACAGAGACAAAAAAAGAAAAAGGGTCTCAGAAAAAGTATGATTACACAGATCTTCAGTGAGAAATCAATGTTGCATGTAGGTGGTCTACAAGATCTAGGAATTTCAGAAGATTTTCAGGACAAACCAGTGGAGAACACTAAAGTGTGTTTTCCTCTGAATTCAAATGCTCTAGGAACAAACACCCACGGTGCTGTCAGAGTGAAGGGTGGGCTTGATGGGCAGTAATTGCAGCAATTTTGTACAACTAGCTAGAGCATCTGGTGGGCTGTGTCTGAGATTCAGCTACATAAGCAGCAATACCATCTCCAAGGGTCTGTCTGTGGCCACCACTAAACTTTCTTAGGATTACTAGAAGACCAGCATATACCATCTTGTACATTTTGTTCTTTACTTTCCACCTTCACATGTAGCATGTGCTGCTCTTAAAGAGCTTTTAGGGGTGCTAAGACTGAGAATAATGGTCTAGGGATAACGTTTGAGGTCATATCACTGCATGCCAGGAAGCAGATCAGGCCAAGGACAGCTCTGGGATTTTTAATTCCTCTGGACAGAAGCTATGCCCTTTCATCAGATTATTCATTCTTCTGGGACACACAAATCCAGCTCCATAGGTGAAGTACATGAAAAATGCTACCGATTCAAAAACTTTTTGCAACACTGCTAACTTGCATTAATTTAGTGTGTATGTAAATCACTGACAGAAAAATAAAATATCTTCCAACTTTGCGTTATTGGGGGGATTTGACTTGTGAGAATTTTGGATCAAATGAATGTCCCTATTTCCCGGTGGGCTGCCCCTAGGCTTCCCTTCAATAATTTATTTGTTCCAGAACTTTTGGCTCAAGAACCACTTCTGTATCCTACATATTTGACTGTATTGAATAAATCACTGCTGCCACAGCATCTGGGAGTTGGCAAAAACTACCAGATATACAGTAAGGATACAACTTTGTTCTGGATGACTCGTTAGAGCAGTCTCGGCACTCCTGAATGTGGAGATCTAACTAAATTAAAGATGAGAACTAATTTGGTCCACAGAGCTTAAGCCTGTTACATCAACTCACACATGATATCAAAGTTTGTCTGTAAAAAAAAGAAGCTAGAGAAAAAATTAAAAAAGGTGTTAACTTAATTGATTCAGTCATTTCAATCTGACACTTTCAAAATTTGTGTCTTCCCTTTAATTCAAACAAATTAACTTTGTATATGTTTTAATGTCTGTGGTGTTGCTCTACTTGGTGAGTTTGTGCTCTCTCACTTCCATCTTTCCCTGATCAAGACTTGTTTCTGTCAGGAAAGAGGTTGTTACCCGAGAGAAAAAGCTGGAATTTAGTTTAATAATCTGGTGTTTTCTCTTTCCAGTGGCTAAGCTAATATTTTAAATTGCCTAAGAAGAGGTCAGGAGAAATATGGTTCCATCCACTTATGATTCTATCCCAAAAGCTCATAAGGACTAGAGCTCTGTCTGCAAGGTACTTTTACAGCTATATGTTTCCATAGATTTTGTAAGCTTCATGGTCACCAAAGGAATAGAAATCGACCTGATTAAACTGTGTTATTAAAATCTTTTTTCCCCCCCTGTATTAGTCCAACTGCAGGAGATTTTGAAATGTTGCTGAACTTCATTCAACACAAATGATGGTGATTCAGTTGTAAACATATGTACTCATGTGCTCAGTTTCAGTCATATACTTTGAGCACTGTAGTGCTGGATTTTGTCTTGGATCAATAATTGTTTGGAATTGGATGATATCAGTGACGTGATGCATCCAAAACTTTCAGAAAAATAAGATAATTGTAGGAGGCCAGCCTTCCCACAAGCTTATTAGTGGGAAAACATTAGCCAAAAACGGGTTTCACCTGTTTTTGACAAGGTTTTCACATAGTGTTCAAATTACAAATTTTTTTACAAAATTACAAATCTTTGAAGAAGCACTGTTTTAAGAATAGTTATGGTACTTTGTGGACAGTGAAAAGATTGCATTATCACCAAATTCAAAATACACCTAAACAAATCTTTATAAATAGATATATTCTGCAGTAGCAGGTCTTTTAACTTTTACAGTTACTCGTAAAGAAGTGCTGTGGCCCTTTAAATTTTGAAAGCCCAAAATTTTATATAGTGAATGAGAGGAAATGAGAAATTTCAAATGTACAGACGGAAATGTGCAAAAAACCTAATTTCATAACAAGATGGAGATAACATAGGCACTGGGAAGAAAGAAAACCAAAGTAATAAAAGTCCTACAAGAAACCCAGTAAGAATATTTCAAACAAGTGCACATAAACATTTTAAAAAAAGATAATATGTTTTCTAGTTCCAGAAAAGTCAATGGATTGTGAAAAGCTGGGTGTTTTGTATTCTCTTTTGTGGCTATAAGCTAACCCCGTCAGCTAAATTTACAGGTTTAGCAATAAAAATCAACATCTGTAAGTTGGAAAATATTTAAAGAGCACCTTTAAACGCTTTATTGTACCAATAGGAAATTTTTTTTAATATCTTTGAGTATTATGCTTTAGCTACTCATTTATCTTTAAACTAAATGGGAAAAATAAAGGTGCTAACTCCACTTGGTTCTATTCTTTTGCCATGGGCTTATTTGCAAATTCTGCTTTCTATAATTTTAATAGGTTTCCCTAGTTCAATCCTCTTTGGGGAAAAAAAATCATCGTTAGAGAGAAGCAAAAGCATAATTTCTTCTTTTGATGGAAAGTACAAGTTATCCGTACTGGAGCTGCTTAAGTTCAGCAGAGACTCTCAAGAGAAAACAGGAGTTTCAATCTCTCAGCTTTTTGCACATTTCACTAAAGGCTCATAGATGGTAGCTCAGGGACTATGATGCAGAAGGCAGAGTATTACTTTGATGGAAAGGTGTAACCTTATGAAAGATTTATGTGAGTGCTGGTATATGTTCTATATTGTATTCTATTGGTAAGGATGTCGAAATATGATTTCCACCTTTCTAGAATGCTGAGAGTTCAATGAGTTAATGTGGAGGCCATCAGTGGTCAATTTGTCATAGGATTTTATGAGCTGGATAGGAGTAGAAGCAGCATCTTTCTACAGCCTAGTTTAATCTCACACCATCTATATTCTTCTAATACAGTGTTTTGGTGAGATATTTTAGGGATGAGACATCTTTTCCATTATTTGGATGATCTGAAAAAATGCACTAGAGAGGATCATAGAGTCAGATAAATTGATTTGTCTATGAGAGACTTTTTGAGTGATATAGTTTGGGGAAAGCAGAAAGGGGAATAATAGAGAAAAAGAGGAAAAAGGAGTGTTTTATCTTTTTGTTTCAAAGGAGGACTTAGTGTTTTTCAAATTCTCTATAACTACCAAAGTTTAAAAAGTACAGCAAGTAAAGCAAGTTAGAAAAGCAGTCTCAGAGGAGTCATTAAATTATCACAGTGGTGAAACTTGTAGAAATCTTTGGGTCGAATAGTTTGATCCATTTTCTAAAATTGTGTCTTCTTCAGTCAAAAAAGAAATGCTAAGTCTTCAGGGGCACTCCTGATTATATTGGGATCTCAGAAAGATTATCTTGGAGGCAGGTAGCTTCTAGTTAAATTTTTTTTTTTTTTCACTTAACACATCTCCTTCCTTTTCTCAATCTTCAATGACCTTAAGCAATTAACTTTTAAACCTTCCACTGTTTTTTAATCACATACATGTAGTTTATGTCATCCACTAGCAGAGATTAGAATTCCCTCACATTCATAACTACATACACCACTTTCCTTTCAGTTCTTTAGAAAGACAATTTTATGTTGTAAGAAATGCTATGATAGAATAATTATTTCGTAAGTTTTTAATTAAATTAAGTAGTGTGGTTCAATTTAATAAATTTAATGAATGCCATAGTTTAAAATTAAAATAAATTTTCACCAATATATAAAAGAGCAACAAAAAAAATAAAGACAATAAATATGAACATTTTAAACTATTGATGACTTCAGATTCTAATGTTTAGGATTCCCTTCCCATCCAGACATGGCATCTTTGGAGTTTCAGTGAAATATATTTTAATGTTTTACCATGATAATAACTTTCAATCTGGCATTATTTTCAAACAGTTATTTTCAGCACTTGTGTTTTTAAGAAGTAGAAGCACCTGGAAAAGAGGAAGTATTTTGTCTTCAATAATTACTGGCAAGGTTTTAGTTCAAACACTGTTTCCTGCTCCATGTGTGCTGATGAAGAATAACTGATGATTCCTTGGAAAAGTCTGAGGAGACAAGGAGAGAAAGGAAAATTGTACGTGATGACACTACCACTGAGAGGAAAGCTGCACTCTATTTTCCATTCGTGTGAAAGACAGGGCGAGTAGCACCAACCTTGAATTGCAATAAGACAGATTTGTGTTAGTGGGTAAAACGTTTATAAAAAACATTATTTAAGCTAATGAAGTGTTGGAATGCACATTTGTGTGTCTCTATTATTCTGTAAAGCATAATAAGAAAAATTTGTCTAAGTAATGATCTAGGTACAGCAACTCCTTCCTTGAGGCAGGAGGTGAACTAAGCAATTGTCTGAGGTATGTCCCAGTCCTGCAGGCGAAAACTTGACCATCCCCTCTTCCCTGTAACAGTCTACGCATTGCCAGTGGTTGAAAACAAGTAGAGAATTAGTATGATGAAATTCATAAGTCTTGGAGCTGTAGCTCACAAATTCTCTAATGATTTTACCAAAAGACCACATGATAACCTTATACAAAAATTCGACAAATATTTCTGTTAAAGAGTCTTAACAGAAGAGTCAGGAAGCTAAGTGACCATTACTTCTGAACTCAGGGAAACAGTCTTGATATTTGTTTGTATCCTGTAGTGTGTTAATGTAGAGTAGATCAGAAACAATTCTTTTAGAGGTATTAATCCCAGTAGAAAGAGTAGATCTCGCATAGATAAATCTCAATACTGGATAAACATCACTTAAAAGAAATCTAAGGTGCTAGAGGAAAAGTATAATTATAATCCAACTTAAAATGTTTGTTTATGCTCAAACTGAATAAAGTATCTGTGGTAAATTAGAGCCTCATACTCTCTTAAAATTCTGATTAGTAAAGACAACAGGTTACAATTCTATGCTGGAGGAATCTCCCCTTAATTACTGAAAGTAATGCTCCAGAATAAGAGTGGGGGTTTGGGGCAGTTTATTTGTTTTCCGGTAACCACTGAATTCATTCCATGCATTCTGAGGATTTTTAAAGCTCATCGCTTAACCAGCTCATCTTGTAAAAATCTGAACAGTTTGAAGACTGTAAAAATATGAATAGTTGCCAATCACAAGATTGAACAGTCAAAAGCTAGGCTTACCAGGCAGTTAAATTATCATATTTTGTTATACATTTCTTTTTTTTTTTTATTAATCCAGAGTTTTATTTAGGTTTTTTGAAAGTGCATAGTCTAGACTAAAGAGAGTTAAATAAAGAAAGTAAGGGGATAAGGCAATTGTTTATATTTCCAAATAAGTGTAAAATTGGAACCCATGTGGGAGTAAACACATTGGTTAAGTACAATGCAAACTGAGTAAATGTTTACAGATCATATATCTCATCACTGATTCTGTTTTTCTCAAAGTTCTTTCACTTTGAAGATTGCTTATAAAATAGGTTATTTGATTTAAAATAAACAAGGGTGTAATTAACTCATCTCTATTTGCATTTCACAGTGAAGACATCTATCTCCTGGAGAATGAATTGAGTATTTCCAAAAGAAAGTTCCTTTGTAATGAAATTGCAAATTTATCAGCCAAAAACTGTATCCTGAGATATCTGATTTTTTTTAATGTATGAGCATATACCATTGAAGGTAAGAATAGAGATTTTTAATTGCACTCAACACTCTTTTTGAATGTGAAAAATAAAGAATGGGTTTGTTGTGCTTGTTGTCACCTCTGTTGTTGAGGAGACAAGTTGTAGAAGTTTTCTAGCAGTTGCCAGCTCCATGATAGCTCGACTGAATTACTGTAATTTAGACAGAATGTGATGAAAAAATGAGTCACTAATACCAAGTTGCTGTCTATCAAGATAGGACCGGGTTGCCAATCACTACAGCTTGTCTGACACAATCAAAATCTTCCTGGCTCTATGAACCTTTGCGATGATTTCAAGCAGGTATACTATTTGCAAGATAGCTTCATGGGAATTTAGATGACAGTGAATTGCTATCTATCTATTACAGTAAAGCAAAGAATGACTACAGAGGCAAAAGGAGTATTTTGTTCAGAGTAATTTTTCCATTATAATTTTCCACTGAGTGTAAGTTCCTACTGTAGTTAGGGACTAATATAGTGATGAATAATCTACTGCAAGTTGTCTATCCACAAAATGAAGAATCTTTTTTATTTTCTTCAGTAAGTATGATTTCTAAAATATTTTCTTCAAAGGAAACTTTGACAGCTCATTATTCTCTATTGGTTCTGACTTGTTGCCTAAGTTCTGTTAACATTTCTTTGCAGACTGAATAACTCAATGTCTTGTAAACAAGAGCACAGAAACCAAACTCAGGATTTTTCCATTTTTTAAATCAACTCCACTCACTCTTTATATCAGGGTCTGGCAGACATTAGGCATGTCCTGATGTCTGTGGTGAAGACAGCTTCACCAGCTTGCATTACAGATTATATCACTGCCTAGACATTTTGAAGCTCTGCCCCAGATGATCATCCCCTCTATAAAACTCTAGCCCTGGGAGCTGCTGGCTCACTGTACTGACTATGAGTTTTACTTTAATACATATGTATAAGGTTCTTTAATACCTCAAGATAGCATCAAGAGAGTAAGCCACAAGCTTGTTCTCAAGGAATTTTTTATTAATTCAGAGGATTAAATGAGGGGATTTGGCCAAAGTTCAAAAGGACTCCACACCAGCTAGGCAAAATGTTCCACCACAATACTGACTCAGCATATACTGTTAATACACAACATTTAAGTTAAAATCCAAGAAACCAGTTCCACAACACTTAAAGAAAGATTCAGTCCCTCCAGCTCCAAGCCCTCCCAAGCATCAAGAAAGGAGCAAAGAAAGAGAAGTAGAGGGGCCAAGAAGAGAGAAGGGGAAGGAGAAAGTGGGGGAGACAGATTATGTAGCTACCACCAAAGCCTGGCAGAAGACCAGCTCTCACAAGTTCAAGTGGCAGGGCTTTGACATGAGGCAAACACGTCTGTGGTTTTATTTGCTCTGGTCCCTCTGGCCATCCCCTCCTGGCAGGGTCTCTGACCCACCAGTCACTCCAGGGTTCCAGGCCAGGGTGCGGGGCAGCATTCTCAGTGTCCCTGCCAATCTGAGGCTGGGTGAGGGGCTGCAGGAGTTGTGGTGTGTTACGGCTTCCCTGGGCTGTTTGTGCCTGCCAGATACTCCAGGGCTTCCCTGTGTGGGCTCCAGGGACCTGCCTTGAGGGACACGATGCCACCCCACCTCCGTGAGGTTCAACCCATCCCTTCCACACCCCCCCACCACACTCCCTGCAAGGTGGTTCTGACTCAATAATAACTAACCTGGTGTCTAACACCATCTTCAGACCTACTTTTGCTAAACCACTTACCTTAGATATACTGTCAGAAAACCTTTTTTTCTGGGAGGTAGTGAAGAGGGGGACATAGGAGAAAATTCTGAGAAAATTCTGTGTTACCTTTTTTTTTCTGTGGCACCCACAAATTCTTTAACTTCACAGAAAACAGATTTTCATCTTTATTTGTTTTTCTTTTAAATTCCTCAGCACTATTTTCTGATTAAAATGGGTTTCCAAATCAACATTGCATTTTCTCTAAGAGCAGAAGGAAAACACCAAGGCTAGCTTTGGCTCTCAGGAGGGTAAAGTGAGAAAGACTCATTCAAAGAATGACTTTTAGTGATGTTTAAGTTCCTGCTCTCAATAACTCTCTGCAAGGATTAGGGCAAGTAGATTACAGACAACTTTGTACAGACAACATACTCTTTAGTCTTATCAGGAGTCATAAGGAATCAGCCTAGCAAAAAATTTCCCATGTAGGAGATTACACTGGATTTTAACTACCTAAGTTTTTATCATAAAGTTAAGCAATTAAGTAAGGATTGGCAATATGTATTTCTAAAGACCCTGTGTGAATGAGAGGAAAGCTGATATGGAGACCTTTTGAGCCAGAAAATATCTCTTTTATCTTACCTAAAACCTCACAATACTCTATTTCTTCCTAAACCTCTTTTGTTAGCCAGTGCTATCTTTGATGTGAGAAGCAAACATGCCATTTCTTTCCTATACAACACAAATTTCACTGGAAATAAGACAGTGAACAAATAATTATTATGTGTAGATACTTTCTAAGCAGTCTAACATAAATGCTAAACAATTCACTGCACTAAAATGCTCCTGAAAGCCTGTCAAGAAATCTCAGGCTATATACAGGTGAGTTTTGGAATGGAGCAGATAACTGCAGGCATGAAAGCACTGAGCACTCAGATAACTAAAGCATTGTGGAATTTTTAATCAAGAACAACTACTCTTGAGATGTAATATTCTGGGGACAGAAACTGGAAAGATGTGTTTGTTTTGGCTGGGGTAGGGTTAGTTTTTTTCACAGTGGCTAGTATGAGGCTGTGTTTTGGATTTGGGCTGAAAACAGGGTTGAAAATACAGAGATGTTTTTGTTATTGCTGAGCAGAGCTTACACAGAGGCAAGGCCTTTTCTGCTTTTTGTACTGCCATGCAGGAAAGAAAGCTGAGGATGCATAGGAGGCTGGGAGGGGACATAGCCAGGACAGGTGACACAAACTGACCAAAAGGATATTCCATAACATATGACATCATATGTTATTATATTCTCTGCAGAAACAAGTTATAGATCTTAAGTGAAAATAGCCCTATATCTCAATCTTATAGAGATTTAATTGTCTCTACTCCTTACTACTTTCACCTTTTTCACACTATTTTTTAATAATGAAAGCTTAAAGAAATAAGTAATAGGTTTTTGAGCTAAAAAAATTATTTATAATAATTCTTTTTCTCTGCAATTTGACAGCTTTCTGGGAATGGAGTAAAAATTTTAATATCTGGTCTCACAACCCTAGGTCCCTTGAATGTTGCAAAGCTTGATTATTATTTTAACTAACAAAAAAAATCAAAATAATAGTTTCTGCTAGACTAGCCTATTAGAAACGTAGCACTAATTAGAGATGACTGTACAGTACTCGAAATAATTGAGTGCGCATGTAAAAGAGTTTCAAAATGTTAAGATTTGTCGCCTGATTGTCAAAATGATACAGATGATATTTATATTATTTTATTTATGTTCCTACCCCAATGAGGTAGTAACAGAGATGATAAATTAAAAAAAAAAAAATCCACAGTAGACTACCATCTAACAGTGATAATTTAGGAGCTGTCCATCAACATAATTTTTTCACCATTCTAGCAAAAGCATGAGCAATCAACTCAATAGGTAGTTTCTCTGTCATGTAAGGGTTATTTACTTTCCTTTGTATGTTAAATGCACAACCACGGTAGATCAAACAATCTTCTGTTGTCTGACATAGTGCTATTTTGAAATAGAGTGGGAAACCACTATATGTGGCATAATGCCTTTTCACTGAGCAAGGTTCAAGGAAGGTGGAATAACTTTTGCTGTTCACTGTTTTTAATTCTGTTACTTACTTTGCAAACAAAAGAAACCACCGATAAATTGTCTGACAAAGAAACTGAATGAATTACTTTTTTCACCCCAGCTTACACATCTATCACCAAGTCATGTTCCTAGTTATGTCATAAATTACTATCCCAGTAAATCTTGACAAATTTTAACAAATAGAACAAGGGCTATAATAAGAACATGTCAGTAAAAATAATGTCTGCTATTCTTTGGGAAAAATCCAATGATACTCCAGAATCCCTGAAATCTTTGTTAACAAACGTGAAACAAACCAATTGTCATGATTTAATCCCAGCTGGCAACTAAGCTCCAGGCAACTACTCACTCACTCACCCAGAAGCAGGATTAAGGAGAGAACAGGAAGAGTAAAAGTGAAAAAACTTGTGGTTTGGTATAAAGGCAGTTTAATAGGTAAAGCAAAAGCTATGTGCACAAGCAAAGGAAAACAAGGAATTCATTTACTCCTTCCCATGGGCAGGCAGGTGTTCAGCCATCCCCAGGAAGGCAGGGCTCCATCACAGGTAATGGTGACTTAGGAAGGCAAGCATCATCACTACAAACATACCCTCTTCCTCACCCTCATCCCCTGCCCTCCTCCTTCTTCCCCCAGCTCCATATACTGAGCATGATACCATATGGTATCGAGAAAATTTAGTCACTTTTCTTTACTCTCTAAGATGTGAATTATTAAATTGGGTGCTCCTCCCTTTGTAGAATACAATTGAGTTATGGGAATTAAAACTCATAAATTATTAGTATCTTTCCATCATGTAGAAACTGTTAATATTATGAAATTTAAAAATATTAAGATATGTTGTTGCGTGCGACCTGACGAACATGGAAGAATCTGGAAGCCATTTGTTGAATTGAGTAGACTTTTATGCTATATGACTGGTTAAATTTATTATTGATATACATATACACTAGCTTTGTAACAATGCATCAGAGAAATAACCAGAGAAGCAGAGCTGGTGATAATGTTTATTTTCAACCAGTGACCTGAGAAACCACACTGTTTTGATCTGTAAGACTGCCTACTTCAGGCATTTAAAGCAGGTGCAGAGGTTGTCACAGTCAGCTTTGAATGCTCTCTCTTCTCTTCATTAGAGGGAAGTTAGAGGTGCAATTTGAGAAAATGACAAGCTTAAAGTATGACAGAATCTCTTACTAGCCCCTCCCACCCAAATCTTTGGAGATTTAAGGCTAGATCTGAAAATTGTCCGGTCTCCACATGTAGCTGTACCTCCTTATGACTGTGCGTGAGTACAAAACCCATATAATTTAGAAAGATTCATCCACTCCTCTCCAGACAAAGGAGAAAACGGAATACTCCAGTAGGCATCTATATGGATGGTATTAATGGCAAAGTTTGCCAGAGTGAACTACAATATGGGGCAAAATGTTGTGCTAGGTACAATCTATGTGACAACACAACAGCTTGAAATTTATGTTTGTATCAGGGGACTTTGTGATGAAAATGTTTAATTGTGTGTTTTCACACAAGTTACAAATCATTGTTACTTGTGAAGACAAAAAAACACCTTCGCAATTGCTGAATATTGGGAAATTCTCCAAATAAAGATCCATACTGCTAGCTTTGGTTAGTCGGTTGTACATCCAAGTAATTTAGTTCTTCTTGTGTTTTATTGACTGTGTTTTATCTGTGTTTAGCTATGTCAGTGTGGCTTGATTCATAGCAATGGGTGTTGGCTGCCATTGACAAAAATATAATCAGCTATTCTTAAAGTGAAAGGAGAGGTACACAATGAAGAATAAGCATTTGTTCAACACGTATTCAAGAAGTATTTGATAGAGCAGTTTATAGCAAGTCACGGTAGTTTTCTATAATGTGTTTTGAATATGAATACTTTAACAAGACCAACAGTATTTATTACATGATTATTATATTTAACTTTTTATTTATTATTTATTTTAACTTTTATGCCTTTGATATCCAGAGAAAGTTCTGTTTTGAATAAGTATTTGCTCTCATTTTCCAGTCATGGTACAATTTCTCGTAAAGTCAAATTTTTCTGATATCTTCATCTTACAGGAAATGAGTGTCTGAGATATAAAGAACAACAGTATTTGGGGATTTTTGTTTGTTTGTTTTTTGTTGTAACATTTGTGTCATATTGGTTCATCTTAAGCAAAAGAGAAAATGGGCTGGAAAAGTGCAATACATTGCAAGAAATAGAAAATATGCTAGAGCTTATACTTAGAACAGTTATTAACTTTTCCCTTTATTTTATCATTTGTTCCTTTTTTTTTAATGGTCCTACAAATACCAACCATGCCCTACCTGCCTA
This sequence comes from Pseudotriccus pelzelni, assembly GCA_035584735.1. Taxonomy (NCBI): domain Eukaryota; kingdom Metazoa; phylum Chordata; class Aves; order Passeriformes; family Tyrannidae; genus Pseudotriccus; species Pseudotriccus pelzelni. The sequence goes on along the minus strand of JAWMRA010000041.1, from coordinate 17,201,110 downwards.
TTACCCTCTCCCCCTTCTCCCTCCTTTCCTTCACCACATAATCTAGTTTCATTTAAGCATTTATGCATGGTGTTTTATGTCTGGAACAGATTCCCTTTGTCAGTCTAATACACTTTCCCCAGCTCCTCAAGTTCTTTATTAAATTACTTTTCTAAAATAAGATTCTTTTCAGCTCTCTCACAGTCTCCCTTAGTAACATCAACAGGGAGATGACTCAAATTCATTAGTATTAAAACATAAACTGATAAGACTTAGAAGTACTTGGGTCTGTTGAATGCAGCTGAATCTCATAAAACCATGAAGATTTTTGTGCATATTGTCCAAAGGAAGGTCCTCACTGATGTGGCATCAAATGTAATTTTCTTCAAAACAATTCAGTAAATTGTTATTCAATGGAAAGGTATGATGGGTTTGATTTTTCACATAAGAAATTCAGTGGAGCAGACTGTAGATGGCATTTCTCTGCCATCATTCAATGATGAATTCAATGACCTTCTTGACTCAAGGGACTTTGCCACATGGTCGGGGCTAAGTTCATTTGTCTGAGGGATCGTGAAGATTGTCTTCATATATATTGAGGAGGAAACAGACTCTATTCAAGTGATGTATATAATAGAGCTTTTCTGGAGGAAGGGTTGTGTGAAATTCATTAACATTTAAATAAAAAAATTATCTCTTCTTAAAGTAAATAAGCAGATATTTAATTATACTGTTGTAGAAGACAGTTATGTATTTAACTTGTATATTGCAGGCTTTAGATCAATCAGATATTAGATCAAATTAAGGAGTTAGTTAAGCATTTAGATCAATGAGACCTAAACTCATCCTACAGTACATTTGTGATTCAAACCTGCAGTTTTTAGATTTTTTTTTTATTCATTATATTCTTAGTATCTTTTAAAGAAATAGGATGTTATTACATTTTACGTAAGCAGTACTTCTTCTTGATGCTATTCCAAGATACACTTTTGTGGAACAAGAAGTATACTTAATGCTGTTTTCTATTACCAAAATGAAAATTCTTGCAGAAATGAGTTTATTAGAAATTCCTTTTTGTGTTTTCCTACTGAAACAAAATAGTTTGACTTTAAGAACATGAATCATTTGTGGGGCTATTAGTAGAACTATTTATGTGGTTAGAGTATAAATAAAATATTGTGAATATGAGACAATGTGATGTGTTATTTCCATTACAAGATAACAAATTATGAAGCAAATTTTTCATAATATAGTTTATATGTTGAGAAACAGCCTCTATTTGTATATTCAGATGCCCAAATTAGTGCATGCAAGGTCACCAGTTTGGAAAAACTAACTGGTTTTCTCTTTATGGATTTTCATTAGAGTAAGTCCAGATTTTAAAAATAGATTTTTTTTTTTCAAAGCATCTAAGAACTAGATATTGTTTTTCTTTATTCCCAATGAAATTTCTTGGCTGTATTTGCCTTTTCATTTTTACCTGAATCCATTTCACAGCATCATATTAACGATGTTTTTATTTTGTTGCTGATTTTTAAAGATTTTGAAGTACCTCTGCTTTTCTTCTCCTTTTAGCTTTGAAAAAATTGCACCCTTATTTCATCAAGTTCAAATATCTGCAAGTAGTGTAAGCTGAGCCCAGGAACGTTTGATCTTAAGAAAGGAAGTTCTTTGATCAAATATACATTTTAATGATGTTTGGGTTCTGATTTCAGAAATTATTTAAATACAACAACATGAAGCTAAACTGTGAAGACAGCTTCAGAGGCTGTATGCATTCCAACTCTAAAATAACAGATTATGGTATATGTAAGAATAAACATATTGTTATCTAGGAAAGGCAAAGAGGGAAGAGAGAAACTAAAAAGAACAACCTATGTTATGCTCTGAAGATTACTCCTGTAGTAAAATGACTACAGACATGAAGAAAGAGTTGGTCTAGGTGAAAAAAAGACAAACAGCAGTTTCTATAAAGAATATTTTTGGGATTTTAAGATCATTTTTGTAGTGAAAATCACGTCAGAGCTGACAGAGTAATACTACAGCCTATATCAAAGGATAGTTGAAGGAAATCTCAATTATTATTCTGATAAAGCTGGTTCCAAAGTCCAAATTTTGTTATACATGAGGGTAATTTTTCCTAGGGTAGAGTGAATTTTGTTCCCTGTAAGGGAAGCGCAAATGGATCTAGGACATCAACAGCCTTTGGGTCACAGACATAGTTTATACAGTTTAAAGTCTTGAAAGAAAATTTAGCAGATTCAAAAGCAGTAACTATCTTTGAAGTTTGAAAGCAACGTCTTCCCACAGGAGAACGAACAATACGTCAAGTAATTAATGTTGTATGATATAAAAGCCTAATGTCACTATGAATAGATTTCTGATGTATTTAACACATTATGGCATAATCATTTACTTTTTACGGATTCTCTATAGCTATTTAAGAGAATGAAATATATTTTACATTTTTTTAAAGAAACTTTTATAAAAACCTGTTGCAAAGTTGTGCTGAGATATGAGTCCTTCAATAGCCTCAGTGTTTATATGATTTCCCAGAATTACTAACAGTTCACAAAATTAACATCTTTGATAGAAGAGATTAAGAGAGGACCACTCTTCAATACCGTACACACCAGTGATCAGACGTTCTCACAGAGCAGTAGGTGATATGTGATCAAACCCTTCTTTCATTTAGGCAAAGGAGTAATTTTTTGTATTAGTTCTGAAACTTTTACATGGCTTGCAAAATACTTGGCTAGGATTAGCGTAACTGGCAAAAAAGAATCATGACTCCGTTCTGAATGGAGGATGTGGACTTTTCTGGACCACAGTGGAAACTTAACTTAGAAAATTAAGGAATGGTTTTTATCCTCAACTCATTATTTCAAAGTCTGTAATTTAGGGAGGTTTCTGTTCTAGGTGTGGAACTATGATGCAGAGGACTTCTTTAGATGCCTTGATCATGATATGCCTTTCAAGTGCCCACTTCCAGGCTGTGATGTCTTCCCGACGGCCTTTTTTGCTGGTCGAACTGAGAGTCAAACACTGAGATGCCCCTGGGTGAAGTTAGAGTGTCACTGGACACTCTACTTTATTTCTTTAGTTTCGATTGTTTTTTTCATGTTAAGTGAGAGATAAAGGATGAGACCTATATAATTTTAGAGCTGAATAATTACTGATAGTACTTCCATTTCTCTGTCCTTTCACTAAAAGATTAATATTTCGGGTCTCTGTGAAGCAGAGTGTAATTAGTTTTTTGCTGGATAATTTAACATTTTTTATTTAATAAAAACAAGAGACAATACATAATTGTCTCCTGTGGAAACACTGCCCTCGCTTCAGTTATTACTTCAAAGAATACACTAACAACTTTCCATTTTTTAGCTAACAAAAATTCTGAAAGTAGCTGTTGAAAAAAATATCACAAGTATTCTTTCACCCCAGTGCATATGAGTAATATTTAAAAGACACATGTAGTTGCATTACCATGGAAATGTAAATAGTGCAAAAGGAACATACAATGAAGATGTAATTTTATTTATATACAAATTTCAACTTATAAGTTTTCATTCATGAACTGAGCGAAGGTTTAGATGGGATATTAGGTAGACAATCTTTACTGTGAGGCACTGAAACAGGTTGCTCAGAGAACCTGTGAATGCCCCATCTATGGAAGAATTCAAGGCCAGCTTGGTTGGGGCTCTGAGCAACCTGGTCTAGCTGAAAGTGTCCCTGCCCACGGCAGGTGGGTTGTAACTGCATGAACTTTACAGTCTCTTTCAACACAAACCATTCCACGATTCAATGATTCTATGTTCTTAGTTTATATCTGAATTCCAGTTTTCCACTCCCTTAAAATCTTTTTCATCTGTTGATAAAGAATAAATATTCCATAGGATTTGTCTATTCAGTTTCATTATCCTGACAACGGTACTGCAGGTGGTTCTCAAACATAACTAAAACATTGCATATCTGTTTTGGGTATGATACTATTGGTATTATACAACTTCAGTCAGGGTTTCAGGCTTTGAGCAAATGGGTAATCTGTCAAACTCAATGTCCTCATGTTCTGCACAAAGAACCTGACTTTAGTACACCATTTCGCCTCAACACTGACCAGTTTTCTCCTACTTTCTCTCACTATTTTCACCTAATTCTTGCTTGGAAAAAATAAAAAATAAAACCAAAAACAAACCACAAAAGAACCCCCAAAAAACACTACTGACCTTACCATCAAAATATTTGTTATTTAACTAGTGTGCATAATCTCTGTAGCTTTCTTTGGAGCTGTCAAAATGGACAAATCCCCCCTTTCAATTGTTCAGGTTGACAGTCTGAAAGCTGAAAGTTGCTCATCCCAGTTCATAAAATGCTCTCCACACTTTGTTTTAATAGCACTCAACATGAAAAGTATAGGGGAATGGAATGCCTTTCACCAGTAGCAAACTTAGTGGGAAATGAGTAAAATTCATTGGGTAGTTTCAAACAGATGAAAAAAGTTTAAGAATTGTAAAGGATTATGATGTTTCATTTTAATGGTCTGCAAATGGAAAGTTAAGTTTTATTAGGAAAAAACAAGAAGGATACTATGATTTTTACTTCAGAAAAATCATTCCTTGGTGATTTAAAGTAATTTAGAGTGTGACACTTTTCTCTTATCAAAAATGTGGGAATTTTATTATGTTACATGGATATTTTAGGCTACATGAAGTTTTTTTGCTTTTTACACAATATAAAAAAAAAGAAATCTGGTCATCTCCAAGCTTTAAATTAAATAGAAAAGGTGCCATCCATGATGGAAAAGCAAAATTGCTGTCCAAACCAGGAATGTAAAAATTCCTCAAACCCCTATATTTTCCTATACATATCTTCCTGTCCCACAAACTGTCATTTTGCTGTAAACACAGTAGTGTCTTGTTTACATATTAAGTGAAAATCAATGTACATTTATGGCAACACTTAAAGGGTAAAAGTGAGTTGTTTATTTCAGTGTTTTGTAGTAATGTATAAATGGGTTACCACTCACTTGAAAATGAATCATCATTTTGCCTCAAACAAAAGAGTTTTCTATGACCTTTTACGTGCTAGAAAATATAAATAATAATTCATTATATAAGTCATCTTGTCCTGATTTCTCTTAAATATCCTTTTTTATGGTGGGCTAAAATTTCCCAGAGAAACTCTTATTTTCATGGATGACCAACTCTGTAGCTACATTTGCCACAGGTTATTGATTTTTTTCATGTGGCAATATGGACAATATTATGTATTACTCTAACTATTATGTAGTTAGAGTAATAGATCTAATCCTTTGAGACTTACTGACCTCACCACTCTTTTCCAATGATACATTTCATATCGAAACTGAGTTGCTTTGGTATTTTATTCATGTATTTTGAAGAGTTTCTCTCAGGATCTTTCCTGCTTGTGAAAATTCCATAAATTTACTTGGAACTCATGTTGAGAGGTGAAAAAGTGTTCTCAGTACTTGCAGGTGAATCAATGTAATTTTGGATGCATTTGAAAGAGGCTGTATGTGTATAAATATTTTGACTCTTTAAAGTGTTAGAATAGTTTCACTTCCTTTTTGTAAGTAGCAGTGAGTGGTTCAAAATCTGAGTTTTCTTTTCTTTCCATGACCATATTTATGAAAATCCTTTACAGGGGATGGAGAGACATCAAGTGAAATGATCTCCAGATCAGATATCAGACTGCGGGTTTACTTTGATGACTTTATGCAAGCATCAGAGTTGCTCCCATTTTTACTGTACCTTGGTATCATCCACATAAAAAATAGTCTCTTTAAAAGTAAAATGATAGTTTACTAATTGCTTGTTCTATCAATTTGTCTGTGGTTTGTCTGTGAACCCAAGATGCTTTATACATGTTCATATAACCATTGACAAAACAGGTGAAATTATGCCCATGGTGTCACCTACGCAACTTTGTAGCTGTCATATTTTACCCCTAGTGACATTTTTTAAGCACCTTTTCACCCGTGCTAAATAGACAATTCCTTTCGAATAAGAAATCATACCATTTGCTCTTAACATTTTGTTCTGAAGTAATGATGTAAATGTTAATGTCTTGTGATGCACCGAGATAAACACAACTCATAAAAAAAGATAAATTATGTTTTATAATCTGAGTAAGAGAGGCAAAATGAATTCACCTAATTTAAACAGTGTGAAATGCACTTTTACGATTAACATGAGCAGTATTGAGGCTGAATACAAGTTATAAATGATGAGGTGCTGTTTTTTCAGGAAACTGAATAAAAGGACACAAATAATTTAATATTATAAGATATTCCAGTATTGTGGATCTGTGTATGGACAGAGAAAATTCGTAGTTTCTTTGTAAGTCAAGTTGAGGAAATAAACTCTACTTTTCCCCCCTTCAAACAAGATGGGGAAAAACAATTTCTGCAAGTGGCTGCCTCTCCAAGTTCATAGACCTGACATTTGAATTTCATTTTTACAATAAGTTGCTGAACAATAAAAATCATTATATAGTGTGATACCTATCAAATGCCTTATGAGATTTTGGTTCAATAAACAATTCTATAAAAGCAAGTAAACACAGAAAGTATTAAGCTGTATTTTCAAAGCACAGACAGCAGACTCAATATTTGTTTGACAATTTAAATGTTAAAATAATGGATTTATTTATTTCTGTTGTATGAAATAGAAATCTATGTAACAGCAGACTGCAAATGCAGATTATAAGAGAGGTAACATAAAAAAATTTACACAACAAAAGACTGATTTACTAACAGATTTCTTATTTGTGAATATAGGTACCACTAAACATGTACTGCATGCAGGCAATTTGTTGAACAGTAGTTCAAACTTCTAGTATCACAATGCAGGGAACAATTTCTATCCATTTCTAGAAAAAAAAAAAGGAAAAGAAAAAAAAGAAATGTGCTCACCAGAAATCATGAAAGAAAAGACTAAAAAGGTTGAAAAGAGATTTAAAAGCCACACTGGCTTTTGTATGGCTTTTGTGAGACTGATTCCCCTCTCAGATATTAGAGTAACACTCAAGATATTGGTAGAAAAACGCTGAGAGCTGTTCAGAGGTGAAGCCAAGCAGCTCAATCTGATTGAAGTTCAGTGTTTGGAGGCACTGAAGAACTATTGACCCCAACAAACAGAAGAACCAGGTGCCTTTAAAAGTAGGTACACTGAGTATTGAGAATTGCAGCTAAGTCAGCCTGCTGAAGTCTCAAAATTACAGTCCAGAGCAGGAACTGAAGCAGTTTTTACTATTGCCTTTTAAAAACAAAACAAAGCAAAGAAAAGCAAACTGAATCCAATGAACAACAACAAAACACCAAAAAACAAACCATAAACCTCTTACCAAAGCCATTGCACTACTCTGTGTTACAGAATCCTTTCAATATAGTTTCTACTCAATTCTCATTCATTTCTTTCCATTGCTGAGATCTCTTCTGACTTATTTAACTCCTTACTGCCTACAGCGATGAAGCATGTGATTGAAATAAAAATGATAGTATAATGTAGGAAGTGGTTTATATTTTCTAGTTTAATTAAGCACAGGTTATTAGTTATTAGTTGTTATTAGTATAGATAAAATAAATTTGAAAATAGCACATTTTCTTGCAAAATAAAGCTTAAGAAAGTGCATATTTTTGAGTGCTACTGTCCTGGAAATCTAGTTTTTATGACAGAGAAAATGCAAAATATTCCCTTTTATCATCAGGTACAAATTCTACCATCAGTTCTAACCACAGTAAATTAGTGTTACAAAATGTTACAAAAAAGGCCAAAAGTTTTTTCCTCTTAATGAAGAAGAATGATTAATGAAAATGAGAATGATTTCAACATTAAAATTTTGAATAAAACACCTGTGAGTAATGCTTACCTGGATGCTGAAACCAGGGTAAAATCTTTTGTTTCTTATTTTGTAATTTTACAGGTGAGTTGTTGAAATGGAAAGTTTTAATTTGGATTTGTGGATTTTTTTTAATGACTTGCTTGCCTGTGGCCACTTGGAGGGAAATTCAAGAGTGACAAAGACAATAATTTTTGTTGGTCACTCTTCTGGGTCTTGTATTGCTGAATGTCTTTATTAATTAATCATCCTAATAAACAAATTTTATACTTGATTCAGTGAAAGCCATCTTAATAATAGCACTAATTTTACCAATAGTGTGATATACTGTGGTTTTAATTCTTACCTTACATCCTTAGAAACAAACATCCAAGAAAATAATGTTGAACATCAATAAAAAACCACCCAAACCCTTCGCTAGGACAGAACAATGAAAAAAGTGCTTTAATCTAGACTTTTACCTATAACTCTAGTAAATATAAATTTAGACCTATACTGAAAATTGGAAAAAAATAACTCACTACTAACTCCACACATTTTCAAGGGGACAAAAACAAGGGAAGAACTGCATTATATGTAACAGCGAGAAATAATTCGAAGCTTTTGGATCACTGTCACAAGAAAAGAAAACCATTAAAGAGCACAAGGCACTTCGGCATTTCTGGCTATAACACTGAAAATGCGGAGGCTGGAAAATGAGCTATGCAGATTGACTGACTGGGAATCCTAGGAGTTGTATCATGTTAGAAAACTGCAGTGTGTCTATGAAGGTGTTTGGCAGAGCCCTGTTTGATAGGTATTTAAGAATGAGACTGTTACCACACTCCTTCCTTTTCAAGTTTACTCAGACATGACACACAGTGAGGATAGCACTCCCTGTTTCAGGGGATGTTTTCAGCTTTTGTGTGGTTTTACCAGATAATATGTTTAATTTTCCAATTTTTCTCTTCATCAAGCTATTCCAAGATATTCACATGCAGAAGTCAGCAAAAGGCTTTAAATGTAAACAACATGTTTTATGGCACATACAATGTTCTTCTAACTCTGTTATTTTAGTGTTATAACAGGGGCAGATTTCATATGGTATAAATACATTAAAATGCATAGTTATGCAGTATATTTTTATATTAGAAAGCTATTTGGTAACTGTTAGGTTGCCTCAGAGTTTAAGTCACTGTCTAAATCTTTTTCAGCTGTGACACAAGGATGCTATGAAGCCAACTGATAATAGAGAGAAATCTTACAAAATCCAAATATCATTTTATCATTGAAACCAAAATGACTTCAGCATGACCCTGTAAAGGAGTGTATTGATTTTCAACTTCTATTATTACTGTGCTTTACCTACCTATGATTCCAGGTCAGCTCAATTTTCAGAAAGTTCTAAGGTCAAGTACAGATTTATGCTTCCCACAAACGCAACAAAAAGGTTTAGATGTGCACACACAAAGACTTAATGCATGAAAGAAATTAATATGACACCATTTCTGTTCGTTCTTCTTTCTTATGGCATAATTTTGTTGACAATTATTGGAGTAGACTAGAAGTAAAGGAGCAGAAGCAGGGAATGGCACGTGATACCTTGATCTGTACAGCACTGTAACTTCGAATGGCATCCTTTGGCCTCCAGAGGTGCTTGAAGATACAGAGAAAAGGAGAGATGCTCTGCTGGGTTAGGAAAATGTTTTCAGCAGAAGTGTAAAAAATGAGATTTAATAATGGAGAAGTGAAAAATACAGAGATTTTTACCAACTCCCAGAAATGTATGATTATATTACAATCTCAGTGTTTGATTTAGAATTCTGTTTGTACTGAAAATGTTGTTGTTCTACATTAGAACACGGAGGCCTTAATTAAGACCGGGTTCCACTCAGCTAAATAAAAATATACATACTTGAAGACATTAGGAGAATAGGACAAGTATCAATATTTACAGTTTACAAAGTAGAAATTACTGGAAAGTTCCAAAAATTTCCTGAAAGGTAGACCTGAGAAAACTTCAACAACAGTCAAGAGTAAACTTGAATAACAGAACAGGTTCTTCAGCCTTTATTCATAAATAATGACTCTATTTTTTGTGTAAAATTATTTGACTGGTATAAGCATAGCCAGATGAATCTACCATGTAAGAAATTGCTAAACATTTTTTTCACTCTCTTCTAAGTTCAAAATATACAAACTGATTTTTTCCTGCATTCAGAAATGCAGGATAATGCTGAGATTGAGACTAAATCCAGTCAGTTTTAATCCTACAAATAAAGAGTTTAGAAAGTTTGAAGGTATGAAAATCATTGCCCTTTTAAAGTTTGTGCCTTGCTGTAGTAACAGCATGAGTAATCCAAGCAAAGTATTTTTGTCAGAAATGAACATGCGTGAGCAATTATCAGTGATAACAACAAGGTGTTTATGATGTGGCTGTAAATTACTATTTCTTATGCCTTATTGCATATGAGTAAAGGTGCTAAGAGATTCCCCTGTGGAATAATCACAAAGTCTGTCTTCTTGTGTCCCTGTGTTCTCCTCTTGTCAGAACGGCACCTAACCTAAAAGGAACTTACGTGACAAACCAGTAAGCATATCAAATCCTTTAGGATTAAGACACAGGTAAAAAGAAGAGCTGTGGTAGTTCTAAGGGAATACATTTCACTGTCCTGGATATTCCTCTAGAACAGAGCATGCACATGCTTCTCTACAGTTTATTCACACCACTCACCTAAAATACTTGCAGAAAGTGACATGTGATTTTAAGCTGACTATAAAGAGCTCAGCTTTACATCTGTAAATGGTGTTTCACATAGGCTAGTTTGATGTAGGGGTGTGCCAGGGTCTGGTTCAGGGCTCAGTCAAACTGAGGTGTCAGCTGTTCATCACTCGTTCCACTGTGTGTGAAGGTGAAACACCCCTCTGGCACTGACCTTTCTTCAGTTTGTGAGACATAACAGCCAGAGCTGGCAGGATTGCCATCTGTATTAGCAAATGTCAATAGATATCTTGCTGTTAGATTCAGAGTCTATTTGTACAACCTTTAATCAGTATTAGACATGACATAGGTCAATGCAGTATCTTTGGCACCCAGGTTCAAAAGCTTTACTTTGAAAACACTACAACACAAATCATACGTCTAAATGTTTATCATTCCAAACATGAGGCAACCATGCTTTGAAAATGTCAGAAGGATCTATATCTTGTTTGCTTTCTCTCTATCTCTTTGAAAGTTCTAGCTGTAATGATTTCTTATGGAAGATTTTATGGGTATGTCTTACACATTCACAAACACAGCTGTTATGCTTTAAGAGCTAGTCTCCTTTGTATGTTGGTCTGTTACTTATGTCCTTATAAAACTCATAAAATGAAAATACATCCTTTCTTGAAAGAGATTGTTGTTTCTGATGAGTCTGTTTTTTCAGTCATTTAGTGTCAAATATATACTTCAGGGTTTGTAGACATTATATTAAAGAAATCTTGACGCTGCCTCTAGAGGAAAAGTCCTTTCACTTCAAGTATACACTGTGTACTGAAATTCAGGCACTTACATTGCAGGCAATATATAGATTTAGTTCAAGTGTTTAGGAGATGAAAAGTAGATAAATGTTAAACAAATTAGAAAGTTTGAGTACAATCATTAAAAAAAAATGTTATGTTAACATGCCTCTGCCAAAAGTTCATTAGTTGTTTATTATTGCTTTTTTCCAAACCCTGTCAATATAATGAGGGATATTTATGCGTGCAATTTTCTTGAGAACCTGTTCATCTGGTGAGGTTCATTATTTCTTGTAAAATGAAAAAAAACCAAAACAATTACTTCTGTTTATTGAAATTACTGGACATCAGTAAAACAACTTCTTATTCAGAACTCTATAACCTGCCTGTAGTTACTGTGACAGTCAGAAATAGAAGTTGAATATGTGGGTCTAACAGTGATCTCAGTTCCTTCACTGATACATGTGAAGTGCTTAGGGAGTATGATCAGTATCAAATCCACTGCAAAGACTGCAATATTAAAGCAGGAATTTCAAATATCTTCTTAGAACATTTTCCTATGGTTAATCACTCAGATTTGCTATAAATTGGTCTTTATGTTGTGCTTGCTGTCTTTGTTTCTTTACTGGATTGTACTGCCACAGCAAGGGGAGAGCAGTGCTCCTTTGAGGAAGGAAGATTGGAAAAATGACATGGGAAAGCTGTGGAGAAAAATGATGTAATTAGTCTCTTCTGTCTAGGCATCTGCAATGTATGTGGTTGTCCGCTTTTGAACTTTTAGTCAGTGGAGAAAAAGAGGTACTCTCAGGAGGTAGCTCATCTGACTTATTTATGGTTATCGTTTAAGGATAAAATAGATTGCTTCTCAGAAGATCCAGTTTCCCCCTATCACCTATGAAGGAAAGCTAGGCAGTTATTTCAGAAGCATAAATCTACATTATGGATGCTTATGTTTTGTCAGATGAATCCCACTGATTGTCTGCAATGAATAGAAAGAATGAGAAATTTATTTTATTCTCATAAAACTGTGTTCAGTGTTAGAGCAAATGGTTGTGGTAATTTGATCAGCTCTTTTTTGCAGTGTTAAACATAATGGAAGAAGGGCAGTATAAAACTAAACTGGATGAAAGGCAATACTAAGCAAGGCATTGGTCGTGTAAGGGATGACAGTCCAATGTGTATCACAGAGCTCACACACTACGGCAGTGTGGGAGGGTGTTTTGCTTCAGTGTGCAGCGTAGCACGGTGCAGAGATTCCTGAGACGCCTGTGCTCAGTGCGAGCCAGGTGACAGGCAACATGTGTCATGTCAAGCAGTGGCTTGTTTACACAGCTCTGACTGTAAGAAGTTGATCCAGCACTTACCACTGCATGGTGGCACCACATGCACCACAGGCATGTGCCAGTCCCAGTGTGATTATGTCAGTGTCTCCATGCTCTCTGTCACAATATTCTCTAAATATAACCAGAAAATAGCAAGAAAAGGTTGTGATGCTCTATCTCTCCCCAGTACTACAAGTTGGACTGCAATTTGTAAGGAAGGCCAAAGTGCTGGATGTCAAAGGCTTATCCAGACATAAAACTTTAAAAACCCTGATTCTTGTACAACTCACAGCTTCACAAGATTTTATTTCTAGTATAATTACATGTCAGCATTAAGAGATCAAGTTTTGTGGACTGGAAGACTTTAGGCAGTCAAATTATATGACTCCACTCAAAACCAGCTATGTCTGAGAAAATTTAGACATGATTTAAAATACACTGTTACGAATTTCTGCATTCTGAGTGAATCTTATTAACTCAGAAGAATTCCAAATTCGGTGCACAGAAGTAAGAACAGATGAGAGAATATTTTCTACATACTTAACTATATAGAGATTTTATCCTTGGAGATACTATATACATATATTCTGTAGTTATATTAATGAGTTTAAGCAGACTTTAAGCAAAAGAGAATACAAGAAAATCTGGCTTAAAACTTCATTTGTTTTCCTTCTTTTTTATTCCTAAAAAATTATTCAGAATCAATTATGGTAGAAGCAAAATCATGCATGATAGTTTGCATACAAAACTTCAACGAAAAGTCCAGGTTTCAGTATAAATCATAGATATCCAATGCAAGATTTTGGATCAGATCTGCACTTACATTTCATTTTAATGATAAACTCAAGTCAGAACTTTGTTTTACATGACGACCATGATGTATTCTCTTTTGAATCCCTGATCTTTCCCAATCTTGGCAACATCAAGTTGTCTAATTGTAATTCATTGTATTTGTTAGATCAAGGGAAAACATTTACAAAGATTACTGTGGAAACAAAACCCTAAAATGCAGCCATAGATTGTATTAAATCATTCAGAAAATCTGAAAAGGTCTTAGAAAGACATCTGTGATTAATGCTCAGTTTCACTGGCAGGTCTTTTGTAAAATTCTCCAACAATGGTAGCTGATGACCTTATCAGACCCTACTCGTCTGATGAAACCTTCTCCTCATTGCTTCCCTGCTGGAGTTGTGTGTCAGTAGCTGTGCGACTCTGTGTGATCACTGGAAGTTACTGCTCTTTCTTGCTTTTGAATTCTAATAAGAAAGGGAATCAGGCGAGTCGGTTATGGTTCATTGTGGATGCTACAGAAGATTGGAACTGCAGAATTTCACGGTTTAAAAGCATGCAAGTTCAGACTGGGCTTGCTACTGTGGATGAACAGAGATAAGAGGGCACTAGAATTGTCTCCTTCCAAATGCACAGAGTTAGTTCATGCCAGAGCTGTCATCAGATCTGTGGCTGATGTAAATTGACACAGTACTAGAAATTCAGCAGTTTCACTTACTGATATCAGATAGGGATGGGTTCCAAAGGAGAACAGTATTCTGGAAGTTAGCATCACCACCAATAATTGACTGCAAAATTTGACAGAGGGAAATTCCAAACTGAGACATAATATTGCAATTCCTTACTGAGTGTTGGCTACTGATTTAAAAAAAATAAATCAAAACACAGTTTATTCTAAGAAGCATTTTTTTTAAGTAATTTTCATATGCAATGTATGAAATATGCAGGTGCATATTTCATACAGATGAAATATGTGCAGATGCAGAAATATACACTGCCTTACTAATTATAAGCACTTTCCTCATTATCACAGTTCCAGTTTATTGCAATTCTCATTATAAAGTTATTCTGCAAGTCACAGATGAAGTTGTGAAAGGTTGTTGAAATCTGTGTGTGAGTTCCACATATGCAAACCTTGTGGTAAAAGTCCCAAAACAACACTCACTAACCCTCCTCTAAAAAAAAAACCAAACCCAAGCCACGACAAAAAATACCAAAAGCTTGTTGATTTGAAAAATTTCCAAGTACTATAAGTATTTTTGCAGAACTGTCCAAAATTGTCATGTGTGATCAGTGAGTGACAAACAGGACTAATCCAGAAATTCCAGCTTTTCCTTTATGAACATGCACTGCTCTAAAATGTCTAATGCAGTTGGGTATTTGTTTTGTGTTAGGTGTAATTGGGAAATAAATGTAATTTTTAGTCATATAAAGTCTGTAATTATTAGTCACATAAAGTCTGTACAAAACCAGTCAGGTTTGCTAGCATTTTAAAATGACTTCCATATTCACTTATAGATAAGTTTGAAGCAGGATTGTGATTTGTTTTGTGAAGTTTTGTATTATTTTAATAGTGCATACAGCCTTAAAAGAATGTGCTATATTATTCATGCCTTACTTGTTTGTCACAAACTAACACAATGATAAAATTAAGATTATTAAATGTACTTATAATAAATAAATATTCATTTAGGCAGCTGTCCATTAATAAGTGAAGTGGACAAGAAGACTCTGAACTCTGGTTTGTATCTCTTGGAGATCTCTAACTGGTCCAGAGAGTCTATAAGAGCTCCTGGCATTCTCTGTCTTAGTTCCTGTCTGAGTTAGGGCAAAATGAAAACCTCTCCAGTCTAGTTTTCCAACAGGAAGGTGGGGTTGCAGATGGCTGTCTTCATCTTCAGACCGGAAAGCCTTAAAAACCCCATGCACATAATGCAGTTATAAATGCTCTCCTGAAAGGAGACGGAGATGAGTTACTATTACTGATCACTGACAGCAGAGCTTTCAGGGCTGCAAGACTTTGGGATCTGATTGTGATCTTCTCTACTGTGATCTGTAAGAACACAATATATACAGGAAATTATTCCTTACTTACTTTGAGGTATATGAGAAAATAAGCCAACACTGCCAAGTTGGGTTTTTTTCCTCCATTCAAGACTCATTTCTGTTTTGTTATTTCATTTAACAGATTTTTACAGCCAACCAGTTTTTTTCTCTCACCCACTCATATGTTTTTTCTTTACCTCTCACTTACTAAAAGAGCATTTGCAAGTAAGCAGATTTTTAAATGCATATGCCTGTGTATGCTAGCACAGGCAGTACTCATCAGCAACCAAAAAATCACAGCTGAAATGCAAAAAGTAAATTTATTTTCATTACCTTGCCAACCAGATGATCTCCAAAGCAGCACCCAGGCAGAGGCACACAAGTGGGGACACAGGTACTGTACAATTCAGTCCGTGCTGGAGGGTGAATGAACCTGCTGCTTCTGCCTGTATATCAGAGATTCACTCCAGTGCAGTTTACCATCGTGTTCTGATCTTTCCTACATCAGGGCAGGAATCCCAAAGGTGTTTAGTAAAGTGTCTCTAGTCTATCACAAGCCTATGCTATCTAAACACGTATGTTCTACTTGTCAAACACACAAGACTAAACAATGATTAGTATGATATATGTTCTTTTCCACACCCCATCTGCAAGTCAATTGAGTGTGTTTATAGACATCCTCACCAATCTTCCATTATTTTCCTGCAGGACCGGTTTCAAACACAATACTCTTCCTTCTCTCGAAATAAAGATTTTTTTTCCAATAGCTTTCAGATTTGTCTCTTATGTAAATATGAAGACTACAAGCAATGTTCATCTAGAAATCTATTCAAGCTGTGACCTTTGCCAACTGTTCCATGAATATCTACTCTGCTTTGTCTGCCTTTTCTTAGATCTGGGATTTAAAAAGCAGTGTTCAAAGCAGTAACAAATTCACAGTTTAGAAAAATATTTTTCAGAGTGTTTATCAAGATTAATACGTCCAGATGATTGTGAAAAAGACGATGTATTTCCTATCTCCAGTTTGACCATTCCTGTCCACTCTAAAGATTTCTAGCAACAAAAGGCAAAGATAAAGATTTTCTGAAGAGATACTCTGAGTTAAATACTCTGAACTATGGTACTCAATAGGTTTTTCTTGGGCTTGAATGAGACATCTTTGGTACAGACCTCATCTACCGTGCTCATGAAAAAAACAGCAAAAGATACAGTTTATTTTGGAAGCACAATTTAAATTTGAGA
The DNA here is from genome assembly GCA_035584735.1 of Pseudotriccus pelzelni. NCBI lineage: Eukaryota > Metazoa > Chordata > Aves > Passeriformes > Tyrannidae > Pseudotriccus > Pseudotriccus pelzelni. Next base: position 17,184,392 of record JAWMRA010000041.1, on the reverse strand, counting down.
AAATGTTTTTATTTACTATTTTTGTCAATGGAAACATGACATTCATTGCTAGGTCATAACTTCCTGTCCTTATTCTGCTTTAACTCCAATTAAAATGGACTATTTACTACTAAGTGGTCCTCTGAAGGTAATCATGAGGAAAAGCTTTATGTGTTTGAAACTACAGAGATTTCTGTCAATTATTTTAGTAGGAACTCCTTTTCATCCTCGTTATCAGCGAAGTTATGCTCAGCACTTTATGCAGTTAATGGAGGTATACTGCCCAAGCCCTCCTCCTACACAGAAACTCCGCTAAGTCAATGAGACTTTGCTGGTGAGTGGGTTGACCAACACACTTCCAAATGCTGTATTAGGGACTTGAAGGAAAACAATACCAAAGAAAGAACATTGAGAAGCAAGTTTATGGAAAGATAAGTAAAGGATATTCTAAAGGTAGGCATGCCATAAATGTTACCTATATAGGCTTTCTGAAGTAAATGTCAATCAAGAACAAGAGAATTGGAAAGTACGTACGTGCCACTCTGCTGGCCATTCTCACCAGGATTTTCTGCATAATCCTTGGTGCCAGGAAGGGTTGAATACTTTCTTTATGCTTCAAACTGCAGAAACTATGCAGCCTGCCCTGAATATCACCCTCTCGCATCAGGTCATCCTGATTTTGTTCACCCAAGGCAAATAAAAAACTTCTGGCCATCTTGGGTTATAGGTAGGAAGGGTCCATTCATTACTGAATATGAATACATATCCGACAGATATGTAATCTGTCAGATTACATATGGTATGGTTAAATATCTTAACTATAATACAGAATGTTATTCACAATCTTATTTTTCTACCTGTAAGAAATACTACATTGTAAAGAAGATAGTTTTTTTCAGAGAGCTGATTCTTTCATAAGATGTTTTGAAGTTACTCTGAGGTTTGCAATGTTAGCAATTGGTTGTGGAATGATAAGTTAATGAGCAAAACATAACTGAAAAAGGTTACAGTTCTTTTACATGCAGATAGAAATATCAGCATAATTTTTGCTCAGACTTGTAAAGATAAATCATGCCGCTGACAAAACCAAAACGTATGAGTGTCAACCCAAATATTTAATCTTTCATAATAAAGAGTAAAATCAAATGACACAGTTTTGATGGAAAGCTGTAGGGGAAATTACTTTAAAAAATTTTTGTTAATTAACCAATAATAAAATGATCCAGTTTTTTCTTTCCTATTTTGAGGTTTTTTTGAAAGAATTCTGGTCAAGATGCTTATAAATCGACTGGGCATCAGAGGATCATCACAGAAATGAAGACACAAAGTGCCTGTGTAGGAAATATAGTATGTAAACACAAATGCATTCCTACAACTAGTAAAAGAAGGAAATCTAACTATTCTAGTCAAGCTACTTGTTAAACTTAAGCGTATCAAAATGTATAAAGAACTCAAGAGTCAAACTAGTGTGCACTTTTCTTCAGTAAGTGCATTTTTTACAGAGAAATTACTCAATTATCTATATGTTTTGATGTGTATTTCTAATATCAGGAAAGAAATGGAAATCTGAAACCTTTCCTCTTTATCTATTTCCCCAAGTATTTTTCCTCTTTTCGGTTTTTTTTTCCCCCCAGATGAAATACAACAATGCAAGTCAGAAATTACCAAAGATATGTATAAACCTAAAATATTTATCTAGAAGAGAAGATATATTTCAGGTTATGATAGATCCTATATGCTGTTTAATCCTAGTGTCCTGAAACTGCTGTATAACCTATCAAATTCAACATTTGGCTTGTCACATCAGAGAAATTAAAAGTGAAGAGATATGAACATGGGGTTTGTGGTAAAGCAATTTTTTTCCACAGTCTTCTGAGATGAACAACATTTTAAATGTTCGAGGAGCACATTCCTAACACTGTGTTTTCCCGAAGGTCAATAAGATGCTGCAGTGCAGTTACAGCAATCAGATATGACCTTTAACAGTTTTAATTTTCTTTTCCAATGTAATTTGATGGAAAAATGTTTGAGAAAATCATTATACCTTTCTAGCCTTGTTTGAGTCAGCCTATTTTGTCTAAGACAGGGCATCATACTCATCAGACAGCATATTTAGCAATTTCTTATGTGATTCAGTTCCCTTTTGGGCTGGTGGCTGTGGGATTACAATGTCCTAAGGAATTTAGAGCATCAATTTACTGTGCTTCTTGCTCATGAAGACAGGAATGATGCTGAGTCTACAGAGGTACATACAGATGCTCAGAGCTAAAAGGAGCAATGGGAATGGGGAAACCTCAAAGCATGAGGTGAGAAGAGGATTTAATAGAATGCTATCTTTTCACCTGTTCCATAACCTGAATTCTCTCTGAAATGTAGGGAGAGACACACTACCAACCAGTTTATGGTTCTTCTCCTAAGTTTCTTGCACAACATCAACTCTTTTTTCAGTCCATACTAACAATCCAGTTAACCTGTAACAGTGAGGAAGAAGCTGCACTGCTAGGAAATCTGTTCTTCCGGAAAGAAGTTTAGAACATAACAGTATTTGTGTTTCAGTCAGATGAATAGCAGTGATTTCCTTCTGGAATATCACTTCCACAGGTTTTTCTTCTCACAGAGATGGTTTAACCCACCAGGACTGCAGGTACTGGGATCTAGAATCACTGAGATGAGGCTGTGTGTTAATAGATCACTGTGAGAAAGAATATCATAGCTTTAACTAGATGAAGTTAGGTTCTGCATATATTTCACATGAGAATATTGAATTCACGAAAAGTCAGATATTGAATGGAACATATAGAAAAATTCTTCATTAAATGTTCATTCACTCAATGTCAGAAGGAAAATTAGGGCAAAATATTCAGTCTGGATAGGAAACTTAAAAGACAGGTGTGTAACCAAGCTAGAAAAATGATGGGTTTATTTGTCTAGAACAGACTAAACTCAGATAGTATTTATCAGCATGGTGAATTTCCTCAAATCCATTTGGGAACAACTCCTGGTTTTTGATTGTTTGCTTGCTTGGCAGCCATTTCAGGAGCAATAAAATTGCCTAGATTTTAGGATTGGTCTAGCAGCTGGCTTCACTTAGGAGGGCATCATTCATCAGTCAATGTGTATGCTTTTTTTCTAGACCCTGTAGTACAGGAGTATTATGAGTGAAGCAAACCACTTTTTTCTTTCTACGCCATTTTCCCTCAAGAAACCAGTGAGGTGTTCTATGTGGTGTTTATACACAAAACGGACATCTGTTTCTCATGTTGAGTGGCTTTCAGAAGTATCAGATAATGATCAGATCATTGCTTAGTATTTTGCACTGAGATAGTACCTTTAAGAGGAAGACCTCCAAGAACTTGAAAATGCATTCATTAGCTGTTTTCTGTAGCTGAATTTTTTCTGCTTGTCACCTTTAGGAATGAAAACATGAAGTTTACCTCTGTTTCTCTCTCTTTTCTTATTCATCCTGTTGCAGGATGATAAAACAGTCCTTTAATCCTGTTAACCTATGTAAAGATAACTGAAAACAGGAATATTAAATATGTCTGGTATCCACATTTACTGTTGATTTTGGCTATTCAGTCAGGGTCGTGGTTTGACTGATTTGAATATATTAACTCTAATTTTGGTTTGAAATGCATCAGTCTTTCATTCCTTCTCCTGCTGCTGAGCTTGTAGTATATGCACTTTGAACCCTGCAAATTATTGGCTGGCATTAGAAATGTCCATCCCTCTGTCCAGTTTTTGGCTATGACCACAGTGGCAGAGTTTATGCCAGCCTACTGCTCAGTGCTTGGCTTGCTCTGTGGTACAGGTCTTCCAGAACAATGCCAAGCTCCAGGTAATCTATAGTGAGTGAATAAATACTCCTTGAAACAGAACTTCTGACATTTGAAACAAATAAAGATTAGCTGTCAATTACTGAAAACCAGATGCCCAAATGTTTTAAGCCTCTACTTTTGAAACACTAATGCTTGAAAATTGTCTGTTATTGACCAGTATCAGTTAAGTTTTGATCACTTCCTTTCTCCTCTTACAAACATGGAATATTGCATGTTTGTTTCTTCCAGATGGGTATGCAGGTGTAGTGGTGGTTACTTGCTAAAAGACATGCAGAGCTGTGGTGGAAGGGCTTGAAGCACAGCCTGGATATTCGATTGTGTGTTCTCTGAGCTTTAGGATTCCTTGTAGTACACTCAGAAACTCCATTTGAATTTAGCCATTGGCAAAAACATTTGCAGATGTGGAAATTGCATTTTAATTAGTTTGTATGACTACACAAGGTAGGTTTCTAGCAGGAGTTACCATAATTACTAGCAGCAAAATTGATATAATAATGGCCATATGGGCATTTTTCTGTAATTATCATTATTATCTAATCAGCTTCTAAACACTGCCATGGCTTCTGAATGGTCAAACATGACTTCTGGGGCTAGATTAGTCTCTTGTTGTGAGATAAATGAATGGAACTGCACTGCGATATTCTTCTCTAGGCCATTTTGATTAACAGCAGACACCGGTCTCATTAGCACTTTGAGCAATTGATAGCTGAAACAAACCAAACCCAAACCCCAATGTTGCCCAACTTCTTTCATTGCTGATGGTGCTTTTTGCTACTCAGTATAGCAGTAACAGTTGCCTCTTTCAGAGAGGGGCCAGTTTCTCTGAACTGCCCTACACAGAACCCAGGGATATGTGGGACACAAGTCACTCCTTTGGAATCTGTGTTCTTGGCTGAGCTAGAGATAAGCCAAGTCCTTGATGCAGGCTGAGAAGGAAAAGGATGCTGCAGAGGGAGCTCGATGCACAGCATGTCATCTCTCTACATTCAGCTCCTGGAGATGATTCAGGTCCATGAAATTACCTGACAGCTGCCGATATAGTTAGGATGATCCTTTAAGGCTCTGCTTCACTCTTTCCACCTGTCAGCTTTTTCTGCACATGATATGCCTGTAAGAAGAAATGTACCATCTCCCCAGAAACCAAATTAATACAGAGCTTCTTTTGCCTTTGATGTAAAGATGTCACTATTGCTTCAGAAAGTGCTATTTTCTAAAAATAGTTTCAAATACATGTTAAACTTTTATTAAGGAAAATATCCTTTTTTACATAAGAGATATAAAGAAGAAAAATTCTTATTCTTTTCCCCTGATATTTGCTTGTGCTTAAAATGCATATTTTCTGAATGCAGTTTTATTCATTATTTCTTAATGAAATAAATTCAGTCTGTTTGAGCAAAACTTCTTAAATAAAATCCTTGTGTGGACCTGAGATTTTCTTTGCTTCACTGAGATCTGTTACTTAGCTTTCCTCAGAATCCTTGCAGATTTTGGATTAATATTAAAAGGGCCACTATGGATACAGCATTCTATACTAGCTGCTGTTCCATAAATATGCAAAGAAATGTAATCTCCTATACTTTTGCTAGACTACACTAGCTTCTAGGATGAGAGACTGATTTCTTTTTTCACACTTTCAACATCTATTCACCATTGAACTTCTGCATTTTTTAATTTTTTGTTTCTTGCTGGGGTATATGCCTGGGATATCAAGCAAAAATTCACTTTTTTTTTTTTTTCCTGGCAGTGTACTTAGGTGAGAAATGGAGCAAAATTGCACATCTGGGATTTTTTAATGGGTCTTGATATGTCTGCAAGTGTTTCCAAAAAAAAAAAAAAAAAAAGTAGCTAAAAAGATGCTACCACATTAAAAAATGTAAAAAGAAAAAAAACTAGTTCCAATTAAAATAACTTAAATGCCGTATTACTTTCACTTTAATCAGGCCTAAGCACAGTAACTTTTGTATTTCATTGAGGAACTAATAATTATACAATTAATATAGACATCCTGAATGTGATCATTATGTGTCACTATCCGCTGGTGTAATAGATCATGGTATTTTCTGAGTTACAATCCTTTCATCATGAAACAAAGGCATAAATAAAAAACTTAATCTTTTTATGTAAGCATTTGGATCTTGAATTAAGAAAAGACAGAAGAACACATAGACATCTGTTAAATCTGGTAGACATGACAGAAGACGCTTGTTATTAAGCATTTACATATATGGTTTACAGTATGTATGTATAATATATATGCTTTACAGTAAGGTGAGCCCCTGGTGGCCTAGTGGTTAGATCGCAGGACCTTCACCGCCAAGGCCTGGGTTCGATTCCAGCCAGGGATACT
>JAWMRA010000041.1:17138695-17163923 GCA_035584735.1 Pseudotriccus pelzelni | reverse complement strand
TGTTATTCTGACTTATAATCTCTCTTTTGAGTTGAGTTCAATTCCCCTGCTGGTTAACTTTTAAACCAGCACACCCATAGAGGGATTAAACCAACGACTCTGGCATTCTTAACATCAGGCTCTAACCGAGTTAATCTCAGGGTCCACAGTGCTCACTGTCTTTGAAAAAATACAAGTCAACAGGTTTAAAACTCTGCTAGGTTTTGCTTCTTTTGATTTACCTTGTCTATAACAAGAATAAAATAAAAATTCCTACTAAATTATAGGCATTTTTATTTAACACATTTTTACGTAATGTGAGGAAAAAAGTTCATTTCTGAGCAATGTATATACCCAATACAATCTATATAAAAAACAGTAACTTGAAATTCTTGCACTTCAGGAATTACAGTTGTAGTACTCTAAACTGAAATTTCTCAAAGGGAAAGCAAGTGAGTCTTCCTGTAAAATCAAGACTTTTCAGTTCAAATGGAAGAGAAATCCCAGAGTAAAAACCTTCTATTGAGACTTTTCTATTACAACTCTTCTGTAGAACATGACCACACATTATTATACAGTAAGACAATCTCTTGAGGTAGTATTCATAGTTTTTAGAATTATCACAAAGTCATAAATAGTAAGAAGTATGTTTATCACTGTCTTGGTCAAGTTGCTGATCATTATTTTTTAACAATTGGTCAAGCCTTTTAGGTTTTATGTTTGTTAGCAGAAATGAGTACTTCTCTTACAGAGCACCTAATACATTTTCAACGGTACATAAATAAATAAAAATAAATTTAAAAAGGCAACTTAAAAAAGCAGAACCTTCAAGATGCCAAAGTCAAACACTCAACAAAAAAAAAAAAAAAAAAGGAAATGGAAAACTGAAAGTCCTGTTCTTCAAAACTCAAAAAAAAAAAAAAAAAAAAAAAAAGATTTTTGCAGTGCTTTCCTGGAGACCATGATTCTCAAATGTTTACATTTTATGGCACTTCATATACTCTTAGCAGAGTTCTCATCACTGTTACTTTCCACTGTGAGTTCACAGAGCCTGTGCAAATGACATAGATATCCTGACTACTGTAAGAACAACTTCCATTACCACATGCTCCAGGGTGAGCTTCCAAGCGGCTACACGCCAGCTACAGGAAGGAACTTACAAAATAATAAATAAATAAATAATAGAGTAGCCTAAGCAGTTCATATGCTTGAAGCCTGGACAAACTATAAGGAACTGCAAACACAGTTTTGTAATGGGAAATTTTCACACAAAACTAACTGTAGGCATCACTACCTGTGTCATCAACAAGAATAAGTACAGAAATGAAATAACACTGCTTATTATTTCTTCTTCACGTGTAACAGTATAAAAATTTGGCTGACATTGTCTGTGTTATTAAATTTGACACTTTGCAAGGACTGTCAATGAGTAAGCCCTACACTTGCTCAAAATTCCATCCTGGAATCTGAAACTGGGGACAGGCAGCTTTAGCCTGGGAGGCTGGGGCTATGCAGAGAGGAAGTGCTGATCATACTTGGGTAGCACATGGGAAAATGTGCTGTTCTTCAGGAAGTCTTCATGGCTATGATTTTTCCCCCTTCATCCTATAAATCATGTCCTATATATTGTCTGTGAGAACTAGTCAAGGAAGAAAAACTCTAGACCTGCTTTACTATGAACTGTGTAAACCTCATGTGATTACAGCAGTAGAGGAAAAGATTTCTTCTTGGCCCTTTGAAAAGTTTTAACACTAATATTGTAAAAAAAGACTGTTTCCATATTTTTTAATAACAAATATTACCACTGTGGACTTTTGATAAAACAACTAAATAAAAACGAACATTAGAGAATAGATAACAGTTGTGAAACTCTTACAACTTCCATCTTGTTCCACCAGGTAACTCTCCCTGTCATTGCAACAATTGCCACACCACTTACAAAATTAATCTTTTTTTTATATTCCAGCTACATGTTAATTTTATCATTTCCCTGGTTTATATCTCATTCATTGGTTACATTTACACAAAGAATATTTAAAAATTAGAAGAGGTGCTACTTTTTTTAAAATTATTTAGTCATCTTACTATGACTGTAACAATTGACATTACATGTAGAAAAAAATTCTTAATACTTAAATGCATTCACATGATATTTTAATGGAGCTAATTTAGAAAAAAATATTCATAGAGATAACCCTACAATCAAAAGGCTTGATAAAAAACCCAGTTTTCTCATTTATGTATTATTCCTTTTGTGTGTTTACTAATTTGTATCTGCTTGCATTTACTTTTACTGGTGTGAATGACTATCTGACATTCAGAACAGTAAAGATAAAGCTAAACAAATGGTGTTCAGAAGGTCTTTAGCCATTAGCAAATGTTTTCCCCTTGTTTTTCCTGCTGACAGAAGTAGCAACGCCAACAGTAGGGAAAGGAGTGCTAAGAACAGAACTGAAGTAATTGCAAGTTATAATTCTTAAACTTGTAAGTGAAAAATGGATTGACTGTATTGGAATTCAATGCAGTCCCTAAATAACACATGACTACTTTGCATTTCAAGGATATCTCTGTTGGGGGCATGAAGGTGCAAGCATTTCTCACAGGGACAGGAAGAGATAATTTTTGAAAAAAAACACCCAATATTTTTAACTGTTGATATTTCTGAGTAAGGTACACTAACCACTGTGTGAGTGAGACAGAAGTGAAGAAGAGAAAGGGAAATGCACCTGGGAGTTGGGAGCAGACTGAATAAGACCAGAGGAGAATGTAAAAGTGAGACCTGTTTGAGGATGAGAAAATTCCATTGCCAGTGACATAGAGACAGTTAAGGATCAAGGTAAGGCTTGTGTCATAGCGTTCTGCATTGCATTTGCTGAACAATTAAGCTCCTGTTTTCCACAGCTGAATCTGCCCAAACAAAAGAGAAGGGAGTGAGGAACAGGTCTGCTAAAGTCTACAAAGAGTGGGAAGGCAATTGAAAAAAGTTAAGAAAACAGTATTTCCTAAAATCTCAACCCACTCTGGAGCTGCCACCTTGAACATTTCCCTGTAGTCAAGTGGCTACATTGTTTTTGCACAAGATTAGGTAGATTTTATTTCTACCAAAAAATAGCTGTACAGGGGCTTGCTGTGCAAGACCGCAGCAGTGAGACCATTCAACCCTTGCAGACTTCAAAGCTTACTGCTCCATACAGACCCTTGGCAAAAGAGTAGATTCAGACCAATGTCTATGCTGAATGTTTAGTGGTTGGAGACTCACAGGATGTGAAGTCTAGAAACGTGACTTCTGACAATAGAAGTCCTTTGCTGATTTACATCAGATAAACAGATGCACACTGAGATGAATGAGGGGGTAGGAGAGGTTGGGAATTCCCTCTGCAGGGAAGTAAGAATGCCAGCAGACTGGGTTCAGGGGGGAATGGTGGCTAGAAGCTGAAGCTGAGGCAGGGACAGCAGTGAAAATGTGCATGGAAGAACAGTGTGATGCACACAGCTCCCGAATTTCCCCTCTGAAAGCAGCATGACTGGGTATAAACAACACATGCAGGCCTGAGAACAATCAGGAATTAGAAGTTATGTACAGACTTATAATCTTGCTGGATTTACAGACATGCAGGAATAGCAAGCAAGGCTGGAGTGCAGCAATGGGTGGAAAGAAGGAGAGGTCCCACTCTTGGCTCCTGGCTCCCTGCCTCTTAGGGAGTAACACCTACCTTGGTAGTGCTCTGACATTAGCATAAATACAGTTGAAAGATAAAGATCTAAAAAAGGGAAGAACAAGAAAGTATAGAGTGATGAAGAAAGAGGTGTTGGTAGGGAGATGAAATAGGGGAAAAAGTAGAGGGAAGAGAGGGAAATTTCAGAAAAAGACAAAAGAAATTAACAGGAATTTTGATTAGTTGATTTAACACATCTCTATGAATGTAAGAAGCTCTCCTGTTAGCAAACTGCTGATTTGATGATAGAACAGCCGGAAGCTGAAGACATGGCAACTAGTGAACACCTCATTTTAATCTTTAAACATGTCACTGAATTTATGCAATTTATGCACTCAAATTTAATTTCTCATAAATGAAAATAACATTTGAATTTATGTGTGAATATATTACTTTTAACTTATGCTAAAACTTCCTTTTTAGTGTAAGCTGTGACCATATACTTCTTTACCTCTCATGTGGGAGCAAGTTAGTAATTTCTCTTTTTTTTTGTACTGTGATAGAGGATATGATTGTATTAGATCCTCTCTAAATGCAGGGGGGTTTTTGAAACAGTTCTTTGGCTTTTATTTGTAAGAAATATAAATTAACAGATATCCAGAATGTCAAATCTTTACACACCGACTTGCAGCAGTATTTGATTATTAACCTTTGCCACAACAAATCAGATTCCTCTACAGATAGCCATGTGTGTTGTTGCAAATGTATACTCTGGCTTGACTTAATAATCACAGTCATTATTTCTTTATCCAGAATTTCAAGTTGTGTATATTTATTATGAAAAGACAAGAACTGTACAAGGCATTTAGCTTAGACTATTTGAAAGGTATCAGCTGTTTAAATGACATTTTCACCTTCAGCAAATACATCTTTGCCTGCTAGAAACAGTGATGCTATCGTGCTGCAGGCAATCTATGATACAGTCATGTCACAAATAGGTGTCAACTCTTATTACATTCTCAAGTATAAATTCCACTTATCAGTTCCCACATAGTTGCAGATGTTTTAACAATCCTATTTTACCATGATTGCACCAAGGCTCAACTTCAAATGCTTTATGATATATTTGTGGGAGTTACTGTAGATCACCAGATTTGGGAGCACTATGTGTAGTTTGTAGCCACCTGGGATTTTTCATTTCCCAAAAGTATTGAATTTACTTGTAATTTATTGTCCAACTACCTTGATAAGAAAGAGAAATAATTTTTAATGTTTCTTCACAGTCTGGTTTGCTTCACAAAAGAATTTACTTGTTATTTGAAATTAAGAACTGACTTTTCCTTTTCCGAAATATTTTCTTCAGGAAAATACATTGGTCAACTCCTGCTCTGATGATTAATACAATTCCTGGTTAATGCCAAACCCCATACAACTTATTAGAAATGTTTTTTTAAAAGAAATATTTTGAAAAATAATAATTATGTCAGGGTTTTTGTACGTATAACTTTTAAAATCAGAACTACATTGCTAGGAGAAAATTCATCATCTGCTAAACGCACCCCTGCTACCTTTCTGCTTCCTATATAGATTGTTTCTGGTGCAAAGCTAGATTCCATTTTTTTTAGCTTATTATTATTGAATTTTGAAAGCTTCTCAGTGCCGTAATATACTACTACATAGAAAGAAGCCAGACATTGGCCCACTATAGTTCTAAAATGTATCACTGTACTACTAATTTATATTAGTTTTATAGTACCATTCTGAGTCAGGTACTATCTAACATCTGACAATTCCGAATCAGCTAGTAATACATAAAACACTGTAAATAAGCATAAAATGTAGTAGTTAACAGAGACAATTTTAGGAAAATAAATCTTGCCTTTAGTTAGTGGGATAGCACTTTGCTGAATGCTACACATTTATACTGTTGTAACAGAGGAAATAAAAGCCAAATCTGAAAAAGAAAGGCAGCCTTTTACGAAATAAGTCATAGTTTGTTCTTCTAGCAGTCACATTGCAGGGCCACTCCATTTTATGTTAATTTGCCTGAAAATTTTTCTCAGCTCAATAATTTATATTTATGCCTTTCTTGGCATTGTGCATTTATCTTGAAATCTTTCTAGTCTCTAACATTAGTCTGTGGTTAATAAAGTACAATAAATATTACAATACACTCATTTTAGAGCTTAACTTTATCACTAACTCAAAGTTTAATAACCTAAAGTGGATGGGAGGGGTGAGAGGAAGTCTAACTTAAACTTCTACTTTCCCTAGAACATCAGTAGAGAAATGAACTTCTGAATAGTGGAAGAGTTTGCTTAAGAGAGCTGTATGCCTGTTCTATAGGGATGCAGAGAATCAAAGGAAAGTGATAAATACCATTCTTCCCACAGGATGTGACTTGCTTGACCCTTCATCAAACAAACTTCACAATAGTCATTATCTATTACTTAATAGTTTAATAATGGGGTCACATGAAACATCCTAGGATTCTCTTAGTTTGAGGTGACTGAATGTAACTTTTCCACAGGTCAGAAAAATAATACAAACCAAAACAAAACAGAAAAGCTCCCCAACAAGAAAGCAGACCCAGAAGAGAAAAGGTATCTTTGGTTAGTACATCCTCTTCTGAACCACAGCGTAGCCACTCAAGCAAGAATCTTAGTTCAAAAGAGCAGCAGACAAAAAGTTGGTTTGTTTGGAGGTATTTTTAAATATTTTTGGGGAGAAAAACTCTCCTGTGACTGGTGTGAGGCCCAGCTACATCTGTAGGCATTTCCTATTTTAACTGAATGAAAATAAAAATAGTATTTGGGATAAGGAGCAGAACCCCTGCTTGGCTTCAAGGGACTACTCATCTACTCAGACGTTTCTGCCTTGCCTTTTTATTGCCCCTGCCCCAGGACATGCCTAGAGACACATAACAGCAGCACAAAATAGCATTAATCCTTTTCACTATCTACAAGAACCAGAGGGGAAAAAAGTCACTGTAACAATATGACTATTCATAGTTAGGAAAGTAGCTTGAGTGTAGTATAAAGTGTGTCTTCTCTTTCAAGACAGTGAATGCCACCTCCAGAAGGACTGCAGGTCATGGCTATTTGAGGACAGTGAGAAAGCTTGAAAGATATTCCTGAACCAATATCTCTGCATTTTCTACCATTAAATAAAAATAACCAAGAAATTACATTTTTGCAATATATCCAGACACTGTCAGTAGAATTCAGTGTTTCACAAAAAAAGAGATGAGCTCTAAAGTTCCAAAGTTGCAGTATGATATATAACATGTTCCTGTCATGTACCATGACTATCATTAATACTTTATTACTGCAACACTGCATTTTTCGTGTCAAAAGGATTATTTGGCCTTGAAAAAATAAACTTATTTTAGATAAATTTAAAAATAATCAACATTTCATATTTGAAGAAAACATTGACAATCACCTGCATCTAACTTTTAAAGAGTGTTTTATGATTAATAAGGCCGAATGTGATGAACACAACTAGCACTTGCAGGTATTATTTGCCTATAGGTGCTAAAATTATTGTGTGCTTAATCAGACATTTTTAGCGATCAAAAAAGATACATTTAGACTGGCAGTCAGCACTGAGGTTTTAGACAGAAGATGAAGTTAATTGCAGTGAAATTTCATATTGTCTCTATTTTCACAAGACTTCATGCTCAGAAAACTAGAAGGATCACAATTATTAGCAGATAATGCAAATTCTTGCTTTATTTCCTGAGTGAGGTAACAAATTCCTGAAAGATCAGGGCACATTTGCAGGGGAATAGAAAAACAGTCATCTATTACTTTAAAGCCACAGCTTAGGTTATAGTTGTACTTCATTCTTCTAAAACCCAAATACCTTCATAAAGCAGACCAGTTTGCAAGTCAGGACCAATAGACAACAGGGCTGAACACACCTGCAATGTAGCCCAGTCAAACACTGGGTGCTCAGGAATGAGGCTAAATGGCCTAGAGTGGCATGGCTGGTTCCCAGGTAACAGTGGTCAGGGCAACTAAACCTAATTTTGCACTTGAGGCTTGACACAGGCATTCCAGACCTTCATGCTTAGTAACAACATCTGGGAGAGAAAAGTGTAGCCCCCAGTAAACAGTGACTAAGTTAAGGTCTACTCGCTCACAGTGGACATGCACACATTCATCAGGCAGGTTGTCTATGAGTGCAGTGTTGGTTAACGTAAGTTTGATGCCACGTCCTCTTACCTTTGAGAAAAGGCTAATGCATAGACTAATGCCTAGAGGTGTACAGCAAAGGAAAAAGAGACAATGCTTGCAAATTGCAGCAGGGGAAATTATAAACTGCATTTCATGAAAATGGAATCTTCATTGTTGGAGTGGCAAACCCAGAGACATTTTGAAATCTCTAGCCTTGAGCAGGACCCTGAACTGGGTCTGACTTTGAAACTAGCTCTTTTTTGAACAGGAGGTTAGACAAAATGACCCCCACAAATCCTTTCCAAACTCTTTGTTCTATAATTCTAATACAGGAGGATTTCATTGACTTTCTTGCAAACTTTTCCTTTATAAATTTCTTTTCATAATCTTTATCTCAGCACAATAACTGAGAGAAGAAAAATAATACTTGTGAAAGTTGGCTAGCTGATTTCTTCATATACTTATTCAAAAGTGTAAAACAAATACTGATCTACAATTTTAATGCAGTTGAGCATATCCGAATCTTGTCAGGAATGAGCAATATTGCGGTACAGACTTAGAAGCGCTGTTGCTCATTATCCCAATACTTGAACTGGAACAAATATTTCAAAGTTCAAATAAAAATGACAATACAGTGACAATACAGTTAAATAAAATGCTTTTTGCATCTGTAAGGTTTCCACGGTTACTATTTTGGTCCTGAAGTTCAGTTTGAAAAGATACTTCAAAATGAAAAGCCATTGGAATTTAGCATCTGTAAGAAGACGGTGAGTTATGAATAGACCAATTTTCATGTAGAAAGCTTAAAGATATTTCTCAGGCTTTTTTTTTTCGTACATCTGGAATAAAATAGTATTAAGCTCATTCAGGTACACACGTTCTTCTTCACAATCATTGATCATCTAAAGTGTTACTGAAACGTAAAAGTTTCATAAAGTTTTCTTCTAATTTTGTGTGCCAAAACATAGGTTAGGAATTTTAACCGGCAGACACAATCTGAAATTCTTAGCTTTTTCCTGTTGTTCTGTGCTTCCAGAAGCTTTCTTCCCAGATATTGTACCTTGAGATAGACACCACACTGGGTAATATATAAGGATATTTTAGTAAAAGACTCTATTGACTTCTTGAAATGTTAAGGAATATGGGATTTTTGAAATGTCTCTATGTGTCTTATTAATTAACTCTTTTCATGCAGGTATTGATATCAGAACATCAATAGGACCAAAAGGTAAATGTGAAAAGAACAATTTTTTTAATATATTTTTTGCTGAAGAAGAAAACAAGTGAATAAAATTAATGGGTTCATCCAAATAACAATATGAAATTTGTTACTTGATTTTGACGCACAGCTGATGGCATGCTATTTAATAAAGCACTTACAGGCCACTTGCAGAGAAGTGGAGATTGTCAGAATAATACCTCTGTCTTCCTTTCATGCTCCTTACAAAAGTAATTCTGAATTGACAGGAGATTGATAGGTTTCTTTAAAAGCTTTTTTTTTTTTCTTTTAAGACAGTCATATGGCTCTTGAGGAAAACCCACCAACAAAGGAAAATTGTTTAAAGATTATATATTATACAATATATTCATTAATTTTAACAGTATATATCTCTAATTTATTCATGAACATAGGTAACCTTTTATATTTTGTCACATTTGTATTTGGATTTGAATATATCAAAATATTCAATATATATAAACCCAAACATATATCATATATAAAACCAAAAAATATCTTCAGCATTCAGAAAGTAGAAAAACCTCATGAAAAAAATTTATACAGATGCTCATAGAAAAATACACTTTATATGAACATATTCATAGCAGCTGAAATATAGCTATTCTAATCTCGTAGATAGATATATAAAATTAATATGAATATGAAATATTAGTGAAATAAAAATACTTTCTGAAGGAAAAGTAAGTCTCATCTTTAAATAGTCAGATCAAGATAGGCAGATTCCTTATATTAGCTTGGCTTTTATAATGACAATTAACTCTCCAGTTAGCAAATTTCCTAAAAAAAATGTTATATTTAGTCTTATTTAATTTAGATTTTTTTAGCTGTTTGGGAGATATCGAAAATGGTAACAGTACTATTTCAAATTATCTAATGAAGCTTACTAGTGGATTAGTTATGGACACGCAAATAATTTTTTTTAAAAAAAAAGTCTGAATCAGCAAGCTGTCTTATAATGCATTGCTGAGGCCAATATGAAAACACATTCAGCACAGCAATTTAGAGACCATTAAATAATACAATTATGCCCACTCTGTCATGACTGTACCAGCACCTGCTGCAGAACTACTTTGTGCTGATCTGCTATGAAGATGCAGTTTTACCAGATCTCACAATGATTTATGTAGTACACAACTGCAGAAATAGTTGTACATTATAGTACATCAAACACTATGTCAAAAAAAAGTGGTTCAAAATTTCTTATCAAATAATTTTTAACACTATTTGCTGTGTAGAATTGAACTTCCTGTTAATGTGGAATATTTTCTATTCATGTTTAAGCTGATATAGGGGACAGAAATCCATTTTCCTTGTGTACAAATCAGAAATGTCAAAAGTATGTGCCTTTAGCTGATCCAGCATACTGTAAGAATCAATCACAATGATGTCTCCCTTCTACTGTAAACACAGCTCCCAGCCAACTACACTTCCCTCTTGTCTAGTCAGCAGTATTACTGATAATGCCATTTCCCCCATAGCCAGAATAAGGACTTTTCTACCTTTCTTTTGAGCTATTAACCATCCACTTTGTATTTCCTTTATGGTTCCGTAGGTACCACCAGCTAGCTTCAGACTTCAAAGCTCCATGGTTAATTCATGCAAATTAATTTTTTTTGGTCAGCTCTTACAGAGAAAAATTTAGAAACTTAGGAGCCAGGAAGTGTTGCAGAAAGAAAGCAGATGGGAGCATTGTTCTTCTTTGCCTGAACATTCATGTTGTACTAGACATTAGAAGGGTTTTTTTAATTGTTTTTATTGATTTGAGGTTTGTGTGGTTTGGATTTCATATGAACCAAAAAGATAAGAGCTGTACAGCTTGCTAAATTATCTATGTGTATTGAATTTCAAGTTAGGTTTTCTAATCACTTTACCTTCTGTAAATATCCTGGGAGAACTAGGTTTCAATCTTCTTTGTTGGCTACTCCATACTATTGATCAGAATTTCTAAGAATGGCTTTTGTTGTAGAGCTCAATCAAGATCAGTTTGAAAAATTCTAACTAAGCCAGAGATATCTTTTCTAATTTCTCCCTTTTTTTCCTTTCTTTTTCTATCTCAAATTTGTCTTAAAAGTTTTCTCTTTTTCTTGTCAGAATTCTACTTCATATAACCCTATAGAGAAGAAAGCAACACAGAGATTGGAGCAGTTTAAAGACATCTATAGCTTTCAAATGTGAGAGTTGCTTTCTCTAATGGTATTAGCATGGATTTTTTTTTCCTTTAAATAGCAATTTTAATGGAAACATTTTTTCTTAAGATTCCTTCTGGAGTCATTAATGAATACAGCCTTAGTTGAAGGAGTCTACTTTTCTGTTTATTTTTTGCTCTTTCTTTAAGCAGCTAAGTTCAGGGTTATACATTCAACATTTTGCCTGAAACAATAGACTCAATGACATGAACATATCAGGAACAATCACGAGCTACTTCTGTTGTTATTAATCTTATTGCATATACATTAATACTTTTGCTACTTGGCAACTAATAGGATGTTTCAGAAATTAAGTGTAACTTTTAGGAATGGTTATATGAAGTAGGAACACATATCCATCTAATAAAACATTCTGTGTTTACTGTGGCAAGTGGAAGGATACTTAGAAAATGAATATAAAAATGGGTTGTATATAGAGTCACCTTTTCCCCAGCATTCTCTCTCTCAGCTTCCAACACTTTGCAGTATTGGCATCTCCTTAGTTAAAATTTCTATTTATAACTTGGCATTTAAAAGGTCTAGAAGGGCTTTTGAGCCGTAGATATCTATAATTGCTTTTTGATTTAATTTGTACTTTTGACTTTCATCCTGTGGCAATTTAATTCTTCAGTTTAATTTAGATTATAATAGCAGGATGGGCTTCAGCAAAATATTCCCTAAATCCCATTTTGAGATCTCCCTCAGCATGTTTTACTCACTTATAAAGAGATGGTAGATGCCCTGTGATAATGCAATGAGTTTCCTTCTGCCAGTAGATTTGGTACATCAGAAACCTGACCTTTTAATTTAACTAGTTTATAGAAAATATTTTGTGTATGAATATAATCAGGACTAGATGAAAATATTTCAAAATAGATCTGGTCAGATTTTCATTGATAAAAAATTTCATAGTAAGGAATTTAACTACAGAATGGAATGATTGGTTTCAATCCAGAAAGGGAGAGAAGAAAATTGTAACAAAATATTGAGCATTCACACTTGAAATAAGCATGACTGTCTAATACCTTGATTCCAATCAAGGTAAAGATTGAAGCAAAATCTCAGCCTAGGTAAGTATAATAATCATAAAGAAATTTCTATTTGATGTATTTACTAACTTATTTTTATTTTAGAGACTTTGAAAGGTCTTAGGTCAGTCCCTGTTTGTGCTTATAGAGATTAAGGTATAACCTTTCCATTCCAATGGTTTCAAGAATTTGAAAATTTATTTCTATATTGACATCTTGTTAGTAAAAATATAGACTCAAGATATTACCTGCTGAAGACTTCTTAACAATTAAACTTTATTAATTAAGCCTTTTTTCTTTTGTTTAGCATTAACTAAAGAATGTGTTGGAGTTGGAATTAGAGTTTTTAAATGGAAAACAGAAAATAAACTTGAAAAATAAATAACTGCATGGAAATCACGCTGTTCCAAATAATTTTTTCAAAATGCAGATGTAGATTCTAGTAGCAATAAAATTTATGAAATTAATAATGAAACAGATTTTTTTTATTAAATATAATAGATTTAGTCACAAAATTAAGTATATGAGCATGCTGGTGATCTTTTCTTTTGTGTTTCCCACATTTTTTATTGTCCCTATCTCCCTTCTTTTTCACTTGAAAATAACCTTTCCAAAGTCTAATTTTTTTCTCACTACTTTTCACTTTCTAGGAAAGAAAACAGGTTTTATTAAAATTTTCACCAGATTGAAAAGATATGTTTTTTCCTGTGAGAAAGAGAAAATCACTTCACTGCAGTAACTGCTCATATAAGAGAATTTATTTACAGCTTGGTCGTGCTGGGTATGAACTATCATTAGTACACATTTCTAATGTGTATTAGAAATAGTTAGATTTTTTCTAAAGTCCATCTGCAGCCCATTAACAATGCCTTCTTTCACTCCCAGCCCCGGGGTTTGCAGAGCACCGGTCTCAGTGTTGGCCTGGGCTCACCTCGGCCAGAGCTGGGCTGGGCTGGTTTCAGCTCCTGCCTTGGGGCCAAGTGCCTGTTGTCTCCCTTGCCTGAGCCTGAGCTCTGCCAGTGCCTTTGTGGGAAGGGTCTGGCAAACCCAGGGAGTCACTGGCCAAAGGGAAAGAGCCTCTGTGGCTGCGTAGGGAAGGATGTGAGGCCATGCTCATCCTCAGCCGGGAGCAGCCAGAGGATGGCAGCCCAGGTCAGGGTGAGGAAATGCAAAAATAAACCCACGTAGATCCAAACACTGAGGATGAGAGAACGCTCATCAGCAGCACTGCACTGCTCCCGGGAAGGCACTCAGAATGCTGTTGGCTCTTTATGACAGCCCAGCACCACTTGGTTAGGGGAAAGGCTTTCTGAGATTTCTGAGCTGGAGGGACATTGGGAGAGTGACCACAGCATCAGCAAAAAAGGATATACATTAGAAAAGGTTTTTTACAAAGGAATTCTAAGGGTATTAATATTATATAGTTTTCCTGTACTAATTTGTACTCTAAGTATTACTATAATTGTATTTGACTGGTTTTTTGCTTTTCAATGGATTTTAAATTTTTAAATGAGGCTAACAATTAATTCCTGGCTCTATACATGTGCTCTTTTCTTTCCCTGCAACACAGTTTTTAATGTTAACCAGCTCTGTAAAAAATCAGGGAGCAACTAGGACAATCATACAAAGGGCTCAGAAGTATTCAGGAATTCAATAAAAATGATGGAGACTCTGACAGTACACTCTTAATATAATTAAAGCCAACTCTGTTATATTTTACCATATTTCTAGTACTGTAGACCTCAAGATGTTTGAATCTCAAGAAAGGAAGGTCTACTTCAAAACAAGAAAAATGTCTCAAAACATGGAATTGAATATTGCTGTCATTAATACTTTTTCTTCTTCTCATTTCTTTGAGAACTTTACTGAAAAGGTACTTTTAAATAATTTAGACATGGAAGGAGATGGGAGGATATTGGTATTTTTGGAGTGGATTTTATTGCGGTTTTAACTACCAAAGACTTTGAGATGAGCTCTCTGCAAGGAAAGAACTTTCATTTATGTAAAAAAACTGGCATGAAATCTGATAAAATTTTATTTTTGTTTCACCTTCTGGTGTCTAGAAAGACACAGAAAGAAGGGCAGTAAACACTGGAAAATATTTATCTTGAAATAATAATTTGAGGAAGCATATCCTGATGGCAAGGAAAACTGTGAAAGATCTTTATGTGCTGTGGCATTGCAGGATGTCAATAAGAAATGAATGCACAACAGTTGCTGTTTTTAAAAAGAAGAAATTTTATAAACCTCGTCACTGTGCGTGTTATCAGAAAATGCATCTGTTGAGAACTACAGTATGCCTCTCACAGTTTCTACTTGTTGAAAACGCCTTTTATTGTAATAGAAAGCAATCCTGAACTGCCTACATAGACTGCTGACTGCTACATCGATTTCTGAATGAATATTTCCAGTAAGAATTTACTAGGCAGTGTCACACAGAACAACATATAAGGGGTTTATTCTGACAATTAGTAGAGATACTGGTCAGGAAGAACATTATGCAATGAAAATAATAATGAGCACATGAATTCAATGATTTTCTTACAGATCATACTAACCCCAAAACAATGTAGAAAGTTGACTATTCTAATTATTATTTTTAAATTTATATTCTATAGAATAGCAAAATAGAAACCTTAGATTTCAAGTTTTCTTTCCTTTGAAGAGTTTTTCTGCTGAAACATTTTCCAGCCTTGCCCAAAAATACAACATCAAGGACATTCTAACAATACTTGCCCAGAGATAAAGATAGGGAGAAATCACTCACCCATTACCATCACAGGCAAAACAGACTTGAGAAAACCAACTTACTCCCAATCAAATCAGAGTAAAATATTGAGAAACAAACCCAAATCTTAAAACCACTTTCCCTGCACCTCTCACTTCTTAACTTTCTTCCTGATTCTCTTCCTCCTCCTCAGCAGCACAGGTGAACAGGGAATGGGGGCTGTGGTCAATTTATCATGTGCTGTCACTGTTCCTTCTTCCTCAGGAGGAGAACTCTTCACACCCTTTCCCCACTCCAGCGTGGGATCCCTCCCACAGGAGGCAGTCCTCCACGAACTTCTCCAATGTGAGTCCTTCCCATGGGCTGCAGGTCTTCAGAAACTGCTCTACTCTCACAGCCTCCTTCAAGCATCTGCCTGCTCTGGCCCTGGGTCCTCCACGGAGTGCAGGTGGACCTCTGCTCCGCTGTGGTCCTCCATGGGCTGCAGGGTAACCTCAGCTCTGCCGACTGGAGCACCTCCTCCTGCTCCTTCTGTACCGGCCCTGGCTCTTTCACATATTCTCTTGCATCTCTCTGGCTGAAATCTCTGCAGTAATTTTTCACATTCTTAAATACATTATCCCAGATGCACTGCCACTGTTGCTGATGGGCTTAGCTTTGTCCAGAACTGGATCCTTCTTGGAGCTGGCTGGCATTGGCTCCATCAGACAATGGGGAAGATTCTGGCAGCTTCTCACAGACACCACCCTTGTAGCCCTCCTAATATCTGGGCACACAGACCTAGTATATCCAGTTAATGTACATAGAGAATTTTTACATCCATGTGTCTCATAGAAGAAATTCATGTACTGAACTTCATTGATTTTTCAAGTCATTAATTCTAATCTAGCAAGAATTCTTACGTGAATTGTACCTACAGAATCAAATTTTTGTTATTGTTCAGCCAAGTCAGTGTAATCTAAAAAGTATTTAATGCATATATAAATTCATATATACATAGAGATACAACAGAGGTATGCCCAGTCATACATACAACCCCAAAATAAAATTTAATGTTGCCTTTCAGAAAATCTAAATACCTATTGGACTGCACTTCTTCTCTACCTCCAGACTGTAAAATCAACCCATAAAAATGGTTACAAGTTTACCTGTTTTTTGATGTCATCCCAGGTAGGAAAGTCTGACCAAGATTTCCTGTGTAAGAGATGTTCCATCTGCTGTGGATCTCTACTGTACAACCTCCTTATCTATTTAGCACAGATGAAAATATCCCACCAGTTCTCGCATCTGACTCTTATATAAAAGCATAGGGTCAGTAAGAATATTTTTTAAAATGTATGATTAATTACTGATAACAAAAATAGTACTCCATACTCATGACATAGGAACTCATAGTAGAACTGGAATTTGATTGATGCAACAAGAGCAAAGACAAAGATGCACAGAAGAGTGTGTGTGAAAGGACAAAGTGATGACTTGTGACTCTATCTGCTACTTAAAATTTTTCTTTTAGGGGTCAAGGTTGGGTGTTTCTTTTAATTCTAGAGATACACTGAGGAGAAGAAAGAGGTTAGACAAAAAGGCCAGACGGGATCCTGTACTTAAGGTAGGCCTACATATATTTCCACAGTTAAACTAGACTAAGTATTACAGGTAAACTTTATAAGCACAGGCAGCATAAGAGCTTCCAAATGATGGAAGTGCAGCATTTTGAAAGAAGAAGTGCTAGAAAAACTGGTCAGGGACAGGGAAAGAGAAATGAGCATGGTAACATGGTGGGAAGGAGGGACAAAAGCTGAGGTGGTAGACTGACATACAGTGTAAAAGAGATCAAATAGAAAGTATTTTTACAACTATACCCAAACAGACAAAACAATATGAGAATATCAAGAAATTCTAGTTACTTTGCTTTTTTCAAATACTGATGCAGTCTCTTGACTCTGCCTTCCAATTCTTACTGTGTCCCCTTCTGTTTTAATCCTATATGCTTATGACGAAGATAACCTACAGGGCAATTAAACTCTTTGTTCTTGTAAACAGAGTCTCAGGATTAAGAGATAGTGCTCCAGAAAATAAGCATATGGGGATTTAATTTGCTACCAAGGGTGGATTCAAAAAATGTCTTCCTCAAATATAATCTTTTTTTTAAATACCCAGCTGGCATGCTTTGATTCCTCTTTCATAAAACTTTAGAGTCTGATAATGAATAGCCTAAATCAAAGTAGATCTGCTTTTATAAATTTTCTACTACAAGAAAATCTAAAAGGGAGATACTAAACATCAGTAAAACCAATTTATTTAGTTTCAGGGACTCAAAAAAAGTCCAAGATCCAGTCTGTTTACATATATAAATATTCTAAGAAGAAACTACTAGAGTCTGGTTTCATTCTTCATAATATTGACCAAAATGAACAGAAATGTGTTGCTCTTGCTCCTTTCTGTCTTCTAAATCTAAAGTTGGTGGTTTTTGTTTTGTTTTGTTTTTTAATATTATATGACATTCTACTAACTTCAAAAGAAGAAAAAAAAGAGTCTCTGAGCTAGACATTAGGAATTATTAGCATAGTTCACTGTCACAAGTCTGAAGTTACTTTAAACATACAAGTTATTTTAGGAACAGTCCAAGGAGACTCTTAAAACTAGAGCAAAATTAATGATGTTAAACAGAACAGCAGTAGTAATTATGTCCAGTGGCTCAGCATGATTGCAGTTCCTCAGTGCCTTCACAGCTTTATACAAATTATTTAGCAACCCTTAGCACTGGAGAACATATAGCAGCACATCTTAAAGCTCTGTTTAAAAATAATTAGCAACAATGATTCACATGCAGGTTCTGAAAATAGCTAAATCTTTCAAAAAGCTAAAAGCTAACTAATCTTGGTTTTATCTAAGCTTCAGGATATCCTTTTAGGCATAGCTCTGAAGAAGCTTTTAGCTTTTTTAGCTTTTTTAGCTTTTTTAGCTTTTTAGCTTTTAGCACTTTTGATACCCATCCTACCTCCTAAAAGCTGAGCAAGTGTATTTAGCAGTAGATTTAATATAGTGTAGCATTAGGAAGTAGAACATGTTAATGGTAGGCACTGAGACTCAGAAATGGAATTTATTTCTTGAACTGGCTTACAAAATCATTAGTCTGTCTGCTAACATCCCCTTGGGTAGCACAGGTACCAAGAAGCTTTAATTTTCAGTTCTCATAATCCTGTACTGTCGGTGTAGTATCATCACTGTTTCACCCTTGTCCCACACTAATATGCATGCAAGACCGCTTTAAGATATCTTTCCTGTAAGACTTCTCATCTAGGATATATATTAAGCTAAAAGAATCTTTAAATACTACCTAAATATTGTGGGTTCAAGGAGATGTCAGAAAAAAGACTCAGGCCTTTGTGGCAGCATGCCTCATGCTATATACTGGACTGACGGGACATTTGCCAGAATTTATCCTGCTCTTGTGGTAATGGCTCAAAACTCCAGGATTCCCATCTTGCAGGTCAAAACCTACATCAGTGTGTTAAAGCAGGGCCATATATGGTTTCTTGTTTTTCCTTTCAAGCTTCATTAATTTCACACTTCTATTTGCACAGGAGCAATAGTTATGTGTGGAGTCAGATTAGATTGAGGTTTTATAGCCAAGGAATTCTCCTAGAAAGGAGAAAACCAGATTTGATTACTTTCAGGTTCAAAAGGAAATAATATGTTTTAACCCTTATGCAACCATGTAAGAACCCTGTCCTGTGTATCTGAGTAAAAACAAGTCTTTTCTGTGTATTGCATGTCTGAAATACAATTCTTTAATATGCCTGACAATCAAGTCACCTAGACATTTCAGGCAGAGTTTTAACAGAGACCCTGGTTCAGACAGTTTTTGCCCACCATTCCTTTTCACTCCTGAACATTCCCATCAACAGTATGAGTTTATTTTTCTGGTGCTGTACGTTAATCCACACAGGACAAATTGCCAGGATTAAAAATTATGTGGAGGGGAGTGTTTTATCTGATTCAATCCTAAGCCAGAGCAGTACAGAGCACTGCAGAAGTAGCGGCAGTATTGTTGGTGTATCACAGATTTGGGAATGGATATAGGTAGTCAGGAAAAGTAGCCCAGCAAGCTGAAAAATAATTACCAGGGTATGCCCTCAGTCCCAGGATAGGTGATATTTAGATAGTTCTAGCCTTCACCATACTTCTTATGTTGCAATGGGGAAAAAACCAAAAATACCCTTGCATATTATCTTTATTTAAATTGAAGCTCATGTGAACAACCCAAAATCAATTATAGCTCTTTGTCAATAGAAAAATACAATGTCCTTTAGTAATATATATATTGATAACAATGTGAAATAAATGGACTAATTCACAGTCAACAAGGATGAATTCCTAAAGGAAATCAATAGTTTTCAATTTGAAAGAGTAAACAAACATGTTCCTGTACTTTGGGGTGTGAACCTTGAGGGACACCATAAATTAATTTACTGTGGAGTTTATTAAATTAACAAACTAAAACTATGCATTTCCTTCACTGCAGTGTTCTTTGAAACAAGTTCCAAGAGCTATCATGACAGCTTTTCTGTGGTCACCTTTTGTTTATGTTACTATCTTTAAAGTAAGATTATTTCAACTCTCTGTAGACGGTATTTTAGCTTTAGGAAAATATATTTTAAATCAAAGCACCATTGTGATCCTAAATGAGATTTGGATCACATAATCTAAGCACATCAAATATTTCATTCTGCATTGCCATTCATGTTCAGTAGAATTATAGAACTATAGAATGGTTTCAGTTGGAAGGAACCTTAAAGATCATTTAGTTCTCACCCCCTGCCATGGGCAGGGAGATCCGCTACACCAGCTTGCTCACAGCCTCATCCAAGCTGGCCTTGAACACTTCCAGGAACGGGGCACCCACAGCTTCAACAACCTGTTCCGATTCTTCATCACCCTCACTGTAAACAATTTCTTCCCAAAATCTAATCTAAACCTACTTTCATTAAGTTTGAAGCCATTGCCCCTTGTCTTATCACTACAGTTCCAAAGAGTCCCTCACCAGCTTCTTTGCAGGCCCCCTCAGATAATGGAAAGCTGCTCAGCCTGTCTTCTAAATGTTGCTGTTTCGTGTTAGAAACCAACAAACACTTCCATGGATGCAAAATTTAGCAACTTCAGAAAATACTTGGAGGTTAGGGCTTAGAGGCTGCAGGATGGCAGAACCAGTACAATACATCATTTCTGAGTGTAATCAAAACCAATTTTGTTTTTTAAATTTACGACTCCTTAAACAATTCCCTGTGGGCTACAGCATTGCACTCAGAACAATAATAGCTAATGGTTACAAGTAGGCACATGGAGCAGCACACGTACAATTCCTAATAAATATATCGGGAAAACAAAACAGATCTATTTGAGGCCATGATGGTTTCAAATGACAGAGTTGTAAGAACTGAGAGTTGTTAAATAGTTCTGACAGAAATCAAAATCACTCTTGTTTTCCGCTTTACACCTTATCTGTCTTTGGCACAACTAGAAGTCATGTACTTTCTTGGGTTTTTCCTCTGCACTTTTGTACTTCCTCTGTACTAATGTGTTGGAGATAGGCTGAGAACTGAGGCAGACTTCAGAGAGTGGAAAGAAATGAAAGACATCCTGCTTGAATCTTCTGCCTGAAAGACTGTGTTGTGACCTTTTCCCTGTTGGTAAAGGACACACATCTCCCTCTGGAGAGATGCAGGCAGCCCCCTGCAGAGCAAGCTACCTGGGAAATAACTGCCCCTGGCCAATCCCCCGTGTCCTGGCTCTGGACCACCCTCCTCTTCCCCTTCGGTTCATGTTACCTTACCAATCCTAAGTCCAGGTGTCCCCCTATCCCAGACTTCCCCTCTTCTGCCCTATATATACCCACCAGGTTGTTCCAATAAACCAGATCAGCTTTGATCATCAACCTGCATGTTGTGTCTGTGTCTCATTCCTGTGGAACTTAGCATGTGGGAAGTACAACTCAGAGAACAAGAACCCACTGGTCTGGAATTTACCCTTATCCCATAACCGGATCACTAATGGTCTCTAATTCCCCAGGTTTGGATTGCACTTACAAGTAAATGTGAAGCTGTAATGAGAAAAGTTATGCACATTTGTGCCCATTTTCACTTTTAAGCAAAATCTAAAAGAGTGTTTCCATATTTCAAGATTTTGATGCTAGGTGTCATTTAATAATTAAAGTGGGAAAAAAATCTTTATGAATAAACCTTCCAAAGGTGCTCAGTGAAAGTATGTTCCTAGCTTTTTTTGAAACCAGGAAAGAGTATTTAATTTGTCGTTATATATGCATGAAGTAATACACTTTGTTCTGCCAAACTAATTTCTTCAACCAGAAAAGAGCAACTCACAAAGCAAGCATATTATAAGTAGCTTAACAGCTGCTGCTCCATGTATATTATTCCTTAGAGATTTTCCAATGATATATAGAAATGTTACCTTATTTTGTTAAAGCTACCAAATTGTTTTGCTAACAACAAAATAAAACAAGCATTATACAGTTTCCTTTTCCATTTGCTGAATCCATGAAAGGAAATGTGTTATAGTAAAACCACCTTATGTGCATGTACATAGAGTTTTACCATCTGATCTTAATTTACAGTGTATGCCAAAACCACACAGGTCAATAGAGATTCAAGTAACAATCTGCTTTTGCTGGGGCTTCAGGTATTAGAGAATTTTAAAAACTGTGCTGTTTATTAAGATTTACACTTATTAAAAAGTAATGCCTTCAGAATTATATAGTCAGAAATATTTATGTGAAGAAAATGACAATAAAATCTAACCTCTCCATAAAAATGGAAACCTGTATAGATAAACATATGCGGAGAGGAATGTGATTTTACATTTTAAGTAGAAAGACTTAAAACTTTAGAATGACCACAGCTCTTTTAACATTTATATATAAAATTCTACATATAAAAATACCCCAAATATAAAGCCTTATAAAATACATTATTACATTGTTTTCTGTACATATTTCTGAAGAACATACATTTTGATTTACATTTTTCTCATGGATTTTATTTTGAAATTCTTTGATTTTGGATAAAATATGAACAGAACATAGATAACATAACTTTCCATATTCAACCCAATTAATAGGGTAAACTATCCTTTATATAATTCCATTTTGTTCATTAAATGACTGCTTCAGCTTCTAGAAAATGTCACAGAAGAATCTTGTTTTTGAAGATACGTTGCAATTGTCAAAGCATTATGCTTTACTTATACTTCCTAGGAGTCCAGTAAGATTCCAATATTACAAAAATTAATGTCATTTCAACCCCATCCTTTATGTATACTTAAACATCCAAAGTTTTGGAATAATAGTACCTTGTTATATAAAAGGTCTTGAATTTCTACGATTTGTTGCCACTGGAGGTGGAAAGGCAGATAGCCATGGTTCAGAAAAAGATTAGGCAAATTCATGGATAACAGGTCCTTAAACAAAGTCTCAAGGGATTGGGTAGGAATGTTCTCACATGTATAGTTGAGGATCCAGAAAAAATCCTGGAGGAAAGGACTGCAGAAAGTTGTCCAGCTTTGTTGGCCTTTCCTGAGTATTATATCTTTGTCACTGTATGTGGCAAGCAACAGCTCAACACAGGAAAGAAATTTTATGTTTTTATGAGCAAAAAGATAAAGAAAGAAAAAAAAACCTAAAAATGGCCCAGTGGGGTGTGAGTGCTTCTGTGCTACAAACTGGTTGTAAGTCAGCACATAGCTGAACCTGTTTCTAATCGCAGTCTTCTGGCAAACCAATCCTGCCGGCTGGTGATGCTTTGCCTGATGCCCCCCAGGACAGGGTTGGCCCTCCTGGCTGCCAGGGCACTGCTGACTCATATCCAACTTGCCATCAACCAGGACCTCCACTGACATAGGTCCCTGTGGATCTCTTATTCAAATTTTTGGGTGTATTAAACTGCAGAGGTATTATACATATCATCATCATGGCTAGGCTTCGTGAACGAAGATTTGGGAAGGGCTCTACCACGCTTGCTACAAGTGCACTGATGGCTAAAAAGGACAATGCAAGATAGACATATAAAAGTGAAATAAAACAATATGGTGCAGTATGTAAGCATAACTAATTAACATCATTAATCTTGTTGATGCACAAGTCCTCATAAACTACAGGGACATTGCAGAGCAGCAATAACACAGCTATGAAATGCCCTAAGCCATCCTTCCCAGAATCACCAGTGTTAGATTGTAAACATTGTTGCTCAACTCATGCTTTTAAAGCACCTGTTAAGCAGGGAGTTATTAGAAATCCATCCTTGCTTTGTGCGAGGAGAAGAAAGAACTTGGCTAGACATGCCTGTAGGAGCACACTTTTTATCAGGGTAATTTTAAGTGTTTTCAGGCAGTCACAGAAATTAGGGGAAAGGAGATGGTGTGGGGAACACACCAAATAAAACATGAAGCCTTTCTTTTTTCCAGAGCTCTTATAATTATTATTATTATTATCATATATGCCTTTAATTTGGGATGTGAGAATAAAATCTGAAATATTTAAGTGCTTCACTTTTTCTCCCTTTGATAGTTTTCCCTTTTGCCTAGATAATCTTAGAAAAGAGAAGCTGAGACAATTTGCCCAACTCCTAAAAGTCTGAAATTGAACTCCTTTTAGTTTCAACTTGAATGGAAAGACACTGTTCTTTATTTTCACTCTCTATTCTGTGGTTTGAATGTGTGTAACATTTCCTATGGTCCCAGCCCAGAGTTAAAGCTTGTTCTAAAATAATGCAGTTAAACAGTACATGCTGATGTCTCCAGAAAACAGATGCCATAGTTTTTGGCAGCTTTTTTATTTGTCTCTCCCTCACTGAAAATGCTATACCACAATGATGCATTTTTACTGTAATACATCACCTGCTTTTAAAAAGGAATATATGTGATCATATTTATTTACCCATGTTTACAAACACATGTGCGTGCATACAATAATTTGTTTTCAATGTACTTCTTGTTCAGAAATCATCAGAGCTGATGTCTGGATGCGTGAGAAATTAGGTAAAATAATGAAGCACAAGCATGTGAGATTTGATTCACTATTAGTTTTGCTATCTGCTTCCAGAGACAGACTTTATAGTAAAGCTGTCATGAATACCACAAATACAACTGCACTGAAGTCCAGAGATTAGAAAGGCCAAGCTGAAAATGGCAAGGGAGAAAGCAATGCTGGGTCTTGGCTGAAGCAACTGTCTGACTTTACCCTTTCAGCAAGACTCACTGCATCTATACTAATCTGTATATAGGACAGTGGAAAGTGTGGTTTACGTAGAGTGACATGAATTTTCTGTTTTATTAAATGCCCCAGGAGCTTTCCCAAAAGTCAGTGTTATTTGACTAAAGAAAATATTTGATCTAAGGATATGTATGAGACTTCATAACACAGACTTAACTTCATGAACATTCAGGTCAATGTATAGTCGATAAGTAAGGTCAGCCTCAGTTCCGCATCCTATTCTTCTATACAGAGATTAACCATTTATTTCCCATTCCCCAGATTTCTTGCTTGTGGAGAGAGTAACTTCAGTACCTGTTCTATATGAACCATGCTAAATGAAAGTATTATAAAATAACAAGATCTGGTTGCTCTTACCCAAGTTGCCATCAGAAATTTTAAATATTTAATGCCCTCAGAAACTCAAAATGTTTATTTGTGAAAAATTACCTTCCCAGAAATGCAAAATAGTTTTTTAAGCAACCTTATAACCAGTGCAGACTCACATTTTGACACTTGTTTGTTTAATTGCTTGATTTAATTTTTTTTGTATCTACAGACGTTCAAGTGGATTTTGAAGAATTTTTAAGTGAACACAGACTCACTATGCTTTTATAATTCTAAGCAGATTCATTTTTACTCTCCAAACAACACTTAACAATAGCATATTATTTTAATGAAATATTATCTTCTTCAATCTAAGTGGCCTGAGTTGAAGGGAGCAGTGAAGAATTGTCCTTGGCTGAGAAATACTCAGTGGGCTGTATTTCATATATACCTGTAAGTCTTGAAGTCATTAAAAGGCAAGGCACATTGGACAAACTGTATTGTGTATGTAAATGTATGGACATAGCCTTAGAGAGAAAGGGGGGAGAGAGAGAGAGAGAGCAGGTGTCATGGGTTTGCCTAGGGGACAATTTTTACCACACCCCCCACAAATTGCTCTAAGGTGAGAGAAGTTTATGCAG
>JAWMRA010000041.1:17099604-17128429 GCA_035584735.1 Pseudotriccus pelzelni | reverse complement strand
CAGAAGATTCAAGGAGGATGTCTTTGGTTTCCTTCCACTCTCTGAATTCTTCTGCAGTCCTGAGCCTACCCCCAACATCAAATGTCTTATATGTTGTTTATGTAACGAGATTCCATAGTCTTCTTTTTCACAAAGGAGTAGAAATGAAAATGTGTGCATATAACAGTTTAATGTCCATTGATCTTCTTTTTTCTGAAACATTTAGATCTGAACTAATAATTATTATATTGTTAAGATTTTAATTATATTAACAATATTTTTTATTTATTATTATTATTCACATCTCTGTATCTATAGAGCTTTTTATACATATTTTTTGCTTTGCATTTACATAGATACTTCTATCTATCCATATGGTATGCTTTCTTTTTGCCCATAAACAAGATTTTGACCGTAAAAAATACACGAGTCCATTTGCAATAAGATATTGCAGAATTATAATTAAAATATTGTGCCAGCTGGAGACATCACTTGCTTTGATTTTTAATAGTGTCTGGTAGGAAATAACTTTCTTATTTGCCCTAGCTTTGTAATCTGTGTAGTCCAAACTTGGTTTATAGCCAAGTAACTATAATGTGCCTAGTGAGGAATATTTTTGTTGCTCTAACACTGAAGAATTTCAAGCATGAATTTGGGACCTGTCAAATACACAAAATGCAAAGATATAACAAAATTATTCTTTCTCAAGAGAATTCACAAAACGAATCAGGAGATGGATGCAGGGATGCAGGAAGTCAAGATAGTACCAGACTACAGTGGGAATGCAGAAAATGTCTTACTGGGGATTCTTTAGAGAATATCTGAGTGATACATTAGGAGAGTGATAGTTGGTGTAGTATTCTGGAGCGCTGCCTTAGGGTACACAGTCTATTTTTCCATGTCAAGGAAAATGTTTCATGATTCCAAATACAAACTGCTTGAGAGCCTGGATGCTTCTCTGCACAAGATTGTGTGCCAAAACTGTGTGTTAGTGAGGTCACAGAAAAAGAGGCAAATTTTAGACAAAGTTGCAGTAAAGAAAGATCCAAGTTGAAAATGATGCCTTGGTTATTTACTGGGCTATTAGATAGTGTCCTAGTTTATATGTTAGATGGTAATTTCTTTCCCTTTAAAGGTACTAAACATCTCTCACAGTAACTAAACAGCACCATAGATATAAAAATGTTAACAATCCTGAGAAAATTTTGAAAAGAGAACTTTTATAGGAGTGGGTTTACAGTGCAGAATTTCTGGAAAAACTGAAAGTGAGAAGGAACACTGTCTCCTTGGAAAGAGATACAACACTCCTGTATTTGTTGTAATTTTTCTGCTTTCAGACAAGTTCATACAGCTTTGGAACTGATCCATTCACTCAGATGCCAGATTTCAAATCCTATAAACTGGATCTACTATTTTTACAGGCTAGAAAAGAAGAATGAGGGTAGAAGAGTACAGGAGAGAGGAACACCCTTGTATGCTCCATGATATTCATTGAGCACAACACAGTTTAAGGCATGCAAGTATTAAACAGGAAAAATCCTTCCTAAAAAGGATTTCTAGCTTGCCTTTCCCAAGATTGTTTTTTTTTCTTAATTCTGTATTTCTGGAATGTATAGATGTACTTAATATCAAAAATGATTGGAAAAGAATACAGATTTGTTTATTCTAAAGCCTTATCTTTATGTTTTCTGGTTTTTTTGTTTGTTTGTTTTTCTTTTTTCAATTGATTATCCAGGAAGAAATCTACTTTATCTACTTACCATTACTGTCATTAAAACTAGTTCTTGGCTCTTCACACTGAACTTTATGATGGAAAGAAAATTCAGTGAATGGTGAAAGTGCAGCATTTCTTTTACAAAAGCTTTAGAGCTGAGCTACAAAATATTCTCCTAATCTCTATCACAAACACTTCCAAACATCTAGTGAGACACGAGGGACAAAACCGAACAGGACAGAAAGGCCAAGAAAGTTGAAAGAACAAAAACACTTAAAAGAGAATGATGAAAATACAGACAGAATTCAGTTCTACCCATAGAACTTGTTTTAGAGTTCAAAAAGTACATTCATGACCTTTGAAGGGAAGATAAAGAAGGATTTTGTAGAGGGAAATTTACAGACTTAAAATGACAATACAGGAAATACAGATTAAACCTGAAATATATAATCAGAAATGGAAAGCAGAAAATGCAAAAGAAAGCAGAGCTTCTGAAATTCAGTAGCAGAACAGATATACCAATAACTTGGTGGGGAGAACGAGATATATACAACTGAGAAAAAAAAAGATTAAAAATAGCAGCAGTGTGCCTGCAGGCAGATCAAGAATTAATACAGTGTTCCTTTAGTGAAAAAATTAGTTACCATTCCATCACAATTGTTAAAGTAAATGAAATTAAACTGTGCTCACAAAAACATCATGAACTTGTGAAAAATGAGGTAGGATTCCACATACAGAACTCTGTAATGAACAGTTTCTTTAATACTAGAAGTGTCTGACAGATACGTATCTACTGATAATCTATCCTTATCCAATAAAAACTAGTTACATTTCACCATAAAACCTTTACCTCTGAGGCAACCAGTAACAAAAAAAATCTTAGGAGTATCACTGAGTTTTACATCATTGAGAGAAATAACAACAGCTAGAAAGAAGCCTAAAACAACAAGTACACAAACATTTACCAAGCTTTTGTCTCAAAAGCAAGCAGCACGTTACTATTAAAACTCAACATATTTATCTAGTCCTAAACACTATTAAAAGACCTCTTTTTATAGCAAGTAGACAAGTCAGGAGGAAATGAGTGGGAAAAAATGACAATAAAAAGGTGTTTTTCTTCCCTTTTTCTTTTTTATTTTTTTTATTTTTTACAGAATTCATCACTATTCAGTGCAACTTAGATAAGCACTACCACCTGGAAGCTAATTACATTCAGCTGAATCTAATTATTCAAAACCCCTTAAGAGGGGAAGCAATTGCTGTTAAGGACAGACAAGTGTATTGGGCTGAAAAGGAGATAAGATATTTTAAATGTATATAGGTGTTGGCCTACACAGGTTGTGTTTTCTTGTTAATCCTTCTACTTCTGCGTGTGCTGTAAAAACCATGCTATGCTTATTATTTTCACAAACAAAAATAAAGTAGTCATAGGATTTCTTTACAGGCTCTGATTTAGCTAGTGATTTAACTTGTGATTTGAAACAGAGGTGTTAAAAGCAGCTTTCTGTTACAGCAGTTCTGGGCCACTGCATGCCCAAGTATTGGAGTCCAGCCTGGGGACCCAGGGTCTTTGCCCAGGCTGAAGGATGTGACTGCCACTTTGCTGTGTGTTCAACCAGCAGTGAAGCTGAGCACACATCCCACAGACACCCATGGACACAGAACGCCTAAGGTTGGAAGGGACCACAGAGTGGTCATCTGTTCCAACATTCATGCTCAAGCAGGTTCATCCCAGAGCACATTGCACAGAATTGCATCCAATTGCATACAGTTCTTGAATCTCTCCAGTGAGGGAGATTCCGCAACCTCTCTGGGCAATCTGTTCCAGTGTGCGGTCACCAGCACCGTAAAAAATTTTTTCCTCATACTCAAGTGGAACTTCCTGTGCATCAGTTTCTGCCCATTGCCTCTTGTCCTATTTTTTGGCACCAGTAAGAAGAGCTTGTCTCCATCCTCTTTACACCCACCCTTCACATACTTATAGACCTCGAAAATGTTCCCTTTCAGTCACCTCCTCTCGAGGCTGAACACCCCCTTCAGCCTTTCCTCTGGCCTTTTAATCATCTTTTTTGTCCTCTGCTGGACCCTCTCCAGGATATCCAGGTCTCTGTTGTACTGAGGAGCCCAGAACTGGACACAGTACTCCAGATGTGGCCTCACTAGGACTGAGCTCAGGGGCAGGATCACCTCCATTGACCTGCTGCTAAAGCTCTTCCTAATGCACCCCAGGATATCATTGGGCTCCTTGGCAGCAAGACTGGCTCATGCACAGCTGGCATTGCTTTATGACAGCTCTGTTGTATCATATTCTGAAGCCTTTCTGTCATCAGCTGTGCCATGTGTTCTGTATTGCTTCATCTCATAACATAATAATGTTCCTACATTACTCTGATGCCAAGCAGTAGAAGACTGCATTTTTAGAATCATTTAATGCAAAAACGTATTTCTCTCCAAAAACTTAGTTTCAAGATGGGGCTATGTTTGAAGTAATATAAGGAAAGAAAGGTGATCTGCTGGCTAATATTATCTAGGCCTCATAATTAGTTTTCATGCCTGGGAACTATAGCTCAGCTCAAATTGGAATGCTGATTTCACAGTTCAGCAAAAAAAAGGATATGCAAATTCTGATAATAAAAGTTGCAGTAGAAAATTGCTACATCCTCCTAGCCTGTTAAAATTTTCTGGAATAGAATGGGAGGCATAAGTCAATGCAAGTTGCACAAAGAACAGAAGGTTTATCTTAAACTGGTCTGAAAAAGAAAAAGTAAAGTTTGACAGCAATAGTCATCTATGAGACATTTATCATAAGAAATACATAAAAGATGAAAAGGTAATTGCAGTATTAATTCAGTTATATCTTTTTACAGCTTTATATCAGTTTTATGGAGAATATTATTTAAAACCAAAGTTAAGCCTGCACTGAGACTCTTCTGAATTGCCAAGAGTACAAGGACTTGACTTCAAGCCAGTTATGTCTGAACCACACAGCCTTTTTACAGAGCTGAGGTAAAAGAGCAGCAACTTGACTGAAGGAAGCAGATCCAGGACTAGGAGAAGAAGTCTTAATTAAATTTCTTTTTTTTTTTTCCCCCCACAAGTCCTGAATATATTCAGTAATACTAAACAACATCTAGAGACTGCTTACTTGAGGAAGAACAGTGGAGCTGCTTTCACCATTACCTTGAACATGTGTCATCATCATAGCAGACAAGAGCAGTGTGTGGTCCATCAAATTCTCCCCTTGGATAGATTATGAATGTCCATACTCCTTTCTTCCTACGAAAAATGATAACATGGGGAGTATAAACATATTCAACTTAGTATAGACAATTGTGTATTATTTCTGATAAGGTATGGAATATTTCTCTCAGATATGTTCATCACGAGTATCTAAATTGAACTGATCAAAGTAACATTAAGAAAAAAATGGATGGCACGTTAAATATAGTCTCGTCTGCAAGAACTTGTACATGGATAATATTGTGGCCTTATAAAATAAAATAGATCTTTCTTACCCTCCCTCCCTTCTTGACATAAAAATAATTTTAAGATTCCTTATCTTCTCTCACAAGTATCCTTGACAATATGCAAAACAAAATGCATGGTATTTGCTATCAGAGAGTCATTCATGTGTGTTATCAATCAGCTGTTTCAGTGCCTTGCAGTGTGGCAGTTAATAACTGCCTATAAATGTAGAGTCAGTAAATACAGGCATGAAATATGAAACAGACCGTAAATATTGTTTCAAAAGTTTAAAAATGTTTGGCACCAAGGATTTTTCAGTATAATGTTTCTGTTGTTGCCCTTGCAGCTTAAAAGTACTAGTGTTCATCATAGATGTTAAACAGTAATATGGTTTTGTTAAATCTGCAAAATTACCTGTTGCTGAAGTTAGGCATCTGAAATTTTAAGCACTGAAAACAAATGGTAGATTATTTTAAACTTTCCAAAGTCTCCAAAACTAGCAACGTATTTCTTAAATAAGAAGTGGTAAATTTTGTATTAAAAAGAAAAATCCAGAAAACTTTTGAATCCTGGTAAGTAGAGAGCATAAAGCTGATTCTCTATATATCTCACCAGGACATTGTCCTTTAGTTACTGCAAGAAATTCTAGCAGCTTCCATGGTTTTATCCTTGGACTTTTGGATTTACTGTGGAGAGATCACCTGCATGACTGATAAAAAATCCAGAAAATTTTCTAATGGAGATAGCTAATTTCTGAGATTAGATTGTTCATGATGATTTCAATATAAATCTGTACTGAAAAGGTTGTTTAATTATACTTTGGACTCTAGGTAGTAAAAGAGACTCTCTCTTACTTTACTGAAGTTTTGTGATAGTCCACGGAGAGATTCACACAAGCAAGTGGCATTCAGTAAACCATCAGGTATATAACACTTCCTTTCTCCCAAGTATACCTCCACACTACTGCACTAGGCTACTGTTTGTACAATACATAAAGATGTTTCTAATAATATGTCAAATCTACATGTTTCAGAAAAGAAGGAGTTCAGCATTCTTTTTCCACCTTCAAATCACTCATATGGGCACTTCTTTATTCCTTCCATTTCAGTAAAAATTACCCACACATAAAAATATCCATATAATTTATAAGTAGTGTCTGTGATGGTTTCAAAACCTTTTAAGACCCTTCTTTGGTGGGGTGGTGGCATTTAAATGGAACAAGAAACTGCTGTTGCCAAGGTCTGCTCTTTCGTCGTTGATATAAAATGACAGCAGAGGACTTGATATGACAAATTATTTAAACAATCAGGAATAATGACTATAACACGGGTACATAACAGATATACAAAATGACAAAAATTACCTCAGATTGGTCATATACTGAAACAATCATTAATAGGTGTGAAGATTCCTGTGAAAATAAAAAATATTTTTATGACCTAGAGAAAGTTTTTATACAGGAAGGAAGGAAGAGTTCAAACATGATGCACTCAATATGTGTTGGTGAGATAGTTTGCTGTCCTGTTTCCTTCTATTTTTAGGTGAGACCTTAATACTGAGCTTCTTAAAGAAAACAACCAGTAAGGCTGGAAAACAAGAAACATGAGAATGAAAAGAGAAAGTCTCTCTGTTATGCAAATCTGATTTTTTCACAGCCTGTTCTTTGCTAATCTCCTTCAAAAATGTTTCTGTCACTCTATTCTCATGGTCAGAAACATGGTCTTGGCTTGATCAGCATCATCGATGAATGATTGCATAGAACACAATTTGAACAATGGATTGATAAAATAACTAGTTTTTTAACTTTTAGCATTTCTAAAAAAAAAAAAAAAAAAAAAAGCATGGCAAAACCATTAGCTTGAAAATCCATTATTTTAAATAGACCTTTTGTCTGTCAAAGAGTGAAAACAGAGAAAAAAACAAGACCGAAGATATTCAGGCTACTATGGAGAACATGTACCTCATGGGGTTTTCTAGATCATTTTGTAGGTGTAGACATCTGACTTCTCAGTTCTTCAACTTGTTCAAGCTCGCTCAAATCTGATTCCTTTTTAAGTTTTCCTTTTCATCATATCATTCCTTTATATCTGGCTGACTTCATGAGTGTGTAAATGGCAGTAATTGCAAACAGAGCAGTGGGTTTCAGCCTGATATGAACAATAGAATATGGCGAGTTGGAAGGGACCCACAAGGATCATCGATCACCGACTCTTGGCTTTGCACAGGACCATCCCCAAGAGTCACATCATATGTCCGAGAGTATTGTCCAAATGCTTCTTGAACTCTGTCAGGCTTGGTCCTGTGATCACTTCCCTGTGGAACCTGTTCAACTGCCCAACCACTCTCTGGGTGAAGAACCTTTTTCTAATATCTAACCCAAACCTCCCCTGATGCAGCTCCAGGCCATGCCCTTAGGTCCTGTCACTGGTCACCATACAGAAGAGATCAGTGCCTGTCCCTACTCTTCCCCTCATGAGGAAGTTGTGGACTGTAATGAGGTCTCCGCTCAGTCTCCTCCAGGCTGAACAGACCAAGTGACCTGAGTTGCTCCTCATGCGGCTTCCCCTCGAGGCTCTTCACCATTTTCATTGCCCTCCTTTGTCTCTCTCCAATGGCTTAATATTTTTCTTGTATTGCAGTGACCAAAACTGCACACAGTATACAAGGTGCGGCCACACCTTGTGGTGCAAGAGCAGAGAAGGACAGTCTCTGTGGACTCATTGCATCTCCTTCACTAGTGAATAAAAATATCTGCAGTAAAAACAGATGTGAATTTGATTTCGAACTACTTTGTAAGACAGTATTTTTTCAAAAAGTATTTAGTATTCTGCAGTTGTACCAACACCTCTGAAAAACACTACATTATTTGAGTAACCTCCAGGCTAAATGAAGTTTACTCAAGGTCATGGCCTTTAATGAGTTCCCTAGATATCCTCCAAAATTTATTGAATATATTGAAATGTATGCCTTACCTGCAAACATAAATACTTTATTATAAAGTAGAATTTATCTTCTTAAATTATAAGGAAGGAAATTAATTAAGATCATCTCACAATTTTTGTGGTGCAGAACTCAGTTTTTTAAATTATACCATCTTTTCTATGATATTAAAGATCAAAAAAACAGACATGCACCTGGGAATACAGATAATCTTTTTTTAATGAAGGGGTGATGCCTGAGGTGAAAAAATAAATCTCTACATTAAAACAGGAATTTTAACTTGTATTTTCATAAATATTTTAAAGAAGGAAACTTTTGCTATAAAGTAAAATGCTGTTCAGTGAGACATTTAAATCTTGAAATGTAGCAGGGGTTTCATGGCTTAAAATTCATAAATATTTTGTTGAGTTCTTGAAATGTGGAAATATTAATTAAAATGAGTGTCCAAAACTAAATTCCACCTTGACATGTAATTCCTTTCTGGAAAAGCTATTTATGTTACCAGTATTTCTGAAGACTCAGGAAAACTCCTATATGTCATTTCTACCTGCTGGATAGTAAGCAGACAATAAATTTAGAATTCTAGGAGTTGATTACTGAATATGTAGAAGTTACTTATTAGTAATGTCAAAAATAATTAGTGGTCACATCTGACCTCTGCAGAAATTATATCAAATGAAAAGCTACATTAATGTTTCAATGCTCCATGTTCCAGGCAACCTGTTTTTTTTTTTTTCTCCTTCAAGGAATATATCAAGAGTTTTTTTCTCCTTATACTTAGTTTTCATTTTCTGGAATCTTTTGCTGCTAACTATTAGTAGTAATCCAAATACAGCTTGTTAAACATATACTATAAACTGTTACATTACAGTTTACTGTCAAGTGCTCCAAACACAATACAGTGATAACTTCCTTTAGTTTATTACGGTATAAAGTTGCACTATAGCTAGTTTTCAGTTAGAGAGAATTCATAAATGGGATCTGTCAAATAACATGCACAGCAGACTGTGAAAATCTTTATTTGTGTACTATAGTGTTTCCTGAATTGTCTAAGGGTCTTTAATTAGGAGCCATGATATATATGTACAATATATATATATCTTTCTACTGAAATTTTCTATATGAACTACTTTTTCAAGAGCTTCTTGTTTATTTCAATGATCAGTTTCTAAACCAGATGAAGATCAGAGTTCAGATTTCTCTGACATTTAGAATGTTAAATCACTCCATGTATGTCTGTTTGTTAAAGGACTCTTCTATTTTTTTTGCTCTGGGAGGCAAATTGATTTCTTAAACAATTACTTGCCATATCTGCATTTTGAAACATGTTTGGAATTCTTAATGATATTATCACCATATATATATATATATTTATTTTTTTTTGGTAGTGTTCGTCGTGAAGTATGTTTTTACAAGCGTCAGAGCTTGGTCCTGCATGAGGAAGTTGAAATCTTAATACAGAACAATACTTGATGTAAACATAAGATCTTCTTTCTTTCCTTCTCTTTCCCTTTCTCAGAATATTGTGATTTGGAAGGGACCCACAAGGATCACTGAGTCCAACTCTTAAATGAATGATGTGTACAGGGATCAAAGCTGTGGCCTAGCACCATGTTCTGACCAACTGAGCTAATCTCAGTCATTTGTTTTCCTTTTCCTTTCTTCTTTTCCTTCCTCTTTTCCTTTCTTTTCCTTTATTTCCCTAAACCACACTTAGCAGTTACATGTACTCAGCTGTTTCTGCTCTACCTGAAATTGTGTTTTTTTGACAACATCTGCCAGGCTGTTCACGGTACAGGAAAGCTGATGGAGAGCCAATGCATAAAGAATGTGCATGTGGTTATCAAATTAGGTGTGCTAAGAGAGAAGAGAAGCTGCACTGGCAAGCAATGACATGTGCTGATAATAAATTATATTCCTGGACTTACACCACCAGCTGGAAGGAATGTCAGCCCTGGCACACGCTGTCATGATACCATTGAAGAAGAGACCAGTTTTCAATTACTCTTACAAGGTGAATGTAACTTCAGCACCTTCTGCATTTCTTCCGAGCACAGCTCCTACAAGAGTTTTCCTCTTTTCTTCCTTATAGGTAAACTACACTGATCCATCTTTTGTACTTTCAGACTTGCCAGGATTAATAAAAAAATATACAAAAC
This sequence comes from Pseudotriccus pelzelni, assembly GCA_035584735.1. Classification (NCBI taxonomy): domain Eukaryota; kingdom Metazoa; phylum Chordata; class Aves; order Passeriformes; family Tyrannidae; genus Pseudotriccus; species Pseudotriccus pelzelni. The sequence goes on along the minus strand of JAWMRA010000041.1, from coordinate 17,118,172 downwards.
CAAAATTACACTACTGCCACACCCCTCATATTTAACTGGAAGGGGACAAGTACAATCATGCCAAAACAATGACATTAATGTGTCCAGTTAATTCTTTGTCCAGCATCTGTGTCTTTCAGTCACTGAAGTGAGTCATCACAATAAAAATGACAACAGGCAGACGAAATATATGCTTGAAGGATATCTTCCTGATGGACATTTTTTTTTAATTTGTGAGAGCACACGAAGGATAAGGAAAGTCAAAATGTTTGTTTTATTAGAATTTCCTAAGCAATAGACCAAATAGGAAAATGGCCATAGGAGCTCTGTCTCTTCAAAGAATACGTTTCAGAAATAACCTTTCAAAATTGTAGATGACTGAAATTGTTGGTGAAATTTATTCCTTGTTATTATTAATAAAGTGTTATTTACGGCTCCATGAATAGATGAGTACAAGAGAAAAAAACCCTCAGGACAGACTCTAGGCATATGTAAATGAGTACATTTCTGTTGTCCCTAATGATTTTGGTCCAGTTTACACCAGTTGAGGATCTGTTACATTAACATGAACTGATAAATATTACAGGTTTAATAAGGTTAATACTGCTTCAGAGTTAAATTTCTTATTGTACAGTAGCATGTTTCCTATCTTCTTTAAGAGAGAAGAATTTTTATTCTAATTTCCAGATTTTTTCAATTCCAGAGCATTTCTTATAATAGATGTATTTTTAGAATGATATTGAAACTGAGGGGGTAATTAAATTCCATGATCATGTGCTAAGTCATAGTCTTTTTCCTTTGGGGTAGTAGTATTTTCATAATTATTTTACACTAGCAGCTGTGAAGGTGCATTCCTTTTAATGACTGACTGTTTTGTAAGTTAAATTCTTCATATCTGAGAGAAAGGCTATAAGCTGTTAAAATATAAATCAATAATTTGGTTGATATATTTGTGCCTACAGGGGCAAGATAATGTCTTATTCTATTGTTTTACAGATCACCATGGATGGACTGCCCATGCTTTGGACAGTAGAGTATTGGACATGACATTTTTGATACAGAAGAAAAGCTAGTGGATATATTTTAACAATGGACTGTCATAGAAAGAACAGATAATAACACTCTGCATAATGATGCAGTCTTAACAGTATATTTGAAAACAGAAAGAAAGGCTAGCATTTTTATGTAGATCCACAGATTTAAAGTTTCCTGCCCACCTATTTCCTAAGTCACAATGGTACTTCTAATGTTGGAGGAGAATGTGAAATGCTAAACTTATTTTGTAGTCTGAGGTTACCAAATAAACTTCTAATGTTTACAGCACTTTGTGTAAATTATTGTTTCTTGCCTGTGGCTTTCAATCATTGAAATGGTTTGGAAAACAATTGAAGCATGATCTATTTTTGAAAATGTTAGTAAGAGATTTAAGATTCAGAAAAATGTTTTACATTTTACTGAGTACACTAACTGAGAAATAATGTCTTATAAATATTTTGCTAGTGTAAATAAAAAATATTTAATCAAAAGCAATTGTTCTGTTGTGCAGTTAAAAACATTGCATAACCTCTCAAGTTGTATTATATATCCATATATAAAAACCAGAGAAACTGAAATTTGTGAAACACTTAACATTCCTATGCATCTTCTCTTTCAAAACCTTTGTTCAAACTGCATGCTGTGCAGTTCCTCTGGTGTCACTGTAATCTCAGAAGAATGAACAGGATAAATACATAGATCAAAAAGGGGGCACACTGCTCTCCAGAGAGCAATTAATGATCATTTGCATAGCCTCTACAATTTAAATGTGAAATGAAAGCCATGTGTCCCAACTGATGGCTGAATTCTGCTCTATCATTTCCCAGAGGACATGATAGCAAAACACAATTTACCAGAAGAGATAGTCTTATTTTTAACAGCTTCACACTTTTAAAGGCATCACATCTAAAGTCCTATGTATACTTGCATTTCAGGGATCTGTCATATTCTACATTTTATTAGGAAAAACAGACAAGTTTTCATTTGTATCTGGTCTTAATATTTTCATTTCCTTGTTCTGAGTCAGTATTTTATGACTTTACAAATTTTTTGGATAGTCTTCTTCCATATAATCACCACCATACTCATCCCACTATAGTCATCATCACAGTAATCTCTGTTTCTTGACGCTACTCATAATTTGTGGGCAAACTTTTATTTCTTCTGGCTAGTTTGCTATTTCACCCCTCTACTACTTTCCTCTCTTCCCCTGTTCCTTCATCAAACCCTCCTTCACTGCTGAACCCTGCCTTCACCACCTTGGCTCCACCAAACCGCTGAGTATCCATAGAACAGCACCTGTCAGTGAGGACACAGCCAGGAATGAGATCACTCAAGGCTTTTTCATCTTAAAGGACAGTCTTGCTTCTGCTGCTGCCTACCAGTGAAATTACTGACATTTTAATAAAAAGATTTTGTATGTCAAGATTCTAGTTTAAAAAGTATCAATATTAGTGAAGAAGTAGGAACACTTTTAGAAGGTCATAGAATCAGATGGGTTGGAAAGGACCTCTGAGATCACCAATTCCAACCCCTGATCCACTACCACCACAGTTACTAGACTGTGACACTAAGTGCCACATCCAGTCTCTTCTTAAATAGCTCCAGGGACAGAGAATGCACCACCTCTCTGGGCAGCCCATTCCAACACCTGATTAAAGATGAACAAATGAGTCTTACATTTCAGGCAAATATGTAAGGTTGTATGTTCTGGTATTTGCATATATAAGAAGAAAGAAAATACACAGCCTAAATCATGCTATTCAGGCAGCAATTCTTATATATTTTCTTGAAATTGAGCTCCAGTGCAAAGTTAACATTAAAAATATGTTGGTCTCATGACATGACATATTGAATATGTAGTTTTCAGAAGAGGAATTTTTTCACCAGTCCCTAGGAGATTTTAAATTATAAGATCTAATCTGCCATCTCAATCAGGTATTTGAGATAACTCTAAAAGGAATCTTCATTTTAAAGAGAAAGGTACACCTTAATTCATGTTTACTGCCAATTTACTGTAAAGTGTAATACGAGATATTTATTTGTACTGATTTTGCCTGGGATAGGATTAATTTTCTACATAGTAACTAGTATGGGTATATGCTTTGGATTTGTGCTGAAAACTGTGTTGATAACTATTTGAGCTATTGGTGAGCAGTGCTTATACAGTGCCAAGGCTTTTTCTGCTCGTCACACCACTTCACTAGTGACTAGGTTGGAGGTGCACAAGAAGCTGGGAGGGGACACAACAGGACATCTGACTCCAATTGACCCAATGGATATTTCATACAATATGGCTTGTAAATCTGGGGAAGAAGGAAGAGAGGGAATGTTCTTAGTGATGGCATTTGTCTTTTCAAGTCACTGTTACATGTGATGGAGCCTTTCTTTCCTGAAGGGCTGAACACCTGCCTGCCCATGGGAAGTGATGAATGTCCTTATCTCTACCCATGAGTTTTCTCACTTTTACTCTGGATTCTTTCCTCCATCCTACTTTGGGGGGATTGAGGGAGTGGCTGTGTGGGGCTTAGTTGCCATCTGGTGCTAAACCATGGCATCTGAAAGTGAGTGTATATTATAAAGATAAAAATCTATGTCAAGAAGCACAGTTTATAGAGAAGTCTATTCTGATAAAAGTTATTTTCAAAAGTAAAACTGCCAGTGTTGATTTGCAGTTTTATTTTAGGTGTCCAGTTCACTGACAATTATATAACTAGTGACTGGACCACAGATGCTCAGTGTTTATATTTTCTGATCAAGATCCAATTAAAATCTTACCATCTGCCATAAGTCTTTGCCTCCATACAGCTTTCAATACAAGTGACATACATTAGCATTCAAGCTTTATCCTGCCTTTCATTCCTTGTTGTCAATTTATCCAAACATTCCTTTACTAAGAATTCAAAAAAAAATCCAACACTTTGTTTGTCTGGTTGGCTTTGTTTGTTTTTTTGGGGGGGATTTTTTTTCTTTTTTTTTTTGCTATATCCAGAGGTCCATAAGCTCTTTCAAAAAGTTGTTTTGGAATATAACTGAGATATTATCAAGTAGCATTGAAAATCACATTGTAGATTTGGCAGATTCAGAGGTCAATAAGAATTTTATAGGAAAATGCTCACTGAAGAGGATCTCAGAAAAGTATCACTAAAGAAAATTCTTTGGATATGAAAACATGACAAATGTTTTGTAAATATTTTAATCCAAAGTGAATGCTTAGAGATGTAGAAAAATTTGACATTTATCTTCTATGAATGATGGAGTGGAATCCTGAATCTGTTTAGCAGTGTTATTTCTAAAAACACAGTATTAATAGTAGACATCCTGAGGAAGAACCTAAATAGTCTCCCGAGAAAGACATGATAGCAGGAACTTTTCTTCCTTCACACCTTGAGTATGAGGTAGTGTCACGCCCAGAATAATGCTTCAGTGTTCATGAACATCGATCATGGCACTTTAATTAACCTGAGCTTCCTTGAGTGGTCTATTGGTCTGACAAAAAAGCAGAGAATGGCTTTACTCTTAACATTATCATCACTGGTAAATGCACTATAAAGAGTCATGTCATATGGCAAAAAAATATGAAGCAGTGACTCAACAAATGTTTCCTGTTCCTAATCTCTTTACAATATGTATAGAGAGCACTGCATGAAAGGACTTGTTCAGCTTTAAAAAATCATTGAGAAGAAAAATGTAAAGGTATAGCTCCATAAATACTCTTCCCTTGTGGATCTTCTGACATGCTGAGAAAACTTGAAATATATGTATGCACACACATATATATAGTTCTTCTCCCCATCCCTCAGCACCTGATTTCCATAAAAGTGCAATGAGACTGAATTTTTCTGAGGGCAATTCACCTGATTGGCATCTGAAATTCTGGAGATTTTACTCTGTTAGAAATTCAATTCTGAACCTGGCTTAGAAAGCAAAGAGGCAAGCAGACCTTTTAAAATGTACTTTGTAAACACTGACAGTGTAGAAATAGGCTAGAAGGTTGTTTTTCATGATTAGCTATTCAGCACAACAGGTTGTGTTTCTCATCTCATGAAGGGAGCATGCACAGTGTAACTCCAGTTCTTTTAGTAAACCCAAATTATAATTTTATAATTATTCACATTAAAATCAAATCTTGGAATGGGGTAATTTTTCTGTGTGTCCTTTGTTAAGTTTGATGGCAAAGTTTTTTCCTTTCTCAAACCTCAAATATTATTCAGAGTGATAAATGCTTTCTTTCAGTGTTTTGCCTGTGGCAGAAAAGTATAATATTCCCCTGGCCTTGGCAGTTTAATTGTCAAAAATCCATTTTCTTAGTCTGTGTAGCTGTTGTATTCTTTCCCTTAAATGCAAATCTCTATCTGTAGTAATGCATGCAACCTTTTCAGTATGCTGTTAAGACACCCTATTAGTATAAATCACAATAGATGCAAACATTAAGGAAGCTTAATTCTAAAGGTAATCTCCGATGTTACGTGATGTACATGACACACTAAATCACAATTTTTTTTATACTCTTAGTTGTATATTTTTGAAGTGAATCTGCTTATATTTTGTAGAAACTTTGTATTCTGTTGTAATAAATTTTTCCTGTCCTATAAAAACTGCTCTGAGCACTAAAATGTGACTAAATTTTGTGTGCAAAAAGCTTCAATGCTCTGTCAAAATTGTTAGATACACAGATGTTTTCCTTGTCAATTTAAAGAGCAATAATACCCAACTAGGAATTATCATATTGCCTAATTTTTGTTCACATGATATTCTTCTGTCCAACTTAAACCTCACTTTTGTTTTCACATTTTAGTGAGTAAAATAGAAAGTGCTCTGTGGAAGACAATAGATAGAGAAGAGTACACTGTTGAAAGCATAATAGAGAGACAAAAATTGCTACAATATATTTTCAGTAAGTAGCCTTTTTCTTAGCATTAAGGGCTAGAGTAGTATAATGAATCTTTAAACCCTAAATTTGACAGAGAATTCCCTGACTACACAAGTGCAGCCAACAATTGCCTTCTGGCTCTCCCCCATAATAAGCTAGTCTTCTCCACTGAAGAAGTACCATACCACACAACTGTTAAAGGTCTTAGTCTAAAAATGTTTTAATGAACTCCCAGTTTCTGATCCTGCCTTCTCAAAAGTCCATCTGTTTTATTTAGTTGTTCATTTTTATTTAACCACTGCCTAGTACAAATATAAAATATTTGCACAAATTTGCTTTCATATTTGAACATCCAGATTTTGTCATTATAATTTCCTAATCCATATATTTACCTTTGTTGTTACTCCAGTGACTTTATGCCCTACAGTGAATCTTACCATCTGGCCCATATGGACCTTCATCTTCATGCACCATGTTTTTTTCAGTCACACAGCTTTATATCATATTGTTATTACATTTCATTCTGTCAAATTTATAGGAGTTCACAGAAAGATGGGCTTTCTTATGTATTGTTCCTATAGCCCTCTTTACTTCTAGTAGGTTGGCATTTTTTTATTGGTTTTGAAACACAGACAATGATAGTCACTGTATTTTGATTTTTACAGGAGTAATATTTTATACTCTATCTTTTGCATTTAATGATTGCATGTGTTAAAATTGAAAAGCACTTTGTCATAATTAACAGTGTCTCTGCCAGCAGTGGGAAGTCCGGGTACCAGGAAAATAAAGAGATTAATTTAAAAAAAAAACAACAAAAAAACCTCTTAGAAGAGAAGAATGAGCTGGACATTACAGAAAAATACATAGCTCATCACTGTAGAGCAACTGGACAGAATTAATTTTCTAATTAGAAGTCAGAAAACATTGCTTGAAGGAAATACCCACGAAAGTACAATTGCATAATTATGATTAGATTGTAAGAAGTACTTAAGTTGAATTTTGTGACACTTGATGATTCACATATTTAAAAATTCCATTTATCATTTACCACCAATGAGATGAAAAAGCAGTGGCCATAAAATACTTTGAAACTACAAAAACTGCTTCCTTCACCTGCACATATTGAGTGTAATCTACAGAAAAGGAAGGGGATTATCCATGAGGAAACACAGATTTTCTCTGGAAGTATGCACATCTGAAGTACAAGTAAAACATTGTTTTCATGTCTGAAACCAGTGCTTTGGGTTATTTGTATCAAGGGTGAAGGTACTTATTGATGCAATCACAAATACAACGGCACATTTTCCCTTTTTTACACTTTGACCTTTTCATTCCACTGAGATTACTGTAGCAGCTTCTGACCTTTGTGCATATCCCTAATTCTTTAATAATCACCGTTTGCTATCTCTAATTTGAAGTGAAAAGTAAATTAAATTTTACTGAGATCCATCTACTTTAATACTGTAAACTATAAATAAATTTTAAAAGTGGATATGACATTTATTACAATCATTAATAACTTACCTCAAATACTTCATTTCAAATTAAATATGCTGAAATTTTGAGCCATCATTAAACGTAAGAATGCAATTTATGGCAATACTACATCAAGTTAAAAAGTTTTCTTTCCAACCAGAGGTAGTCTCTTGTACCCTAAATCCAAAGTGTCACTATAAATTAGTTACCGTTGCAACATAAAATAGAATATTCTGGCTTCAAGTGTGCCATTAAATATGCATCTTCCAACTTTAAAAAAAGAGATTTCAAAATGAAAAATTGTTGGCTCCAACTTTTTCAGTGTCTGTGTTGTATTAGGTGAATGACTTAGAAAATTATAGCCTCTGGATAAAGCAGAATGTATACAAACTGTTTCATTTTACATCTCAATAGTCTAAGTTGACTGTATTAATCAAGTGGAGGCAGTCATCATGGTAGTCAAATAGACACCTTCTAGCTGACCTTGCAGATTTCTGTTGCTGATGGACTTCAGGTTTTCTGAAATGATGTTAATCCTCATTAAGAGTGATGCAGGTCATACTGTACAGCATTGCAAGCCTGCATCCCAGGTTGCTGAGTCAGGGGGAAAAGGAAAACAGCATCTCAAATTAAACACCTCTAAGTTTTATTACAGGCATGAAACATCCATTGGTAATCTTTATCACATCACTCCTAGAATCAGCACATATTTCTAGTTTATTTCTACTCCACCTCAGAAAACAACACCTGTAGCAAAATAAGAAAATATGCACTGCTTTTCCACATTACAAAATAAATGAACAGCATAAAATTAAGACTTTTACAGGCATTCAATGACCCACCATGTTTACGCACTGTTTCTTTTGTTAATATTATGAATAAACAATTTTCCCCATGCTTTTTTTGCCAAAGACGTGCTTTAAGTACCCTAAATTTTCGGGATTTGCCTGGAACGTATGTTTTGCCTGAAATTTTGTTGGAAGAATGCCTTTTTCCCCAGGCATTCTTCTATGTATATATCCATTTCTTTGCCATCTAACAAATACCTAAATTGGATAGTTTCAATTTTTTTCTATTTTTCTGTTTTCATTGCCTTTTAAAATTTCCTTTTTTTTTTTTCCATGTGTGATACTTCTCTATTTCCAGTTTGACTTACTTTGACTTTGTAATTCTCTTTCTATACACCCTTTACTATTGGATATTTTCCTCTACCTTGTATTTGTCTCTATTCTTAACTTCTTATTTTTTATTCCTTTTATTATTATATATTCTCCTGCCTTTTTTTCCTATATATATACATATCTGTATGTCTCCCCTTTTAGCGTTTCTTTTTATTCCAAGAGCTATAAAACAATGCCAGACTTTGCTGTAACTCACATGCAAGAAAAACTTCAAGAATGCATTACTTTCAGATTAAGAGTGGTGGGTCTATTGGCAATATTAGTCAATTGTTCAAAAAGTTACTGGTTAAGGAAAATAATTAGAATAGCCTAAAATACTGCATGGTTTAGTACATTTTGTATCCCTTCACCATCATTGCTGCCAAGAAAACTAATTAAAGCCAATAAACTCTGAAGGTTAATATATACTCATAGTTTAGGTAGAGAATTTAAGAGCTGTCCAGGAAACTTGGATAACACCTAAAATATTTAAAGGTGGAAAATGAGCCAGAATTTACTGTCAGTCTGCTTCATAACTATAGTGACATGTTAAGATACAGCAATATGAATAATGATATTTCTTTATTAGGTCATCTGTTTTCACAGGTTTTCTGAAGGACTATTTAATCTCTTTTCCTTATCAGATGATGGGAAACTTTCATTATGAAACCAAGCTTCAAAAAAATGTGTAAACCTTTGTATTTTTTTCTGTAACTTCTATCAACTGTTTTGTGTTTGTTGACTAGAACCAGAGAGGAATCGGTTGTAGCAACATTCATTCCTGTGTTTTAATACTGGAGATCAGTGCTGTTCTTTACAAAACCCTAACTCATGTGTAGGTGTATGTCTTCTGTGTCTAGGAAATCACAGCTCCACTAGGATCAACTTGACCTCAAAGAAGCCAGAATTATGCTCCTGTACTTTGAAGAACATCACTCATACACTACTGGTGACAACAACTCTGAATGTATGATTTTCATGTATCTCCTTTGTATTATTATATCTTCTAAGATAAAACCATAAAACATCATCAATTCAATTAAAATAAATTGGTTTGGGTGGAGAAATAAATCACATTCCAACCTTTGCAGACATTTCTAAATTGATTTAAAGTTTTCATGTATAAATTTTGTTTACATTACAGTCAAGTACCAGAGAATTTATAATTTTTTTTCCACTCATTTAGGTGTAGCTTTTGTATACTTTTAGTTATAGTACAGAGGGGAAAGACAAAAAAGGTTTATTTTAAACCATGTAGGCAGTGCTACAGAATCGACTAAAGAAACTGATGCATTAAAGTAAAATAGCAGATATATACTTTGCAGTTGTCCAAAGTTGTTGTTTAAGAAAATGTCCAAATATTTTGATTTATCCAGGATAGCTTTACTTAATCCCTGTGTGAATAGATTAATAATGCATACATAATTATCAGAGCTGAGGCTCAATTTAACAGTATTTAATTCATGAATTCATCTCCATTTGGAAAGAAATTACCTTTAGAAGCACCTAGAGTAATTTCCTTGCCATGGTGCACCAATCTGACCTTTTTTCCTATATCAACTCCCAAAGTATATGAGAGCATGTATGGTTCCTTCTGAAGACACCGTAATTTTCTCTGTTAGCTACAAATTCAGTGGATTCCAGCACAAATTCCAACCTTGAAGTATTACATTTCTACTTTCCAACTTTTACAGCATTTTGAACTCTATCTATCATAAGATGAAGTGAAATTCAATGACCAAGCAAAGAATAACACTAGAATAAAGTAATATGATACCATGGAAACAGCAGGTTATGGCAATATAAAATATAATTTAGAAGCTAATGTCTGGTTCTAACATACCTGTCTACATATAAAGAAACTAAGATCGTCTGTTATTTCTGTGGAGCTCAGTGTTTCTTCACCTATTATCCAGTTTCACCACTACCCCTCACGGTTGAACCTTCCCAACTTGTATTCTCTGGTGTACGAATCCCTCCAGTCTTTAGAATTTCCTATTCTTCCACCACAGCTACACCACCCGAAGTCACAACCTCCCGTCTTCAAGAAGTTGTCTTGACAACAAAGCTATATGAGACCTAGAAAAGGAAAGGAAAAAAAGAGCCCTTTTTATCTTTCTTAGGAAAATATTCTTCAGCAAGAGATTAAAAATTCTTGAATCCTGAGAGAGAGACAGATTTGTAATTTCATGGCAAGTGAAAATCTTTCTCTGAGGGAAGGTGATAACAAGCATTTGCTTTTTAAATTCCTTCTATTTCGCTTCCACTGCCTACTTACTTTAAAGTTCCCAACCAGTTGCAGGGGCAGAACCCAGCAGCCTCTCACCCTGCTTGAGCACTGCTGACTTTAGAGCAGTCTCTCTTCCCTCACACTGGCATTCATCCTTTTTGTTCAGCTGCAAAATACAAAAATCCTGTCAGACTGGGACTCTGAGCAGAGGGAAGGGGGGGATGCTGATTAACTAGCACTTTAATTAATTTACTTAAAAATTTAATCTGAAGTACAGCAGATTTTAGAAATAGCTGTCTTAGCAAAGCCCTCTAGTGGAGATACAGTTTGAACTAGTAGTACCTCTTTTTTCCCTTAATCAATTAATGTTACCAAACAGCATCATAAAGATTCATCAGCTTTAATTGTATTAACATAGATAGGATTTTTTTCCACTGTTGTAACTGTCCATCTTTAACAAACAATTTTGACAGTGAACATTTTAATGAACTCAGGTTTTAGAAATTACAAATCTATATGATCACACACAAGTGGAAGAGAAATGACAGAATGAGAAGCTGGGGGAAGAAAGCTGGTTTCCTCAAATAAACAAAATAGCTCTCAAATTTACATATTAAATATAAAAGAGGGTTTAAACCTGAAATAGCCACTTTCAATGCAGTTCCTAAAGATCCGTCATCTGCTTGTATATTTTTGCCCAGTTTATCCACTTATAATCCAAGAGCCTAAACTCTGTTTTTCATTCTTGAAAATTCTGCGTCTAGGAAGATTTTTTGCAACTTACAAATAACCTCTGAATAATGAACTACTAAACACATGTACTGCTTATTTGCATTGCTATATATTAAGAGCAAGTGTTCCAAATGTTAATTCTTTTAGCAAACAAACAGCAGTTTTGTACCAGAAATGTTTTCGTTTGATGCTAGCTGTTTTCATTTAAAACCTTATTAGGGCAATGTGGAACTGCAACGAGACATTTCTCCATGTAGTTACCAACAGTAGTGCCTTAAGACATGGCTGCTTTAATTCACTTTGTCAGATGTCAGAAGATGTTTTTCTGTATTACCTTTCAGTTAATTTTGGATTCAAGTCTGGCAGTTTTTCACATTAACATCCACAATTTGTCATTTCTGTTATTATTTAAGGTTTCCCTCCCCGTCCCCAAATTCAGTGTACAGTGGAATGATAAAACACCTAACCGAGAAAGGAGAAAATGCTTACTGTACAAGAATATACTGAAAAAAACACATTTGGACATATTTTTCCTGAGAGAAAACTATTTCAGGATGAAGTAACAGAAGTCACTTCTATTAAAGACTACCACATTATGTACCCCTGCACTGCACTAAAGGATTAAGCTAGTACCTTGAATTTCATGGAGTAAAGATTAGTCCTTACCTGAAGCCACCTTCCCCATCTCAGAAATAGTCATAAACTCTGATAATAGGGACATTTTAGAGCACCATATATCATCTTACCTTAGCCATTGCACTTCCTAGTGTGGCGTCACAGAGCACACCACTTCAGCAAGGACAGATGGCACCAAGAGGGAAGAGGGCTGAGAAGGGTGGCAGGGCAGTGATCCCACCAACGAGGGACACTGTTCCACAAAAAGTGTGCAAGAACAGCAAAGGTTTTGGTGGCAGAGACCAGACAACAGCCCTTTGATTGCCAGCCATGTCCATGCAGGTCTGAGGACAGCCCAGGAAGCAAGTCAGTGAGACCAGCTCAGGGGCAGCAGGTGCAGTGATGGGCAGAGGTACCGCTGTAAAAGCACTCACACAAGGACCAGAGCAAGGGTCTGAGCTTGAATACAACTCCCAAGCAAAGGGGACAGAGACTCCACAGCTCCTTCTCACAGCTCACCTATGTGTTGCTACTCTGAACCAAGCAGAACTCAAGGAGAGCAGGAGGATGTTACAAGACATCTTGGTCCATTCAGGGCCTGGACACAGTCTTAACTGCACAATCTGTTTAGTGATGTAGATTATTGCTTTGGAAAAATATATAGGTAGTTTTAGTGTCAGGAAGAGTAGTGGTAGAGAGAGCTTACTGGGGCACAAGTTCAAAATCAATGAGCTGAATATTTGGAAGACAGCAAAACCCATCAGAACTGATAGTTGGTTAACTACAATGAGAAAATCAATTGAGGTTTTTAGTTGTTTTAAGTTCTGTATTAAGTTCTGATCCGAGGAAAAATTATAAATTAAAAAAAACGAACCTCAAGAAAACTTAATCCAAATATAATTTAAAGAATTAGATGCCAAAAATATGTTTTATATGCAACAATTTTTCTAGGAAAAGTGGTTTCTAAAGAAAATGTAATCACCAAAAGCAACCAAAATATTTGAGTTTCAGTACTGATTTGTTTCCATCTCTGTCATAACTGAGTCTCCCAAAAGATGAACAAGTTCCTCTTGACAGCACTCCAGTAAAAAAATCACAGAATCATAGAACGATAAAATGGTTTGGATTGAAAGGACCTTAAAGATCATCTAGCTCCAGCTCCACCCCTCCCACCCCTCTGCCATGGCCAGGGACACTTTCCACTCAATCAGATACAAAAACGTTATTCAGTACATTCTGAACAAAAAACATAGGCATGGGAAGCCTTGCTCAGCAGTGAAAATGAAATCAGGAGCAAAGACAGACACTTGGGGGCTAGTCCCTCAAGTATCAGACACTGAGTACTGCAGGGCTTCCTGGAGTTAGCAGTACTGACAGTTAACTCACCACACTTTTGTAAAAAAAAACTATCTATTATTATAAGACGGTTACAAATAAAGTAGTGTAGGAAAAGAAATATTTTATTTGTTTATCAGTTTTCCTCCTTTTTGAATTCCTACATACATAGTGTAGGGGCAGTTAGAAAATGATTAATCTGATCAGGTATATAAACCTGCAGTTAAGTTAGTCCCCGAGATATCCAGACCAAACCAGGTGTACTATTTGGCACAAGCTACCTATGATGTTCAAATGCCTATTCCTGTGACTTTAAGGAATCTGTGAATGCAGATCTCTAAAGTTATCAGTAAACATGGTGAATGTCTCAATTTATTTCTGTTCCTCTCAGAAACACAGTGTAGAAAACATGTTTGAACAACCATAAAACTGCAATCAGTTTTAATAGTACTGTACTTTTAAAATAGTTTACAAAAATTAGCGACCAGATTGTGTGAGATAGTTGCCAAGCTGGGTACTTCGGTTTTATGAAAATCCAGATCCTTTTTAATTGCTGAAGCAAAAGATAATTTCTTTTGAAAATCTGGTCGGTAGTCTATGAGCATATTGATAGAGTTATTTTAACCTTGATGTACAAATTTCGGCAGTGGCAATGATTGGATGAAATTCTGTATAATTATTTTCACTATTTTCACGATTTTAGGGCCAAGGAAGACAATTTATAACCTACCAATTTTTTCTTCATACATTAAGCCAAGAAATTAATCTAGTAACTTTTATATTGATTCCATAAATTCCATTAGAGTTATATAGCATGTCTTTTGGTTATGCTTTAGAGTGCTGCAGCAGTACCAATAATCCCAATACAAAAGCAAGGCAGATAGTACTGGAACATGAATCATAATGACTTAGGAGCTTGAATACTGACATAGAACAGGCAGAGTTCAAAGGACTGTTTTATATCAAAGAAGACCCAAATGATTTAAAGGAATCTGTAACAATTTCTTGACTGAGTATGAAAAGTGAAAGAATCTTTTATTCTTTGTCTAGAGGTTATTAACATTATGACGAGAGAGAGGACACATTTCACTTATAAGACTATTGCGTTTGTTAACACAATTTGACTGCTGTGCAAACGAGCAAAGCAATGTCTGTTTTCCCCTTTTAATGCAGTAGGGGCCCAATCCTGATCTGTAATTTAATGGTATTTTGCTACTATGTTCTGGGACACCTAGGGCAGATCTTAATTAAAAATCCATATTAGCACATGTTATACTTCTGGAAAGTTACAGTCATTTATCTGAAACATTAAACCTTGTTCGGAGCTCCAGGCTGGAGGACCTGTCACAGGGTTGCAAAGGTTATTATAACACAAATGCCACCTTCTGTAACATTTTTAGATTTGCAATGAAACTGCTAGTTAACTCAGCCGCAAAAGGAGAGCACACACCCATTAATGAGTACAGGGGTCATGCTACCATCCTGTCCAGGGGCAGGTGTCAATGATTTAGCAATTACAGCAGGAACAGTAGTTCAGACCAGGTGGATAATTTTTGTATTAGAGAAGCTGATGGAGTGAGGCATGGATGAATTTTGGGCTTAGAGAATCTCAAAATTCTTGTAAAGGGAAATGATCCCAAAAATTTTACACTGAATTTTAATGTGAGATAGTGCCACTTGCAACTTGAAAAGTATTTCTGCAAAGTGGTACAACACAAGGCTGCAATATTCACTTAACACTGAAATAGTTAAACAAGAGGACAGTAGGATTTTTTTTCCTTTTTAAATAAAGACAGTAAGTTTTAAAATAAATCCTCATGACATTCATGACACTACATCTCATGGTATGAATAATAGATATGAGAACTTTCATAAAACATGGTAGGCATATGCAGCAGTTTAGAGACATCACCACATTTAGAAAAATTAGTCTTCCCAGCTGGAAACACCACTAGATCCTATTGTACAGGATACTTTGACAGAACTGACTGTGATACCTCACTTCAATCTCATTTCCAAGGCAACTGTTCACATTGGTCCATAATGCAAATCTGTGAATTTTTCATTGTCACAAAATAATCCATGTTACATATGTCCCTTGAAATTTTGAAACTTCTTTGATTACCTTAGTCTCTTCCTTGCACCTTGTTGTTACAGCTGAAGGTATAAGAGCTTTGCATAAGCTAATTTCAAACTACCATTCTAACCATTATTGTCTAATGTGAATGTTTAAAAAGACCCCAAAACCAATGTTACTTCTACTCTATTTGGATTTAGATCTTGAATCTATAGATTTTTTTTCCCTATAGTAAGTAGAAAGATCTAAATATCTTATGTAACTGCAATGAAAATCCTGAGGTAGAAAGGCCCAAACAGAAATATTGCAGTGAAATTAAAGTTCAGTTTAAATCCTTGAAATAATTGGTCATAACAGGGATATTGTAATAACACTCAACAAAAAGAACGCTGGAAGGCTGAAATTCAGAAAGGCAAGCTTATGAAGAGCCTGAAGAGTTTATGGGATGGAAATCCTCAACTAGAGATTCCAAAACCATCCCAGTTACTCACTGCAATCTCACCTTGCCACTGTGTAATGAATATTGGTAAACAATACTGCTTTTAATATTAGATTAAAAAAAAAAGTTTATTAAAAATAAATCATGCACTTTTCCTATGGTTGTGTTCCCTAGGGTGAAGATTGGTTCATTTGCAAAATACGTAGTTTTGAGTGGGTGGAAAATAGCACCTGCTTTATTTGTGAGGAAAAAAAATTCTAGATCTTGATAGTTGTTTTCATTCCATCTGAAATAAAAGTGGAGATCTCAGAATCTTTTATCTTAAAAAAACAATGACCTTTTTATATCGTGGTATAAAGATATCTAGAAATGTTTAAGTCATTTAAGATTACTGTTTCATAATGTCTTACTATTTCTAGTGTGTGTTCTTCAGTTAAATGTCTAAGGTGAGGAGAATACATTTATACATAACAATCCACCTAGATATAGAAGATCCAAGTTTTCACCTCTCACACACTTTAAATAAAGTAGGACATTTAAGGTGTGTTTTCTGTATCTCAGCTATAGAGTTAGACTTTCTCACTCAAGATCCGAGAGAAAGGCGCTGCTCTGGTTGAGTCATAGTGCACAGCTAATATAAATCTCTTTCAAACCAGCTCACACTCAGAAAAGGACTAAATATTAAAATAAATTTCCATGCCTGATACTGATCTGAGATCTACCTTTTCAAAAGATTGGCCTGTCAATATGTTCATGTACAAAGTACTTGTCAGCTGTGCCAGTGCTCTATCACCCAGGGAGAGATGTAGTTCAAAGCTCCCTGCTTTCCAAGAGAAACAGAAATCAAAAATAGCAGAGTCAAATCCAAGGATGTTGAAATAATTCACAATTAGTCTCTCAAAAATATAGTATTGCTTGCAGCTGAGAGAAGAGTAAATAAGTTTATCCATGCATAAGCTAAGGAAACAGCTGCTATTACCAGCAAATTAGGATGTTAAAACCCAAACCAATGCAAACATTGATTTAAAGCAAGACTAAAGCTGTGGAATGTGACTCCCAAAGCAGGCTTGTGATCATTAGGGATTCATTTTGCTTTACTTTTATGCTATTAGGGAAATGATATATCAGGTATGAACAGACAGCTCATATGCCAGTTAGATGTGAAAAGGGTAAGTTCTGCAGGGATGTTTGCCAGAAAGAAGTAAATGAGGCTGAGTATTGTTGAACTGCAGAGACGATAAGAACAAGTGGTTTATTTATCTGATTATAGCTGGAAAGGGAGAAATCAATATAGTTAGTCAGGGATAAATTGCAGACTTGTTACCTAGTATAACTTGAACAGCTTGTGCAGATATAATTAGCACAACCTCTCCTAACTAAATTACTGTTTAAAAATGAAAGGAGATAAAACGAATTTTCTCAATAGTTATTTTATATCATGGTAGCACATGAAGAGAAACCTTGCTAACTTGAATACAGCTATTTATTTAAAAGAATACATACACACCTTTACGAGAGTGTGTATATATAAACAAATATTGAAACGCATTGCAACTGAAAACATAATTAGAAAAAATATTTTCTCCATCATCATTTGTATATATTCAGCCAAATGCTCACGTTTGTTTTGAATTTTCTTAAATCAATTGAGAGCAGTAAAGTTTTCTTCTAGTTAGAAATAGAAATTGTACAGTATACAAGGAAAAAGAGCTTCAGTTCATCCACAGACATGAAGTTATACTGTGGCTTAATACCTTATAAGAGGAGTGTGGCTGTTACCGAATGAGAATAAGGGTCAGAGCAGATATTTCATATGCATTTTCATGACATAAAATTATCCTTCATGATCAAAGGAATTGTAGTCATTCTAGAAAAAGACTCAAAATACAAGATAATTCATGCAGGGTCTCACGCACAGGAAAAGATGAGATGTTCATCTCAGCAAACAATGGTTGCAATGACATTATACATATTTTCTAAATAAAATGTGCTGGTCCAAAAAAAAATTCTAGAATAATTGTTGTACAGATATAATACAATGTGATAAAACAATAGCAAAAAGACATTTTGGCCATGATGGGGGTTTATGTTTTTGTTGTCTTTGAATTTTATTTTTTTTTTATTACTTCAAGTTTCAGAAAGAAATATAAAAAGACCCCAGAATTTCTTTCCCATTCACATATGCCTAGAATGTAATATCACAAAAGATTCAAGGATAAGATTCATGGAAAAAAGACACAAAGGTATGGGAAATGTATATAACACTAAAAAAATTAAAAGCTTTCCATTTTAACCTGGAAAAAATAAGACTTGCTTTGGTTGTGGAGTTTTTCTTTGGGTTTTTTTTTTCATGCTTCAGTAAAAAATTCTCCTTGTCTTCTAGAGCTAGATAACTTTGACCCAACTTTTTTCACCTGTGTTGCCTTAAAGCTGTTGGAGAAAAAAGACTCCAGGCCAAATTAGACGGGAGGTAAGATAAGGATAAGAAAGGCTTTAATGAGGTCCCCAGGCTTCCAGGAATACCACCATCTGTGTGCCCCGAGTACAGGTGTTTGCCATTTTTATAATGATTTTCACCCAATCCCCGTCCAGCCCCCACCCTGGTTCTGCCCCCCGA
>JAWMRA010000041.1:17001033-17099504 GCA_035584735.1 Pseudotriccus pelzelni | reverse complement strand
AATCTACATTTACTATATAACTACTTCTAACAGCTACAAAATTAAAAAAATTAAAAAATAAAACTCCACGGCAACACCTGCAATTTACTTTATTTCACTGTTTATAAGCATTCTCTCTGAGAACCAATTGTTTCCAAAAAGTGATCAATCGCACTTCTTTTAAGAACTCAGAAGCTGTTAGCCACCTGAAAATATGACAGTCAGTTGCAAAAAAAAATTCCTAAGGCAAAGGTTTCTTGTGAACCTGGAAAGCTGTTTCAAATACAGCTTTTTGCTGTATTTCTGTCTTAATATGTTGTTTTCCCAAATATTCCAAAAAAAATGTAATTAGGAATATCTATGTCATAGAACAATTAAAGAATCATGAGTTTAGTACACTGTTCATCATACACATTGAAAGTTTTCAAAAGCTATTTATAGTTTTTGAAAAGAAACTGTGACTTGTTAATTATTTAAAAATTTTGTTAGTAATGACTTATGTGCAAAAATAATTCATAGAATCACAGAATCATAGAATCAGCCAGGTTGGAAAGGACCTCTGAGATCATCAAGTCCAGTCATAAGCTTACCGCTTGGAGAAGACTTTCCTTGTTCCGAGGTGATTTTTTTTTCCCAAAGTTCCAGAAACTTCTGACAGCAGTCCACTTTGATAAAATAATTTTTAGAGCCTGAAATGATAGGATTTAGTGAGTGGAAGAATAGTTCCTAAGTGACAAAATATTTCTCATTTCACACTATTATCCTTGTTTCCAGCTTCAGAATATGAAATGGAATAATAGATTTTTAAAAAATATTATTAGTCTTCTGTTCCTAGGCCTGATCTTTATGAGTACAGTATGTTTTCTGCAATTAAGATTTCAAGTGAAATTAATGGTCTTTTAAAGGATCAGGTGCAGGCTGTTGACAGCAAGCAGGAATTATCAGTGTGAGACATTTATTCAGTATGAAGGAACTGGGAAGTAAAAGCATGAAAGGGAGGGATTATCTCTTTCCCTCTCAAAAAACCAAGCGTATAAAAAGTGACAAGAAACAACATCTATTGGTTTACAGCAAAGGAAGTATTACATATTTACCTGCTCAAGAGGCAAAGGTAGAAAAAAAAATTGAATTCTCAGTGATAGTATGCTGGAAAAGATGACAATTTCAGCACCTGAAGCACTCGCAAATAATAACTTTACATACAGGTACAGTCTAAATCAATTGGAGACAGTGAACACAGAATAGCTTCAGTAAAAATACTGTTAACTTTATAACTAGCAGCTTCTGCATGTCACATTGGTACACAAAAAGGAAAGAAACTTCCTACAGAAATGGTTTTGTTCAGTTAATATTTTTCTCTGGCAGCTTTTACAATATGCTTATTGGGGGAGAGGTCATTAGTGTTTTTTTCAGGTTTTTTTTTATGATTGCCTGGTAAATACTATCTTTTGGCAACTGCAATGTGAGCTATAAAATATATTAGCTATGCCTTTAGAAATTTACCGGGTAAATGAGCAAAAAGCAAGGGATCAATAAGAAAGCAAGACATGGCACTAATTGGTGCTTTGGTTTTAATGGGATTGTGTCAGCTTTCCTTAGAGTAATTTAGCAATTATATGCATCCAGGAAAAGAAAATATTCAGGAAGATTAACAGGGAAGAACACTTGGAGTTCCCTTGTTTATATTGTTATTTATACTGAGGTTTTATACTTTAGATCTCATACCAAAAGAAATTATTTATGAAGGTTCATTTCTCATAATAATTTACCCTGAGCATTTACTAAAAGTTCCAATACCACTTTTCAAGTAAAAGAGTAAAATTGAACACTCATTGCAACATTTCCCAAGGAAAAATTTCTGAACTAATCTGTAAATAGATCAAAGTTCGCAAAAGCCACTGATTATACCTGTGTTTGTAAATATGGTGTTGCAGAATTGGGGTTGAGTAATGTAGAAGTTGATGTTGAGCAGTTGAAAACCTAACTATATTTCAGCACCATTTACTTTCAGTCAGCTTTACTCTTGTCCTACAGATGCAGTGCTAGTTCCTGGAGGGAGCAAAAAATTAATTTAAATTAATTTTAAAGGCATCCAATCTGTATGCTCTGAAACAACTTTATGATGCATATCAAAGTATGACTGCTGAGGCTGGTGGAAAATTTGTTTCTGAAAAGCATGTGATTTAAACCAAAATTTTAATAAAGTGAAATAATCATATTCCTTGCTACATATCTTACAGAATTAATAAGGGGTGAGTTTTTGTAATAAATCCTGTAAACTGTGTTGTGATCTGCACAGAACACAAATCCTAAAATAGTAAGAAAAATTATTTTAATATATTTAAATGGTAATTAATCAGAAACAAACCCAAAAGGTATCACAATGCACATTCTGGAAGACAAATTTTATATGCAATCTGTACTTCAGCATCACACTTTTTCACACACTTAGTAGCTCGGAGACTGAAAGTTGGAACTACAATTATTTAACAATGCAAGTAATATTTTACTTAACCATGACATCAAAAACAAGAAATTCATTTTTACACAAAAAAAGGTAAGAAAAAAAATCAACTAGAAACAGAAACCCAGCACAGAATATTGAATCTCAGATATTTTAGGTTGAAAAATGTTATAAGCAACTAGAAATACTTACTAGCTCAGATTTTATTCTGCATTTTAATTTAAGGAAAATAAGCAGAAATTCCTTTACATATTGAAAGTTCTTGACTTTATGTATCTATATGAGTTCTATAGCTGACAAGAGTGGATATAGACATGATGGAAAAGAGTAGAGGACTGCACACATGGCACCAAACTTGTACTACCCCCTACAAAACAAGGCATGTTCTTTTTCAGTTCTCAGGAAATCCACACTTGCTTTTGAAGCCTCTTTATCATGCATACAAGCCTTTCTAATGTGAACGTTATCATAAATCTTAATAAAATACAAATAAACATAATCAAAGTAAAAAGAAGAAAAAGATCCCAAAAACAAAAAACCAAAAACACCTTACAATTACATGTTTTAGATGCAAATATTTTCCACAACCTTGGGATGCCTAAAGTAGTGATTGTACTTGAAACTCACTCTCAGCATTGCTTTAAATATATTTTCCAGTTGAAACAGAATGGCTTACATATTCTTCTCCCCAGTGATTTGCATTTCTCAAATAAAATCTGCTTCATACAAGTTTAATATTTGGGAAAATGAAGGAGTAACACCACTACTAAGAATAAGATACTGGACAGGCTTTTATTGTGCCAAGTGTTCACATGGCTCTCCCAATGTATCTCACTCCTCACATACAAATTTTGCAGCTGTAGTCTTGACTGATGTAGCAGGAGTTGCCAAGGGTGTTGGGATGTGCCAATCTACAGAGCTTAAATGAACATACAAATTTCAGTTTTCATTATTACTGTGTATTTCAGTTTTAAATTAATTTTTTTTTCAAAATAATCCGTGGCATTAATTTGTATGTCTAGCTGGAATCTTGTCATATGTTATTTGTGCTAGAAACAAATATAGATAAAGACGACATCAAATATTTTCTTTCTAATTTCTAAAATAAATCAAGAATTAACTCAGAAAATGCTCCTGACACTTGAAAATATCAAATAAATTGATGCAGAAACAAAACAGATTATAACATTAGAAAAGAGCCTTCTGAAATTCTTTAGAATTTGAAATAATAAAGGTTGCCAAATTTTTTTAATTTTGAATATGTATATATTTTCATTAAAACTTACTTTTCAGTTTAATTTGAAATTACAGTTTCAGCTTTGTCTAGCAATAGAAATTTCAGAACAACAGGTGATAAGGATAGCTTTATAATATTTCTAATCAAATTAAAAGCTAGCAGCACAAATCTTTCAGAAATCCTGCTCTCCTGTAATGGTCTAATTTTCCAGAGCTGGAAAGTTCAAATATATCAGAAGAACATCTACAGTTCTGAGTTTTTGGTTGGAACCATTTATATCCTTCCTTCCAAGACTTCGAAGGTTTGCCCACATATAGCAGTCACAAATTTATTAAGTCTTCATCTGATGCATAAATGGCTATACTGAGTGTCATGACTGCGAAGAAAAACACACCAGCTGTCTAAAAGCAGCAATTCTCCAGCCTTGCTGCAATACATTAGGTAGTTTGTAGCTGTAGTCTATTGACAGACATGAAATATCGTGGAGAAGTACTTGGCCTGCATGGGATACAGAACATACTGTGGCATGGAAAGGAATTAAATAAAAACTTAAAGCTTGAGGAAGAAAAAAATTTCTGCCATAATTTGGAATCCATATGAGAAGGCATTTATTTTCATTGTTATTAGTGTTAAGTAAAGAATATCATGTTCCAGCTATTTGCAGATTTGTGCATGGGCATATTATATTTTCTCTGTCAGCTGTGTTGTGAATTTATGCCTTTCATTCAACAGGTGACTCCTATTAGAAATATTGTAAGAATGGTATTTTTTCTTAGTTGGAGCATCCTATGTATAATTAAATGCGTGAGTGTCTAGATGAGTGAAATTTGCAAAATATATTTATTCTTTTAAAATAGAACACACCCCCCTCCCCCCCCCCCCAGTTTTCCATTTGTAGTCTGAACATTTTGAAACTTGAGTTATTTAGTCCCAAAAAACTAAGTGGGAAATTAAAGTAATTTAGAATTAAAAACATTAAATGTTTATTTTAAATATATCAAGTTCAAATATTTTAAATTGAGCATATTTTTCCTCTGACAAACAATTCATTGATACTTGTAAGTATTCAACAAAATGCCCAAACTTAAAAACAAAAAACAAACAGGAAAAAAATTAAGGTTGTGTGATGGTTTTGGGGTTGTTTGTTTGTTTGTGTTTTTCAGTTAGTTAGTTGGGGTTTTTTAATTGGCTTCAGTAGCTGGAAATGGATTGATGGAGAAACATGAAATAGTGATTTTTTTTCCTTATTCTAAGCATCTGAGGAAATTATATAAGCACAATATTTGTGAGTGAGTGTTCAGCTAAGTGTACTTCTCTCCCTAATAACCTGTAGTTCTGCTGGAGAATCTCTACCAAATTCAGCAAAGCTGCCTGAAAGAAATTAAATTTATAAGTTTTGTGAAAATAAGCAGCCAGATAGAGATTAGTATTGCTTTACTGAAAGCTTGAGTCCATTTAAGAGCCAACATAAATTTTCTCTGAAGTAAACATTAATCAGTGAATATTCACGGGATTGCTCTATGCTATATAGTGTAGGCTTTTACTATTTTATGGTATTAGGTACCAGAGCATTTATTGCCCCTACAGCCATTGACAGCTGTAGTCATAGTACTGCACTTGTCATAAAGTGAGTGTGGTAAGGTGTCCTATGGGCCTGGTGCGAGAGTCTGTCAAGTTGTCAGTGCACCATTGTTTAGAACAGTTTTAGAGACATTTGCTGTGTTGAGATAAGACAGCTAAACCAAATCTAGCCTTAATTTACACCATCTAAAAATTAAGCATTTGGCCCCACCGGTTGCTCGCCAAGGTAGGATATATTGTTAAACTTACTTGTAGTATTGTTAAAATAGACTCTTATATCGCCTTTCCCTGAAGGACTCTTTCTGGAAATTTCAAAATGACACTGTATAGCTTTTGGTCTTCTGCTGCCTGACATGTTTTTAACATGGATTGCTCCAGAGCATGGCAGTTTTCTTCCCCAGTTTGACCTACCTTAATACCAGAATTAATGGAATGTTATTGATGTAAAAAGTCACTGTATTTTTTAAACCTGGTGAAAAGTAGGTTTTAAAGTATAAATTTAGGCAATGTCTGATTTTATTTTTGTTTCATGATTCCATTCTATGAAAGCTAAACCAGCCACTACCAAACATTAATATTTCAAGGAAAAATGTCCTTGGGGTAACTCAGAAGTTTTGGGGAAGAAGGATTTATTTGATCCACTAATACTTAGTGAACAAATTGCTTTCAAGTTTTGAAAGTATTTTTAATAATTTAGAAAGAACTATTTGTTAATGTTTTAAAACAAAGACCTGGATATAAATACACTTATTTTAATAATATGTACAATTCTTGTTATAGCCTGAAAGAGTTCAAGCAGATCAGAATTTTGCAATGTAAATGCTCAGAGTGACTAGATATTTTCTGCTGTTGCTGGTTTTGACCAGCATCTAAATTATTATCAAACAAACATGAAGAGGCATTAAGACTGTCCATTTAAGTCATCTGGGTATTAGTTTCCAGGATCTCTGCGTCCTCATAGGTCTAAAGTAGTACATATTTACAGTTTGTTACCACTTAAAAGTAAAAAAAAGTAACATCTGGTTAAAGTTTAAACATGCTATTAAGAACTGCTCGTCTGCGTGGCTTTGAGCTTTTACCAAGTAGGGTCAAATTAAGACACACAAATATTTGTGTATTTGGTTGAATAGCTTATGAACAACATAAAGTCAGAATTAAAAGATCTGCTCCCATTTAAAATGAGAATATACTTCTTAAAGTTACCCCTTAGTAATACTATCTTCTAAATTAAATTTTATTAAATAGTAAAATGAAATTATTACTTAATTTGTATTAATTCTGTAAATTGTGTAAAACTCCAATATTTAGATAAACTAAGAATTTAAATGGAACAAATCCTGATTTAAAAGAAATAAATTTACCATAGTTTGATTACAGGAAGTGAAGAAATTAGTATCGATACCTTTTTCTTTAAGCTAAACAGTGTTAGAACCATCTTCAGTGTTAAATGTGATATTTAAAAGAGCAGGATGTTGAAAGTTCCATGGGAATACTTATATTTTGATTTCTCATATAAAATAGTTGTTATTATTTAACTGAATCTAGTAAAGCAAGATGTTTCCATTAAATAATCTGGACTTCTACATTTATTTTTAATGTAAGACTAAATTATTATGAAACAAGTATCCAACAGCTACTCCCAGTGGAAAATTTACTCTAGTGATTTCAGCTGCTAAAATAATTATCATCATCATTGCAACATCTCTGATGTTTGAGCTCTGGTCTCTGATCTCTACAGTATCATGTATTTTTCTTAGAGAAAAATAAATATTACACAGAAAATCGTTTGAAAGGTAAAATATCTATGAAAGAAATAAAAATGCTGTTGAAAAAAGTCCTACAACCTTTCATTATTGAAATTTTATAACTGTTTCTAAATTAAAACTATTAAGATATAGAATGAATAGTTAAGCAACAACATGTCCCTGATATACTGAGCTCTCTGCCAAGTTCTGTACACACTTTGGGAATGCTTGCCTTCCACAGGCAATTTGCGTTTCTGACATTCTCTTCAATCATTTTCCTTATCAACTGGAAATACAGCATATGACAGATGCCTTCATCTTCTTCTCCCTAAGATCTAGAATGTTATACTATGTAGTGAATGTTTGACTTGTCTGTCTAAAATGATGGAGATTGTCTCAAGCAAAAACTGCTCTGTTCATATGGTTTAAACCAAAGCATGATTGAAGCAGTTTATTGAATAACTAACAACATAACAGATTGAGACACAGTACTGAGCACCTACACCCTCTGAAATTTCCTTTTTTAAATAATCCCAAACACCTGTAGCAGATAGAAGTACCTCCCTCTCCCCATCCCCTCCTTGTTGGGCAGCCCTGGGGCAGAGGAGGGTGCTCCAGCCCAAGGGCCACCCTCTGTGGTCTCTTCTTCATTACAGGTCTTCATGTTCCTTTCATATTGCTCCTTTGTTTCAAATTCTCGCCAGCTGCTTGGTACCCATTTAACCCAGATGATATTTTTAGTCCCCTACCTCTTTATCTTTGTATTTTCTGGGGCAAGCACCATCTCCAAACAGCCAGTTTGGGGTGCTTCATTCACACATACTGTTTGACTCAATATTTTTATCCAGGACATTTCACCATGGTATGTGAAAACCCCCAGAGGTGGCGTGCTGACAAATATTCCTATTTCTGAGTGACTGCTCCTTACCTTTTTACAAAATGACCGGGAACAGAAAGATATGTCCCCAGCTGACTCTGCTAATTGTACTATTGTGTAATGTTCACAGATCCCTCTATTTATTCTCCTTCTCTCATGCTGAGTATATGCCTTTTTGAGTACTGTGGTAGCTTGGCTGTGTCTGGTTGCCAGTTGCCCACCAAATTCGCTTTGTCACTTTCTTCCTCAACTGGACAGGGGAGAGAAAATAGATTGAAAAGCTCATGGATCAGGATGCGAGAGATCGCTTACCAATTACAGTAACAGCAAAACAGACTCAGCTTGGGCAAATAATATTAATTTGTTCCTAGTCATATGAGAGACCATAATGAAAATTTAAACCAAATCTTAAAACACCTTCAGCCCACTCCTCCCTCCTTGCTGAGCTCCGCTTCACTTTCAGTTTTCTCTATCTCCTCCCTCTAAGAAGTGCAGTGGGACAGGGAATGGGGGCTGTGGTCAGTTCATCACACATTGTCTCTGCCACCCCTCTCTCCACAAAGGGAGGACTCTTCATACTCTTCCCCTGCCCAGCATGGGCTCCTCCACAGGCTGCAGGTGTATGCCTGCTCCGCCATGGGCCTCCATGGGTTGCGGGGGAACACCTTGCCTTACCACGAGGTAGCAGGGGAATCTCTGCTCTGGCACCTGAAGCACCTCCTGCCCCTCCTTCTTCACTTAACTCGGTGTTTCTCTCATATTCACACTTTTCTTCCCAGCTGCTGTTGTGATGCAGTTTTTGCTCCTTCTTAAATCTGTTATCCCAGAGATGCTACCACTGTTGATGGGCTCTCAGCCTTGGCCAACAGTGGGTCTTTCCTAGAGCTGGCTGGTGTTGGCTCTATGGGACATAGAAGGCACCCTTGTAACCCTCACTCCTGCAAAAACCTGGCCACACAAACCCAATACAAGTCCTGTCTTTCAGAATATTTCCTAAAAAGGTAACTTCATAGGTAGAAAATAAGGATTTTCTGCCTTATAACAGAACCACTTCGTTAACAAAAATCATAATTCAATGCTAGTTTGCTTTCACTCCAAATACTGTGTTCTACTTGTTATGGACTTTATCAACAATATGAATTAATATCCTCAAGACATCTTTTATTTGCTTTAGATTTCTTATGATATTAGATTGATCTGAAACTCACCATCAGATGTTGGAAAGGGATACAATTTATCTTACCGTTACTTAAACTGGGGCATAAGAACCCAAAGAAATGGTAATATGGTTAATTTAGTCTTCAAGATTTCTTCAGTCCCTGGGAACTTGAATTTATTTGGTACCTTCCTTTAGCCTGAAAGTTCACTGGACATTTTGTAAGATAGAAGAGAACCTATAACTTTCCTCTTTAGTAGATGCCATGAAATAGTGCAAAGACACATAAAGATATAGTTTTAACATATTTTTTTGTGGAAGTGAATTATTTAATCTTATCAGAGTGGACAGCTTCCAAAGGCCGCCAAGTCCCCCAGCAGAAAAATCTTTATTCAGCCAAAGCTGTAATAGAATTTCAGGATGCATTTCAACAAAATTCACTGAAAATAAGCCACGTTTTTTATTGTATTTGTTCTTTGTTGATGAAAAACCCTTTATATACTAAATGTTCCTGCTGTCCACAGTGGAAACTGGAAACAATAAGCCACTTGTTAAGTTTGAGATTCTATTAAAATTATGACAGCTAAAATTGTTTCTGTTGCATGAGGACAACACACATAAACTGGTGTCAAGTCCCTAGAGCACAAGCCTATGCTCTTAATTTAAGAGCCAAACATTTGTCCTTTTTCCCACAGTTTCAAGACTTAGAACATATGGCTGAATAAGATAGTTAAAAATATTGCAGAATATTGAGAGAAAATCAGGTGTTTCACTTGTAGAAATTCTAGTTTCTCCCAGCATGAGAATATCTGTGATTCCACACTGAACAGCACTAAGGGTTTTGACAATGACGACTTCAGGATATGTAGTGTGAGATCAGACTTAAAAGTCTGTATAGGAAGAGGTGTGTTCTGCATCTTGTGATGTCTCTGAGTGGTTAAGTACAGGATAATCATGGTCCCTATTTCAGTATAAGTCAGAGAAAGTGGGTAAGACTCCCTCATTTGATTGTTAATGTTTTTCTTAATCGAACACAACACACTGTGGGACACTTTAAATCAGGAATTCTCTTATTCCTGCTATGGGGAGTTAACTGATGTTATATTTGCAGAAAACCTCTTTCCAGACTTTTAAAATTTTGATCTATATCTGAAGAGCAGCACAACCTCCTTGCAGTGCCTACTTTATCATGCTATTTGTCACACTGTGCAGTTTGTACCAATTTGATGGTCTATTTGTATTCCTGCTTTAGCCCTGGAGTGACTCTGATTGTCATTCAGGGACAGAGGTGAAGCTCAAGTCGTTTTACAAGGGTATGTGTGTCCCATCTGTCATATTTGCTGGATACATTTATGGAGCTTTGTTTTGTGTCTTCTCTGTCCTATGTCTGTTTCTTGGTTTTACTTTACTATGTGTAATTTCTCTATACTCTTCAGCTGTGCTTACTTTCTTCCTGTGGACTGAATGATGATACAGACATTCAACTAGTATTTGAAGAATAAATGTACAATTATCCGATGATATATCACTGTTAGCATCAAATACGTTTAGCTCCAGAAATGTATGGAATTTCTTTTCATGTACGTTAAATGAGAACAGAAGTGCCCTGACAAAGTGTTCCTGTTAAAGGATGTCCAGCTAAACTCAAATAAATGCTTATGTACAGTACTTAACAAAGAGAAAAACAGTCCAGCTGAAATAAGAAAAGTAGACTTTATGATGGTCATTGGGACTTGAAAAATGAGCCAGATTATGTAAACAAATGTTCAGAAGGGTTAAAGCTGTGGAGCCAGATGTTTTACAAACTATCCTCATCCCTGTCTTGATACAGAGCTGTGAAACCATATTTCTTTTCCAGATCTCAGTCCCACTGATTAAATGAGCTGCATAGTATTTGATTACAGAGTATAAACAACATGTTGCAAAACTGAGTGAATAATTCATAATGTGTCATTTATCTGACAATTTTTGCCTCTCTTTCTGTTTGCCAGTTGTCAGTGAGACTATTATTATGTTCTCAGATGCATCCCTTATTTGAATTTATTTGCTGAATAATTCCCACAAATGATTCTTATTCTGTGCTTCATCCACAGGCAGGTTTTTTTATGAGTGCTCAACACTGGATTCTGCAGTTATTTTTATTTATTTGCCATATGGATTATATGATATTTCTCTTTTTCCTGAGTGGATGACACCTAGATCAAAATGAAACTTCAATATCAAAATTCTACATTCATTTTCTTCCAGTACACACCTAAAATTTTTGGGCAAAGGCTGTCATGCTTCACTGGACTTCAGACTCCAGTCTAAGAACAGGTAACTTATTCATTCCTTTTCAGATCACCTGAAGTCCTGTAAGTACTGCCAAGGAGATTTGAGTATGCCAGTTCTACAAGCAGCCAGAATGGTGTGCAAACAAACTACAGCTATTGGGCATCTCAGCCTCTCATTTCACTTCTGAAATTAATCTTGGCATTGCTCCTCAAAAAAGATAATTATTTCAGTCCCTTCACCTTTTGCAAAATAGCCTTACAGACAGATACCTCTCAAATGGGACTCTGCATTCCAAGGGAATCTGCTTGGAGAGAGGGATTAATACACGCCCTGTGAAAGCAGTCAAAGCATTAGGCCATATAGACAGAGAGAATACTTTCTTTCTTGTCTCCTATTTCTTTTATTTCTGTCTGTGTGACGGTCTGGTTTCTATAGAGGAGCTAGTCATTCTTCTTGACTTCTTCCTGGAATGCTTTAAGGACTTTACTAGCTCTTCTGGTTTCCTTTAAGGATTTGCTATATGGATGGCAAAGCATTCAGGATAAGAACACTGTTGTGCTACTGAATACCTCTGAGTGATTATAGCTCCCCAGCCAGAAAGCACCCATCTCAGTGGGATTGTGTCCAGTGAAGTTGGGCTTCTACAAAGTTAGGTATTTCTGGGCTGCCAGACTTAATGTGTATAAGATCCAATAAGCCTTATTTGGTTCCTTGGCTGTGTGAGTTATGTTTAAGAGCATGAAGTAAAAGACTTGATTAAAAATGTATATGAAAAAAGTTTTTCATCCTTTACGATTTTCTAAGGACTTTCATAATTACAGCAGCTTGCATAAAATGTTTACTACAGGAACAAAATCATATCTAACATACATAAAAACTGTCATATGTAATAAGTTTGAATGCAAATGGAGTTTGATACCAAAGAAGAAAAGGAGAGGTTTAAAGGAGTGATAGAAAACATGTGAAAACTATCTGGAGTGGTTCTCTGAAGCAGAAATTAAGAACATCAACATGAACATCACATTCCTTTTGGTGAAAGACTGTGTGTTAACAGCACACCATAACTGCCCCTATCACCATCACTACCAGATTGAAATCATTGATTTTAGGATTCTAAAGGATTCTATCTGGACTGAGAGTGTAACAAAAGACAGCAGCTGAAATGGTTAACTTCTGTAACTAAGTAAGAGAGACTTTTTGTACCACAAGTACAAATCGGAAAATGTAAAACTGAAAGGCTAAAGAAGTGCCAGTTCACTCTTTACAATATTGTCCTGGAAACAAATAATCTTCATCAAATTCCAAGGGCAGAACTTGTACTCCTCCTAGAGTGCCGGAAACAAAGATAAACTTGTTCTTGATCATTTAAATGACTTTTTTTGCACCCTGATAGATATATAAATACAAGGTGCCTATTTCTAAGATATGAAATATGCAGAAATTATGTAGAGTGTTGAATAATAGTACAATTTTTAGCTTTATGCTGTCACATACACACACACACACACACACACACACACAAACACACACACATACACAAAAAATATTTTTGCACATATTACATAGGCCTTTTTCTAGTTCCAGGATATGGAGCTTACAGGGGCAAGTAAGAGATAACTGAGGATTGGGTCCATTTTACAGGTAAAATTGACAGCAGAGAGAAAAATAACACCCAGCTTAGAGGGGCTCCATTCTTTAACTGTGACATTTTAATATCACTATGGAGAAAATAGTACTTCAGCACAAGAGCAGTGCATGCTCAAATAACTATTTTGAATATCACTATGTGGAGCCTCAATAAATTATCACAGACAATTAAGCACAGGTGTTTTGAAAGAATCTTGCTAGTTGTCCAAGATACCATAATTTATGAACAGAATGCTTTCCTCTCCCTAGGCGAATTTTCATTAAAAAAAAAATCCAATATACTTTCCAACTAATGATAAGTAAGTGATATAACAAGAATTGACAGGTCACAACTTGCTCCTTCACCCTTATTCAAAGTTGTAGATTTCATAAAGTTTCAAATTTGTTTAAATATGCAAAAACCCAACAGGAAA
Source organism: Pseudotriccus pelzelni (assembly GCA_035584735.1). Classification (NCBI taxonomy): domain Eukaryota; kingdom Metazoa; phylum Chordata; class Aves; order Passeriformes; family Tyrannidae; genus Pseudotriccus; species Pseudotriccus pelzelni. Next base: position 17,086,131 of record JAWMRA010000041.1, on the reverse strand, counting down.
TTCCAGGTTTAAAGCACCTGCTATCTTCACCTGAACACTGAAATATGAAAGAAAATATCTTTAAAGTGCATCTCTTGAACTATACTGATAACTGATACTGAAAAGCCTAGACAAGGCATATTTTAATATGTTGTGATTTTTTTTCTAAGGTAAGATTACACAGTACTTCATAATTTAAAAGCATTTTCACAAATGTTTTGACAAACACAACCTTCTTAAAATGAGTGCTAACGATGTATTCACAAAATGAGAAATAATGAGATAAATTACTCTTTTTTTTTTTTTTTTAGTAAAGAAGAAATACAAGTGAAAAAATATCTCCATAAGTACTGAAAAACTATTACTGCAAAAACACATTATATTCTATGAACAGTCATTTAGGTATTTCAGAACATTAACTAGCAATGATTTAATAATATTTGTTTTCTCTAAGAATTTTAATGACTGAGGTTACATGAAGGAGTGATGGCTAAACATCAAATTTTCATCAGTCTTGAAGAGCGGAAAAAAAATTAATTTTATTAGTACTCAATTTTTTAAGTTTTGGTCCTCTCCCTCATTTTTATTATGGAACAGAATATTAAGGAACTAAAAGAAATATTTCCAAATAATATTTTTAAGGAAAACATACAAATTTTTTTTAAAAAAAACTAAGTTTTTTCACATATATACATTATAGACAGTTTCACAAGAAAATTTACTGGCACAGGGATAAAAAGAAATTAAAATAAACTAATTTTAGATCATAGAGTGATAGAATGGTTTGGGTTGGAAGAAACCTTAAAGATCTTCTTGTTTCAACCATGTGTAGAGAGACCTTCCCCTAGATCAGGTTGCTCAAAGCCCGTCCAACCTTCTCAGAGTATTACCTTGGTAGAAAGGTAAGTTTTTCTTTCACATGTTAAGTCAGATTTTCACAAGACATACAAATCCAACGCATAAAGTTTGGGTCCTGATCAGAACCTTTGTACAATCTTTCTAGCCAGCCTTTCATACAAATATAGCTCTGCACATTAAATTCTGTTTCATTTACTTAGACAGCAAAAGAGTATTATAATATTTAGTTGAAGTAAGTCAAAGAATCTGACATTGAATAGTTTAGAAATGCATACATTTTCTAAGTATTTCTACTTATGTCTGCTGTTATGTTATGCAATGTTATAAATGTATGTACTACAAAATTTTGAGTTTCAGTATCAAAATGACTGAATTCAGTATATCAAAATGACTTTTTAATAATAAGCTTCAGCACATCCAAGTCTAAGCTGAAGCAAAACCCGTTAAAGCCCCTCTAAATTAGACATATTAGTTCTTTTATATAAGTAAAATTGGGGAGGGGGGGAATAAAAAGCAGTCCAAATAGAAATTATTTTTTTTCAAAACTTAAAAAAGCATGGGGTTAATCAGGAAAATTAGTCCTGCAGTTTTCTAATGGTTTCCACAGGTACCCCCAAAGCAATATTGATGCCTTTTAGTTAGATATATTAGTGCTTACAACCCACATTAAAGTTGTTGGGTTCACTTCTACAACTCTTATTTCACAGAAAAGTAAACAGTTTCAAACTTTTGAAATAGTGAATGAAAGGAAAGCACAACTACGGCTTTCAAGATGAAGGTACTTAGTCAATCTAAAATGACAGATCTTGGGCTTGGCAATGAACTTCCTTCTTTCAGAATAAATACATGTTCACTTCTGGACTTTACAAGGAACTATTTAAAGTTCATTCATGGACAGTTTTGGAAACAATGTAGGTAAAATTTTAATAGGTTTTGTTGAAGAAACATCTTTCAAAAGGGCAAATTTATTCTCATCATGTCTTACTTCTTAAGGCACATGTTCGTGTTTTTTGTGTTTGGTTTCTCTTCTAATGTTAGAACAGTAAATCTAAAGGTGTTTTAAAGAGGTTTTCATTTTTTTTATGTTGGAAGCTGTTTTTAATGCTTCCTTTAAAAGAATGAGTCAGTACAATATACAAGCTAAAATGGTCTAATAAAAGTTTTATTTTATAGTCTATATTGCTACTTGTAAGCTGGATATCCATTCATTAAAAGAAACTAGATAAAATTTCTCATTTGAAAAAGACAAGTGATATAAAAATATGTAGCCTCCTACAGATAGTTCTTTACAAAGCAGTAATTTCTTCACAACCATGTTTCTAATGGACAATCACAGAGGAGTATGTTTAACTGTTTTACAGTCTAATTAGATATGGCACCTGTCAAATGTGCCTGATTTATTTCTGACAACTGCTAAACTACATATGAGGAAACAGGTTGACCAGTTAACAAGAAAAATTCAAAGGGTACTGTATACTGGCAATAGACAAAAATTTACATGGAAAGAGTTGTCTGAAAACAAAGAACTATTTATAAGAGTCCAATTTTTTATTCTTTTTAGCTAAACTTTAGTTAAACTTTATGGTAATATCATTAGTCTACCATCTGAAGGGAAGGATTTTTCCTCTTGCACAAACAAGACATGGGGAAAGAAGAGTGGGAAGTTAAGCTTGAAGTGACTGTTCTGTAAGAATTGAACTATCAGTGCCATCCAAAAATAATAAGTTTACTATTTGGAATGTCTTTTTATTTTCTATTTTTTATTAAAAAAAAAAAAATGTATGAAGGAAATCACTTAGGGATGTGAAGGCTGGAGTAGCCTTGGCTGCCGTGAACATCATGAGCGTGAGATGGTAAAATAGAGGATTCTACATGGAGAGAACCAGGGTGATAAGTAGGGTTACAACACTGGACTTCAGGAGAGCTGTCATTCCCTCTGCAGAGATGCACTTGGAACAACCCCATGGTTTAGGGCTGTAGAAAATAAGGGAGCTCAAGAGATATTAATTAATATTAATGTTAATATTCAAACATCACTTCCTCCAAGGTCAAGATTGGTACATCCTTATGAGAAAGAAATCAAATAATGTGGTCAGAAGACCTGCGTGTAGGCACTTATCCAAGGCCTAAGGAGTCAGGAGAAGAATTTAGGTCTGCCAACAGGATGTTTTAATTTTCTCTCATTGAACACAAATATTAAGAGTTTAGGGCCACTTAGTAATTTCTTATAAAATGCTTCTGATATCAAGAATACTAATTCAAGGAATAAATAATAACAATAATAAACATAATCAGTTATCAAAGCAGGTATCCCCTCTTTCAGTCTTTTCTTGTGATCAATTTCTGTTAATTTCCTATTTTTGCAACATGAGGAAGGACAGAAGTGTAATTAGGTTGTAATGATGAAACAGTAGTTATGTCACCATAATCATGAAGACACATCTTTAACATCTTTGCAGAAAAACAGAGATAGGAAAATTACAAGGAGATACTTTGAAAGAAAAAGCACAGGATGACTACAGAGGTATAAACATAAATTGAAAATGTGCAATTACTAATTAATGCAACTTTGATAGTTGGGTATTTTAGGGCATAATTTAAACATGTATAACATTGTGGCACAATGTGTTGCAGATACCTGTTATTGACAGCATAGGTAGAATAATCTTTAGATTGCTTACAAGACAACAAAAAGCATCCCAAAAGTAAATGCAGATAAGCCCCTTTTCTGCAGAATGGTGTACACAAATCTGATCAATCTGATATCTTATATTGATACTAAGCTATCCCTTTGTTATTCTGAAAGACAAATATACCTCTATTTCTTGTCCTGGTATCAGTACGCCTCTTCTGAGACTCAGTTGTAATTGTCATGACTCAAGCAATGTCACACCCTTAAGGCATGCCTTCATATCATTCCATTAAGGAATATATTCAGCAGCCTTTTAGGCAGAGTTCACTGTCTTTGACAATGGAACAAAGGAAAACAGAAAAATGGAGCCTGGTCAAAGCCATTATTCTGTTTAAATTTTATTTTCCATACCTAAAAATTACATAATTATCTATCTACACTGCTATGAACATTTATCTTCTTAAAATGTGCAGAAAGTATATTGCATTCTCAACAGAAATAAAGAACAGAAAAAAGCCTCATCAAATGTATTACTGTGACTTAAAAAGTTATTCAATAATGTCATCAGCTAATGTGTGTTTTTCAGCCTGCAGCAATGGAAAATAATTTGACTTTTTTTACCAAATTCAAGCTTTTTTGGTATTTGATATTTACTGGTGTTTCTTACTTTACATAAACAGCACACCAAGAAAAACAGACAGGTATTACAACTGATAAGTGGTGACCTATTAAGCAAAAATAATTTTACAAATATGTGAGTCTTATATTTAGACAGTATAATTAAAATTTGCCATCTCATAAAGAAAGGAGGTCGTTAGAACCACAGGCATAATGTGCACTTTTTCAAGGTGGTTTAAACAGAAACATGGAGAACACAAACACATTTATTTTGATTTTGTGTAAGACACACATCAGTATTTTCAACTGTTTGAGATTGCTATGGAATTATATGAGACCTTTGAATGTCAAAGTATTTCTATGAACTAAAAAAACCCAAAAGAATCCACTTTCGACAAGTCCTCCAGATCTGGCTTTCCTACAATTTGACCATCTGTTTGTGCTGGACCTGGATTCCTCTGATACTGGCAATGGCCAGTATTGTCTCAGGTGGTGAATGGAAGAGAAGAAATGGTGACATATGGTAGTGGGATGCTTAATCCAGCCGAGCAAAACCAAAATGTACTACACAGAAGCAATTACAGTTTATCTTTTATGCACTGAGCATACTGAACAGCATTTTAAAGATTTTAGTGACTTACATTTTTGAGAACTTAGTAAAAATTAGTTAAATGTCTTTAGGCTAAAAAAAAGATAACAAATAATTTTGCAGCCTGCATTCTGGGTTAGGGGAGTAAGAAAAGTGGTTATGCCATCAGCTTAGTTGTTGAATTTAGGTCTAATAAAGAGCATAAAAAGTTTCCCTTTTTAGTCAACAGAGGTACCTCAAAAAGCACATTTGGAATGCCCAAATTAGTTTACAGGTCCCTTCCTTATGTGCTTTAAAATACTCTGCATACTCTTTGAAGTAGAAAACTGGAAAAGTAATGTTAAATATTATCTACTCACAAGAATATAAGTTGATGGTTTTAAATCTGTACTGTTGCTTTTAAATCTATAGTTACTGGCTACCCATCTTTTCAGGAAGAGGATAAGGAAACAGGCTTTTCAAAGGTTAAACAAAGAGGTAGTGTTGTGAAATTACATAAAAACAGTTTTACCTCCCATGGAAAAGTGACATGTTCTGTAAATCAAGAACATCTCTTTGTGGTGAAGTACTGTGCTTTGTTCTACTCAAGATAAATGGTCTTTCTCTGCATAAAATTTTCACTCTGATAGGTCATCAGTCAAAACAAACCCTATCCAGAACTGATGTGGCCATTTATTTTTGTATATTCTACAATCTAAGTAATGTGCAGAGAAGTTTCACACCTTGCCAGGCAGGGGAAAAAAAAAATAAAAATATATATATATAGTGCTGTACTAAGAAAAGCAAAATCTAAATATTCCTCTCCCTGCCCCAACATTAAAGCCATGGGAAGAAGATCTGACCAAGGTAAAATCTCTTCTCGATAGACAAACTCTGAAAAAGGTTAACCTGCTTAATGCATAAATGCTGAAACTAACACATAATTATGGTTTTCACTAGTATATTTTGTATAGTGTTCCATTTGGATTTTCTGAAGGAAAGGTCCTATGGATACAACAGACTTCAATATCTACGACAGTTTAAGGTTTGGGTTTAAGACTCAGTACAATGAAGTGGAATGACATTTAATTACTGATGTGCAGCCATTCAGTTCAGCTAATTATGATCCCTGGAGTTTAGTCATCATATGTAATTAACTTTTACTTTCATAAAAGCTTAATGTGCTGCAAAAGCAGCAATGGCTGTGAATGTTACACTTCAGGATTACTGACAGAATTCAAAATGAATTCTAAAGACAATTTTTCTCACTAAGTGTTAATATAGCCATCTGCTCTAAAACAATGTAAATTTGTTTTAATAGAAGCACATAATTTGTGATTTTTTTTTTTTTTAAATTTCATAGTCAAAGTAACTGCAATATAAACAAGTGGGAGAATAATTCAGCTCTGGACAAGCATTTATAATCTGTTCAAATAAAACTAGCAAAAAGATAGATGAGTAATATTTGAAAGGCCAGCTGAGGTTTTTTCAGGTTTTGTTTCGTTTTGTTTCAAAAAGGCCAACATTGAAACCCCTTGTAATTATCTGAACTTAATTTGATATGTGTATCTAGAGCACCTTAGGAGTAACTATGAAACATAAAGATCCACATATAGCTACTTATCAAACATTTGGTCAGGTTTTACTGATCTTTGTTATAGAAAAGGGAAAATAGATCAAAGCTCTTATGTAATGCGAGAGAAGAATTGTATCCAGTCACACCAAAATCATGAGTTGTGCTTAGCAAGACAATTGCAACATGTCTGTATGATACAATACAGTGAAGTGGAGGGATATGACTACCAGCTCTGAATGAATGGGTGAGGGTATAAAGGCAGTGTTACAGTTTGTTGAAACTTTCTAATCAGACTAAAATAATCTTTTTCTCGATAGATCTAGGTTAACTACTAACAGAATGCTATTGCATATATACCAAACAGGTGGATTCAATATAACCCTGGAGAATGCAAACCATATTTATAAGGGTTATTGCTCAACAATAAACTTATTTTAACAATGGCAGTAGTGGCTACCATAACAATGGTAGCAGTGGCACAACTCAGACTTAGGAAGTGGAGACTACAGGCACTTGGCCATGAGGCCAACACTGAAACTGTCTCAGCCTAACTTCAGCCAAAGCGATCCCTCAGACTACACTCTCAGGTCAGGAGTATGTGTCATTGTACAAAAAAAAGGGCAAAATAATTTTTGCTGCACTATGATGTAGTACCTGCATTACCTTACCCTGTAAGGAATTGTAGAGTGACAGAAGATATGAGTCGTAAGTAAAGAAAAAAACAGAGAAAGAAGGTTGTAATAAAAATAATATACTTTTATGAAACTTCTATAAGTCGTAGAACAACAAAGGAAAGAAAACATGAAGCAGGCCAAAAACCAGGGGGCATTTCCGATGGCAGCAATATGATGGAAATAATAAAAGTTGGAAAGTTTTTGGAACACTGATACTCTTTAAGTAACCTTGTGACCGCACAGAAAATCAAGATAATTCAAGAAATCACAAAATAAAAGGGTGAGACTAAAATTTGGTCTCATATACATGAAAAAATGTTCCTTGCATATTTGTATTTTTACAGATTTATGTCACAGATTAATTAAATTCTATTAAAATCCCCTAAAATTATGATTTGAGATGTTTTCTCTTTCACAGAAGAATCTCATTAATTTTGAAATTCCAATTTGTAGATGCAATAGAGGAATTTAACTGAAAATTATGCAAGGTTTCCAGTTATCACAGCTGCCTCACAGAATTTCTTTTAAAAATTAAGAACTTACACATTTTCCATAGTAGGATTCCTTTCTTTGTTATATAAAGATTCCTTTCTTTGTTTGATAATATTATAATGCATATACAAGCACTTATTTATAAGTTTATTACATTATTTTGAATTTATTTTTATAGTGTTTGTGTAAGTATTACAATAGAATTGCTTAAAACTCACTTTGGTAAGCTATTATTGTGTCATTGCAGCAACTATCTCAAGCTCTTTCTAGAAGGCAGAACATATCTGTCAGTCAGCTGGCTTGAATTTTCCACCACAAAACTTCAAATTCAAAATTAGAAACAGAATTTTAATGCAAACATTGGAATAAGCATCCGGTATCCTTTACAGTGATTGTCCCTGTATGGATTACTAGAGAAGTATGTTGTTTTTTATAATATGACCTCCTTCAGCCAAATTGCGTGGTTTTTTAATGTTAAGCACTTAAATATCAGGTTTGGTACATCTATAACCTGACAAGAATAGATGGCCTTAGGAAAGTAAAAGTCAGTTAAACATTTTTCATTTTCCTCTAGTCATAAGTGCAAAAAGCCACTAGAGTTAAATATTTAGCAACAATCATGTAGTTTTATGGTTGCATCCTCAAGCACAGACAAGTTCAAATGTGGATTTTAAGGGCTAGGATGCTCTATTTTCAGACACAGGCAGATTTAACCAGTACAAATTTCAGTTAAGTTTTTCTATGGATGGATTAAGGGACTTTTGCTTCCTTGGTCCACGACAACCAATTACTGAATTCCAAATGCAGACAGGATATACAGTAGAGCTTGTGTATTTCATGTAAAATCAATTGTAATATTTCAAATAGTATATGTGCTGATATTTGCTTTAGCTCTTTGAAAATTATTTTTCTTATTTATCTACCTAAGTCCAATAATGAGTTTCTTAAATGGAGTAAAGTAGTTCAAGGACAGATGTATCTGAAGCTCAGAGACTGTTAGTCTTCACTTTGTGGTATAGGCAGACCAATGTATCCTCGCTCTTTTATGTTTCCCTATTCCTTCACTACTTCAGGATTTACACAATTCTACCACCTGGATGTGTTTCACGTAACTTATCCCAGGTATATTGATCTCCATTTTTCAAAATGTCATCATCTGCTGTTGTTTCCTAAAGCCAGTTTAAATCATTCTTTCTTTGTACAACATCTCACCTGGATAAGCATGGGTAATTCTTTCCCACCTTGAATTCTTTATTAAATTCCTGATTACTCCAAGATTTTGAATGTTAATATTAGTCTATTTGTTACATTGATTTAGAATTGTGTCTGTATCTGCTAAGGGGAGCCCCCGTTTCTCATCTCATTGCAATGTTGAGGTAACACTGCAGCACACATCTGAAGAACTCCTGAATCTCATAGTTGTCTGGTAGGTTTAATGCTATATGCTTTAGACTTAATACCTGAGTTCCATTTAACATCTGTTGAATCTTAACATCTGTCAATGTGAATCTAAAATGCCCTTTTATCTACTTAAATTGGCTACATGATGTCATCAATTGTAATGTTGACCATATCCTAATATAACTTAACCTTGTCAGCTTGGTGACCTTTAGAGGACCTAAGACATTAAACCTGAGAAAGTTCTAAACATGTTCAAATACTGTACTCATGCAGTAATTGTACAAGACAGAACTTACTCCATTGTACTCCAATGACAGCATTATTATTATACAGGAAAGCTTACCACCTAGTGCCAGACTTGGTGCTGCTTTCTCATCACATTTGATAAATAAAATACACTCACTTGTTTAATTTCTGCTTTATTAAATGAATAATTATCTAATAGGCTTAATAGCTCTCTTATGGCAGTATCAGAAATAGAAATAATATTGAGTAACTCTAGAATTATGACTGGGAAACAGTACTTTATTGTTGCTCTCTGTTACATCAGTCACTATAGTAATAAAACAAACGCTGAACTGTATTTATTTTCTCTGTTGTTCAATATCTATCTGCTAAGGTAGTTTCCATATTACATTTACTATCTTTAATGGCTTATATATGTCCTCAGACTCTTTATAACTTCTCCATGAATGCTATTGATTTCTGTAGGCTTTTTTTTTATGGCTGCAGAATTTTATTTTCTGTATTTTCCCTAATATTTACCAAATGCCTTTTTTTTTTTTTTAATTCAGGATTATATCTTAGGTAATTAACAAGACTATGCTTTGAAAACACTAAAAAGATAAGGCAAAGTTTATTCTAGGCAATTTTCTTAACTTCTACCAATTTAAATGTAAGTATCTTATCTGCCTACCTGCCTGAGCCAGAATTGATCATATTTCAAGCCATCAGAAATACTTACTATCTTTTGGCACCACATTGCAGCTGCTATGCATTGTTTGTATGTGTGCATTCTTGTTTACAGGCTTGTCTTCTGTGTCCCCAAAGGTGCCTAAAATCTTAAAGTACGAAGTTTGAGGTCACACATTATTGAACAAATCTCCGTTAATTACCTCCAGTAGACCACTTGCATCAGCAGCCTTCCACAGTCTAATGAGCTAAGTTGTATTGCAAGTTCCCACACAAATGCAAAGGAGAAAAGTTCAGGCTAATTTGTCATCTTTGCTAATTAGAAGTGATTGTTTTTTGTAGGCCTCAAATAAAGCCAATATCTTAACACAAAGACATTCTACTTTAACTAAGCTGTGGGGTTAATAAGAATAGTCTCTATCAGTTGCCACCATAGCATTTAAATTGAACTTAATGGAAGAACTGCACAGAACTGTTTTATCTAGCCATACCTGTTAGGCAGGGAGTAGAAGTGTGTAAATGAATTCTAACACTAGAACATAAATGATAGGACTTCGAGGGTGACATTATTATGCAAGTGATATTTAGAACCCCTATATTTTAAATTTGGAGAGTCCTATGTTCAAATGAAGTCAGTCCTGGGCTTTTACATTGGGCTTGGATGGTATGGAGTTTATTTTCCTTATATTAGCCCTCACAGTGTTGGCATTGTGTTTGTGGATAGAATATTTTTGATAACACAACAGCGTTTTTGATACTACTGAGCATTGCACACAGAGCATCCAGGTTGTCTCTCCAATCTCCCTTTTCCTTCAAAGGCCAGTAGGCTTGGTGTTGGAAGGAAGCTGTGATGTAAGATAGCCAGGACAATTGACTCAAACTGAAGAAAGGGGTATTTCATACCATATGACATCTTGCTCAGTAATAAAATCTAAGAGAAAGGAAGAGGGAAACATTCATTAAGGTATTTGTCTTCTGAAACAACCACTATGCATACTGAAGCTGGGGAAGTGGCTGGGCTTCATTTGTTGATGGGAAGTAGAAAATACACATTTTTGGTTTTCTCTGCTTCCACACATGGTCACTGCTTTTCTTTATTAAATTGCTTTTATCTCAGCCCAGGAGTTTTTTCATCTTATTTTCTCTCCCATCCCTCTGAGGAAAGGGAGTGAAAGAGCATCTTGGTGGGCACCTAGCAGCCAGCCATGGTAAATGCACCACAGAATTTCATCAGCACAGTCCTCCCTGTTGACTGGCTATTAAACTGATTACATGGATTTTGCTGTATTGGCGATACCATCTGTCCAGTAAAGTTTAAACCAAAATGCATGAGCAAAAGTGATCTTTAGAGATCCAAAGGACATTTCACTGAGAGCAAAATTCTTTATTTTGGAGAAACTCCATCCCAGGCAATTATGTCTGAACTGCTAAAGTTTCATCTATAATTTTAGCTGCATATAAAAATCTAATTTATTTCCCACCTGTGTAGTTATTGTGTTACTGGACAAGCACTTTATTTTATCCAGTGGCAACCTTAATGGTAAAGGAACCTTCCGAACGTAATGCTATATCTTAATTAATATTAAAATCTTGAATAAGCTCAAATGAGTAGACTACTTAGAAGCAAAAAATATTCTCAAAGGTCCTGGAGAACATTGACCAAAATCTGGTTTTATGTGAATAACACTCAATTATTTTCAATCCTTCAATCTCTATGCTAAGATGTTTTTCGGGAGTCAGCCAATATAGAAGAGCCCTCAGGGTCAGAGTGGCCCTTGCTCTGTACAGAAAGCTTGTGAAGGCAGCCTTGCTAAGTGGAGATCCAGAGGTGTACAGCATCCTCTGTGCCTAAGCACGCAGTATAACCGCCCTGAAAGACATCTGTGTACACACCAGTGTATGTGGGTGGAACAAACAGTAAAGTGGTGCTGGGTGCCTCAAGAGCAGCATAAGTGTTAGGATAATATATTTATTTCATGTCCTTTGCAGTCAGATTTATAAAACCTTTGCCTGCAAGCACAAATAGGTGAATGCTTCTTAGTCCTACACTTGCCTGTATTCTAACTCTGGCCATGGGAAAACAGATGCTGCCTTACTTACTAGCAAAGGGAAGAGCATACCATCCCATTGGTATGCCTTCCACAAGAGGTTTCATTGCAGAAGCTGGATGGCTGTCTGCTTTGCAAAGTAAAGTTTATTGCCTCCTCATGGTATTTCTGAAACAGAAAAAAGTCTGTGATACTTTGAATTACAGCCCACTTCTCATTTCTTACTCCAGAGTGAAAAACATTTGGAAAAATTAAGCATCATCATCTATATATCAACATAAATAAATTCCAATTATATTAAGAATACATTATTATATGTTTGCATTAGAAATCATTCAGTTTTCCAACACTGGGTGTATTTGGATTTTATTTATCTTTTGCTCAATTATGGCGAAACCAAAAGACACAATGAAGGCGGCTGAAGATGGGGATATGTTTACCAGATGAATTTATGAAGTTTTCATCCTTAAATAAATAAAAGACCTGACTAGACATGGGCAAGGTTTGAGCTTGGGTCCAAGCTCCAGTTCCTTTTCCGTACTTGGAGGGACACTAAAGGGATGAGCACAGCACTAGAAAATAAAAAAAGGTATATACCAGGAAGGTTGTGGAGCAATTTATAATTGGCAATAGGAGAAAAAAATGCCAGAAAACTTTGACCACAAGTAAGGGTAGATAAGACTTTGGACTGCTGAATGAACTAGCTAGTAAGGTCTTCTAGGAATGTGTTTTTGTAAGTATTTTTGTTTGTGAATGCTGGCCAGTTTTTAAGAACCGCGTGTTAAGAATGCAGGAGCAGGCAGTTGGACTCCAGGATACTTGGGTCTCCCTTCCAATTTGAGCTAGCTTATGATTCCATAATTAATGAGACTGTTCTGTAGTAGGTAACTTGGACTGTTAGACTGTTAAAACATTAATCAACAGTAAATTCTTAGTTCCACACAGAAGATGTGTTGCTTTTTCTCATAACAAAATCTGTGGCATAGGAGCATAGACACCTATAATAACTACAGCTTATCCCTGCCAATCCTTTCACCTAGACAAAGCTCTCTTAAGTCATGTCATTCCAGAAGCAATTTTCAGTCATTACCATTTCAATTTACTAAAATCACTCACCTCACCACTGTGTCGTCTTCCACTTGTTTTGTTGTTTGTTTTTTTTTTCTTCCACATTTTCCCGAGATCTGTCTTCTTGTCTTGTGTTGGTGTATTGCACACGCAGCATCCAGGCTGTCTCTCAGTTACTATTCCATGTGTCAGTTCCTGTACCTTCTTTTCAGTTTCAGCAATGAATTCTAGTTTCCCCTCTGTACTGAACAGTCTATGCATTAGAATTTAAGTGTAGCATTATCTTATACAGATATAAATAACCTTAATTGTATCAGGATTCCTAGCTCTTAGTCATTTAGTCTTTCACATATTGCTTTCATTTATCTTTTTTTTTTCACAGCTAAAACTGTATTTGCCTGGTTTCTATCCCACTAATATACCAGATGGTGAAAAAAAAATCCCAATTTTGTGCACTGTCTTCCTAATATAAATTTTTTTTTATTGTGCTCATTTAAGTCTCTGAAGGCTATTTCCTTAATTGTTTAAATGGAGTCAGTTCCTCATATTTAAACCCCAGAACAGCATTCTGTAACAATCATTCTGATAGTGTCATTCTCTGGAGCAAATATTTTCTCAGTCTTGCTCTGACATTAAGTGTCATTGGAGCATCTATATTTTTCTGGTTTTTCTATGATTCTGTATTATCCATTTTTATCCAATATAATTTTTTATTTCCTATTGAGAATTATTTTCATAGCAAGTACTTCATATCTGGATGATTTGTGTCACTAATAAGAACGTGTCTTGAAAGAAGAAAAAAATATTAACTGAATAAAGTTTAAGCTAGGAAAAAATATTGGAGCCTATTGAATAACAATATAATTAAAATAATATAATTCTTGTGACATGCAGGCATCTAGTGCCATTGACAGCAGTCACAGAGTGGCAAGCATAGAATAATAGATTATAAAATAATGTCATATATTGAATGGCTTCAAACAAACTATATGTACCAAAATTAATCTTGAAATACTTAAAAAATTGCTTGTAGTTGAGAGGCAAACAGTTATTTTTGAAGAAATTATGAAAAATGGGTGAGATTCTAGAAAGTGGTACTTGTTGCTAAAATGGAAGGACACTAACTAATTTTTTTCTTTTATCCTCAGAAATATATGGAAAATACGTGCCCATAGACAGGAAATAAATTCAGCACCAGCTAGTATGGACTCATGAGAAACAAATCATGTCAATACAATTTAATTTTGTTCTGTGGCAGACTGGCAAGACTGGGAGTTGAGAGAGAATTAGGAAATACTGCCTGCTGTGACCCTGGAAAAGTTTTTGACACAGCCATACTTAATATCTGTTAGAAAACTAAGAGAAAATAGTAGGATGAATATTCATAAATGGGTGCAAGACTAGGGTGAAAAACATACCATACTATTACCAAAGGGTTCTTTGCCTCCTGAGGATGAGTAAGGTGACATTTTCTGCTTATCTATCTTGTACAACAGTCACTAATTACTTTCATTAATAACCTAGGAAATGAAAAAAGTAGCCCTCTTATTTTGTAGATGACTTTTACCTCTCTTGTGAGACTGAAAACCACAAAGGGTGGGGAAAGGATTCAAAACCATCTTAATAATTCGGAAGAGTTGAATAAAAAATATTCAAATCAATAAACACATCTAAGTATTGTAATTAGGTGTTTAAACAGTATCAAGGATTTGACAGATAATCTCTGTGTATTTCCCAGGAGCCCACTAGATTATGACAGATTGTCGACTAGTCTGCTGGAATGGAAATAGACTAATATACTTGATTGTCACTAGGACATATTACTTATGACACCACTATCAGCCAGATTGTTAAAAGAAGAGGAAGGATAGTATTCATTCTGACCTTGCAAACTTATGAAGATACCTACAGCATTTTTGAAAGTATGACTTAGCCATATAAATCACATGATAGAATGATGGGCAGAGAAATGTTTTAATCAAATCATGAAATCATATCTGAAAGTTCTGAATATTTCAACATTGTTCTGATACTATCAGATTTCTAAAGATTTCCTGTTGTTGATTACCCATGAAACTATGGAGACTAGAAGCTTGCAATGAAATTAAGGTGACTAGCTAACCTACCAATAGCTAGATTTTATGAAACGCAAATTAGCTCAGCATTTCATTTTCTCATTTACAAATGAAACAGCATAGTATTTACAATGTTACATAAAGTCTGGATATGTGTAGACAGCTGAAGTTGGAAGATTTAATCCTGCACTCAGTCTGACCTCTAATCTCTAACTAAATTTAATTTAGGGAGTAGGCACATAGTGAGAAATGCTACTTATCAGAGAAGAGGAAAACATTCTGTCAAGACATGCAGAAAAACAAAAGCTCAGGTGAAAAAACCTTAAATATACACTGACAATTAAAAGTTTAGCTAGTGCCATGACATCACTCTGCAAGACTCTAGTACAAAACCAAACAAGAATAACTAACCTGGAACAAAGAAAGGAAAGGGAGAAAATTTAATTTGATCTTCATTGTCATGCTGCCAAGAACTGGAGTAGAAATATATTTGGCTAAAATAGGTAATCTTATCAAAAAGGTTTGGATAATGTGTATCAGCTTACTAACAGTGATCCATACATTACAAATTCAAGGATAGGATTCCTAGAATTAATCTGTCGTCAGGAAAAGAATTTGCTACAAGCAACACTTCAACTGTGCCTTCCTCCATTTATAGTCTTAAAAAACCCTGTATTACCTACATGTCTCCCAGAATTCTATTTACTCCCAAGATAAGAAAAATACCTTGCAAATATATCAACACACCTGCATATTTTTTAAAGAGATATGCTCTTTCTTTGTGTACACTCCCAACAGTGAAATTAGTTGAACTTGTCCTAATCCTGAAGTGATTTCTTCATAGCAGTAAGTTTTGATGTTAAGAACATTGGCTCACTCTTACGCTAACGCCTCAACATCTTCATGTTTAAGGACAGTTCATGTCTAGCCAGCTTGGAAGGATGATACAATTATCAAGACTTGCCTAGAAATTAAAACCCAAATATGATCCTCAGTTTAGTAAAGGAACCTGATAACTCACTACATATTGCTTTTTAATTTGAAGCTTTTTATACCAAGGATGCATATGCATTAATCTCATAGTTTGGAGATTTTAACCAAAGAAACTGTGCTGACATGTCAGCTGTACTGACATTTCCAGCCCAGTAATTTACTTCAGGCTCACACCAGTGACTGTATTTAACACAGAGTTTAGCTGGGCAATATTTGTTTCCAAAGGACTCTGGACATGTGCAAAATCACGTTAAGCTGGAAGCTTAGAGCTCTAATATCTATCAAAGTTTATTTCATTTTGAATGTCAAAACCAATTTTTGGCCTTTTATTTAACACTGACTGTTGTATTGTACCTGCTTGATGCAGTCTGAAAGTTGCATCTAAGCTTTGCATAAGCAAAGATTCATCGCTTGTTGTTTTTGCAAGAGCACAAACATTTTATTGAACATTTAAAATTATTTATATGCTGTTGGTGGATTTACTCTATAGTTGAACTTTTAGATGAGGATTTCTAGAATTGTGGTCATCCAGATGACAGAAGCTGTCTGGATGTCACAGAAATAGATAAAACTTAACACATTTTTGCTAGACACCTGCAAGCATTCTGCAATCCTATGTGCTTCTTGGCTGATTATCTACAGTCCAGTGGATAATGATAAAACAGTTCTCTCCCAAAGGCAACTTTTATAATTAAGCACACATAAAACAATGAATTTGTTAAATAAACTTGTGTAGAAATAGGAGATTTCTACAGAGCTTTACAGTAAATTTTATTTTCTTTAATTTAAAATTAAATTGATGGAATAAATTTATATTATTGAAGGCAATATCAAAGATTCATTTCCTGGGTTCAATATCATTCTAAACTAGAAAGCACTTAACATTGTCAGCCCCTTGTGCTTTTGACTGAATAAAGGTCAGATAATCAGACATCTGAAAGGATAGCTCATTTATCATCCTTTGATAAATGTGTCAGTAGCTAATCTTTAGCAGTGGATGATAACACAACACAATGAAAAGTTAATGGATTCAAAGCAGTGAATTTACCACAACATGGATGTAATGATGCTGTAGAGCAGAAAGTTGAAATTTAATCTATATTTTATATGCAATTATATTTGTGGCTGAAAGCATTAATTACCACAATCTAAATATTATTCTGATAAATTGTGTTCCACAGAAGACAAGCATGATCTTGATAAGAAATTGTAATTACAGAACAGGCTGAAGTATTATTTCAACAATGAATTGTAGGATTTCTATCCCATCAGGTTAATTGCTGAATTGCTGAAGCCTTGCCAGTTTAAAAATTTCTGTTAAATATGTCTTGTACAAGTTTATATACACCATTTTAGTAGCACATGTTCTGATTTATGTATCTTTTATTATTAATCTAAAATCAAAATTAGTATAGTCATCCTAGACCTAAAACTGAGTTTGAGATTATAGCTGTCTGCCTTAGGCTGTATCTTATCGGTCTGTACAGGTGTTTGTGATATTCTAAGGCATCTCAAATGATCCAATACCTACATTTAGAATGTTGTTTACTTATTTGCTCAAAACTCTATGAATATTTTTCTAATTCTAATTTTATAATTATTGTAGAACATAAGAAAGGATAGTGTTGTAGAAGACAGGATGTAAACAGAAATGATACACAGGACTCACCAAATTTTTATATTCCTTGAAGTGATGCTGGAAGAAAAATGTCTAACATATAAGTTTATGTTACTTGATGAGCACAGAAGGCATGCCTCTACTTCCCTTTTCCTTCAGCTTCTCTCTCTCTTTCTAGAGGTTTATGAGAGAATAATCTCTTGAATGGATATAGTGGATTATTTTTTTAGAATTCAGATTATGGCAATGATGGTTAAAACTCTTGAAGTTTATTGGTCTGCTTTTCAGGTCGGAGAGCCTTAGAAATCTGAGGCAGGGCAGATGCACAAGACTTTCAAACATCTGAAACATCCAATATCCATTCCCTTGGATTCTGTGTATATTTACAAGTTCTTGGAAGGTCCCATGCAGGACAAGGATGATGATAGAGAAAATATCTTACACTTCAGAGATTGAAAACACACTGAGAGAAGTCTGAAGAAATTTATCAAGGTACTTTACCACTTTGCAGTCACATTTTCCCCAGAAGGGAACAATCTAGACCTAAGTGGTTTATATTCTGGATTATAGAATGAAGAAAAAAAATACAGTTTACTACTTCACTTTAAAAACAACAAAGAAAATGCATGTCTTATTATGTTGAATTAGGCTTATTTCATTAAGCCCAAAGAAGTTTCAAGTACATATATCTATTTTATAAGGCAATTTTGTCAGGACAAAGGAGAGAATGTGAATAGAGTTAATATATGAAGTTTTAAATATCTTAATAACCACTTTAATCTAATTTTCAAGTATATTTTGCATTCTAATAGTTCATAAATATATTGTAGAAATCAAGAATGTCATCTTCTGGCAGTATAATTTTTCAGGCATTATTTTCATAAGATAAAGTTTATTGCACTCTGTGTGTCAGTTTTGCAAACTCAGTGTTATGATGTTTGAGTCAAATAGTAGAACTGGAACTTTAAAAAAAAAACACAACACATCGAGAAACAATAAAAAAAGAAGAAAATATTGTAATTGGTCAACATTATTTTTTCTACCAGGTAGCTTAACTCAAACCTGTGATGTGTTCAGACAGGAAGCCTTGATACTATTTATGGTAAATTCAGTAATATGAGTGATTAAAATATTTTCTTACATTGGTATGCTTCATTATTCAGTCATCAACCTTTCAAACACTGCTGTGGTAGCTATCAGTCAAAATAATAAAGTTACATAATTTTGGACTAAAAATTATTATGAAAATTTTTACCAAATATTTGGAGCTACTAAGACCAAGTGGACAGCATTGGAGTAATTAAATAATTCAATAAAAGCTAGCAAACAATTTATAATCACATATATACTCGTCTTTATTAAGTTTTTCAAGAGTAAAACGAAATGCTTACACAATGGAGTTTTCTTCTTTCATGAGTCTTGTTCAGTTGGACTTAATTTTTTTCTCTCTATCTCAAATATTTAATTAAGTAATTAGGCAATTTTCTTATGAATTGTTATTGGATAATAAGTTAATAGTATATCATTCAACTGGGAATAGTTTTGTGTTATAATGACTGAATATGAATTCTGAATATTATCCTTATTATCAAATCTGCTTACAAGATAATCATATATGAAATGTACAATTATTATTTTCATTAACTGATGGTAAAAATAGGCTTTCAAAGATATCAAAAGACATGAGTTTTTAATAAATTAACTGAATTTATTAAATTAACTAAAGCACTTAAAAACCTTGATGATAAATATATTAAAGAATCTAAACACATGAAAACATACAGAAAACACAAAAATTAGATTAACGGATATGTATGTAATTGCTTCAGGTTTTTTTGCTTCCTAGATGGTATTATATGGAAGTCCACAAACGTAGTAGTGAGAGATTGTGCTGGGAAAACTTCTGCAAAATGAAGAAAGTTTTTTAGCACTCAAAGTAGAAACAGGAAGAATAGCTTCACTGCTGTGAAAACAGTCAATTCAGTATCAACATCAGACAGAGAACAGAAGTCTTGATATTGAAAATTTGGCTAAAAATTATTAGATAGTGTATGATTTAAGGGGAAAAATTTTCAAAGCAAAACATAAAAATTCTGACCCTATTAAATTTAAACAAAGAGAAGTTTTAGAAAACGTATTTCTAGGTTCAGCTGCAGTGCTGGGCACTTCAAAGTTTTATTTCTATTCCACTACACATGTGCCATACTCCATACAGGATGTCTATTAAATTTTAGAAAGGTGACAGTTTCTCATGAAAAGTATAGAGATATGTTTCAGTAACTACTGCATGATTCTGACTATGTGCATCACACAAAATCCAAGCAAAGGATCAAATTCTGTTTCTATTACTATAGTCTCAAAACTTTTACATATACGAGTACTGCTGCCTCACGAGCAATTACTTTAATCTTGCTTTAAGATATGGTTCTGCAACATATCCAGCAGGGCTTTACAGATGATTGGTCAGATCTGAAATGTCCTTCAAAAAATTTAAGTCATTATGCATCCACTCATATATAATATTCTACCAAGCCAAACTACATTAACATTGTAGAATTCACTAGATATACCACTAGAACTACCAATGATCATCGAAAATGCAAGATGAAAAAGAAAAAGAAAAAGAAAAAAGAGACAGAAAAGCAGGGTGGTTTAAAATTATACAGTCTTATATGGGAGATGCCAAGTGCAAACTACTTTTTTTCATAGTTTATATCACCATAGGGCTTCCAGCTGATGCAGAGCCTAAGGATCTTTATAATCATGAAGTTTTGTATTCACTGAAGAAAACAGATGTTTCCAAAGCACTTTTAGGCAGATAGATCTGGGATTAGATAATAACAGGAACAGTGGGATAATGTGAAAATGAACAAAGCTGCTAAGAGATGGTTGTGAGAGACCTGGAAAACATACCATATTTTATGGTTAGCTTTTTCTTTTTTTTAGCAATGAACAAAATATGAAAAGTACATCGGCTTGTTTCAGATGGATTCTCCCACACATTATTACTGTCATTATTGTTATTGTTATTATTAATATTACTACTCCTGTTATTGTTCTGCAGATAATGTACTGTAAGACAAAAAACCCAAGAGGCTTGGAGAAGTGCAAAATAAAATCTCTGACCATACTGTCTTTGAAAATAATGTATATCACCCGTGAAACTATGAAGTGAAAAAATTGTAAAGTCATAATGAAAGAATCTAGCCTTCTAGCTCAAAGTCAAATTTATCTCTCCACATCTTCCTTGAAAATTGTTTAAAGGAAAAGTAAATAAATTTATCTTCAGCTCTAGACGTTGAATTTCCTATGCCTCTGTGAAAATGCTTACTGTTGACAGTAATTGGAAAATCAGGGCTTTTTTTACATGTTTTTTAACACTTCAGCTTTGTCTTAGAATTCATACTACAATGTGAAAAGGATATATTTCTGCTCTCCAGTTTTGTGGTCTCCAACTAGTTTGATTTTTGATAATTTTTATTTTTGTTTTCAGGGTTTTTTTAGTCTCTGTTCCTTTTAGTCTATCTTGGACAATTTTCTGTCCCTTTAAAATCTGTAGAATGGAAATAGCAGTTTAAAGTTTTCCAAGAGCTTTTCAATCTCTTTTCAGCCCTTATCTAGTTGGCTCTGAATCTGAGAATCATGGAATGGCTGAGATTGAGAGGGAACTTTGTGTTTCATCTTGTTCAATCCCCATGGTCACATAGAGCCAGCCAACTCCCAGGTATTCATTGGTGCATCCATTAACACCAAGATGAGAGTTCCAGTTGATTCTCTTGGTGGAAAGAGATGCCATCTAGAATGACCTTGACAGGCTCGAGGAGCAGGCTGTGCAAATGCCATGAAGTTAAAAGAGGTTGAATTCAAGGTCCTGTGTCTGGGTTGGGCCATCCTCAATATCAGTACAGATAGGGGAAAGAATGGATTGAGAGCAGTCCTGTGAAGAAGAACTTCAGTATACTGTTGAATGAAAAATTGGACATGAGCTGACAACGTGTATTTGCAGCTCTGAAAGTCAATCATATCCTGGGCTGCATCAAAACCAGCATGGCCACCAGGTTTTTTACCACCCTACTCTTCTCTCATGAGACCCCATCTACATATAAATAGACCCCATTGGGGGTCTATTCTGTGACCCCCAATATAGAGATGTGGACCTGTTGGAAGAAGTCCAGAGGAGAGCTGTGTAGATGGTCAGAGGAATGGAGCATCTCTCAGAAGACAGACAGAGAGTTGGGGCTGTTCAGCCTGGAGAGGACAAGGCTCTAGGGAAACCTTACAGCACCTTCCAGTACCTAAATGGAGCTTACAAGAAAGCTGGAGAGGGACTTCTGTAGTGACAGGACAAGTGAGAATAGCTTTAATTTGCTAGAGGGTAGTTCTAGATTATATATTAGGAAGAAATTTTTTTACTGTGATGGTGGTGGGACACTGGAACAGGTTGCTCAGGGAAGTTGTGGATTCCCCATCTCTGGAAGTGTTCAAGGCCAGGTTGGATGGGGCTTTGAGCAGGTCTATTGGAAGGTGTCCCTGCCCATGGCAGGGGAGGTTGGAATGAGATGATCCTTAAGGTCTCTTTCAGCCCAAACTGTTCTATGATTCTGTCATTATTCTTTGATATACAGGAGCTCTAAAGACTTCTATACCTCTTGAAAATATTCCTTTATGAAAGGGCTTTGCAAGACAAAGTAAGCTGAAAAATTCTGATTCCTCGTAGGTGAAAGAAGCATAGAACTGTGATCTCTCCTTCTTGGGAATATCTCAGGAGCAGGCTGTTGTATGGTGTTAAGATAACACTTTCTATCACAATGTCTTCTCTTGAGAGAAAAGTTATGGCAGATATGCTGCTATTGAGTGTGGGTTTGATGTAGTTTAAGCATGGATTGGCTTGGGTTTGCACAGAAACGCAAAAGCAGACAGATATGTTGGAATTTCCACAGAACAGCTAGAGGAATGCAGGCAGCTGCCTTTGGCAGGACCTAAAGCCTAAAACCATATACAATGTGTCCCAGAAGCTTTACTGGTGAAGGCCAGTCACAACCAGATTTCCACTTAACTAAATAGTAGGTTTTCATCCCTTGTGTTCCTGGGCTTTGATGTTCACTTGTCCTTAATGTCGATTTTTTAATTCATCAGTACTTTTGTGACCCTAAATCTAAGGATTATTTTTTATGTAATTTCTATTCACGGCTGCTACGGAAGAAGTTTTCAGTTTGCTCCTTTTAATGGCTTCTGCTACTGTATTTACATTACCAAAGATGAAAGAAGAAAATATGTAGAAAAAGTGATGAGTAAACATTTTCACTATAATCTTAAGTCACATTTGATGTAACTATTAAAGTTATAACTTCACTTGAGGAGCATTTTGTTTATTTCTGCTTTTGTCAGCTGGTTTTATCAGTGCCATAATTTATATGTAATTTAAGCAGGATGTCAGTTGTAGCAAAATTATTTACTTCAAACATTTTATCTGTCAATTTTTGCTGTGCCCAAATATTCTACATTTCAGAAAGCTATTGGTATGCATGTGATTGCTCATATAACGTTCCTCTTATCCTCCAAATATGTGTCTCACACCTTACTTTGCTGATAAACAGGTTAATTGCCATTGTCAGTCCCAGGCAAATAAATTTTTTTGGTCAGGTAGTGGGCTATTAACCATTTAACAGAACTGGAAAATATTTTTTTGAGTATAGAATTCTTTTACAATGTAGTTGTGTTTCTAATGTTTAACAAATAAAATATATATATTTATCCTGTGATGAATTTTGTAATGTGAGATTCAAATTGAGATCCTAATGCAAGCTGAATTAAATCAGAAACTAGAGATATCCCTAATTGTCCATGATATAGATATACTTATCTGTTCCTTAGGTTAATAGCACAGACATTCTAGCAATTAATTAATTTACCCCACTAATATATTAGTCTTACCCAATAACTTTTGAACTGTCATTTTCATCACAAGATATACTTAAAAAGTGAAAGACTGAGGCAACTCTAAGATACTTACTAGTTCCAGCCCACTTAGAATATGGTAATTACAACTGTGGTTGGAAAATGCTATTTGTTACATGTAGGAGAATATATAGAAAAGCCCCTCAGGAACTGACCTACCAGCCTGTGGAAATTTTGCCACTATTTGCAGAGTACATAGACTTTTAGAGAACACAGGTCTTAGGCACTGAGAGGCATTTTGATCAGTGCTTTGCCTCCATTCTTTTTGGCAAAACCGGAACAAAGGTATTTATAACGTAATTGTAGTAGGAATGTGCAGTACAAATTTTCCTTCAATTAAAAATAAGTTACCATTTTTTTTCCCTTATGTCTTCTATCATATTCCTATTAACTCTTATATCCTATTTGGAATTTTTTTTTCCAATCTGAACTTTATGAACTTTTACAGACATACCAATAAATAACTTTGGCATTACAAACAACTGTCTGATCAATAATGAAGATAATGCCAAAGAGTATATAAGATTCACAACAGAGTGGGAAGTGGCAAAATTAAGAAAATATTTCGTGTTCTCTTAGTTGTAGCCAAAAAGAGTTTCAAAGCATAGAAGGCTGCTGTGGACAAAATCTATCATGTAAGCAGTCACCTGTAAACAGTTTCTACAAAATTTGGTGAAGGTCATTTATAATTCCTCAATTAAATTGTCAAATTTAATTAGACTTCCCCTCAACACACTGTGTCTTACCGCAATAGTACAATGAGGCAAAGACTTTCCCTTTAATTACTAATAAGCAGAGGGCTTATCTGTGAAAGCTCCACTAGAAATAAGGGAGTCTTTCTGCAGGATTTTTCAAATGCAAGGGAGTTAATTCTTCAGTTGTTTACAGCCCATAAAATACCTATGGATTTGATACTTTACCTGGATGAAGGACACACTCATTCTCATAAGACCCCAGACCAAATTGCTAGGAGATTAGGAGAAATGTGTCCAAGATTCACAGGTTGTTTTGATTGTGACTGGCATCATATATTGGCTGTTTGGCAGAGTAGAGCTTTCACTATTCATTTTTCGATACTTGCTTTTAATCTGGTATGACACAACTTAACAAAGCTAAACACTAAATGAGCAACAGGATATTCTTTCAAAATAAAGGTTTCATGCATTACCATCTTTCTTTTTTGAATAAGGGATTGCAAATCCAGCCTGCAAGTATGAGAAAACACAGTGGAAAGCAAAATGTTAAATATTATTGATAGTAATCTAAACATTGCCATAGAAACACAAGTATTTAAAAATAATTGGAATATTTCATCAAATGTACCAGTGTTAGCTATAAGAAATAAACTTCAAAATATTAAGTCAGTAAATGTTTTCTTCTCTACTAATTTCCTGAAAAATTACAGGTCCCATATCCAGACACATGTGTAATGCAGTCCAGCAACTCGAAGATAGGAATCTCCATAACAATAACACTCCGAAGGCTGGTAAAATTGTATCTGGACATAAATGGAATTATTTACTCTCCTTAAATCAGGTTAAAATTCAGAGTATAAAGAGTTGCGTAATGCTCGTATCATAATGGACAAGCCAAAGTAGTTACAACTAGTCTTTTTTTCTCCCTTTTCTCATTTTCCAATCATTCCAAATATAATAATCAGGGTTTGTTTTTATTTTTGTTTGTATTTTGTTTGTTTGGTTGGTTTGTTTTTGTTTTGTTTTGTGTTTTTTCTGTGTTTTAGCTCTAGGATTTTTTTTCCAAGATTGAGTCTCATTTTATACTTAAAAAATATCGCTAATTATCAGAATCAACTACTGTCTGCCCAGGTTCTTTTAGATATTCCAAACAAAGAGTTTTTAATGTTTAAGACCACATTTACTTATTTCTGAATATCTACTGTTACAGGGAAGGCCATTTACATAACTGCTTGACCCACTCAACTGATACACTTACCTAAAGTAAAGGCTTCTCTCTGGTCCCCTTTATGTTAAGCTTGCTTTGCAATAGCTATGCTCACTTTATTCTTCTTTGAAGTTCATGAGCACATTATCCTACAATATGGGTTTTATGTGTCCAACTTTTGGCTGTGAGGCTGTGAGGAGAAACCTGGGCTCCCCATGAGACACATTTCCAGATGGCTCCAATGCACCCACCACATGACACAGCTGAGCCCACCAAACAAACTGGTAGTGTCCCTGTGATAAGGTATTTAAGAAAAGGTGAAAAGTGCTGTACAGCAAATAAACTAGTGAGGAGTGAAAAAAAATGGAGGTCCATAGGGGAGTAGAGATTCACCCTGCAGCCTGTGGAGGAGCCCAAGTCGCAGCAGGTGGAGGGAAGTGACAGATTGTGGGGACCCAATGCAGAAGCAGATTGCTGACAGGAGCTGCAGCCCATGGGGAATCTGTGCTGTAGCAGTACGTTTCTGGTGGACTCCCTGGAGAGGAATATCATGAAGGACTGTAACCCTCATGAGGGACCCACAATGGAGCAGGAGGGGAAATGCAAGGACGGTGGAGTGGCAGAGGCAAAGTGTTACAAACTGACTGCAATCCCCATTTCCCATCTCCCTATGCCACTCAGAGAGGATGAGATAGAAGAATTAGGAACAAAGGAGTGAAATTGAACCCAGGAAGAGAGAGGGATGGAGGGAAGATATTTTTAGATGGGTGTCTTTAATTTTGGTTTTGGGTTCTTTCCTCACCATCTTGCTCTATTTTTGATGGAAAAACAGTAAGTCCTCTTTCTTCAAATTCAGTCTTCTTTGCTCATGATGATAATTGCTGAGTGATGTCCCTGGCTTTATCTCAGCGCATGAGTGTTTCCTTCACATCTCCTCCTGTGTTGTTGAGGAGGGAGAGTGATAGAGTGGCTTGGTGGGCACCTGGTAGCCAACAAGGCTTAATCCACGCCCCTCTTCCTTGAGCCTTCTTCCATCACAGATATTTATTGATTTGTCACAAAAATAAAATGGATCACTGTATGATATTCCCATAATTATTGTCTGTAACTGAAAGATTGTTTGGCAGTGACTGCTGCTTCTCTGTTATTAGTAAAGTTTCTTTAGAAAATGCACATAAAGACATATACAGTAGGTAGCAAAGTATAAACCTAGAAATAGTTGTTTCTGTCATGTATGAGACAGAACCAAATGTCAAACAGGGAAGAACTGACAAGAACACTTTCTAAGTGGCAGCATGGGAACATTTCTTCACTTTAATAATTTTTTGGCAAGTGTTCAGACAGCCTAAAGTCACTAAAAATATTAACAGTATGTCAGAAAGTTAATGGAAACTCTCCACTCATTATGTGTGCACATCAGTTGGAAGCTGTAGTGTGCTAACTCAAAAAGCAAGATAACATACGTGGGAAAATGCAAAAAATGAGCAAAGTATCTAAAGTCTCAGCAAAATAATTCTCCCCTACTCCTTCCCCTTCACCACAGTTAAGATGCTTTTAAGCTAAATTTCCATTTCTGGTGAAATATGTTCTTGTATTGCAAGTACATCTATTTTGCTGTTAGCTGTTCTCAGCTACTGCTTCTGTTTACATTTGCAACTCAGATGCTTGGCTGGGACTTGATAAATTTTCAGTGTACTTCTTTCACATTAAACCAGCTGGGGTTCTGCTTAGCAATAAATCTTAGAAATTATTAATTTTCAGGGGTTACTTCTCTGTGTCATGATTATATTTTATAGATGTTATCTACTATGGGATTCTGAGCTAATTGTTTGGAAACAATGTTAAAGTTTACATTCTTGATAGCTTTCAAGAGATGAAATACCGATTTCCATTAGTGAGTACACACACAGCAACAGACACACGAAAGTATCGGCCAATAATTCAGATAAAAACCATAAAAATAATCAACCCCCACAAGGCAAATACATTATTTTAAAATACAATAATTTTTAGGACATTTTTGCATAAAATATATTAAAAGTTGTAAAACAGGTAGCAAAGTCAGTTCATTCAAATGTATGCTACTCTAGTTAAATTTTTTTGACAGTTTGTCAGAGTATAAGACTCTTCCAAATTGGGTCAAGTGTAAATGAGTCTGTGATAATTTTTGATGTACAAATGTGTATGAATGGAGGCTTTTTTCACATATAAAAAGTATTTGTGCACCTGTCTTAACATATTTCCTTGATTTTTGTACTCATACAAATACATATATGTAGACATAAATAGATCCTGATGATTCCTCTTCCTACAGTCCCCTATTTAAGCCTTAGAAATCGATAATTTAGACTCTGATAATAAAGTAATGGGCAAATATTTATCCTAGCATCAATGTTCACAGCCTGGTTTGGGTGATATATTTATGTTCATCAAAGGTCATTGTGTTTTGGTTTGTTCTCAAAGTTTTTTTTCCTAAAATTAATATGAAAAATTCTTATTTCCAAATTTCCTTCATGGAAAGGAGTTAGTAACTGTCCTTAACATTAGCCAGCATCAGTTCAATCATATCTGCAAAAGACTTTTGGAAACTGCCTGAGGAGTAACAAGAAGCTACCTTAAAATGTCATTGTACAAATGACATATTGTTCTTATTCCAATAAATTTTCTTGCTTTTCTGTAAGTATACATGACAGAGGTTTACTGTATCTGTACAGCCCCTTATTTCATTAGTTTTCATACAAGCAACTTCCATTTTCATTAAATTCTTTGCTTGTAATGTTTTATTCTTTCAATAGATCTTTTTGCTGTGTGAAGTGTAACTGGGGTGTAGCATAGTAGTTATCCTCTATAACAATACTTATGAATAAAACCCCACCAAACAGCAAACAACTACTCCTCAAGAAAAAAGGACTCTTAGGAAGTTAAGTGATTGATAAACTCTCCAGAGAGAAGTGCAACGGTGTTTCACACGGAATCAACTTACCCAGACTAGATTTTACCAGCAAAATGGGTCTGTCCTTATCCTTATAAAAATGTCTTGGGATATCTAAATGAACATTGGGTACCAGGGCACTGATACCAATTTCTAAAGTAATTTCTATCTGTCAAACACAGTTGTCAACTTGGTAAAACATGATACTACTGCTTTCTGGGAAAGCAAATCATTGTGTTTGCAATGTGCAGGCAAATCTTTCTGATATGAAACAAAGAATAAAACAGTTCTTTGCAGAGAAACTCATACTGATTAAAAGTCCTGTCTTTACTGGCTCTTATGGCCAAACTATATTATAGGGAAATATTTCTACATCTTTTAGAAATTCAGATCAAATTAAGAGCTGAATACTACATAATAAAATGCTGCAAGAGGCAAGAAAAATGTCATGCACCTCATTTAAATATGATTTTTTAAAACTACAAAACTATTTTAACAACATTTAAACTAATTAAATACTGTATTAATTACAGCAATTAGGGGTGACAGCATTACTTACTATAAGGTTTCCTAACGTTTCCAAG
The DNA here is from genome assembly GCA_035584735.1 of Pseudotriccus pelzelni. Classification (NCBI taxonomy): domain Eukaryota; kingdom Metazoa; phylum Chordata; class Aves; order Passeriformes; family Tyrannidae; genus Pseudotriccus; species Pseudotriccus pelzelni. The sequence goes on along the minus strand of JAWMRA010000041.1, from coordinate 17,057,243 downwards.
GATAACACACTTTTTCTATCTGCTTGATGACTTAGCCAAAATAATTAGCTAAACTGTAATAACCTGAACACTCAGTTTCTAAACACGTATGCCTGTTAAAAAAAAAAAAAAACACACCAAAACACACACACACACAAAAAAACCACAAAAAAAACACAGAAAAAGAAAATTAAAAATTTAAGCACAAATATGGTAGATGTTCCTCCAAAACAGGCTGAAGGAGAATATCTGAGTTTTTATCCATGTTAAAGAAATGTAGAAACTTCTTAAAAGATTTTTTTCCCCTGTGCTTTCAATTGTAGAGATGATACTTGTCAGGAAACATGGATTTTTGCCATGTTTGCAAAAAAAACCACAGTTTAACCAAATTACACATCTTTTAAAAAGTTTGCAATGAGTACATATTACAGTGAAAAGCAGAATTCCACAGTTTCATTCCCAAAACACTCCATCTGAACTGCTCCTGTTCTGGCCAGGTCTCGGCAGATATTCATGCACCAAGGTATCTCTGTGTCTCAGAATTACAAGCAGCAGCAAAAGGATTGTTCCTCTTGAACAACCAGTCGACAAGTCTGTGTTTGTGTCCAGGCAGCAAGAGAAACTGGGTAAAGGAGATGAGGGTGCAAACCATCCTATTTGAATTCAATCATGATAAAAGATGTTTTCACAGCTAGATGACTGGGCAGAGACTAGAAGGGGCATAGGAGGCTCAGTTTCAAGGAAAACACAAACCATGGTGTAAATTGAGACTTATTAAAAAAAAAGACAGAATTCTGGTATCTAATTTCAGGAGAGCTGTTCAGGAATCTATGATTAGAAGTAAAGGAAAAATAGGGATGTATGGAAAGGTCAGACAAAAATGTTTGTGGATATAATCTAGTAAGACACCATAGTATTGCCGCAGACCTGAGGTGGTCTCTGCAAAATAAAAGGATTAATATTTTGTAAAAGAAGAAGCAAGATTAGATGTAGAGCCCAGAAATGAAGCTTTTATTAGAAAGCATTTGAGCACTAATGGAAAGACACAAGTGAAGGTCAGAAGGCAACAAGCAAGCCAGTCTTAATGAAGAACTGTGAGGAAAGCAAGTGGAATTTAATGGGAAGCTGTTAGCAGGACAGTCTTCAGCAGTATTGGGAGTTTTTATGCATTAAGGAAAGAGGTTAATTGTGTGAAGAAGTATGTATGACATTTAATAGCTTTTGTTATTGGAAGCTTATGTGAATTCTGGTACAATCATAGCAATAATAAGTACAACAACCGTTCAATAGCATTAAACTTGGGGACAAAGCAAGACATAATAACTGGCAATCATAACACTAAGATACTTAATGAATGGCAGTAGAAAATATAATCACATTAATCTACAAACTCAACACTACGTTGTTGTTAAAATATCAGTAAAATAGTGTTATGGGCATGACAGGCACCCTCAGTCTTAAATCCCTGAGTTCTCCCGATAAGCTTAAGTCAGCGAGTCTCCTATCTTGGTCCTTAGACTTCACATCCATGGTACAGGTGAACCAGCTGTATCTGCTGAACTGTGAAGGTGACTTGGAAACTGTCCTCCACATCAGTTGCCTGTCAGCCACTGATATCTGCAGTGCTGGTCCTCCTGACAGCAAAAGTTTCACATCACTCCTTTAAGCTGCATTTCATCCCCTCAAAAGACTGATCAGTTCTTTATTACCCCAGTTTTGGAGTCTGATTGTTACTTTGCTGAGTTTCTTTCCCAGTCTGGACATAATTGATTGTTGTGTCCTTGGTCATCATATCCTCTTCCTGAGAATGATCCTCTCGTGAGTCAGGTTCTCAAAATTAATCAGAAATGACCATTTCTTCCTTCTGCATCTGATGTAACCACATCATTATCCCACTGTTTTTAACATGTTCTACTTACCATGTCAGCTCAGCTGTGCAATAGTTCAGTTGTACTCCACAGATATTCTATTATCTATAACTTAAGCTTAACCAACATTTCAATTAGTCCATATCTGTGTAATACAAAATACATTTCCATTAGCAAATGGCACACCAAGGCTTATTTTGACTGCAGTGGTCATCTTTCCCTTACTATGGTGGCCAGCCACATGCTAAGGTGCATCTCAGTCAGCAGTTCCTTTTTCCCCAACAATAACACACACTGAGGTTATTGTACTATCCAGGATCAGCAACTCTCTTCCATTACACAGATTTCAAACCCTTCTGACATTCTTAAGTTTCTTCTTAAACATGCAGTAAGGAACTTGGAACAGTGGGAACTAGGGAAATATTAGCATGGAGTTCAAAAGAAAAAAACATGTACTGACCAGTTTAGGAGAATCACAGAATCACAGGGTAAGGCTGGAAGGGACCACTGGAGGTGTTTTAGTCCAACCTCCTTGTTTGAGCAGGGTTCCCTAGAGCATGGGGTTTTTAGGAGAAAAAGCCCACCTTGTGGAATTCATGATCACTGCATGGAATTAGTCTTAGGGCAACAACTGAATTACACTTCACAAAAAGGATGAAAATTTCCTGCAGCTGTAAAGAAATCTTGTTGCTCACATGACAGAAGTCTGTGAGCTGACAACACTTAGGATTGATAAAGAGTTTGTAAAAAGATTATTTAAACTATTTTTAAACTATTATCTGCAAATAAAATATTGTTAAAATATTACTTGTAAATAAATTTCATTAAACTGATGAATTTTGGCTGGCTTTTTTTCAGAAACAGCTGGTGACCCTTTCAAAATAAAAATGAAAAAAAAAAATCATGAGTGTTTGGCCAAGCCACTTCTCCATAATCCTTTGATAGTTTTGCAATTTCCAGCATCTCATTCTGGGTTTTGTTTTCTTGTTTGTTTGCATTTTCCCATTGTCATGGTTTAAGCCCAGCTGGAAACTAAACACTCGGTCATAACACTGTGCCTTTTCCATTACTGTAAAATTTACTTTAAGTGGTGACTCTCACACTTATGCTTTATCATACTGTATTCATGCTGTTATATTTTTCTCATATACTTATTAATCAAAGATATGTCTTGTTTTATATACTGAGTCCAGAATTTCCAATGCTTATCAGAAATCATCAGTTTTACTTCTGACTAGAATTCATACTGGCTCTAGAAAATTGTAAACAGCTATGAAGCAATTAATAATGTCCCACATGTTGGAGTAACGAGTGTAGAACAAGAGGCATTTGGGGGTTCAATGATCAATATAATCTGACTCAATAAGAACCTAAATTCTCTGCCTCAGGGAAAAAGAATCCCCTCAACATATGTGAAAACTGAATTCTAAATTCAAATGGGATGCAGAGCATCTTATACCCTAGGGTCTAGAATATCCCGCCAAGGAAAACCAGACAGTAATAATTGGAACACTTAGAAACATGTTTACAAGAAATGACTGCAAGCATCAAGAGAATATTCTGGTCTTTGATTTTAGAGTCCAGTGGTGGAACTAAATCAAAATGCTCGTACCATGTCCCTACTGAAAATGAACAGATGGCCTTGTCCTTTTGTGCCATGAATATTTTCTTGTACATACACTTCAACAGAAACCCCCTATCTCCTTATGCCCCTGGAAAACAAAAATAAATTAAGGGTGGGCATGGCAAGGGGTGGGGGCAGGGGAAAGGGAGAAAAAGAAAAGGTTATAAAACATGGATGGCAGTGAGAATCTATGAAATCTTTAGGAGTCAGTTTCTTAGCTGATGGATTGTTTGGTTATAAATCACCAAAGTTTATTAGAAGATCAGTTTACTAACCATAGATCACATTTGCTGTGAATAATTACTGGAAAATAAACATGCACTTGAAATAATATCCTATTCTCAAGCAGAATACCCCCTTATTCTTGCCCATCATTACAAAATAGGACTTAACTATAACATAACATCGTTGTGTAGTAAATGTTACAGTCTATAGCAGCATCTGTCAGGTATCATTTCTCCCTATATTTATGCTTTCTATCTTTAACATTTCTTTCCTGTCTTTTCAAGTTTTTCATCCTTCCATATCGTTTTATTATCATATACAGGGAGCATAATTTCCTCATTTTTCCACTTCTTTTTCTGCTCCTTTCCTTTTCTCTCATTTTTCCTAAGATATCTGTAATAGGGGTCTTGATTTCCTACAAGACTTTTTATAGCTGTTTATTGTCTTGTACCAAGAAGGTAACTTAGTGGTATTCCTCAGAGATTTTTGCTCAAACATTTTTGCAAATCTGGTGAGAACCAGAATTTTAACAATTCTGGAAGATCTGTGATCAAGTTACTGTTTGTCCATCCACACAAGACCTGTAAGGAGGGTTGGGAAAGTATCTTATTCCGAGTTAGCATCCCAAACATAGAAGTTATAATGTCCTTCCTGCTTTGCATGAAGAACTTCTGGGTGAATTTTATGATAACAGATTTACTAATTAGATTGAGGAAACCACTTCAAATCATATTTTAAAAGTCTCACATGAAAGTTTCTTGAGGAGAAGAAAAGTCCACTAAGTATAAGATTTTCCTTGTATGTTTTTCCAAATGAATCATACTTGTTAATCCTTAAGTCAGTGCAGTTGATGTGTAATTAAGGAGACTTTTTCAGTCATAATAGACGAGACTGTGAGTAACCTTCCCTTCTTTTAGAATTTTGTGAGCATTATACTAGTGACTTAATCTTCATGTACTCTGTGGTTTTACCTAGTGTTTTAGAAATATATTATATTAATTTGTATTTTCATAGACATTTATGGCAGAAAAGGATACTGGATCATCTAATGTGACTCACTGTGCAAAATTATGTGCATTTAACTAAGGCATGTCTTCCTCAAAGACATTCATAAATGCCCTCCAGCTTTTCAGGAAATGAGGATTTCAGTATTTTTTTTACTTTCAAAGGAAAAACATGTTCATTAATATTTATAAAGTCTTTATAATTGAAGTATTATTTTTTGACCTCAACACAAAATGTGTTATATGTTATAACCATACCTCATATCCCCTCCAAAAAATCCAAACCAAATCCAACAATTTAGGATACTCACTTGGCAAGAGTGGCTACCATAGCAGATAATGGGTAATACAGTCTCTCTGTGTATTCTTTAATAAGAGCAGATGAGGAGAGAAACAATAACTTCTGCATGTCGTCTCTGTGTCATGAATTGTTTTCCATTGTTCTCTCATGTTGTCAATTTTCAGATAATTCAGTTTCCAATGTCAATCAAGAATCAATATCCATGAAAAAACCCTTAATCTTTTAATTTATTTAAAGGAATGAAATAGTGTACGTTTAAATATTATGTGTATGCTCAATCAGCCCTAAATGTTTCTGAAGCTGCAAGAACCTTACCAGACCATAAACCAATAAGGAACTTGAACATGTTTTGTTGTTACTTCTTATTGAACATACTGTAAATGATCGAAAGATGGGATAACAACTAGCTGTACCAACTGCATTGCTTCCATTTTGAGTTTCTTCCTTCTGAGTCATTACAGTGACAATGCCTTGTGTCACACAGAATGAATGGATTGTCATCTTGTCCAACAAAACTAAAACTCAAACAGTTGTTCTGGTTAGGTGGAGAAAACAAATTGCCCATATTTATCACACCCACCTTAGGGGAAAACTCTGGAAATCAATAAACAAGCTTCAGAGTCCAAGCTATTATCCATACCTTCTTAAAATGTGCAAGGATCTGAGCTGGAAAATAGCCAGCATCCTTTATTATTGTACTAGTTTTCTAAACTTTCAATATACTTTTCTACATCCCAAATTCCACAGTGCTAAATCACTGCATTCCAATAAAGGGTAAAAGCTAGAAACAATAACCTGTCATTAGCTGCACACAGTTGCTTGTCTCCTTTTAATTTCAGTAAAAGACTGTGAAAAGACAGACAAATGATGCAGCATTTACAGAAAAAATAAATTACTCCCTTTTAGCTTTCAGTTGTTTTCTTTTTACTTAAATGCTTATTTAACCCAAAACCAGAAATGTCCAGAATTATCAAACTAATGGAACCAAATTGAGAAAATGCAAAGACATACTTCAGGCAACATGATTTTTGTGTCAAACTGCTGGACAGTGCTGTCAGAGACAATCGTCTGGATAAGAAAAGTACTTAGGCACTGTTGGTTGGATTACCTCATCAGTTATGCTCTTATTCATCTTACCTAATCACAGATATTTACAGAACAGACATCTACATGACCTAAGCAGTGTCCTTTATGGGCATTGGAGTAAATCAGTCATTTACAGGATGCATTTTGTCTCATCCTAATGCATGCTAAAAATGAGAGGAATTGTGCTATAGAAGTGTAAATCCATTTTTAATGACCAATGAAAAAGTTGGAATTAGATCTCATTATATCATACATTGTTGATGTGATGAACATCAAAAAAACACACCTTAGTAATTATACATTTTTCCTTATACATGTTTTTCCTTATACAATACAGGGACACATAACTCAGCATCAACAGACTCTGAACATTTGAACCTTCCTAAATTAGCCTTTAGGAAACACTTGCAGTACTGTAGCAATGCATCTGGTCCTTTCCTTGCAAATTCAAAAAGGTTGGTGCTTCTTTCTATATATATACTAAGCTATTAGAGAGTGTCCAAAGAAGGGCAACAAAGATGGTGAATGGCCTTGATGGGAAGCCGTGTGAGGAGCAGCTGAGGGCACTTGGTCTGTTCAGCCTGAAGGAGACTGAGGAGAGACGTCCTTGCAGTCTACAACTTCCTCATGAGGAGAAGAGCAGGGGCAGGCACTGATCTCTTCCCTGTGGTGACCAGTGACAGCACCTGAATGACCTGAAGTTGTGTCAGGGGAGGTTTAGTTTGGGTATTAGAAAAACGTTCTTCACTCAGAGGGTGGTTGGGCACTGGAACAGGCTCCCCAGGGAAGTGGTCACAGCACCAAGCCTGACACAGTTCAAAAAGCATTTGGATAATACTCTTGGGCCCATCGTTTGACTCTTGGGGATGGTTCTGTGCAAGGCTAAAGGTTGGAGTCGATGGTCCTTGTGGGTCCAACTCCACATATTCTGGGATCCTGGGATTTTGGGCAATTTTACTTTGCTTATAAAATGTTATTTGGCATTTTATCTAAATGTATTTTGAATATTTGGCATTATTCTTATTGAAAAACCAATGATTTTGCAAAGGTCCACTGGATGATTCAGTATTGAAGACATCGTATTGCAACAAATTCTTTGTGCACTGAGATATAAATAGGTTTATATGAATATGTATGTATTAATTTGTATACAATTAGATTTCATGGTCAATGAGGGAGAGGAACAGAGGAGACTTTTGCAAGCCATTTGAGACTATTTCTCTACAAAATACAGTAAAAACTATATAGATGTTTTCTTCAAGGTTATGAGTCATATTTGAAGTCTTCTATTCCACAAATGTATTTCTATTTACACTTTATAGACTGACTGAAACTTATTCATTCTCTTGCTCTTTCAGATTGCACAAATGCACACATTTCTCCAGGATAATATGAGCTTTCAGATTATGTAAAGGAAAGATATTATTGTAGCTTTTCATGAAAGCAGCTATCCATCTGTACTACAATTAGTGAACCAGAATTGGCACTTTTCTGAGTTCTACATTTTTTACTAATCAAGAATTTGCCACTGGGAACACAAATACCTGTACTAAGTAGACACAAGAACTAAAACGTTGATACAAAGCATCTAAAAAAAAGTCTGCATATAATGAAAATAATTCCTGAAAATCTGTTGAATCTCACTGACAAGTAACTAGCATTGTGCAAGAAGGTATGGAGCTAAACTACATATTGTAACTTGATTTTACTTTTTCTTCTTTTTGATGTCTTTGGATATAAAACAGATTTGAGTTTTATTTCTTTTCTAATCCATATTGAATTGAGCTCTGATCCAAGATTCTGTTCTTAGAAAAAGAAACATTATTATGTTTAAAAGCTTTTCTATAATAAACACATCTCTTTTCCCAGAAAAATATTCTAACATCTTTATTTTTACCAAGAAAGGAACTAAGGGATAGACATATCCCAAATGAAACTGAGTTGACAAGGGGATCAGGAGTAAAATCCATCATCCTGTCCCTGAAGAGATTTCTCCTCTATCTAAAAAATATCCCTTTCCCACCTCAGCTGTTCACAGGCAAGAGTGACTACTGGCTGTGTTGTGTGACTCATTGATGATGTTCACAGAAGTGTTAGACATGGAAAGAACCACAGGAAGGCAGCAGATGGTATTGTCTAGGGATGGAGTTGTAATTTATGCTCTTCCACTTACTACCATACATACATTTAAATAATAAGAAATATAATGAAAGAGCCGTAGTTTCAGTGGTGGCTTTTGGCATAATTATAAGCTTGTGTTCATAGTTTTTAATTAATTATCCTGTCAGTCAGGGTCTAAAAGAAAAATCTAAAGTTCCAGCTGTAATTTTCAATGGAACATTTTCTGAAAAATGAAATTTAAAAATTTACAATGTACTATTATATCATTCATACAAAATAATGAGAGACTTCAGAAGTTAGATTGTTATTTATTTACTTTAAAAAGTGTTCTTATCCTAATTTTTTAATACCTCGGGCATTCATCTGGAGTCCTGATGTTGTGAGCCTTCAGGCTTACCGACACCAACTGTGATGATGTTTTTTAAATGCCCGTATGGCAGTTTAAGGTTTTCTGCTGACTCATAGTCGCAACTGAGAAACGCTAATGTGTCTTGCCACCTCACCTACTCAGACTCATCCATCATCTCTGGTCTCTTGGCTTGTGCTATACCTCAAGGTGCCTGTTGCCATTCTGTCTGAAGGACTGCAGCAAAGGAGGACATTTGTGAACAGTTATGCTTATGTGAATTTAGTAAACCAAACAAGTCTTTAGGGAGAATTAATACATTTTCCTTAGTTACAGATCTAGTGCCTTATCGGAATCATCAAGTCTAAAAAGAAATATTGACTTGATTATTAATGTTCTTAGATGATTATGGCTATGACATGGTAAAGGTAGTGCTTTTGCACTTAGCAGTTGGACTCAGTGATCTGGGAGGTCTGTTCTAACCTAAATGATTCTATGACTGTCTTAAAAATTCAGTTGTGGTCTCTGAGACTGGTGTCTCAGCCTGGAAAAAGAAAAAAAGGATAAAAATATATTAAGCATTATAATATGCAAAGCTTCATCTGGGCTCTTGTCTTCAGTAGGCTTTTCAGAGAAAACAATGTGAACAATGCAACTGGACTTTTCAGAATAGATGTTCAGAAGGATTACAGCTCAATAGTTAAGTCTCAGGTTTTGGACAGAAATCTGTAGATACACAGACAAACACAAAGGAACAGCTTGTACTACCACCTTCAAACCAAATCATTGTATTTAGCACTTTGATTCAAAATTATATTTCTAGTACATCACAGGAATAAACATAGAGCGGAGAAGTAGTATTCAGACATTGATGAACCTGACACCAACAGAAGATTAATAGACTATCATCAGAATAACCATTATTCCACCCTTGAAGAACTTAAAATGCAGTTATCAGAAGATAACACATCAGATACCTTTTTAATCGTAAGATTTGATATGCATCTGTTTTCATCTTTCTAGCTTTTCTTGACTCCTGAACATTTTCTTTTCTTGATATTTTAATTCCTCTGTATTTAAATTATATTGGGTTTTTCATCTGCTTTGATCCTTACAATAATGCCTCAGCTTCTTGTGCTGTCATGTGCCTAATTACATTTCAAATACCTTGCAGTTTTGCCTAGGAAGAAAATGAAGAATTCAATTTTTATAATATAAAGTAAAATATGTTCAAAATATCTAAAAAATTAGGACTTCAGAAAATTCTTCCCTTTCACCTATTTTTTTTTCCCAGTGAGCTACTTGTCATGATTTACACTTATGAGCAGGAAGAAAGATTTTATGTTTTCCTGCTCACATATAAAATGTTGAAATTAGCAAGACATGAATGATTTCTCACAGAAAAGTCAATTGCTTTTCTTAGTTGATCTGAGTTAATTTTATGACTTTAGTTTAACCTCCTCCAAAATTCCTACACATTTATTTCTTAGAAATTATCTAAGTCAGTAACGTTTAAGCTGTAGGACTCAATGCTTCATCTTGCAGCCCTCCATCCATTTCTGATATATCTGAAATAGCTTACTACCTGGTCTTGTTTGTTTAAAACGGATTGTTTAGAACATTTGGTAAATTGTAATATTTTTCCATTAAAGGTTTTAATATTTTGTTAATTCAGATTTTGATTACTTTTTTTCTCTTTCCTTACAAAAAATTCCCATTTTTCCCATTTTAGAATTTCTTGACATTAAAATAAAGCATTAAACAATTTCAAACTTCTTCAGGAAAAATTTTGGTCTATTTGAGCATAGCTTTGTTATCTGTCAATCACTCTGTGCAGTGACACACTGGAGAATGAATCTCAGAGTACCATGCATAATAGCTGTTAGTTAACAAGAGAAAGCTAATCTCAGCTGATGAATTTTCACCTTTGTTTTACGTCTACTTAAAGAGTTTCTAATAACCTCAGGGACTAAATGTTATTGCTTCAGGGTATATGCTTGAAGTTTTAGTCTCTGTGTTTTGTGCAGCTGTGTCCATGATCGCTCTGGAATAAAATGAACTTGGGTTGAGAATAAAATAACAGCATCAACGACTGAATTTTTATGCTATGTAGCATAAGAGAGGCTAATTACATTTTTGTGACTTAACAATTTACCATGGCCACTGGCTAGGCAAACTGTTATAAATAGTTCAAAGCTCTGTCACTGAATCAGTATCCATACAGGAAATTAATCATTACTAGTCTTTGTAACTTGCACACAGACGAAGAATATACCTGAAGGAGGTCACAATGTTCTTATACAAAATTGAAATTGCCCACTATCTAGATAACTGTTATGTGTCAAAATTTGCCCCTGACTCCACAAAATGTCAAGAGACATGTGAGGGATCTCCCTCTAGAACTTATCATCTGCATTTTTACATTAAAAGAAACATTTTGTGTCAAAGTGAATAGTGGTAGTAAGTATGCCCTATACTTAGAACATTGTTAGTAATAACAGTAATTTCTAAAGTCCCGTACCTATTTTTTCTGCCTTTTTGCTCCTTAACACAGACTGTCGAGCTCCCTACAAAAAGGGTTTGACTTTTTTTTTTTTTTGAATAATTTGTAAGCAGAAGAACAGAAGACAGTGAATACAAAATGACAAACCCACCTGCAACACTTGATGAGTATGTGAGAGCTTAAAAAAAAAAGTTTATGTATGCTATTGTTTATTTGAAGAAAAGAAGCATCAGAAAACGAACTAAATTCAGTCATGTAAACCATGACTTGACTCTGCTACTAACTGACCTTCTTTTTCAGTATAAACAAGCATGTAATTTCTATTGTTAATTAGATACATTTGAGTAAATTCTGGTATAGGCTCATCTGCCAAATTATATGTGTTGACATCTGTATTAATGACATCTTTTTTAACAATTAGGATGAACAGCAATAATTTTCACAACTCAAATAAAAATTTCACAGAATTTTCTGGAAACATTAGTTTCAATTTAATATAATAAATTTTTGTAGAAATATCAAGATCTTAATGTTTTGCACGGAAGGAGGTCAGCTTTATATCTGGTACATTCTCTCAATGGAACGAATCACAGATTCAGATAATGGCTCATGTCGGAAGGGACCTCTAGAGATCATTTACTCCAACCTGCCCTGCTAAAACAGGTTCACTTACAGCAAGTTGCACAGGATCTTTGTCCAGGCAGTTTTAAATAGCTCCAGGGAAGGAGACTGCACAACCTCTGTGGGCAGCCCGTTCAAGTGTTTTGTCATCCTTAAAGGAAATGAGCTTTTCCTTATATTCTGGTGGAAATTCCTGTTTTTAAATTTGTGCCTGTTGCCCCTGTCCTGTGCTGGGAACTACTGAAAAGAGTCTGGCCCCATCCCCTTATGTCCACCCTATTTGTGTGCATTTATAAGATGCCCTCTCCATCCTCTCTTCTTCAAGCTAAACAGTTCCAGCTCCCTCAGCCTTTCCTCATAAGAGAGATGCTCTAATTCCCTAATCATCCTGATAGCCCTTCACAAGACTATCTCCAGTAGTTTCCTGTCTTTCTTGCATTAAGGAGCCCAGAATTGGACACAGCACTCCAGATGTGGCCTCCCCAGGGCAGAGTAGAGGGGCAGGATCACCTCCCTCAACCTGCTGGCCACACTCTTCGTAATGCACCCCAGGATACAACTGGCATTCTCAGCCAAAAGGACACACTGCTGGCTCACAGTTAACTGTTTTCTGCCAGGACTCCCAGGTCCTTCTCCACAGGGCTGTTTTCCAGTAGGTTAGCCCTCAGCTTGCACTGGTGTTCGAGGTTATTCCTCCATGTGTTCAGGACCCTGCACTTGCCCTTGCTGAACTTAGATTCCTCTCCACCCAACTTTCCCGTCTGTCAGGTCTCCCTGAGGCAGCACAGCCTTATGGTGTATCAGTCACTCCACCCAGTTTTGTATCATCAGCAAACTTGTTAAGGGTGAGCTCTGTCCCCTGCTGCTCACTCTGGGAAATACCACTGGCTACAGGCCTCCAACTGTATGCTACACCATTGATTCCAACCCTCTCAGCTATGCCATTCAGGCAGTTCTCAGTGTACCTCACTCTTCTAAACCTCACTTGATCTTATGCGTAAGGATTCTAGAGGAGAAAGTGCTAAAAGCCTTGCTGAAGTCAAGATAGACAACACCCAGTGATCTGCCCTCATCTATCCATCCTGTCATGCCATCATAGAAGGCTCTCAGATTGGTCAAGCATGATTTCTAACTTAATGAACCCATGCCAACTATTCCTGATAACCTTTTTTGTCTACATGCTTAGAGAGAACATCCAGAATGAGCTGTTCCATCAACTTTCCAGGGATTTAGGTGAGGCTGAATGACCCAGGGTCCTCCTACTCACCCCTTTTGAAGACTGGAGTGACCCTGGCTTTCCTCCAATCCTCAGGCACCTCTTCTGTTTCCCATTGCTCTTCAAGGAGGACAGAGAGTGGCTTAACAATAACATCTGTCAGCTCATTCAGCTGGCATTTCCCCTGTAGGCCTAATGAAAAATTAAAGGAGCAAGGTAACAGGATATTATCTTTAACTTTTATGTTTCCTTTTCTTTTGTTTGATTGGTTGTTTATTTTGTAGTGAATCTCTAATTTAAACACCACATTTCAGGCAGAAAAATACTTGAGAATATTTCTTCAAATATTTCAAGCAAAAGATTTAAACTTAAAAAAAATTGGTCTGTTCAGAGGTAAACAGTATGGAACAGCATGAAGAAGGTTTCTGTTCAAAGGAGAACTACAACATATAGATAAAGCTGCAGGAGCTTCGATGGGAAATTTTTTGAGATAGAATCTACCTCACTGAAGTGGAGAGCCTGAGCTCATGACTGAAAGATAAGAAAAAAATTCTACTAATTTTATCCAGGGCAGCAACATGGAGGAAGAGACCCATCTGGAATTGAGTACACTTTGGAAGATATTTCTTTATCCAGTTTTGTACGTTTTTGCCCCATTGACAAATGTTAGCACATATTTACTACAGCAATTTACTGTGAGTTTTAACAAACATCTCTAGGAACTAAATTTGTTTAATGGTAGTAAGTTTTCATGGCACATATTCAGTCCTCAGAAAGAATCAGTATGCCTATCCAAATTAATCTCCATTTTTTTAAAAAAGCTTGTTAACACATGTCAATTAATAAGCAGAGAGCTTATAATAATTGGCACTTAACACTCTATTATGTTCACTGTTAATGGAATGTAATGGATTGTAATTCTGTACTTTAATGTTACCTGCCAAAGCATGCCTCTCTCACCTTCCTTTCTGTCTTTGCAACAAATTACATAATATTTGGCAATGATAAGTAGACAAATGATTATACTTCACACATTGTTTCACTAGCTTTAGAAATATGGTGGTTATGAACAACTTTTAAGGCTTTACAAAAGTCCTATAGACTTCACACAGATTATCAACATATGATTGTCCATTATTCATAGGTTAATGCTTATTTTCATTATAAATTTTTACACAGGATCACAGCAGAAATATTCTACTAATACAGAGAATTAAATACATGGAGTGCAGCCACTAGATAAGTGATATTTATGCAGTCGTTCTTGTCAATTCTGGTATAAAAGTGTCGACAAACGTTTTTTGTTGTTGCATCTGCTGTTGTTAAACAGTCTCTTCCCCCAAATAACAAACAACAGGACAAGAGTAAATGGTCACAAGTCTCACCAGGGGAAGTTTAGATTGGACATTAGAAAAGAGTTGACAAACATTGGAAGAGGCTTTCCAGGGGAGTGGTGGAATCATCATCTCTGGAAGTATTTAACACATGTGTAGATCTGGACTTAGGCACACGTTGGTGATGAACTTGACAGTGTTAGGTTAATTGTTCAACTTGAGGGTCTTAAAGGTCTTTTCCAACATAAACACTTCTATGATTCTATTCAGTTGTAAATAAACACTAGACACAGATCTTGAAAGCTCTGGAATCGAGGCTAACTGATATCTGCTAATAATTACTATTTCTTGTGTTCTGGAGCTTGGAGAAACAAACCTGCCCCTTAGGAATCACAGTACATGTTTCTTAAGCGAGAATACGTAAAAAGGTAAATGAGTAGCAAATAAACACAACAGCTAACTGAGGTATTGCTCCTGTATTTTCTGCTGGGAATCAGCTTATGTCAGTTCGATATCAAGAGGAAAGATATATAAAGACAGAGAAAGAATGTTTGCACTCTTTGTAGCATAGACATGCACCATACCACCATATTTGTTTAACTGTACAAAGCAATAGCGTTTCTTTTCAAGCCAGTACTAATTACAGTTTGAATCAATCTCCCTCCCATTGCTAGCAGTGAACTTTAAAATATGTTTGCTCATTTGAGTTGGCAGCAGTGAATGAATTGGTTTCTTAGGCTTTTTTTTTTTCATTCCTGTTATACTGAAGTGTTTATATATATGTGTATATATATATAATTTTTTTATAAAACCCTTCCTGCCATTCATTACTAATTGTTATGGAAATTGTAAGAAAACTAGTAGCTAAAAAGAAATCCATCTATCTTTCGGCAGACAGCTTCTGTGAATCATCACAGGACACTGGAACAATTATTGCTTTCAAAAACTAATACAATGAAAACTTCCTTCGGCCAAAATAGTTACATTGATTTGAAACAATAACAATTACTGTTAAGTAAGCCTTATTAGAACCGAAGAGGAAAGGAAAACATATGAAGTGTAAGCACTGAATCTTAAGTGTCACAAGAACTAAAAGTGTCTATAAGACTCAACTGGGTTGGTAAGGTTATCCTCAGTTTCTGCATCAAACAGGATGCCTATTTCTAAAAATGTCAGTTCAATTATTGAATAGGATAGTGGAGATGTATCGGATATATTATTATTTCAGTTAGTTGTGATTCTGTGTTTCCTTTGAAGCTTTTTTGGTATACAAATAAATCACTGAATAGACAATAGAAGTATTACATTGAGAAAATTTCAGATTATTTTTAATATTGGGAACTTCTATTGAAGGAACAGATGTTTTTCTTCTTACTTAAGTTTTTGATAGCTGCATTACCGTAGTTCTTACTATGCTATAAATTAGGAAGGTTTATTAGTAGCATAGCACTTCTAATTAACAAACCTTATCTACTCCTAGACTTCTAGGAACAAGAAATTTATCTGAGTCTTGTCTATATTCTGGAAAGCATATTTGTAAACTGCTGGAGACACCCCTTTAAAATGGCAAATTCAGAAAACCATTTAAAGAATTAGAAAGAGATTGCTGTTTCTAGCTAGCTTCATTTGCTGAGAACCTTGTGCAAACAAATGGCTAAAACTGTGGCAGAAAATAGAACACTCTTAACTTTTACCCTTTATGTTAAAAATGACACGCATACAGACTGGATTTAAAAAAAAAGAAAAAAAAAATTGGGAAACACTGTATAGTCCTCTTGACACTTTGAATTTTTGTTCGATTTTGCAGCTGTTTGGCAAAACAACTCCCCTCTCCCCCTCTGTCCCCCAAATGGATAATAGTTTCAATTTAGCCATTCTGGAGTTGTCTACTTTCAGAACTGCTGGAAGGACTTTATGGATTAAGAACAAGGTGTATGCTTTAGTTAGTACTTGAGTATCTGCTACTGACCTACAAAATGAACTGCTTGATAATAATAATGTTTATTTAAAGTGAAGGAATGTTTATTTAAAGTGAAGGAATCTTTGGAGATACCACTTACTGTGTTACATGGTGTTGATATTATTATAACTCTGTGCTAAATTATGACTTTTCAACGGAATATAAAAGCTAGAGAGTCAGTGACTGTTTCCTCAGCCTAGGAAAAGCAAGAGTGTTTAGCATTTTTTTCACAGACTGCACCTTTAAATTGAGTGACCCTACTTACTGAAACTGTTTGCATCACAGACAAGTCTTGGAGTGTGCAAGCTGGTTCCTTTCAGATGAAACCAAATAAACAGATAAGGTTGAGAAAAGCACATGGTGTTCAAGCAATAATTGTGGGCTTTGTTTATTTGGTTGGTTGCTTTGGTCCTTTTTGTTTTGATTTTATTATTTATTTGTTTGTTTTGTGCCATCACAAAGCTAGACCAGGGATAATTTGAAATAAAAAATTGAAAGAAAACAAGAAAGCAGTGGGGATTAAATGTCCTCCATACAAACTGTTTCCCTGTGCATATTCACTCACTGTGCTACGTATTTATACAGGTGTAGGCAATGGCATTTATAAGTCAGTCACCCCACATGTTCCTAAGTATTAGAAATGATCTAAGTGTACAACCCTGTTAACATGGTTGTCCATCACATTTCATACTCCTCAAGTATGATGCAATGGTTGATTACCTTTTGCATTATGAAGTATGTTTGGAATTCTGTTTCTTAAGATCGGTGATAATGGAATTATCATGGTTTGATTCCTCTTCATGGTTTCTCTTACATTCCCCCATGCTTCTGTGCCACAATGGAATAAAAGTATTCAACAGCACACAACCAGCATCAGTATGTGTCATTTGTGTAATTGCCATGGCTTGAGGAGGGGTATGTCATATCCTTAAATTTTCAGTTTCTAACCATCTCTCCCACCCTTTATTTCCAGAGCACTGTATATATTTTCAAATTTAACAAATTCTCTAATGTAAATATAATCTGATATCCTATTTTATTGAATGCAATGCAAAATAATGTGTGATGTCTTGCTGTGCAGACACCATGAGATGAATTAAAACCTAACTGTAAATAGTGTGTGTGTGCATGTGTGCATGTGTATATATTTAAGTAATGAATTAGATCAAGGGTAAAAACAAAGCTCTCAGATTATTTACTATTCTTTTAATGCTGAATATCTTATTTAATGAATAATGCAGTTGATTTCTTCAACTTGCTTCAAAAAGAAGAAAAAAGAAAAACAACTTCAGAGCTTTTCAGAAAGCTATAAGTAAATCCCAAGTTTGATATTTTACAATAAATACTAGTTTTATTGAAGTCAGTGGAAGAACTCCATTTTCAATTACAGAATTGCTCATAAGAATAAATATACTTAATTACAGGATAAAAAATCCCATTTTAAAAGTACCTAGGGTTAAAATTAATTCTCTTTACTCCATGTTGGGTGTTATAAGTTTTTATCCATATGTTTATCTTTTGCTTAATATAAGAAAATGAAGCACAAAGCTCTGTTGTGAAAAACACATCAATCTCTAAGTGAACTTGAATCAATCCATCTCCTTATTATCAGCCTTTCCATTATAGTTAAACCAGTGTCAGATACTGCACTATGTTATCAATTATCATTTTTTCCTGAAGACAAAGCTTTGTAAAAGAAATAAACTGGGTGGTGTTAGTTATAAGCATAAGCTTGCTAAAGTTTCAGATGTGTAAGCATTCATTAGTGTCATAAAAGGCCAGATGCTGCTTGTTCTCAAATAGCTGCCAAATTTTTTTAATGTTCTTTAGCTTTGGCTTTGCCATCCATTTACCAGCTTTCCTTTATTCCTCTTTTTGGAGTGACATCAGTATCTTATTTTCCTGTATGTTCAGTTATGGAGCCTAGATATTCTTTTGTGCTCATTTAAGATTTTGTAAAGAAACAAATTTTAGGCTCCTTTTTAGTGTCTGAAAATGGAATTATAGATCTCTACATAACTGTGATACATTTGAAAATAGTAATTAGTATCTGTCCCTTTCTAGATCTACTGTGAAGGTGAGAACAGCAATAGGAGATCTGTCTAGGGAGAATTATAATTATTAAATCTTCTTAGTGTAATAGCATGATAGATGGAAAAGTATCATACACAGAAAAAACTCCTTCCCTAGATATTTTAAAAAATTGATACAAAGCTTGAGGGAACAGAAATGCCAGCTTGTCCAAGCATGAAGCATTATGAGAAGGATTAAGAAATTAAGAACTATCTCATTGAAATGAACCATTGAAACCTGATACACTGACAAGTATTCAGTTGAAAACAATTTAAATTTACTTGTCTTGGATTATCACAAAACAAAATAGGCAAAAAAATAGAAGTTTTCTCAGACCAAATTGTGTACATGAAAACACAGATAGATGTGTGTTAAAATCTGGAGAACATAAAATAATGAAAAACAAATTCCAATGCTTCTTTGCCATGTGTATTCACAAAAGTCTGCAGTTCTCCAAGAACTGGGCAAGAACTGCAACAATTATAAAGGAATGTGGGCAAAATAGCAATGGCTGTCCTACTTTGTGCTGCTTTATTAAGAATTGGAATCTGTAATAGGCTTGTGTGTTTGGATGCCTTTTGTCCAGAAGTTCCAAACAGACAGATCAAAATAGCAGCTTCGTTTTTAGAGCCAAAAAAAAGAAAAAATGGTTTTGTTTTGTAGGGTACTGCAAGGATAAAGGAATTCACTGGCATTTGTCACAAAAGCTTGGGTGATAAACTTAACTGTAAGATAAAACTTTCTCGTGGCATGTCAAAACTAAGGAAATGCTCAGTCTATGTTGAATCTGGCAGGCAGCAATTGGTGCATGAGGTAAGATACTACACTACGGTTTTTTTGCCTCCTAGCTGCAGCTGCTGGGTCAGTGCTAGTCAATAACACAACATGTTCACCTGTATCATGGAAAGGACAGAAAACCATTAAAGGTCTCAGGCATGAGTCTTGCTCAGGAATCAGTGTCAGAAAGTCTTCTCTTCCTAGCTGATATAATGGTTTGGTAGTTGGGATTCTCCTCTTGGTATACACTGAAGCTTCACCACAGATGCCTAAGCAATGGATTAACTGGGTTGGAATGAAGAAAATGTGATGCTTTCCTGGTCAAGCACTGCTTAAAGGTATTACAACATCTCTCCCAAATCTCCTGTTCATTTCCTTCTGTTACAGTTAGTTTCCAATTGTCTTCCCATTAATTATATCACAAACACTGAGTACACAGGAGAGATTTAGCTAGCCTGAGATGGATGACTCTTCTCTTACTTTAGGCTCATCCAAGATTTAAATCTTTTATCAGCTACCTGTTTGGCATCTCTGCATGTGCAGAGTAGCCAGACTGATGGTGTTTTAACTTATGTCCAAACATATCCATATCTGGTGGAAAATAAAAAAAAAATCAAGGAAAAAACACAAAACAACAAACCAAAACCCCAAATCCAAACCTTTGAGAAACTTTGTCAGAAATTATTATACTAAATTTATGAAACTAATTTTTTTTCCATATAGTAGTAGTTTGTCTCTCTTACCTGTTCCATAAATGAACTGAAGCTTGAATATTTGTGAGGGTTTTGCTATCCCTTGCTTTTTGCCACTGAAATTTAAACCAGTTTATTCTGTCTGAAAACAAGTAAAGACTTTGACAGCAATTTTTGATCTCTGGCTTTACTCACAATTTTCAGTGAACGCAGGTTTATAAAAAAAAAAGTTTCTACTTCTATTGAATTTTATGCAATATCCTTCTATTTCATTTTTTCTTGGTTCTACTACAGCTCTGTGAATCAGTCTTTAATAAAGTTTGTGCACTATTCCAAAATTTCATAATTATATTTTTTTCCTAGTCCCAGTTAATTTACTTCCACAAGTAGTGACTCTTCTCAGATTTCAAACCCTAAACCCTGAAACTATGTGAGGACATTTTGCATGATGTTACCATAGATTTAAACAGCTCAGGTGGCAGCATGATCAAATAATAAATTAGGTACATTGAAGATTCAAAATCAAAACTCAATTAAAACCTAACTGACATAATTTTTTTAAAAGCAAATGAACTAGAAAAAAGCTTGGTTAATACCAGAATGACTAATAATGCACCCTTAGATCACTTTGGACAAAGAAAGACAAAATATCATACCAAAGCAAAACTTCAATGAAAACTGTTAAAATACATTATGCCACCAGTTACTGGGTAATGTGTTCTTCCATTTAGTTTATTTTAATATACTTTTTCATAATTTTCTAATTGCATGCGTTTACAAATCCTCCATTCTTTAGGTAAGTTTTTCATTAACTTGTTCATAGAACTTGTAATGATAACAGGATTCCTGATTACTATGATTTTAATATTTTTAGTATTTTTTCAGACCATTGAAATGTAAGAAGTTGGTAAGTTTTTTGAATGAGCTATGATTATATTAACAACCCTCCCTGAAATCTCACTCCCTTTGGAAGTTATGTGGTTATGTAAGACATAGTTCCTTTCATTTTAAGGGAATGTGAACATTGCCTTGTTCTCTGTCCATCAATATCCAGCTTCTGCTCTCCACAGTCTGACTGCCACCACCCCCTTATCAGACATCTTGACAGTGTAATTGGAAATGGGTATCAGTAAGGACAGTAATGTGTCAGGGAAAGCAGAATTTCACCTGAGTCTTTCTTCACAACCTTTCCGTTAAAAGGTCATACTTCTACAATCAGATGGAACAAGAATGTTCATTTGTTTCAACAACCCTGACTGTTGTTTCTAAGTTTCTTTTTGTGGAAACTGAAATTATTCCCTAGCCTAATACAACCTTCAATGATTTGTTTCCTTTAGATCAGTAACATTGTATTTTGCATTTAAACTTGTTTTCTCATGGCCAAATGTGATGCAAGGATTAATATCAGTTATCAGGTTTTGATCAACAAAAATACATGTAGAAAACTATCATGAATGTCAGGGTTCCACAGATCATACAATGTGTGATTTATTTGTCTATGTTCAAGTTTGAAGTAATATATATATTTTCTTATTTTGTATAAACAAAGATCTGAGTCCAGGAAATTTTTTCACTATTTCAGTTGTTTTCATTTATAATTTCAGCAATAAAAATATTCAGTGACCAAAATCAACTTCCTGCATGATTTTTTTTTTTTTTACATTTCAGAATTAATGTGAAACCTGGATATTCTTATACCTTTCCCTCTAGAATGTTTTATTTCTTAAGACACACTATTTTTTTCAGTCAATTATTATATAAATTGTCACTATTGTAGCAATTTTCTTTTATTTTGTTGCACCCCTCTTCTGTTTAAATTTCTTTTCTGATGTTAGACATTCATATACATTGCAATTCAGAATAACAAGAGTGGTTTTGTTTGTCATGCCAAAAACTGGTCACATAACACTATTTGGATATAAACTAGCTTGGATAATAGACCATCTACTTTCACCCTAATCACTAAAGAAAAATTGTTAAAAGAACCTGAAATATTATCAGCAAGTCAGCAGAGAGCTAACAGTTTTCATCAAATCCAGTCAAAGATGTTGGAATAATTATTTACTCCATGTAGCAAAAACAAAGAAAGAAAATATTTATTCTGGTTATCCAGTTTATATCTGTATTTGCCTCTGAAACTGAAAATCTCTTCAGACCTTTCTGGTGTGGGTGATATCTGTGACACAAACTTCTGCAAAAGCTCCATGTTGCCTTCCTCACTTTTCTAGTTCATTCATAATTGACATGTTATTGAAGAAAATCCACAGAAAATTACTTATTACAATTACAAGCATTTTTAAAGTCTCCAGTTAAATGTAAATGTCAAAAATTTACTACTCTATAAGAGTAGTTGAGATGGAAAGTGAAAACTAATTATGCATTCAAAAGTAATATTAAAATTTGGGTGAAGAAAATCTAAGCACAGATTTGCTTTTCTTTAGACAGGTTGCTATTGAGAGGAGGCAAAAACATTAGCATAGGGATCCACCTGTCTGTTCCTAATTCCTATTTTCTCCCTTTCCCTTTCTTTTCCCCTTTCCCTTTTTACTGTTCCTTTTAATTATACAGATTCTCAGTGAAACTAAACTTTGCTTGACTACTACAGAGAATCCTATGTGGGTTTCATTGGATTCTTGATTAGTTACTTAACCAGGCACTATTAATATAGGAATTTGTTATCTTTTTTTCTCCTACTGTCTTATATATCTTATAATATTGTCATGGTTCAACCCCAGCCAGTAACAAAGCCCCACATAGCCACTCTTTCACTTTACCACCAGTGGGATTGGAAAGAGAATTGGAAGGGTAAAAGCTGGAAAAGTCATGAGTTGAGACAAAGACATTTTAATAGGGAAGAAAAAAGCCGTGAACACAAGCAAAGTAAAACAAGGAATTCATTCACTGCTTCCCATGGGTGGGCAGGTGTTCAGACACCACCAGGAGAGCAGGGTCCCAACATGTGTAACAGTGACTGTGGAAGACAAACACCATCTCTCAGAATGTCTTGCCTTTTTCTCCTTCTTCCCCCAGCTTTATATACAGATCATGATTCCATATGGTATGGAGTATCCCTTTGGTTAGTTTGGGTCATCTGTCCTGGCTATGTCTCCTCACAATCCCCCATGCACCCCAGCTGCCTCACCAGTGTGGCAGTACGAAAAGCAGAAAAGACCTTGGCTCTGTGTAAGCACTGCTCAGCTATAACAAAAAACCTCTGTATTATCAAATTAGTGTTCAGCACAAATTCAAAACATAGACCCATACTAGCCACTGTGAATAAAATTAACTTTATCCCAGCCAAAACCAGCACAGCTGTCTACCAGTTTTCTTCTAGATATTATTCACCCAGGATGAAAAATCCTAAATTCTGTCAGTGCTATATTTTTCTCCCAAATTATACAGCAATGTTCTCTTTGCAATGCTCTTCATTATGACTCTTCACAATCATAAGAGAAGTGTATTTTATTGATACTGTGGCTTTGCACGGGAAGGCACCTTCTATACTTCACTAAGTCTGTATATACATTTTTTTGCCAAGCTCAGAATTGAAGCATTGCCATCTGTGGGAAAAAAATCCACAAAGGCAGCAGCAGCAGCAAATATATAGGAGATGGATACATGAGATATATGAAGAAGGTGGATATTATTTTCTTTTCAATGCTTCCTACAGCATTTAAAAGACAGAGAATTGAAAGACAGTCATCTATCACATTGCATGAAAGAGCTATCAGAGGGTATATGGAGAAAGAAAGATCATGTTGATAATGGGAAAACAGCAGCCAACATTTGAGATTTATAACCATGACCTACAATGAGCTGCATAGATGCTGGCTTTTCTACCTCTCTGAAAACTCATATCTGTAATGTGTTTTCCGTCTAATTTTAGAGATTCAGCTGCTTATGGCTTGTTGCAGAATTAACCCTTGTATTTGGAGTGGAAAGAGCTTAGCAGTAGAGAAAGGAAGGTGAGACAAGAGTCTAATTTGGCACTGGTGAGCATTTTTAACAGTCACTGGGAATGTGACTCATTAGCAAATTTCAAGACAGAAAATATATAGAAAGGTATAAAAAATAAACCCTTATAGAATTACTGAATTGTTGTCTAGTTATAGAATGAGGCAATAAATCTTCCATAGTACTGCCTATTGTAAGAGACAAAAAATTTCATTTTTAAAGAACTAAAATTAAAAACTATTGATTTAAAAAAAAATATATAAATGAGCTGAACAAGCAATGTCTTGTAATGCTAAAATTATGTCACTGAACAAAATATTGAGAGAAAACAAAGATGAGATCACTGACACACTCATAAATTTATTTGCTGACTTTACAGACATTTCAGCATGCATGTGAAGAAAGCAGTCGTGCCTTTTCTCTGCACAGGGCAGATGAGCTAAAGGAAGCTTCTGTCTACATCATCACATGGAATATTGACATTTCAGTACCATAACAGATCCAGCAGTTCACTGACCTTGAAATGTGAGACAGTCTGTTAAACACAGAATGCTGAAGGAATCAAGTAAACATGCCTGACTTCATGTCATGTTGATCTCCAAATTAGTTGAGCCAGAGAGTATAAACCCATTCTCCAACCAGAACAGCAATTGTACTCCTATCTCAGCTGTAGCAGATGAAGATTAAGAGATGAATCTGTAAATTAAGGAGAAACCAAAGCAATTGTGAACCTTTATTAAATGAAGAACAATAGGAGAATGTGGATAAAGTGTTGGAGGTCAGAGACAGTGAAGAAATTTTCAATATGTATTAATTTATGGCTGCCTAGAAGAGATCATTTGCTCAGTCATGATGTTGGTGTTCTAAAGCCCATAAGAAATCTGATGTGGCTGACAAACCAAAGGATAGACTGTTTTGTATTTGCTCCCACACAAGACAAGATATTATTCCATCTTTAAAACAGAAAACTAAAAAAAGTGTTCAAAAAGATCTTCCTGGCAGATAGACTGGATCTCTAATGGCTTTTTAGATTCTTGAGGAGCTCTGGTGTTGAAAGGAAAAGCGTCTTGATTGATCAAAACTTTTTAAAAAATGCTGCAGGAAACAGTTTTATTTGAGCTCAGAGTAAATTTGAACTGATCAGTTTATCTTTTCACTCCTAACCACTCCAATTTTTATACCATCGTATCAAAGGCAACAATTCTAAAGTTCTTGGTTGAATAAAAATAACAAATTCTTATTAACAGACTTAAACTTTAATTAAACACAAGTTTAATTTAAACATAAGTACTTTGTGAGTGACTGGGTTGATCTTGGAGGTCCCATTATAAGAAAGATATGTTGAATTAAAGGTTCATTACATTAGTAATCCTTCACAATTAATTTCTTTCTAATCTGATAAACTATAGACTAGTTCCACAGAGAATCAGTGTGGTCAGATCAGAAAATTCTGTCATTTCAGTTTCTCATGTGAATTTTGTGGTCCTGTGCTGTATGCCCATGTTACACAGAAATTCAGAACTGATAACCAGATAGCATTTTTATTGTTTTAAAAAGCTTATTATTAGAATTCAGGTATAAACCACTTGTCTAGGTGATTTAAATGTTCCTGATTCATCCAGTGAGTCAAAGCATTAAATGAAAAACTTACACACAGTCACTTGATGATATCTTGAAGTATAACATGCTATGTCACTCTCAGAGTGGAACTCTCACTCTTTAAAATAGCTGCATCATATCAAAATGGACTATACACAGGTCTGGCTTATGCAGGTACTTGGAGTGATAAAGGTCCTTTTCCCAACTTTGTTTTTTCTGATATTAAGGTCAGAATGTTTCCATGATATCTGTGAAGGTAGAAATATTTGTTGCAATTCTACTGCTAACCAAGTTACCACCTCTGGTCAATGGGAAGAAGTAGGTACTCCTACTACTAAATTCCATTTATTAAAATGGAATTCTTGATGACTAGGCACATCTAGTTGTCTATGCCTGGTGAGGTGGAATCCAATGCTTTGACCCTGCTTTGATTATCACTGGTAATGTAAAAAAAACCCCTGGTGATTTCAGCTTCAAATTTAGTGGCTGGAATACCTTATTTAAAGAGGCAGGATTCAACCTCATTTGTCTGGAAAACAGCAACAACTAAAACAAACGTCTCAAATCCCAGGCATCTCACAATCTTCTAAGGGCATTGAGAGAAAAATGAGGAAGAAAGCTGAAAGCCATATTTATATTTTTAAAAGAATAATTGGTTGAGATTGGTTGCTGCTCCAGGAGGTTCACCGATGCCCTCTGCACAGTAATAGCCATAAGCATATGTGGTTATCATAGACTAACCAAAAAAAAAACTTCTGCTTAGTGAATGGAGTCTTTCTTCAGTTTCATTTTCTTTTTTTTCTTTCTTTTTTTCTTTTTTTTTTTTTTTTGGCTCAACTGCCTTCTTGAACCTGTGTACAGAAACTAGAAAGCTAATTGTGAAGCTCGTTTCTACTCTGGAGACCGTACAAGTAACAGGGATAAATTAAAGGTCTCTTATCTAGACTTGAACACTGCATTTCAACATTTTTAATGTGTATGTTGATTTAGTAAGTCTGCAGTCAACTTAGAGTGGAAAATATTGAAAAAACATGAGCAAGCAAACATGCAGTTTGTATCCTGCTTTTCCACTAAATAAATATAAAAAGGAAGTTACAGGTTTCAAATACTTTAATAAAACCAAAGATTTGCACTTTAAAAAAACCAGAGATTTTCAAAACAAGAGTTTTGTGAACATCCTATGTAATATAGAATATAAAATACTTTAAAAAATTATAAACCATAAGAGGAAAACATCAGGAAAAAAATATTCAGACAGCTGATAGTCTGTTTCTGAATCATTAAAACTTAGTAGTAGCTTCATAAGTTAGTGGAGTTTTGAAACTGAAACTTTACAATCTGTAAAAATTCCAATCATAAAAAATGAACCATCTTCAGACTTAGTATGTCTAGTATAACAGAACTGCAAAAGTGAAAGGCTGGAATGAAGTATTAATGAAGTATAATTTAATGGAACTTTGTCTATTGTTAGTATTTCCATACATCAAGAAAACGTCATAAACTCACTGAAATTATGGACAAATTAATTCATATGCTGAATTGGTTAGCAGCTGTTATTTAAATAATAATGTGTCAATTTTATTATTTTCTAAAGTTATTTTCTATCCTTAAATGGATTAGATCAACGTAGTTCCTTAAAATGAAATAAAACTAGAGAGGTCTTACAACACTCTCACTCTAAATGGCTCATGTATGAAATGAGAAAATTATTACTAAATCATCTCATTATTTCTGTCTAAAGATATTTAAATCCATCTAGTGTTTTATTTTCCAATCTTGAACATTTTTATATACAATGATTCATTGATAAATATTTTCAGAGTCATAAAGCTTTAGATTAATGAGTTATCTTTTCCCAAGGGTTTGTTTTCTATTATATCCTTGTTGAGAAGATGTTCCAGAATAATTTTACCTCTATTTTGGTTGTATTATGTACTGTGTTAATGAGACAACTGGCAGAATGTCAGACCACAAAAAAATATTATGAAAAAAATTATCTTCTCTATGACCAGCTTCATTCACTCTTGTGCACTTTCAAACAGAAATCATTACAGCTTTTATTCAGGAGTTGCTTTATAAGCACACTTGAGTAGGTGTCAGTCATTGCAGTGGGGTAATAGCACGCTGTCAAATACCTTATGTTTTTATGTCACTAGAACTCACCTTACTGGGCCCCAGTTCCTGGTCATCACATACTTTGTATGTTAATTTTCTGAGGTTTGTCTTCCTATGAGAAAAAACTTTTATAATTCTGTAAATAATTCCATCAAAAAGATTTCCCTATAGAGAAAATGGTTTAAACCATATTATTTTAAATTTTTCCATCCCATACAATTCCCCAAGATCATTCAAACAACTATTGAGCACTGTAAAACTCCCAAGTAACCTCAACACATGTTTCTCAGGTAGGCAACAGCAGAGCACTGTAGGTATAAAACTTTGGCATTTGCTGTGGAGCTGAAGGATCATACTGTTGGTGGAGATAATTTTGTCCAAGCAGATGAAAACAAATGGCAGTGATGACCAAGCAGTACACAACTGATCCCAAAGAGTATATTCTACCACATCCCTGTATACATTTACCAAGTTTCTTCTATATCAAGATTCACTTGTTAATGCTGTTATGATCCACTAATTGCAGAAAATTCCAATTTTATACCTCAGTCCACAAAAGCAGAGAGGGGAAAAGGCTTGAGTCTACCTGCAGCAGGATTAAAACACAGTTAGAGGTCAGATGTTAGTACCAAAATGATAATTCTGTCTTGTTCTCCATTAAGGAAAAGAGAGAGAGGAGAAAAATAAGAAAGTAGGAAAAAATTGAAGAATGATTACAAAAAGTAAATAGCAACCACAGTGGGGAGACTTCTGTATGAGCTTACCAAGTGTCTTTTTATACGTTGTCTAAGCGGACTGCTTTGCAATAGCATTTCAGCAAACTTGCCCAGGTCTGGGAACTATGAAAATGGAACGTTCGCCCCATAGTCATTCGCCCCATAGTCATTTTGGTCACTTCATGTAAGCACAGGTGTCTATGCAGTGGTCATGTGCTACCCTTAACACCTACAAGTTGAAGCATGCAACGTTATCTTATTCAGGCAAAAGGTAAAGCAGGGTCTGTAGGATGTTGATGAACTTGCCTTCTACTGTTCAAACCATGGCAGAATAAAGTTTACAACAGTTAGCAGTTTAAGCAATGTCAGAACATATATTGCTTCTTACCATTTCTATGCAAATGTACAGGTTTTAACTCGTTAATTATATCTTCTAAGATCTCAAAATGTCTCTTCACACTGTTATATATCCTATGTGTAGAGTTCATGCTATTTATTTCTTATATTTGTATGACAGAGTACAATATATATAAATTAAAATGTATTTATAGATATAATATTGTATTTTATATGTTGTTATTGCACAATATCAGAGGTCTAGGATGTGTACCTTGACTATTCCTTTTGATGCAGTATGGATTTTCTGCTCAACTGTCTGTTATCTAGCTGCCTGTAAATCATAATGTCCAAATTACTTAAGCTCCATAAACTAACATAATTACCCTTCATATTCTTCAGACCTATATAGCATTCCTAAATTCTGTATACACTCTAGGAGAGAGAAAATTACTGATGGGTTTCCACAGGTCATTGTGTTTCTGGCTTGTTTTATATTTCAAGTTTTTATTCCATGTTTCAAACTTTGATTTTGACTTTTATTATACCTTCCATTTGCATAGCATCAGATTTTTATCTAGTTTTGAATGATGAAAACATCCTCCAGTACTTTTCACTGTTTACCAGTAAAATAATATAGACTCAATTTCATAATCTTTGGCTTTGTCTTTAAAATTCACCAATAAACCTTACTGTTTACTCTAAATTCTGCTGGATTTGTAAGTTCAAATCGTTACTTCTGTGGATTCCAATTCAAATAACATGCCCTAGAAAGGTTTTTGCCATTGAGATGACCCCTCAGAAATTGTAATTTAATTCATTATCTCCAGATTTGCCCCTGTCTCCTTTTTTAATGATTCATTCTTTACAGAGCTCAGAGACTTCCCACATCTTCTGAAGTTATGGGATTTTAACCAAAATCAGCAATTAAAAATTTCGTATACACTCTCAAAGTTACTTAACAGAAGCAAATAGGCTCTACATAACTCTACAGTCATAGAAAACCAATGTAATTTTTTCTTCTTATCTACCATAAAATCTGTCCAAGAAAATGAAGGAGTTCCTGGAGCAGGTCCAGTGGAGGGCAATGAGATGACTGAGGGACTGGAGCACATCACTTATAAGGAAAGGCTGAGGGAGCTGCACTTGTTCAACCTTGAGAAGAGATGGCTGAGAAAGGACCTTATCAATATATATAAATGTCTGAAGGGAGGGTGTCAAGAGGATGGAGCCAGGCTCTTGGTGGTGCCAAGGAACAGCACAAGATGCAATGGGCAGAAACTGATGCACAGGAAGTTCCACCTGAACATGGGGAAGACCTTTACTGTGCAGGTGGCTGAGCACCAACACATTGTTTCCAGAGCAGCTGAGGAGTCTCCCTCACTGGAGAAATTCAAGGACCATCTGGATGCAATCCTGTGCAATGTGCTCTAGGATGACCCTGTTTGAGCAGAGAGGTTGGACCAGATGACCCACTGTAGACCCTTCCAACCTTATGCATTCTGTGATATGATATACCTAATACTCTTATGTCTCAGGAGATGGACACTGGATGTGGTAGAAAAGTTGGTACCGAGGGAAGAGTTTGCCTCAGGTGTTTCTTTGGAAACATTACAGAAGTCTTTGATTTATTACATTAAGGCAATTTTTTTTCTAATTGACTTCAGTTATAAATTGGGAGTAGCAAAAAGATTGAAGTAAATCAGTATTTTCCTCATATGGGCCTCACCTGGCTTTTGTGGAGATCAAAAATAAGAAGAATGTTTTCCTGCATCACCACTGCCTTGGGGGAGGGTGAGGAGATAAAACAAATCTATTTTAATTTTTGTCAGCAAAATTCATGAATTTTATTTTTGGTGTCTGACACCAGAAGCAATCTCTTCATATCTGATATTTCTAAGACTCACTCCTTCCACAATACATTACCTCAAACTGAGACTGTTCTTAAATGAAAGATGCTTTGGTTAGAATTTTAAAACCATATGTTATTTACAATGGAACACATTGCCTTTTTCATTCACTGAAATTTTAGTTGTAATTCTACCTACTAGTTTGTAATTTAAAAATAAATATTTAAGGAAAATTAGTCTGTATATCAGACTAATTCAAATTTTTAGAATAAATGTTTTTATTCATCTCTAGTTTTTTATCTCATACTAGTGACCTCCAGGACAAAAGGATTTCAAACATTCTAGTTATTCTGTCAAAATACTCTGCAAAAATATTACTGTATTATGTTGAAAATAATAATATATGGGGATAAGTGGGGTCCATTATCAAATGCATTGGATATTATCACAAAAGAGATGATGTGTAACATTTTCTAGCTTTCCTACAATTACTTCTTTTTAAAATTATTATCCAATAGTCCCCTAAAAGAGAACTTTCAATACTTCATTGGACATTTGCAACTGTTTTTAAGAAGTACATTGACAGTGAATATCCCATATGACATTTAAATAAAATAAAACAAAAGTCTTTTGGACAAAATATTGGCATCTTGTAAGGATGTAGGAGAAATCTCCTGCTAGCATCTTGCATGAGTGAAAGCAAGTTCAAGCTTCCATTACACATAAAGGCTGGCAAAAACCAACACAATCTCTTCTTTATTAGTAGCAGTATCAGTTGTGCCCATTATGTTATTCTTTAAAGGAGCAGATGTAGGATTGACATTCTCTCACTTAACCTTTAGCATTAAGGAGTTGAATGCCTAGTATCAAGAGGTAGCCCAAATAACTAATTAATGTTCATCCTATGTTGAAACACAATAGATTCCTCCCTGCAGTTGCTTATCTCTTGGCTTTGACATGCTAAAGCAGGCAATAGGAATCACAGCCACAATACAGGCTATTTGTATGAAATTTCTAGTCCCTTCACTGGAGTTCATGTTCTTCTCTGTGCTGTAAAAACACTTACTGCATTTATTCTTGCTGCTATTATTTGTATCTTTGATTTGTAATATAGAAAATAATAATTAGCATATTAATCTCTAAACATTTTATTCCTGTTTTTTAAATACAATTCTTATCAGCTTCCAAATATTTTATTTGTTCCTAATTGTTATAAGTATAAGCTAAATAAATTTATGTATATTTTTTATTTTATTTTCCATTTAGCACCTGAAAACATAATATTAAAAGTCATCAGATAGTGCCACTCTAAATCTTGTAGTACAGATATATATTTTCACTAAAGTCTAAGACTAATTTTGCCTTACAAATTGAATGGATGATGTGTTGATTTTGCATATGAAAGTTTGTAGAAAAGGGAGAATATACGAATTCTGATCTACTTCAAATTATTTTTAGCTACGTTTTAAGGGAAAAATAATTAAAAACATGTATTGCAAAATTTCAGTTTCAAGAAAAACTAATGAGGGTCCTCTCCATATATTCCTCTCCATATATTTATGAAGTTCATAAAGTGTTCAGATTTGGAAGGGATCCCCAAAGATCATCAAGTCCAACTCCTAAGAGCGGTTACTCTTGTTCTGAAGAACACGTGGTTACATCTAAACTCAGCAGATAACCTCATCTCTTTTTGAGGCCCAAGACCATTTGTACAGTGTCCTGCAGAGCTTGTATGTAAAAACAAAAGGTAGAAACAGACCCTGACAGCCAAGCTAGGTGTGATCATGTTGGAAGTTCCTGGAATGGACTCATCATACCTACCTGATACAGAATTTGCACTAGGTTTCCTGCTAAGCAGTGTGACAGTCCTGTGGCCCAAAAGCCTCTGTCTTGTGTAGCTTTTCAGTTCAAATCAACTGAAATAATGTGAAGTTTTTTTGACTTCTTGCCAGACTGCTTTGGCTTGTTTCTAAATGTTTCCTCTCTCTTGGGCACAGTCTTCTGGCTGCTCCTAATTGAGTTCAGGCTGAGATTCCCCAGGGGGTCTTGTTTGTTTGACAGGGACCCCTTGAGTTTGCCCAATATTTCCCATGGAGGCACTGGCAGAGCTCAAACTCTGGCAGGAGTCCAGCAACACTGGCTTAACTGGACTTAATCCGTAGAGGAACTGAAGCCTAGGGTAATGTGATCTCCTGGGTTCTCACAGTGTTAAATTATTAGATAGGCAAATATCTTCTGCAATAGGAATTAAACAACTTCTGATGAATCAAAGAAGAAATGTTACGAACTTGAATATTACACTTAAAAAGTTGTAACGCCCATGGAATCCAGTCTGTTTGACACTTACACAATTAAGAAGCAATACACTGAAGTCAGCAGAATTGTGAATTTTCAGTTAGGCATCTAAAATTCTAATTCTCACACAACTGTGCTAAATATAACAATTAGCTCTATAGTTTCCCTTTTGAGCTAGGATTTTCAGATCAGAACAGTTAAATTAGGAACAGATGCAAAAAGGTGCATTTCTTTGTTCAATGATCACTCAAACACAAATACAACAATATGGGATGTGAGGGAAGATGCTAAGTAGCTAATTGTGATTCTGATGATGGTTTTGGAACATTCATAATTGTATAAGCAAGTAATTGACTTTGTATTGTATATTATTGCTTTTATCATCAGTACATCAGAGACAGATAAATTTTCCATCCGTCTCTATAATATTCCCAAGTGTGTCTTTAGTAGGAGAAAACATTCATGTTTTTTATTTATTTGCCTCTACTGGTTTCTAATTACAGTCCTTATCATTTTCATTTAAAACCTCATGATCCAGAGCTTAAAAATGAACAACTGAAAGTTATATTTAGCAACAATTTTGTAAAATAGTAAACCAGGCAAAGTTCTTCTGTTGCAACTTTCATACTTTCAGTGAATATACTGATGATGCAATTACTGTTGTGTTAAAACTGAAAATACCATACCTAGTTTACCCTGTGAATAGCTAATCAGATTCTAATGTGATCCGTCAGATGTCCTCCTTTATTTCTACAGTGCACACTGTCAGGTTTTAATTTTGTGTTGTTACTTGCACAGGAAATGAACAGAAGTTTAAGAGGAAATTACTTTCCCCTTCTGTCCCCATCCACACTGCATAATTCAGTTAGTTGTTAAAAGTAGTTTGCATATAACAATAACCTTAAAGATAACTTATATGCTGGTATGCAAGTGAAGCAAGATTATATTGACCTTAACTCTTGCTTCAAACAATAACATGTCTATTATGAATGAAATATGTGAAGAATCTTATACATCAGATCTTCCGCTGCAGAAAGATCGATTATGTCACAGTCTTGTCACACAGCTGCAAGTAAGCCAGCTCAGGACATTCCCAGGAAACTTCATAACTCTGTATGACTCAAACCTGAATTTAGAGATTAACATGACAGAGAACAATTTTGAAGTTGTATCTCTGTTCACACAATTTACCCCAAGTAAATTGTATTAGTAGCTGAACAGGTATACTTGTGTTATTGCATTTTCATAT
The DNA here is from genome assembly GCA_035584735.1 of Pseudotriccus pelzelni. Lineage (NCBI taxonomy): Eukaryota > Metazoa > Chordata > Aves > Passeriformes > Tyrannidae > Pseudotriccus > Pseudotriccus pelzelni. Next base: position 17,023,399 of record JAWMRA010000041.1, on the reverse strand, counting down.
GTTCTTTTCCATAGGCAAAAGAACATATTACTGCTACCACTTTGACTTCACCGCCTCATGACCTCCTGGCTGAGATTATCAGTCCTCTTGCCTCCACTCCTAAAGCATTTTGGTTGATATGAGCCAAGTTATGCACATTTCACTCAGGAAGTTACTGCCAAGAAAGAGGTTCTAAGAAATCAGTTTATCTTTGTTGGTTGATCCTGGAGTAATAACCAGCTGTAGGAAAATATGTGCAGAGAACATTAATTGGCAGACAAAGAAAAAATTAAAGATAATTCACTTGGTATGTTGACCTTTTTATCTGGAAAATATAGCTATAAAATCATCTAGGCAGATTGCCTTTGAAGCAAAGCCAAGAGACGGTGCGCAGGAAGAGAAGGAGTCTGAAGCACGGCTGTATTGAGAGAAAATGAGAATGGATTAATTCATTTAAGAAAAGAGGGCTAAGGGAGAGCCCTTTTTTCAGCAATGTGGTGGGTTATTAGAAAGAAGATACAGAGTGAAACTTGACAGGTTTAGGCTTGCCCACAGAGGTTGTGAAATCTCCATCCTTGGACAAAACCTTCTAACTGGAGTCATATCGGAGTTACAAATCAGCCTTATTTTGAGCAGGAATTTGAACCACACTGTCAAACAGGTTGCTTCTAATTTTAGTTGGTATAAAATTAATTTTTCCATGCTTGAAGCTCTAACATACATTTTATTTTGAAGGCTATACATGCTTTTAGTCATAGGAAAGATTTTTCAGGTAGAAGGAATGCATTTAGACACTGTAGAAAATCTTAGATGGAAACAAGACCTGGATAAATAGGCTTCAGTAAATGCTGTTCATGTACATTTTCTGCATGCAAAACCAGTGAAATTCAAGCTAAAATAGGTTTATGAAATTGAACTGCAAATTTGAAAGATAAATATATGAGAAATGACAGTGTTAGAATTGGGAGAGCGTTTTACATTAGGAAGTTAAACAAATACAAAATCAGCAAGACATAGTATAAATTAACTAAAAATTAGCAAATTAATTTGTCTTGATGAATTTGTCAAACAGGGAAATGCATATAACATTTTGTTTTGCTTAACATTTTAATGATGAACTAGACTTACAAGAACTGTGACACAGTTTGCAATGACTCAAAGACTAGGATAATACTAAACAAAAAGAAAGACAAATCTTTCATACCAAGAAACATTTTTGAGTAGTTTAAAATTATTGTGGTTTAAATCCAGCTGGCAACCAAGCACCAGGCAGCCTGTTGCCCACTCCCTCACCAGTGGGATTAGAAAGAGAATTGGAAGGGTAAAAGCTGGAAAACTCATGGGTTAAGATAAAAGCAGCTTGATAGGGAAAGGAAAAGCTGTGAACACAAGCAAAACAAAACAAGGAATTCATTCACTGCTTTCCATGGGCAGGCAGGTGTTCAGACATCACCAGGAAAGCAGGACCCCATCCTGTATACTTGAGAAGACAAATGCCACCACTCCAAACTTCCCCCCCTTCATTCTTCTTCCCCCCAGTTTTAAATACTGATCACGATCCCATATAGTATGGAATATGCTTGGGTCAGTTTGAGTCACCTGTCCTGGAGTCACCAAATCCAAAACACAGGCCCATACTATCCACTGTGAAAAAAATTAACTCTACCCCAGCCACAACCAGACCAAAAGTGTTATGGGAGAAAGGAAACACACTATATACCTAAAGCCAAGAATTTATTGTTAGCCTAAATAAAAAAATTAACAGTGAAATCAAAAAGAACAATTATTATTAGATAAGTTACAATAGTTACATCAACTTATAGCCCAAAATAGTAGAGTCTCTTTAAGAACAAATTTAAATTTGTTACAACAGGAAATCTATTAATGTCTATTTTCACAGAGAAGAGCAGTTTATCAAAGGCCATTAGTGTCCTAAATTAAATCCTGGAAGGTGCACAGCGCTCTTGCACACCCCACACAGAGCATTGTCAGAACTCAGGCTCGGGCAGGGGATGCCATAGGCACTTGGCCCCAAAGCAGGATATGAAACCAGCCCAGTCCAGCTCTGCCAAGGTGAGCCCAGGCCAGCTCTGAGACAAGTGCTTGCAGCTGAGGGCAGATTCCAGGGGTTATAACTAGGAGTGGCAAAAATATTTTATTAAGATACAGATGAGTTAGTCTATAATTACTCTATGAAGAATACTTTCATCAGAAAATTGATTTTGAAAATGCTTTTAAGAGTTTCTGATGGGTAGTGAGTGGATTACTGGAGTGTTGTGGACCAAACTATTGGAATACTTTTTAAGTCTGGTGCAAAAATTAAAGAAAGTATATTTTTAAGTTCTGATTACAATTTATTCACAAAGTGATTTTTAATTTTATTGAATAGAAAATTACACAGAAGTTCCTTCTCAGGTCTTCCATCCAGTTTTATTTAGGCTAATTAACATAGCAACTGCTTTTGTCAATTTAGTGTAATTTCATTATCTTGATCAATAAGAACAAAAGAACTTTTAACATTTTATTTCTGATCTAAGTCTTCAAGACAGATACCACACAAAATTTTAATAGCTGTTTTAAAAACCTCCATCTATCTAATTATTTTAATTTTTTTACAATGCTAAGAGCGTTGGTCTTTCTCTTCCTCCTTTTTTTCCTGTTTTATTCAGTGAATCTGGTGGAGGAATAGCAGGAATTTGGAAGAGGTCAAAATCAGCTCCTCTTTGGGATATCACATAGCTCCATGTATAAGCAATATGGGATGAAAAGATATTGGATAGATGAAAAATAAAATAAGTGTCTTAAAGCTAAAAGGTAATGGTATAACAAAAGCTTTTGGCCAAAGACTAATGAAATATTGCAATTGCTACATACGATCCAATGCTCTGAGCAGAGACAAGGGATGGCTGAGAGGATATAAGCCCCCCCTGCTTTTATCATATTTGTTCTTCTTACCATACAAAGTCAATTTTATGGATTTTTACACTAAACCAGGTATGACCCACTAAAAAGACATCTCCTGTGCTAATTCCTTATGAAAGGAAATTATAGAAGTAGAAGAGCAAAAAACTTGCACTATTTTTTAACCTTAGCGATTCTATTTCTGTAGCTGATCTTCTGATGTTTCTTTAGGTAGTCTCTAAGAAAAATAGATATATTTCTATTGTAGATAGATTGCATTAAGTAAAAATGCTAAAATGAAAAATGCCACTTTTAATTAGGATTTTCACAATTTAGATGAGATTGTAACATATTTCTTTGCATAGGCCAAGATGGGTCAATCCAGTTTCTTGTCAAATTACATTTTTAAAGTTTTGTGCCAAATTCAGCTATGAAATATTCTACAGAGAGATCTTCATTTGCCTGATTTGTATTGTCCCATTAGACTTATAGACAGGTAGCATAAATGTGCTGTGCAGAGGTCAGGGTTAAAATCAAGAGGGAAAGAAAACTACAATGTAAAAGTCAAATGTCTACACTACAGTTTCATTTAAGAGGATAATATTTTGTCTGCTTGCTCCTTTTGCAAAATGGTTAATTGTGAAATAAAAATCTGAGAAATATTTATTTTTAGCTGTCTATTAAATAATTTTAGTGTGCTTATGTTTTTATTTCTATGTTCCATAGGGGGAAATTAATTATATTCTTATTAAGTTGCAAACTTTTATGGTCAGTTTACATACAGTGACCTAAATGAATTAAAAATCTGGAACTGCTTAGTTTTTAAATTAGGAAAGAAGTGAGTACACAAGTAAAACCTATATCTAACACTTAGGAAGCTGAAAATTTGAGGGAGAAAACTCACCTGGATAGCACAGGGAGAGGAGAAGGAAGAGTGAATTCTGTTTCTGATGCCATATCACTATCTGGGAGTTCAGTGGGCCAGAATTTGTTCTTTTTGTGGTGGCTGGTTTTGTTTTCAGAAACGTGCATAATGCCTGTACATCAGTTTGTCCTGCTGAGCAGCTATAGCTGTAGGACTAATAGAAATAGCAGCGAGCAGAACACTCATAATTTCTTTGGAATACAATGGGTTTGTAGCAATTAGGGATATGTATGTGTTCTCATCTGTGGCAGTCAGTGGTATATCTGCTTCCAGAGGTGATTCTGCATTAATCATGAAGAGTAAGGAACACGAGCATTTGTATATTCTTGTTCCTGTAATTATTTCTAAAAAGAAAAAAAGAAGATATATTAAGCTAGTCCTCAAAGCGAATAACACTGCATACCAATAAGGTTAGATGCTATTTGCATCTTGTGATGCAAGTCAGTACAGACTCAGTTATACATTTTAAGGTACTGTGAGAAATATCTCTGAATAAAATTTGAAGACGGCCAAATAAAATGGAACAAAGGATTTATTAACAGTGCACTGGATGCAAGAAGCCGTGTATCTCCCCCACCCCTTGCATGCTCAGAACCCGATGGACCAGTCTTTTAAGGTTTCTTGATTTGCATGACCACGCCTTCGCTCCTCCCATGGCAAACTCCGCTCCTTTTCTTCCTTCTTAGGTGACACAGTCTTGAGCTTGACTGGGTATCTCGGGGCCAGCTTCCGTTCCTCCCTTATCAGTTCATTAGCCATGTTAAACAGCTTATTAAGTCCTTTGGTAATGTTATCTCTTGGTAACAAGCTCTGGCCAGGCCCACTGTTCTCGAGTTAGCCCTTAGACAAAACATTTAAGGAGCAACCTTAACAAGCACAGCCTCCCACAGCTGCAGGTAGACTTGCAGATAAACAGTAAGTAGAAACAGCAATGCTCATTATTAAATAACCCTCCAGTTTCCCTAAACTACACAGTTTCTTAACATGATCAAACTCCTGCTTGTAATAAAACCGCCCTTCATTTATTTCTCACAGTACCATGCCAGACAACATGGCTTAAATAGGGAGCTGTCTATATGAATAACCCACCTTGAATTCCCCTGTAACGTTGTTGCAGTATTTTCTGCTGACTTCAGAGAGCACATTTGTGGGCTTCTTGACAAAAATTTGAGTTTTCATTTGCTATTTAAACCATACTTAAGTTTCTCCATTTATTTATACTTGTTATGGGTTTGATCTTACAGTTTCATTATTTTGTGGAGATGACAGACTTAGTTGCCCAAGATTAATTTTATTGCCTTTGTTAATACCAATTATTTTAATGTGAGATGTTTTGTAAATCTGCTTCTGAAAAACATTTGCTTTGATTCAGAAGGGTTCATACAAGCAAAATTATACTCGGTTTTTATTGTTCAGGTTGTAGTTATCATCATGATAACTCAACCACCCCACACATTTTTTGTGCTAGATGAAGTCCCTGGGCAGGGAGGGAATAGAATTGAAACCTGATTTTTTTAAGGTTATACTGGTTGCATATATACTGTTTATGCCAGAAAAACACCAGTGTGAGACTGTTTGCAGTGTTTTCCTATGAATGGCAAAGCCATTTTCATAAAGTATATTGTAATTTACATCACTGAGAGAAAGCAGCTATACTTCACCAGAGGTGATTGGTAATGAGAAAGGAAGAAGGCTTTGGGTGAAGCATTTATATTTTTTTTCGGTTTACTTAGACATTATCGTTCATTTTCATAAAGACAACCTGAGTAAACTGACACTTAAGGAGAACTCAAACTGATGCAGTACTTAAATAAAATTCTATGCAGAACAAAAAGGTGGCCTCTCTAGGGAATTAGATACATTAAAAGCCTTATTGTAAGTTTTATTTATGAAGCTGTTATAAAAGTATTTCTCCATTTACAATAAAAAGTTGACTAAGGTAATAAGCATGAACATATCTCAAATAGTGAATTCTAGCTCACTTTTACTTTAGATTACTTTTTTAACCTACTGTTCCAATACTGGCACAAAGGGCATTTAAGCCAATCCAATCTTAGGGAATAAATCTTAAATGTAGTTTAAAATAATTGGGGTTGTTTACTCCTCCTTGGTTCTACATGCCAATTCAAAACGTGAAAAAAATTATCATAAATCAGTAATGCTGTCAAAATGGGCACGTCACAAATGTGAAAGTGATGACACTCAATAGAGAGAAATACTAAGATCACTGCTTTATAATATAAAATTAGTAGAGTGCAACTAGCAATCTCTATGTTTGACTCATATGCCCACCACAGACCAGCTCTGTGTTCACCTTAATAAAAATAAATACTCATTAAAATTTAACAGTCACACATACCTTTATGAAGATGTTGTAATGCTAACTGAATTTGAAGCACAAAAGATGCTTAGTATTCCATTCATATTGTGGTTTTCATCTATAGATTTGTGTATATACACACACTCTTCAGTTATCCAAAGTCATCCAAAAAGATCCAGCCAGAAGGCTTCTGGTTTGCCAGTTGAGAGCTACGAGCTAAAAAGCTCAGCAGTTCCAGAAAGGAAACTTTTCACTGATTTTATAGTAAACACCATTTCCGTTCAAACACCTGAATTTATAATTAAACACTACGTTTTGTCTTGCACCCTATGTTTTGGGCCAGCAGGCCAGGGACAGAAAGCTTTATGGCAATTTTAGTGTGAGAGTAGCTATCAAGCAATGAGAAGATTAGTATATGGGAGAAAAAAGAAAATAAACAAAGAAAAAAAACACCTGGAAACACCACAGCCTTATATGGACTACTACTAGCCACAGCTTCAGGGACATCAGAAACCTTGTAAAATATTGTTTTTGTTCACCCCTTGATACCAAACTCCTGGTAAAAGGTTTAGAAAAGGGCACAGGGTGTGCAAAAGCATTATGACATCTATAAAGTCTAAATAATGGAAGATAAGTTTAACAAACCTAAACCACAAAACTTTTCCTGTGCTTTGTTTTCAGAAAGTCATACATACTCCATGGAAACTTCACAAAATTTAATCAAAAGTACATAATCACAATGGAAACTTTAATTATTACTAGTCTTCCTCCACACCAGTAAAAGTACTTACCTACAATATGTACTAGACCAGATAATTTCTGTCAAACTGCTAAACAACTATTACAGAAATCAGAACAAAGCATGTCCACTTGCTTCTATCAGTAACAATATGAACAGACTGACTTGGGAATGATTCTGTTAAGTCTTAAATTCTCCTCTGAAAGAACATTTTTCTCCCTATTTCCAATATATCCAATTCCTGTATTCCTATCCAATGCTAAATAAGGAAAAAATGTGCATCATATTGTAATTTCTGTTTGACATAAGTTTGTAATAGTTTTTCATTTGAGGGGGGGAACAGCCTTATATTTTGCTGACTGAATAACCTTAAAAGTGACAGTTTCTACTGCCACTCATTTCTCATGGAATGCTAAAAGTTTTCACAGGCAATATGGTGATCACAAACCACTTCTTTTTGCCCTTAAGAGGGAAAATCTGTATTCTCATCTACTTGAAATGTAAAGTTGGCTCTCATCATGGCAAAATGAAGTATGAAAGAGTAGAACATAGAGAACATATTGAATTTTGTTTAAAGATAAAGAAAATATAGGAGTACATACACATGTAATATGTTTGAAAGCTACAATTATGTTTTGGGTTTTTTTACAAATATCCTGGAAGATTATGTATGTTGCAATCTCCGGTTTTCTGTAGAATATACAAACTTTCTAAAATGAATACCTAGATTAGCTATTCTTCTTAGTCTTTCAAATCGGTTGTTCTACTATTCAGCCTAAATGACCTGTCTTGGTGCACTCCCTAGTGACAGAAATTTCAGTGCTTAAATTTTCTGGTCAGTGAAGCAGAGATACCAGTTACCAATTATTTACTGTCTACATTGAGCAACGAAAACAAGGAGCAAAGTGATTGCAGTCCTGCTTGTCTCTCAGCTACTGTAAAACCCACTTACACGTTATGTAAAATTCTTCAGATTGAAAAGATGAAGTTTTATAAAAAGGCAATATTGATGAATTAGCCCCCCAAAATACACAATTTTACAGCTCCCCATTAAGTTGTAAAAGATTTGCAACATGGTGCAGAATTAACTTCCTTGCAGTTTATGCCAAATATGTTGCTGCATCCTGTTGTAATAATGCCTGTTCCTATAATATTCTCTTTTTGGATTAAAGAATCAACTTACATATATACAAAGTTGATCTCTTCTAAATTACAGTGAAGACTAAAAATAATTATAGTTAAAACTATCTCTGGGGTCGTTTTTAAATAGAAGTGAGAATTTAAACTGTTACTCTAACTATGTAGCATTTCACAACCTGAAATTCAGAGCAGGGAGGTTTGAGGACAGGTTGTGTTAGTGAATTCTACTTCTTCGACTCAAAGAGAAATCAGAACAAACCAAAAATATCATAATAAGTCTGAAACAGAGATGCCAGAAGACTCATAAAAACTTGATAAGTATAAAACTTCTAGACTAATTTCAAAGTTTTTGACGCTAACAAAAGGTAGCACGTTGATTATATGGACTTCTATCTAGTTCTCAACTCAGTGCTTTGCTCTTCACTTGTTAACTTCTACTCTTAGCGTATCCTACCACATACTTTCAATAAACTTTGCTTCTTTTACTATCTTTTTCTTATGTCTCCAGCTGGCATTTAGCAGATGTACTGGGCTAATTTGTGGAAGAAAAGTCTTCAGGGACTATTAAACCTGGAAGCTATATCTATAGGGGTAAAAGAATTCTGTTCAGGAAATAAGCTGTAGCCCTCTGAACAAGTAATGCAGAGAAATGCACATTCACAGAGCTCAGGACTAGACATCACTCAAGTGGACTAACAAACCTATACAGAATATGCTTGGGCCCAGCTCTCTGCAAGGACACAGTACTCAATAGGCTTCAAGATAACTATTAATTTTTAAACATTTTTTTTTCTATCCTCTCCCAGTCCTCATGGTTCAAGTATCAGAAATCATAAAGCAATGTTGAGTCTTTGGGCTGAGGATGTGGCATGAAAAAAATAAGATTGTGTGAGGGCACGGTATGCACTCGGACAGTAACAAAATATACTAGGAAGGAGTTTTGTCTATAAGGACTCTATGGGGTGGTTTATTGAGTGAACTATCTCCATAATATCAACCTGGATTTATCTGAAAGAAAACCAGTCATTTCAATCAAAAACCCTGGGAGTGAGCAGTTGTAATGTCTAGGGCCTAGGGATGAATACTGGTGCTACATCATTTGTTATGAGAGACGTCAACTAAAATCCCATTTTTTTAATCTGGAAATCTCAAAGCTATTCATTTTCAGAGGTTGGGATAGCATGCTGGGGAAATATGGCTTTTTTCTTTGAGAATGTCTTATGAATTTGGGTCTGGTACCAACAGCTCTATCTTCAGGACATAAGGGGGATCATTTAGACCAGTTGAGAGTCATCGTTACATGTTACCTAGAACTCCAGTGTGTAGGGTTAGGCACAGAACACAAATGTCTGTAAATATTGCACAGATCTCAAAAAAGCCTGAATGACTAAATTTTCGTAATGTCCTGAAAGAGTCCAGAAGGCCTAAAAACCAGTTATGATACTCAAATTGGTTTCCCACTATGTGAAAATCAATACAATTTAAATACCTAAATAGCACTGAAGATCTGAATCCAAACTTAAGGTTTCTTTTTAGAATGAACAGGATGGTTGAACCAGGAGAGCAAGAATATCTAATTTTTCTGGTTTTGAAGATTCTTTTTGTTTCTATTGCCCTGTCTGAACACTTCTGAAAAGATTTTTTTTTCAGTACCAAGTTGCATATGTGAATATGATTTTAAATTTAGATATTTACCTGAATGAGACATGGGATGAGTTTTAAAAAGTAACTAAAATCTCTGATCTGGATTTTGTTTTGTTGAAGGGAGGAGATGCACAGCTGTGTTGTGACACTGCACAAAGAAAGGCAGATCCTGTCAAGTGAACGACCCATAGGAAATCTGCAATTGAGGAAATTAAGAAAAATATGCTTGTATTCAGTCCCAGACCAAAGCCCAGAGATCTGAAGGATGCTTTGAGCATAATAGTCAGGAATGAGCTTCACAAAAACATTTGCCCATTAATGTTACAGTGGAAAAACCTGATGTCAGTAACAAACTTTTGCAAATGTTTACAGACATACTGCACTTTGGAAACAGAATTATACGAGTCCAGAGCTGATAAAATAAAGCCAGAAACTCACATAGCAAGATTTCTTTTTATTGGAAAACAGAGTGATTTCAGACCTAAGGAATGTATTCGTACCTACATTAACCATACAATTTTTAATGTAGTGATGACTATATTATCTTACATAAATTATATTCATAGACCACTACAGCATAAATGGAAGCCCACATCAGAAGACACTCAGACTCAAATAGTTTTATCTCTTCCACTAAGTGTAATCTACTCCCAAGATTAAATAATTTTTAATAGGTAATAAATCAATTGGACTCCGAGTAAATAGAAAACTTTTATATATAAAATCAACTTCATTTATGTACATGTTATGTATACAAAAATATATATTATATACACACATATATGTAAATTAAATGTGTGTGCATATATACATAAAATGAAATAATTTTTTTCGTATATGTATCCAACTTCTATGACATGCTTAGAATATACACATTTCAGTATTATAATATTATGAAATACAATTCAAAGCAGAGTTCCACATGTGAATAAGCCAACAGATGGCAAGAATCCTCAAAGGCAGTCTATATGCCAAAGTATAAATACTGCTACAGTAAAACTACTCACAAGAGGAAACTAAAGCCTGTAGATAATGCATCATTAAGCAAAATACAGTTAGAGTCCTGGACTCTCAACTTGGCTGAATCAGTGAATCTTACCCTGTCACAAGCTATTTTCAAGCTTTCTGAAGTAGAGAAAAAATATTCTTAATTTTAATGACTGAGGGTGTGGCATGGAGAGACATATTTGTCCTTACTAGGTACAGGAGTTATTAAAGCCCTGAACATCTCTGAAATATATTTTGTGATAGCACTGGATTAGAAGCAATGCAAATAAAAGCACAAGTGACAACCACAAGACTTATCCCAAACCAAGGGTTTAGCTGCCTGCCAGTACCCAGCTTGTGTAGCGCCAGTAAAAGATTTACTTGGTATGCACTGCCTTGCGCTTCTTGACTTTCAGCCTGAAACTGGATTCTTAATCAGACTTTCCAGTTCATGCTGTAAGTCACAAATACATGACACATTCTTCCAGGAGGATAAGTCTGGTCATATCTTACTATTTTCTGTTCACTACACTCCGATAACCAACTACCCATACATCACCTCTTAGATATAACTTGGCCTAAAAAGTTCCTTGGCCTAAAGTAATTGAAATAGAGATGGAAATCTTAAGTGTCTCATTCGAGAGGCTTTACATCTTTTAAAGAACTATATGAAAGTTCTTACAGGAACAATAAATAAGGCAGGTGTCATGATATGCTTCCCCAAGACCTCCTTTCTGTTGCAACTTGGCCTCAAAGATGACAAGCCAGATATATACCCTTGGAGATGCTCAATACACTGCATGTTGCAGTGAAATTCTCTAAAAATACAGTTGAATCTTTGTAAGCATTGTGGAAATAAAAATTGTTCTTTGCATCAATATGAGCTTATTAAACCATGAAGTCCAAGTTAGGCAACTCACACAGTATAATTCCCTGCTGTTCTGTATGACTGACCCAGCAGACCTGTCTGCATGAAGGGCTGATAAATCTGACTGAATCAACATTGGCTCTTTGCCTATAGTTTTAAGCAAAAACTCATTATTTCATCTCAAACATGGGATACATGGTTCTTGTGTTTTGCTCCATTTAGAGGAAATTTTAAGCCTTAAGCATATTTTGGCCATACCTGAGTGTGTAGTATATGTTGAATAATGGGTTACAGTTGTCTCTGACGTTGATTAAAAATAAAACAGGAAAAAAAGGAAGAAATTTATTAGTGCCTAACTACTACTACTCGTCTCAGTTCAGCTTGAAGTAAATCAATAGGCCTTTCCAATTAAGCCAAATTGTGGGAACATTTTGCTATGAGGAGATATACTGCTAAAGACATGACTCCTTAATAAGATGTGTATAGAAGTCTAGAACAATTTTTGTGTTGCCTTAAACTGAATAATGGGGTGTTTTTAAGACTATAACAGCACTTTAAGTTTTTATTCTGTTTTGTTTTTCTTTTAACATACACTTAAAAACACACTGTCACTAGTGCTGATGGCACTTTTTACCTAAAAAATCCACTTATTTATAATACAAACATTTCAGAATAATTGAGAGAAATAAAAAAGTCTTTCTTGGAAAATGTACTTCTAAGCCCCAAGGCAAGGCATATTAAAAATATACTCCCAATGGATGTGATGTGCTAACATATTCACTCTCTCTGCCTGAACATTTTTAGGCAATCCCTCTGAAAATCTGATTGCTGGCTGGTTTGATAGCAAATACAATCTGCCACACTTTTGTGTGAGTTATGCACAGCTGTGTATATAAGCTTCCATAAAATAGCCCATATGCTAATTGTGTGCATTGGAGAAGGCTGCAATAGCATAGGACAGAAAAAAAGGCAGTAGTTAAGGTTTTCTGCTTCCTTGACACTCTCTCCTTGCTGTGTTCTTTCATTTTTCCTGAAAATCCAAAGTAAAATGCTTCAGTGACTAAAATCTGGTACACTGTAAGCAGCCACTACTTTGTCACTCTTTGGTCCCTCTAGTACTCCACCGACATGATTACAAGTTTCCCAGCAATGAGGCTCTTTCACTTCCATCTTTCAGTTGTTCCCCATTTGTACTTCAGGGAAAAGAGAAACCTGAGCAAGAAAAAAGGGGAGATATAAGGAGAAAATTAAATCCTTCTGTGAAACAACAATGCTGCTCTGAAAGAAACAAAAGGCAGAGACCTAAATCCAAAGACCATTGGATAGAGTTTTTAAGAGCTGTTTTAGAGCAAAATCAATTGATGAAACATAGGAGAGAGGAACCTTTGAAAGGGAGTAAGCATTTGAGTCCAGATCAAAGTAGTCAGAAGAAATTGATTGGATGAAGGATGCTTTCTTGGTTCACATTCACCACTACAAGACATTAAAAACAAACAAAAAACCCCAAACAAACAAAACAGCAAAACACAACAAACAAACAAACCAACCAAACAAAAAAACCAAAAACAAAAAAAAAAACAAAACAAACCAAAAACCAAGCCAAACCAAACCAACAAAAAACCCCAGGCAACCAACCAACCAACCAAAACCCCACCCATTAAAACCAACCAAACAAGTAACCCTCCCCCAAAAAAACCCTAACAAAACTCAACCAACCAACCAACCAAAACCAAAACAAAACTCCACAACCCAGTAACTGTTTTATGACTACATCAGGTAGCAATGTTTTCCAACAGGCTTCTGTTTTCCACTGTGTCTTCTGGGAATAGAAAAGTACACTTTTTATGTGATTATTCTTAAAATCTATTTACTGCTATCAAAGCATAATAATGTTTAACATCTTTTTTGTTCCAAATCAGTAAAACAGAGTAAGTCCAGAGGAGGGCCAGGAAGATGATCAGAGACTGGAGCCCTCTCCTCTAAGGAGGGGACTGAGGGAATTTGGATTGCTTAGCCTGGAGAAGAGAAGGCTCAGGGGAGAGTTTAGAGAAGCCTTCCAATATGAGCAAGAAGGGTACATGAATAAAGAGGGCATATAGTGCCAGCAAAGAGGGAATGCCTTCAAAATGAATGATTAGATTAGATTAGATTAGATTAGATTAGATTAGATTAGATTAGATTAGATTAGATTAGATTAGATTAGATATGAGGCAGAAATTCTTTGCTGTGACAGTGGTGAGGCACTAGAACAGGTTGCCCAAAGAAGTTGCAGCTGCCCCATCCCAAGAAGTGTTCACGGCCAGGTGTGACAGGGCTTTGAGCAACCTGGTCTAGGGTCCCTGCCCATGTCAGGAGTTTGGAACTAGGTGATCTTTAAGGTCCCTTCCAATCCAAACCATTCTGTGATTCTGTGATTCTGGGCATCAATCATGTTAGTGTCAATACTCACATTGCCTTTAGCATTGTAAGGCCAAGACCTAAGTTCGTCTATAAAAGGGAGACAAAAAACCTTACAGGGAATTAAAACAAAGCAGGAGAAAAAATATAATAGCTTAGGTAAGCATTAAATACTCACAGAAATATAATGGTTAGATAATTGAGTAGGAAATATTGTATTAAAAGTTATTAACTGCAACTGAATTTAGTAATTAACTTCTGATAATACCAGATATAATTGTCACTATTGTAACAGTTATTTTATAAAACAAAAATACATAAATCTATACAAAGACTCACACACACAGACATGCATATTTAAATAGAAAATAAAGAAGCTTGTAACAGCTTCTTCAGCTATCCTGAAAATTGTATAAAATATAGAGTAGAAGGCATAGCATGGTTCTTAATGCCAAAGTACCCTCAGAAATCCAGGTCTATTTGCAAAAAACACAGGAAAAACTACAAACTACAAAACAGATTTTATAGGCCTAATGAAAATTCTCTGATGTTAGAGGAAGCATTCCCTACTAATTAGGCACAGTGAAATGACTGAATTACACTCTAGTTTATGAATGTTCATCTGGGTTGTTCACCCACTGAATTTCCAGTGGATTATAGCACTTCAGTTGTCTGGACCAGACAGGGGAAGAATTTTTCTCACATTGTCATGGGTTTGCTTTTTAGGTTTTTCTTCATCAAACTGTTTCCGAATCTGAATATTTGAAAGTTCTGGAAATAGATTTGGAGTCCTATGAAAACATAAGATTATCATCTATTCTAGTTTTGCTTATAGTCAAATATATTACAACATTAGTTTCCCAGTTGAAAGGTAATAAAAATATTAAAGTGTACTTGAAAATAATGCTTAATTATAAATTTGATTCTGCAAATGAATAAAGATCTCTATAGAAAATTAAAATGGCTTAGTGCCAATGTCAAAGTGGTTCTAGCCATATTTTATGCAGAGTTTACTTATTTGTGAAAGTTGTAAATTTTCCCTGTACATAAATGTATTGAGAGATGTTCCCTCGAGTGCATTCTCCCAAAGAAAGAAATTCTGGATATAGAATATTTTTCAGTGTTTAGCCCATCCCTCAGTTTTAAAACTGATTTTTTATGTAAATGACAAGTGTTAGAGACTGGAGTTTCAAGAGTACTCGTTAAACTGAGACTGTTTATAATCTTGTCCTTGATGTTCATTAATGAGTATCATTCAATCAGTATCACTGGAAGTACATTCCTCTTCATAGCACATCCAGGTGCACAGTCTGTATAGGTTGCATGCAGGATTACTTGTAGGACTAGTTGTAGTAAAAAAGGATTCATATTTAAAGCCTGAGTTTCCATCACAAGCAAGTAGCTTTCTAACAGCAATAATGTTATAGTCATCTTGATTTCCTAACGTATATAATAATTTTCTAGGTTTAATACATTTCCTAAAAGTGCCACAGAGATGAAACTTACAGCTGAGTATTGGATGGTTTGTTTGATTTGTGGTTTGTGTTTTTGGAGACTTGCCAATCCGGTAGTTCTGCATTGTCCAATCCACGTAGTTTAAACCAAGTCAGGATCAAAGTTGTTTATTGATTTCTTAATGACATCTCTGTAATGGCCAATCACTGACCTATACAATCACAATATATGTCAATGGATAAACTGCAACACTAGACAGCTGGAAAATGTGAATAATTTTATTTTTTTTTTAAATATCCTTATTTAACTAACTTTTGGTATCTCTAATCATACACACTCTCCCCTCCTTGCTCTTTCTGGACACATAGGCTCCAGTCGCCCACTGCCCTCCAAGCGATGTGGGTGCCCCTTTGCTTCCCATATGGCAGATGCAGGGGACTACAGCTCCAGGGGTACCCACGCTCACCACCTCGTCCCTGCAGGCAGGGAGAGCACCCCAGGGAATCCTGGGGAAGGACAGCACTGCCCAGCCTGCACAAAGATGGGAGCACCCACCTTGCCTTGCCTACCCTGTCTCCCTCCCTGACAGATCTTTAGGCTTCTCCTATGCCGCTTTCCCAGGTGACCATTTTTTGTCTCAGAGTCTCTTGAACATCTGCTGATAACTGCTTAATCGAGTTGATGGTCATCTTTGTCTTTAATGTGACCAGTTTGGGGGCAGATGCCCTTCCAGACAGTCTGATGTACTTGATCCATTCAGTGTCTACACCCATATTCTTATCTTGAAGAATGTTTTTATAACAGGATTTTTGCCAAGGGTAAGGCATGAAAGAAATCACTGAAGTGTATACAAAAATACATGTGTGTTAGCATGTCTATACAAGTGCATCTTTGTAGAAGACATTTTCTATTTTCCATCTATACACACAGATATGTCTATGATATTTTTATCTTTCTTCACTGTTTCTCCATCCTTCCCCAATATACTTTTCTTTTTTAACCTTCAGACAATTAAATACTATTCTCTAGCCCTTATTCCAATAATTTTAACTAAACTGTTGACATTTTCTCTTGTCAGGCTTAGAGTAAAATTGTTTTGATTTAATTGTGGCTATAAAAATTATCAAAGCTCTGCCATCTAAACCAGAGAATCATGTTAAGGTGCCAAACTAGTCAAGCAGTGAACATGCAAATTTGTGAAGATACTGGTGCAAAGCTGTATGAGGATTGATACAAATAATTTCATTAGATGTCAGTGGAGAGGAAGACCTCATAAAGTTGTTTGCTGGAGATTCATGATGTGATAAACATGTTTGAAAGAAAAATTTTAATTTATATTTTAGCCTACAATTTAGTTGCTTCAGCAAGGTGTTGTAAACTCATCACTGATACAACCTCTGATACACTGCTGTAGTTCTGAACCATAAAATCTCCTCTTTTTCTCCACCATCCTTCTGCTTCCCTCAACCATTTCCTGGTTTTAATTTCTTTAGTAACATTTCTTTGTTGGTAAAATTTCTTTGATGGTGGCATATCTGTTACCATCCTAATCTCCCTCACTCTGTTGTAGTATAATAATCAAAACCAAACATACAAATCAAATGCTCCCTCCAAACTGAGAATGATGATTTACATGCACTTTGACAGCCATTAACTCTAATGATTTAAACTTTGTTCTTTGTCCTTCTATCTTCTGCTTTCTGTGGGTTCAGTGAGACAGAAAACAGCTCAAAGGACTGGTGGAACACTCGTACATAAGGATTTATCCTGGCTTCTGACAATTAGTGGTGAGGGACACAAATGCATTCCCCAACCAACAGAAAACCCATGAAGGGAAGGGGTTGTGACTGCATTATATGCACTAGAAAATGTATAGTTTCAGGTCCCACATTTCTAATTCAAATTTGTGGAAAGAAATACTCATGTGACACTGGATCTTAAATAGGTCTGGTACAGTACAGACATTCCAGGCTCAACTGGCTACCTGTATTCTGCCTCTGACTTCAAGACACATAGAAAATTCAGTGCACCCAGACTATTAGGCAGTCTATCAAGTCTGTCAGATGTACAAGTAATCTTGCATACAATAAATGTTCTGATATTAAGTGATGCATTCTATTGTAAATGGTCGTCCTGCTTTGAAACCAGAGTGACTATTAGAAAGAAGTTATAAGTAACCAAACAAAAGCTAAACAAATAAAGTCAGTTACTAAAGAATGGTTTTAAAATTAAAAGTATAAAAATTTAATAAAAAAATTAATTAAATTAAAAACTGAAAAGTATTAAAATTTGCTAATATTTTTAAATCAGCAAAAAAAAAAAAAGAATGAAAATAAATCTCCAAGCAGTGATTTCAGGTTATTCCTGAAATAATTTTTGTCTTTTTTCTCTCTACAAATCTGGGTTATTTGTAGTATCTCACTCTGTTTTTTAATAAAAAACAGCTTAAGATTGCAAGGATTTATTCTGATTTTGAAAGTAGGAATTAAACTGTATGATCCAAAAGAATATTTCTGAAATGAATTGTTTTACTCAAATTACTTCTCATCTGAATAAACAGTTGAGACATATTTTTAAAGTCTCTACCTGGGGCCATTGAAAGCACCATACAATAACAATTTTGGATTTATATTTTCAGACAAATAGTTTCATGTAGGATAAAAGGTGAAAAATCAAGGGAAAAAAAGGGGGGTTGGGGAGGACATGGCCTACTATAATGTAATAGCTCAAAAAAATTGCAAACTACTTTCAAATTTTATGGTTATTTGAATTTTGAAACCCTGAAACTAAACTGATCTTATTGAACATGTTTTGGTAGTTTTAACAAAAAAAAACCCCAATAAAATAAAAATTGGATGTTTTCTCTGCAGAGGTGAGAGGGAAGAGATTTTACCCTTCCCATGAATCTTTTTCCTGGTTTCAAGTGTTGCACGTTGCACACGGACACTTTAGGCTTGATCAGCTCTGTGTACACACAGGATATTGAGATAAAATTTTCACGTTCCTTTGCTGAATTAGTCATGGAAGAGACTTGAATTTATTGAATTGAAAGAACTTGAATTTCTTTCTTCCCTCCCTTTCTGGAACCATTTCTTTCTGAATAATTACAGAATGCCTAAACTATCAGGTGATTATTCTCTTTCCTTTTTTTGTCTGTCTGCCTGCCTGCTTCTGTTTTTAAAATGAGACATTTTGGGGGGTTTGGTGTGAGGGTTTTATTTTAAATATTACAAGAGGCACTGTCGTGGGTAGAATAGCAGATCATAGGAAATCCTGCAAACAAAGTGATTAAGAGACAGAAACGGAGAGGAAACAGCTGGAGAAATAGAATGCTGAAAGAGGAAGAAAGAGGCATTTTATGCTTCAGAACTACAGCAATACGTGTTAGAGATGACATCAGTAACGAGCTTCCCCAGTTGAACTGTCTCACACCCAATGTATTTATAGCCATGGTTTTCATTTTAATGGGTTAATATTTTCCAGAAAGAAAACCAACTCCCCTGAAAAATGCCCCAGCAGTATGTTTGCTTACACCTGTCCATGGAATTGCTTTTTTCTTCCTGGAAGTCTTAGACAAACATGTTGGAAAAGAGTTCTGTTTCCAAACTGTGACACATAATCTAGAGAAACTACACAGGAGTCTTTCCCTTTCTTTTTTTTTTAAATTTTTTTTAACAGATATTCAATAAAGAATAGTTGGAAGAATATTCTCTGACATAAATGTATAAATTAAGAAGTTACAGCTTTGAATCTAGTATAAGTACACAGATCTAGGATCTGGGGACATCACTGTTTTTTTTTCTGAATGGTTTTCGATTGTCATGGAAAGCTCTGCACTATAACAATTAAAGAAATGATTATTCCCATCCTTTGAATATCTCTGAGAGTATTCAGGGTTTATTACTGCTAAATGTATTATCTTGGACCAAATTAGTTCTCAGAGTTTCTCAAAAATGTTAATAAAAATAAATCTTCCCACAAATAGATGGCACACTTTCCAAACCCTTTGTCTCCAAAATTTTCCACATTTTGGTAATTTTTAAAAGCGAATAGTTTTTCAACTCCAGACACCTACAATGAGTTGGAGGATGAAGTGAAGGTTGAAGAAAGTGAAGCAAAAATATTGTCTTAAGCTTTCTGATAGGAGTATCATGACCTTATTTTCTTTTAAGCAGCAGTGATACATTTGATTGATACATTATAAAGCACTGTGATGAAATTCCTGAGCATGTTACACAGCATCATATTGACTTTTCCTTTTTTTTTTTTTTTTTCTGATTTGTCTCAGAACCAAAGGCAAAAATAAGAGAAAAGGTTTAGAGTGGGTAATGGCATATGGCATAGTTATATAAAACAGGTAAGTAAACAGATAGGTGTGTTCAGTTCTTAAAAAGAAAAAGACTCTCACAGGACAAAAGAGTTCTTTCAAACTAAATGATTGCTAAAAAAGGACCGATAACATTAATGCAGTGTAACTACACGAAGAACATTAGATTTATGGTAACACACCTGCAGATGGTGCTGTTCCACAACATTTCCTGCACAAAATTGGCTTAAAATGCATTAGTTGGTCATTCTTTGATCTTTTGTTTTATATTGCCATGCAGTACATATAAATTTTATATAAAATGGTTGGCTATGTGTGAAGGCCAAACTAGATGGAGTATCAGACCTAAAGATACAACATTTTTCCATGCCAATGGTACCTCCTTTTTTTCCCATCCACTTATTATAATATTAGTAGTTATCCAGCAATTTGATATTTCTTTTTAATAGTAAACAGCATTTTAGCACTCTTGTTTGTGAGACCAAAAGTTGTAGTTACTCAGAAAGACTATGTTTAAAGTTGGGTTTCCATTTCAAACATGTTACAGAGAATAAAAAATTGTTAGCAAATGTTCTCCTACAGAAGATCACTTAAGGGCTACACATTATGGATTATTCTCACAAAGATTGTAGGGAAGGTAGAAATAAAGTACTGCTGCACATAGAGAAAAATTTTCAAAGCTATGTTTATTGCCAGAGCAGAAGACCGAAGGCAGTGTGTCATCAAGTGAATTATTTCACACTTCTATGAAATTTAATGTGATTTCCACTGGAACTAGTTGTATTTGTATTACGGTTCTATAGTTTTCCATTTTTTAATCATGAATGAAAATATCAACACTACTGCTACTACTACTACATCTATGTCTGGTGGTTGGAGTAGTGGTAGTAGTACCAGAAGTGAAGTCAGCTTTGGGACTCACCAGATAAAATCCCAGTGCAATATAATTTTTTATTTTTTTTTTTTTTTTAGGAACCATTATCCCTTTTCTTACTTTCAGAGGGTGGGGAGAATTTGGTGGGAATGTATCCCTACATGGTAATCAACCAAGACAATCACACTTGGCTAATCAATGAATTAATTCAATGACTATTTAATTACATAATTATTTCTAGAAATAAATCTTTTTTTGAGTACTAAAGATAAATTTTTAAGAAAGGACTATGAAGTAACTCCTTTATCTTGTCATAGAATAATCTACTAATGTAACAGTTTTCATTCTGCTTTCAGAACTGAAGTCACCTGCAGACATGACAGTCTTAAAATTCATTATTTCCCACTTATATATATTTTTTGAAGACAGTTGTTGGTGTACAGTGTGCATAATACACTTTTGTATTGTACAGGATTGTATTATACAGAGATTAATCTTTCACCTATGCTGGAAAATCTGATGGAAAACATTTCCAGGTTTTAATTAATTTCCCCTGCTTTTTATCATAAAATCATATTTTCTTTCTTCCTCAGAGAAGTTCATGATTGCCTTAACTTACTGATATCTTTTGATTCTCTTGATTTATTTTTCTTTTCTCCACAGTTCTAAATTAGTTTAGTAAAAACCAAAAATATCTAATCAGCTAGATTAAAAATTCCCAATTACTCTTAAAAATGTAATTCATTAAGCTGTTATCTACACTGTTCTAAAAATAAAAATTAGAAAGTACAGTCAAATGTATTTTTATAGTATGTTTAAGGGAGTATATCATAAGAGAAAATTAGATGACATTTGGAGAAAGCTATGCCATATAGCACACAACATGTTTCAGTTCAGTTTGGTGAAATGTCAGTGCAGGTTTCTGTTTATGTTGCACAAATGATATTCTCGTCTATGCTAAACAAATGACAAAATGTCTGTTTAGCAATATGTATAACAAGTTTTTGATAATTTAAAATTATATTTTACTTAAATATATTTCATTTTGAAGGTAAACTTCCTTTTACATATGAATTTACTGATTTGATCTGATTCTCTTGCTTCTTACTTCTACAAATAATTACAATTTTGTATTTCATGGTAGCGTTTAAACAAATAGCTGCAGTTTTGTTTAGAAAAGTTAAAAGCTGATTATCTTAAATTTTGTCCTTGAATATAAGTTTAATGTCTCATCTAAAATTTACAAATCTCTGTTACTGATCTCAGGAAGCCCAGCACTGGAAATGGTAGTGCTGAGCAGGATATAAATTCCTCTGGCTTGCTGCTGTATTTTAGCTCAAATCCAGGGTTAAAGCATGGAAGTGCACCACCAGCTCATTGTAGAGTTTTGACTTAGGCAGAAGCCATTGTACCAGGAAGCTAATTCAGTCTCCAGGCTTCAGAATTTCAGTTTTGAAAAGAATGGCCTTTTCAAGGCAGAAATCTCAACCACCTGATGTCCACTTAGCACAAGCTGGGCTAGAATGGTCAGGTAGATATTACTTTCATTTTAATTCAAAGAGAGAGAGAAATATATATACTTTGTGATACTCTTTATTTACCAGTTCAGAAATAGTTTATATGGCTTGAGTACCACCCACTTATTCTCCATTTCCATCAAGTATTTATAGACGGGGGGAAAAAAGCAGGCTTCTTTTTCCTTCCCTTTCCCTTTCCTTTCCTTTTCTCTTTCTTTCCTTTTCCTTTTTCCCTTCCTTTTCCTTTTTCCCTTCCTTTTCCTTTTTCCCTTCCTTTTCCTTTTTCCCTTCCT
>JAWMRA010000041.1:16986089-17000933 GCA_035584735.1 Pseudotriccus pelzelni | reverse complement strand
TCCCAAACCTTCCCAAACCTTCCCTTCCCAAACCTTCCCAAACCTTCCCAAACCTTCCCAAACCTTCCCAAACTTTCTTTCCCTTTTCCTTTCCTCTCCTCTCCCCTCTCCTTCCTCCTCCCCTTCCCCATCCTCTTCCCCAAACTGAGTCAGGTGCAAAACTTTAATATGTAATGAGGTTATCAGACTATTGCAGGGTAAAAATTGTTGTGCTTGAGGAAGGGCTGAAGTATATCCAAGGTTACTCAACTGGCACTTGCTGATTCTCAGGTCCCTGTTATCAGACTTCAAGGTTATGTGTTGGTTAATGCCCTTTTCCTAAAAATGAATGGGCTGGTTTTGCTCCTTTTGTAGTATTTATTTTTTGAAACATACAAATAATCCAAATATATTATCTATATATCACTCTCCCTCACCATCTCTAAAACAGGTATTAAATGTCTGAATCTGTGTATTAATGAGTGAATGTCTGGAATACTTATATAAAAAATTAAAATGCTTAACTAGATTGCACAGACCTATCTGAAACTACTTTAAGATATAGCTTCTTTGTATTTAATTAATTGAACTTGATTCCTGAGGATGCGTATTCCATGAATTGCCAAAGAGGTAATTAATTATTCTTCATATCTGGGGAGACTCACTTCTAGTTCAGGTTCACTTTAAACTTCTCACATCGATCTTAGAGTGCCTGTGTTCAGGAGGCCAGACTCCATGTACCCCAGGAAGAGGGGTAGGATGTTGCAGGGAGCCGTTCAGGGTGACGATGTTAGATACCCCAGGTTAGACAGCGCTTTTGCACTGAGCTGTTATTCATCCAAAGTGCTGCCGTAGGGAATATGGTCCTGGCTTCTTTTGGCCACAGGCCAGAATTGTTTGTCTACAAATGTGACAAAATATTGAAATTAGTACAACTGAATATTTTCCACCACCAGGGAATGTGGCTAATCACAGTTACTCTATGGACAAGAATCTTCAAAACAATTAGTTTACAACAGGATTCTGTAGGGATAGATGCAAACCCAGAATTTTCAGTAATAGAAAGAGGAATTTATCTTAGAAAAGTAAGTACAGGTCCTGCTAAGGTACTTGAGATGTCACCAACATCTGTGTATGAGTTTAGGCATCTAGAATCAATTTGTGGTCAGTGGGAAAATGCAAACACTTGCGTATTCAGTTCATCTGGCAAATTTTGATTGTCTACTTTTATCCATTAAATAAATCATGATTTAGAAGGGACTGTATTCTTCAACCATAATACAAGTTTAGGATGGTTTTATACATATATCATATTTTTTCATGTGAATCCCTCCATAGTAATAGTCTACATTTGTAGAACTAAGTGTCTTCTAATCATTAGACCTGTAAGGCTGATAAAACAGCCTTCAAATTGTATTTATGGGGTCAAGAAATAAAAACATTATGTGCAAATGTCTTACAGACTTGTGTTCCTGTTAGGCCAACTCATGTTGAGTAATTTACTCAATGCAACATTGCAGCTGAATAGGTCTCTTGGTCATTTATAATTGTCTTTATAAATAACAACTTCTCGTTACTGTCAGACCACAGTAACAAAGGCATTTGCAACCTCAAAACTGGAAAGAACATATTCACCACTGGGAAGCCAATGGTATAAGAATACCTTATTTACACAAATAAAAAAGACTAAGTCATGCATTTCCCAGATGCAAAATGGCAGCTAATGTCCCACAAAGTAGTATTTCAAATGTTTTATTATAAACTTTAAAAGCAATAAAAAAGTGCCCTTTAGTAAAGTGAGTACTACAAAAAGACAGTAAATAATAACCCTAAGGATAATTGCTGAGATTATCTCTTTGATGTCTGATAGGGTTTGTTTGCTTGGGAGTTTGGGGTATGCTGGAGGTTTTGTTGGTTTTTTTGTTGGTTTTTTTTTTTTTTGGTCCCTACTGTTATGTAAGAAAAGAGCTAACATTTTGCTTTCATAGGACCAAGTAAATTCCCCCCTTCCTCACCTTTCATGATCACCCTCCTCTTTCTATCTGCCTCTTCCACAAAAAATCATTTGTGAGTTAATATGCAGCAAGTAAAGGAAGAATAATACACTTTGAAGAATAAAGTGAATCTTTTATATAGGTTATGAGGTATAACAGGTCTCATGTATTTTAAAGCATAATGGTCTGATTTCTGCTTGCATTATTTTGGTGATGCTTTTTTTGCAAGGGAAGCATAAGAGATTTTACAGTAAGAATAGAATTTGGCTCTGAATATTAAGCAAGAGTGCATGTGTACTGTAAGTTTATGTCTATTGCTGCTTTGAATTCAGAAATTGATGGACATAATTCTATTTTAATTATTTTAATTTTGTTTCTTCTTTTATAATAAGTTCTTTGATTGCAAATCATTTATGCATTCTTTGAGAGATAGATACCTTTAAAAAATGACCAAAAAAAAGTGAGATTAAAGAAAAGAATAAATTACTGTCATCTAATCTCAACAATATTCAGTTAGTGATAATGCCATGACACATTTGAACTTGTACGATAAACAGTAAAAAGTAATGAAATGAAAATAAGTTGAGTCAGTGAAGATAATTATGGCAATTTTATGCATCTCAATTTCTGTTTCAAAGAATGTATAATTGCTCTGATATTTTGTTTCCAACCACCTTCTCTCTGAGCCAATATAAACTAAGGTCAAACTGTTTTACAAGGTCCCCTTCTTGCCTGATGTTTACCAAAACCTTGCCTGACTGAAAGATTCAAGATGATTAGCCATCTCTTAGAGTCTTTCTCATAGTTCAGTTATCATCAAGAGGGAATGTCTGGACTAAGGAAACAAGGGAGTTTCAACTTGGGAAGAAATTATAACCCATGATGAATAAATGCCATCTGGTTCCTAAGACTGTCTTGAGATGAAGGCAATTCATCAGGTATAAAGAGTGATCCTTGGCATACTTTTTCAACATGTTGTAAATTTTTAATGTTCATCCTTTTCCTTTCTAATTGCCACAATACTAAATCAGTAATTTATGTTTACAAAATAACTTCCAAGAATTTTTGCCATTTCATTCAAAGTAAAATGCACTAGATTAGGACTCATCCCATGTCTATCTGAGGCACTGTCCAGAGATGGTGGTACCCATCCAGATACAATAACAATCTCATTTAACACCACAGTTACAGCAATGACTAACATCCACTGCTGCTTAATTGTAAGCTCCTGAGTTGGAAATTATCTATGCTTTGGTGTTTTTTTTTCTTCTTTCTTAAAAGGAGTTATACCTTCTATTAATCAATTTTATTCCTCTGAAGTTAGTGTGATCAAATACTATCAGCTCAAATGTGAGTTTTCTCATTTTCTTCACCATGTCTTTAGACTTTAATATTAAGATCTTTTCATATAAATTTGGCACTCACTGCAGTAACTTTGAATGTCTCATAAGTGGGCTTATTGGCACAAATAACTCAGTGGGATTCAAAACCTATCTGACTTAGCTAATAGGCACTGGGTTGACCTTGTCTGGATGTCAGGTGCCCACCAAAAATGTTTTATCAGGTGGCTCTCTGCTCTGCTGTGGACCTCTGTGGGCTGCAGGGCCGCAGCTGCTTAACCATGGTCTTTGTCATGGGCTGCAAGGAAATCTCTGCTCTGGTGCCTGGAGCACCTCCTTCCGCTCCTTCTTCACTGACATGGATGCCCACAGGGTTGTTTGACATACTCTCACTTCTCTCCCTAGATGAAGTTGTTATTCCCTCCCTGCCTTAACTGTAATTCCAGAGGCACTGCCACCAGTGCTGATTGTCTCAGCCTTGGCCAGCAATGAGTCCACCTTTGAGCTGTCTGGCATTGGCTCCATCAGACATGTGGGAAGCTTCTAGTAGCTTCTCGCAGAAACCACTGCTATAGCTGACCCACTGTCAGAACCTTGCCATGAAAACCCAATACAGGAATCTAAATACGTTCATTATACCAGAATCTGAGTGGTACTGAGCATAAAACAACAGCTGGGGAATTCCAGTATCTTCTCTAGGGCCACACACTTCCAATTATATCAACGTTTAGCTTGTGCTTCTGTTCAGTCTCATGTTATACATCTTTCTTGCAAAGGTTTTTGCAAAGCTCTATAGTGCTTCTGAAGTTTAATGGATTTAATAAACATTGGATTTCATTATGGAACTTCTCAGGAACAATAAATAGATATTAAAAATGGTGAGGAAAAATAACAACAGCCTAGGTGGAGAATGGATGTCTGCTTAGGTTTGTGCAATATCTCACACAGTGAAATATTAATCTTGAAAACATTGAAATTAATCTATAGTACATATAATTAGACATTATTTTGTTGTGTATTCTATTTATTAATAGAAACAAAAAAAGTGTTACAAACAGAAGTAGCATAAGTTTACTTATAATGTCAAAGCTGCATGATTATAAAACATATAATGAGCACCTATGTGAAGTTCCATTTTATATATAAAATGTGACTGTCAATAAATTCACATAGCAACTGGAAGAAATTTAAATGTCTCTCCTAGAGAACATAGTAAAAAAATGGAAAATGTAACATTTTTTTACATGTATCTTCAGAAACAGCATCATTTTTCATTGCTGACACATCTGCTATATTTTAGTTTGTTTTTTTTTCCTTCTCAAATCCATAACAATTCTCAGGAGAACTATCCCTTCTTAATAAGTACTGCTTGACATTTACCATTACATACATGATAGATATTTGAAAATGATCATATGTCAATGTTACAGCATCAAATTTAAACTTATTAGCCATGCAAATAACTTGGACTAGAGTTTTCATCAACACCTTTCCAAATTTTCAGACAAACAGCATAAAAATCCCAAACATAACAAGGCCAAACCATTTCTCCCACTTGCCAGCATTAAAGAATTGTGAGTTAGAAATTTACATACCTATTAATATAATACTAAAGATAAGTAAAAAGTGATGTTAAAAGGTTTTGATTATATTAATTATTATTTTTTTCTAGTGAATTAAAACTGAAAGTTTAATTTAAAACAACAAATTAAAAAATGGATGTTAGCTGTTAGAGAGGTAACTTGCTCAAAATCCCATGATGCTGTTTAAAGGTTAAAGTGCATTAATCTTCATCTAAGTGTTTTAATGTTATATGGTTTAGCTAACACTCAGAAGAATACCTCAAAAAGTGTATTTGATATGAAGACTGGAAGTATTTTTGCATAAAAGATTCTTTTCTTGAATTTGAACAAATCTGAAAGGCAGAAGACAAGCCTTTCCTAACATTTCACTTTCACTTTGTAAACAAATAAAAAAACCCCCACAGATGTGTTTTATTTCTCTTCTACTGTACTATGTTTGAGGTTTCTAAAAATTCACAGCCATTCATTTTGCAAACCTTTCCTGGAGTGGGAAGACAAAGAGGAATATCACAGAATTTGAATTTCACAGTTTTATTATGTTTTGTTACTTGTTGAAACACATTTGCAAGTAATTTTTTTAAAAAAAATGTTACATGAGGTTGAGTCAATGGTTTGTCTTTGGAGAGATGAGAACAAAACACATACAGGGTTGCATTGCTGAGATCGCAGCCAAGACTTTGAAGGATTTCTCTCAAAGTATTTATTTCAATTTGGCACTTCTGAGATTGCATCTGGAGAATGTACATAATTTTAGGCTCTGCAGTACACGAAGGGAGCTTATATATTAGAGCAAGTCCAGCAAAAGGTCACTGAGATGTTTAGGGGGTTAGAGCATGTATAAAAGGAAGCTTGGAAAGTTTGCTCAGTCTGGAGAACGTAAAGCTATATGCTTTTCATTGCTTCTTCGATTTCCTAATGGAAAACTATGAAGAAGATGAAACCAGAGTCTTCCTGGAGACGAACAGTGAAAAGGTTAAAAGTAACACATACCAGTTTCTGGAAAGGAAAATTGAGTTAGACATTAGAAATACAAAATTTTCTGTAAGGTCATCAAAAACTGTAGAGAAATTTCCAATAGGGGCAAAAGAATCTCCAGTAATAAAGAAAGTCAAAATTTAAATGAGCAGGGCCCTGAAAAATAACTTTGAAGTTGGGGGTTTTTTTCAGGCTAGTCCTGCTCTAAGTGGGGAGTTAGATCAGGTCACCTACAGAGGTGTCTTCCAACCTAACTTGTTCTATGATTCTGTAACTAATTTTCTTTCATATACAGTGTGATGATAATAGTCTTCTACGCCTTATCATGCCATTGCCATCTATTTCATCTTTTCTTTTGTCCAGTGGTGAGGATATGTTAGTGCTGACAATGAACCTTATTTCTCTGCCTCTTGTCTCATCCTATATAATAATTTTTTTTCTGTTTATTTCCTCAAAAAAAAAGGTGCAAAGAAAGACTTAATCCTTTTGGAAGATGGGGGCAGAGTTAGAAGATGGGATTAAGAAGTCTGCATTAAGTTCAGGAAACGCATAACTTCAGAGAGGAGATGTCAGAGTTCTTTGAAGTGCAGCCTTTAACACAAGTCTTCTTGCTTTTGCTTCCAGCAAGGTTGAATTGTCTATGAAAAAGGATTCATGAGGAGAGCAAGTCTCTTTTCCTATGCAGAGTCCTTGAAACTTTAGTGTGTGAAAGAAAGCAACGCTCAGCAATTCCACTTTTCACTCTTGGTTTCATGAAATATTCACATCTTACTTCGCCTTATTAGTGTATCTCCCCTATTTCCATATTCTTTGGGAACCTTCTTGCTTCTGAACAAAGCTTTAACAGCAAAAAATGTTCTGAAAAGACACTACCAAGAATAACCAAACTACAGTGTACTCCCTCTTTATTTCATTTCCCTTTTCTCCCGTTCTTACCACAGTGTGGGAGTGATGCAAGTTTACCAGTGAACAGATTCACATCATAAAGTCTGCGTTTCATTCTAACACTGGATGACTTCAGGACACCAAATAAAATGAGGAAGAATTTCCTTAAGACTTTATCTCATAGTATGTCTGATTCATACAAGATAGATTAGTGCTTTGATTTTTGGATTGTATAATAAAAGCTAGATACCTCATAAGATGTTTGTTTGTCAGAAAACCATTGTTCTTGAAGGAGTATATGTAGGAGTGAAAAGTGGGAAAACACTTGGAAAACAGAGTGGGAAAATTAAAAAAGAAAAATCAAGAAAACTAAGAATATCAAACACCATCTGTACCATTTATAATTTTCTTAGATTTGAGACTGTAGCAAAGGCTGAAGAAGAAGGAGCCTACAGTAAAATAAATATATGAGACAAAATAAATAGCTTTTTGATTTTAATTTTCATAAGAAACAGACATAAGAAGTTCCACACAGAGTTACCATTGAATATAATTTCTTTTAAAAGTAGTTTTAGATGTGATAGATATCCAAGTCTTCCAACATAAAACTGTTTGGACCTCAGGGAGTGATAGTGACTTAAGTATAAGTGGATTCAACAACTAAGTAATCTTGGTTTCAGGTCAGTTGGCAGGTTTTAAGGATTTATTTAGTTCTAAGTCCATTATCTAGACCCTTAGATCAAAACTTTGATCTGAACCTCTTTACAGGTTCAGGTGTGTTACCCATTCATCTTTGCATACAAAAAAAAAAAAAAAAAAGAAAAGAGGCAGTTCCTCAATCTCTCTAGTCACTTAGTTATGGTATTCTTACTGTTTACATAAATGGTTGTCCCAAAGGCAATTAATTTATAAATATGAAAGAGGTACTCAGCTGAGTAAACACTTGAATAGTATAGAATTCTAAAAAAGCAGGTTTTAGAGTCTTAAGTGATTGATTTCCCTTAAAATTTAAGATTTACCAGAATTTCTTTTCAGGAAGGTTTGTCCATTAATTTAATGCAAATAACAGCACCTTTTTCTCCAGCAGTGTCTAAAATATTTCTATAAAGAACCTTCTCAGCTATGGTGACTCTGACATGCAGCCAAACCGTCATGCTCTGGTCACTCTTTCAAACAAGCCACATTCCAGCAAACCTGTATTTAGAAAATTAGTCTTCTAAGAAGTGGGACAAGTCAAATTGCCCCAGCCTGACCTCTTGATGACTTCCAAATTAAAGATCTCACATGGCCTATAAAGCATCTTTCCTAGCAGAAAAATTCCTCCTCGTCGTTACAACTGTCCTCAGGCAAGTTTGGGCATGTTTAGCAATAAACACAGAGTTTGCAACTTTATGTAACCATTTCTGGCACGTCTGTTAGGTATGCTTCTTGTCAATATCACTCAGCTGTCCAGCTAAGCAATAAGCTCTCAGAAGAGGGATTGTTTCTTTGTTGTATTTAATGAATATGCTGAATACAGCGGTTCTTTGCTTTAAATACAGAGGATGTCTCTGCAAGCTGGAATGAGTACTTAGAATCAAATGTCTGAGATCCACATACTTCTTTTCTAAAGTAGTAGGTGATAAATGGATCCTCTGACTGTGCAAGAAAGTAAAGAAAATTAAAAATACAAATGTGATGTTGTAAAAGAGCTATGTGCTCAACACAAGCTGAAGGAGACTCAGATCTGTAGAAAATACAAAGGAATACAGCCTTGCAGAAAGAATGATAAAGGAAACAAGGCATTCTTAATTTAAAATTCAAACCTAATTTCCTGGTAGCAGAAGATTCAGTGGTGATATCAATGTCTTCCTTCAGGTGAAAAGGTGGGCAGAGAGATTTTAAATTTTCAATTCCTTATGGCATATCTCCATTCTCACACAGTGGTTGCTGTCAGAGGGGACCATCAGAGCTCATCCAGTCCAATCTTTCTGCTCAAAGTGGTGTCCTCTACAGCAGGTTCCTCAGGATATTCCCCAATCAGATTTTTCATATCTCCAAGGTGAGAGACTCCACAACCTCTCTGGCCAACCGTGTTTGAATATTCTCACACTATTTTCTTTCCTTTTTCTTCTTATGTCTAAATTAAATATCCTATACTTCAGTTTGTAATTCTTGTTTCTGCAGTAGCTCAATATATAGAATTTTGCCATTGCAAGTGTTAGATTATCTGACTAAAATATAATTGCAGTAAATACAACGAGCACTAAAAATCAAAGGTAGTATAACAGGTGGCCAAACCCTGGTTATCTTATCAGTGAAAATGAAGCACACCTAAAATGACTATTTTTAAGGTTTCACACCAAGGTGGGTCAACTAAAGGAAGTCTTTTCAGAATGCATCACAAAATGATTGGAGTTATTTCCTAAAAGAAGTTAGGAATTATACTGGATGGAAATGGAAGATATTCTCCAATGTATAAACATTTCTTCATGTGTGTGAGTACTTTGTGTAACTATGTGGGTGCTTGAAAAGACAATGAGCTGTGTGGCCAATGTGTGTATGTCTTGTGCACTAAGCATGTGTATGGGTACACACACACCTATTGCCAGTCAGTGCACAGCCTGACCTGCTGGGGAAAGGACAAATCCATCAGTGTCATGAAACCCAGCAACGTGGCTATCTGGAACAGCCTAAGAAAACTCCTGTGCTGAGAGCTGGAGCTGAGCTGGATTCAACTGTACCCTCAGGTAGACCTTGAGCTCTTCCAGTGCTTCTGTGGGAAGGGCTTGAAACACAGTTTCTTAGTTGCTGCCTAAGAAAAAGGAGCCCGCCGTGTCTCTGAGACTGACTGTGGGATCACCCTTGCACTCAGATGCAAGCAACCAGAGGGGATTAATTAGTAGAGAAATTATAAAAATAAACCTAAACAACTGCAGACTAGGAGGAACTAGCTCCCACTCCAAACATTAAACTCCTTACACTGAAGTCCTCAGCATGTTGGTGGCTTATGGTAACCATCACTTCTTCAGGAAGATGGAGACTATCAATCTGGAGGGACATTAGAAGAGTAGAAACAACACTGATTAAAATGCAGAGGTACCAGGAAGTTTAATGTATAATGGTTTTGGCTGTATTTTAGTGAGAATTTTCTATGTTAATTTTGACTGTTATGCTGTTGAAACATTAGATCAACAATACATTTTTGGCTGCATATATATATATAGTCTATTCCCTTTTGCACTGGGCTAGTATATTAAATATACGTATATCAAAAAGACTTCTGTTCAGCACAGTGCTTGGGCCGTTGCTATGTATATAAAATATTTGACTAACCTGACCTTAAAGCTCACACTTTTCCTCCAGGAAATTATACTACATTTTTAAGATGTATTGTACAAGTGAAAAATCACCCAGACGAGGAACAAACAAGAGAAGGGGAAAAAAGCAAACAGTGATAATCAATGGACATGTTCTGGATGCGGTTTTTCAACACTTTGCTATGCTATTTCTGACCAGAATATATAAAAAATGACTGTGTTTAGTGACTAAGAAGATCAAGTGTAGCTTGCTAAAGGATAAAATTATAGCTGCCGCTGGAGACCATCAGCAAACAGATCTACATCTTCACTCCTGCGATTTTACCGCACTTCTGGTACTAAGGTTAGGAAGTACTACAACCAATAACCTGTGACAAATGAGACTGCATTACCTTATGAAGAAATACACCAAAGAGTAACGTAATGTTTATTTTTCCATGGACTGAGGTAAAAGGAATATATAAAATATATAAACTACCTGTTTGTAAGGTAAAAAAATGTCCGGCTACAAAGTGCCATCTGCACTCTTAGAAGTTTCCATTTGTATCATCACTGTCTTTTCTTACATCCTCTCATCCTTTCTATTTCTTCCTCTCTGATGATAGTTTTACATGCCCCAATGCTTTTTTTCTTGTCCTTTTATGTTCCCATATTTTTTCAGCTGGTCTCCATGTGTCTGCTGTAGTTTGACTTCTTTTTTGCTATCTTGAAAATAATTGACAAAAATTTCTACTTCTGTTACCATAAATAAGCAGTGTGTGCTTATATAGAGATCAGGTTATAAGTATTTCATACTTTTTTTTAACTTGCAGCTCTGCTCTGCTTAAGCTGGCTTGTTTTATTCATGCTAGCTGTAGGCACGCTATGGAAGTATGAAAGAAATATTTGTGCTGGACAATGCATAGATCCAGGCAGCCTGAACCGCTGGAAGGGAAGGCAGGATGCCATCTTTATCTTTCCCTTGTGTGCATCTCTTCAGAAGACTTCTTACACTGCATGTGCCCAAGAGCTAGTTGGCAGATCAGATTTCAGCTGTTGAACTCCTGGGAGCACTACAAATCCCAGAGAGAACTTCTAGGGTCCTAACCTTCTGTCTGCTGGCTAAAAAGTTGAGAATTCAACATTGTACAGCCTTTTGCACAGCCAGGGCAGTTACTGATGCAATGTTTGAAGAGCTTTTTTGGTGACATTATACCCCAGGTAGGTAGTTTGACCACTGTCAACCCTGAAAAGGTGATTGCCAATTCACATACTCCACACAAACATCCTGGTCTCCCATGCTATCCCATAATTTACTACTCTGTGTGGAAATAATATATTTGTATGGAAAGTCCACCTTTTCTTGTATGAGTGGAACTGCTGTTTATTCAATTGGATAAGTAGCATTTGTATGCAGCCTTAATCATGAACATTTTGGAGATTGGCATCCGGCACTAAGTACAATCCTGTCAAATAGCTGGCAGTGGATTAACTTTGACACCTAGAAACATGCCAAATTCTGACAGAATAAGAACTTGCTGTGTACCCAATGTCAATCATTCACTGAGTGCCACTCAAAATGCTTATCCTGTTAGTGATGACATCAATCTGCATTGGCATTCAAAGTGCTGCTGCCCTTTGAATACAGAATTGAGAGCAGTAGACAAAACCACAAAGTGCATGCATTTTAGCAATCACCTATCTTTCCTTAAGAACTGGTGGCCACCTCTGATGTGGAGATGGTGCTATAGTAAAAGGCCAGTCAATTTACCCCGCTGTTTGCAAAAAAAAAAAAAAATCTTTTCTATATGGTTAATCTGTTGCTTAGGCTCACTTGCAAAAAGTAGAAGTGAGTTGTGATTTCCATCGAGCCACTTAGGTCTAATTCTAGTTATATCCAAGTTGTAGAAGTCTTCTCATAATAGTAGCGATGAATAATGTTTGACAAGGGTCACACATACATTTTATATGTCATCCTGGTTATTAAAGCACTCATTTACTAAGAGAGACCAAAGTTCACTCTGAGAGGTTTCAGAACTATAACCCCCAAATGTTGAGGCTTCCATTTATTTGATCTTCTCTTATTCTTATAAATACTGCATTTCTGCCTGCACAGTGAGCTAACACAAGGGAAGCATTCCATTTTCTCTTTTCCTTTTTCAGTCTGTTTTGTTCTATAATCCACCACAGTGAATAAGATCTTGTGAAATAGGAGATGAAGCTGAAAAGGAAATTGAACAGATCTCCTGTTTCCTGGGCAAGAGTTTCAACTATTCATCTGCACAAGTAGTGACGGATAGACTAAGTTTAGTTAAGTCCTTACTTTAAGGAAAAAACTCCAAATCATGCTTGGCCAGATATCACTTATAAAAGTGTCTGAGGCAGGTTCATTTATTTAGGATAGCTGTCCTTCCCATCAGCTTGCAAAGATAGTCACAACTGAAAAAATTAATAAAGACTTCTAAGCCTTAAGCATAACTGGAAATATACTTTTCCACCATGTATATACTATTAGCCATGGATAGTCCCTTGTTCAGCATGTAGAATCCACAAGTAACTCTTCAGAGACCTGTCTCTTTCAGTAGATACAGAAATTGGGCATTTGCTTATTTGCAGAATCAGCTTATCAAATACTCTTATGAAATAATCTATCACAAATTATATATTCATACTCCTGTTCAGCTTCTACAATCCAGTCAGAAGGTAAGTTTCAAATGATGTATTTAGGCAAAGCACACACCAGAACTTCTGTTCAAATAGAAAGCTCAAATAGGAACAGGATTCTTATTCTTCTATCAAGCTAGCAGGTCCTAATTCTAAGGCTATTTTAGGCTCATTTAAGACATCTCCACAGAAACCCCCAAAACCAAAAGCCTTAATTTGGACTAAATAAGTGATATGAGCATTCACTGGCACAGGGCAGATGTTATCAAAAGGAAAATAGTTATTAGACCATTGAATACTACCCCTTCTCATTATCAGACACAACTACACAAAATTCCTTTCATAAATTTAATAGCTTTCATTCTAAAACTAACTTACTCTATTTGACCTTTCAGAAGGTTATTTAAGGAAGAAACTTCAGCTGAGGAAGGTCTAACAAGCCTGAAAGCACTTCTTTACAAATGCAGGAACAAGGTGGTATGTATTACATCGTGCTGTGCAAAAATTGTAGCTTGCTTAGAGTTATCTGAGTTATTGGAACAAAGCCAACCCTACTTAAGTTTAATCACCAGTCAACTTGGTTGTTCCATAAACTGAACCTTTTTTAATTATTTTTTTAATTTGTCCTCGATAATATACATAAACGATTGGTCATTTACAAATCTTGTATTAAACATCTGAATCTCATAAGGAGCTTGAGCTTCTGATCTGAGTTTGATAATTCCAGTGAAGAAAAAGCATGGAAAATGTGAGATGTTGAACTGCTAAGTACTTTTAAGGAGCTGTGCACAGTGTGTGCAATATAGCATCAATGGCTCAAAAAGGCATCTTACTGCTGCTGTCATGTGGAGGTCACTGTTTGCACTCTAGTAAATAGCTGCGATAAAACCTGAAGTATTACTGACTTGCTTAAAATTCAGGCAACGTGGAACAAGTGCAACTGTCAGCAATAGGAGGCCTTGAATAGCTGTAAAGGTTAAATATCAATTTGTTTAAAAAAAGAAGTCAGACTTGCTTCTCTGCCATAAACTGCAAATCTGATGACATTCAACCCATTAACACGCCTGTCAGACATTTGAATTTTAAGTGCTTGACACCCCCAAAAGGCACAACACACTTTTATTAAATGTAAATTACTCTGCAAAGGGGTTTTTTCTCCTTTTTTTTTTTTTTCCCTTTTTTTCCTGATAGGTAGTTAATTCCATACACAGAAGCTTAAAAATCCTTTTTTAGGTATCCAAATTCTATGATTTGAGGCCAGTTTCAAGGGCAGTGAAGGTTTTCTACTGACTGCAGCAAGTTTTGAATTAGGCTCTTAGGATTGCTTAGCTACTCTTTGGGACCAACCAGGTGAGCAAGGGGTGTTGCCAGGCCCATTTGCAGGTGATTTAAAGAATCTCTAGGGAGCTCAGCAGGAGTGGGGAAGCAGGGGTGTGGCACGGCAGTGAGGGCATGGCACAGCAGTTCGAACAGAAAGGGTGAGAAGGAAGGGCACAGCCACTCTGTTGTCCTCAGGGCAAGTGGCTTCCTGCGCTGATAGACAGTGATGGGAAGGCGAATAGCCCCCGTGTTATCCAGGAAGAAGTTAGGGACCTGCTGAGCCACTTGAATCCTCACAAGTCTATGGGACCAGATGGGGTCCATCCTAGGGTGATGAGGGAGCTGGCAGAAGAGCTCGCCAAGCCACTATCATTTATAGCCAGTCTTGGCTCACCGGGGAGGTCCCAGATGATTGGAAGCTAGCTGATGTGATGCCCATCCACAAGAAGGGCCAGAAGGAAGACCCAGAAAACTACAGGCCTGTCAGCCTGACCTCAGCGCCTGGCAAGGTTATGGAGCAGATCGCCCTAAGTGCAATCACACAATACCTACAAGATGGACAAGGGATCAGAGCAAGCCAGCACAGTTTTAGGAGGGGCAGGTCCTGTCTGACCAGCCTGATCTCCTTTTATGATCAGGTGACCTGCCTGGTGGATGTGGGGAAGGCAGTGGATGAAGTCTACCTGGACTTCAGCAAAGCCTTTGACACCATCTCCCATAGCATTCTTCTGAAAAAACTGGCAGCCCATGGCTTGGACAGGGGCACTCTGTGCTGGGTTAGGAACTGGCTGGATGGCCGGGCCCAGAGAGTGCTGGTGAACGGGGC
>JAWMRA010000041.1:16932113-16985989 GCA_035584735.1 Pseudotriccus pelzelni | reverse complement strand
AAACCTCCCCTGACACAACTTCAGGCCATTCCCTTGGGTCCTGTCACTGGTCACCACAGAGAAGAGATCAGTGCCTGTCTGTCCTCTTCCCCTCATGAGGAAGTTGTGATGAGTTTTGATTAAGACTGTGTTGAGGTCTCCCCTCAGTCTCCTCCAGGCTGTACAGACCAAGTGACCTCAGGTGCTCCTCATACAGCTTCTCCTCAAAGCCCTTCACCATCCTCGTTGCCCTCCTTTGGACACTCTCTAAGAGCTTACTATCTTTCTTATATTGCAGTGCCCAAAACTGCACAAAATATTCAAGGTGAGGCCACCCCAGTGCAGAGCAGAGGACAATCCCCTCTTTCGACTGGCTGGCGATGCTTTACCTCATACCCCCCAGGACATGGTTGGCCCTTCTGGCTGCCAGGACACTGCTGAGTCATTCAACTTGCCATCTGCCAGGACCCCCAGGTCCCTTTCCATGGCATTGCTTTCCAGCATCTCATTCCCCAGTCTGTACCTACATCCAGGGTTGCCCCGTCCCAGATGCAGATTCCAGCACTTCCCCTCATTAAACTTTATACGGTTGGTGATTGCCCAGTCCTTTAATTTGTCGAGGTGTCTCTGCAGGGCCTCCCTACCTTCCAGACAGTCAACAGCTCCTCACAGTTTTGTGTTGTCTGCAGACTTGCTTGGTATCCCTTCCTGTCCTGTGTCCAAGTCATTTATGAAGATGTTGAAGAGCACAGGGATCAGAATGGAGCACTAGTCACAGATCGCCACTCTGATGTTACCCCATTCACTATTACCCTCTGTGCTCAACCCAACTACTCACCCACCACATGATATGTTTATCCAACTGTGTGCTGGACATTTTGTCTAGAAGGGTGCTGTGAGAGACAGTGTTGAAAGCTTTACTGAAATCCAGAAATATTACATCAACTGGATTCCCTTGATCAGCTTAGGTGGGTTACCTTGTCGTAAAAGGAAATCAGGTTTGATAAGCACCTCTCAAGAAGCTGTGCTGGCTGTGATGAATGACTGCGTTGTCTTCAGCTGTTTTTCAATATTTCCCAGAATAATCTTCTTCATAACTTTACTAGGCACGGAAGTGAGACTGACAGGCCTGTGTTTTCCAGGGTTCTCCTTCTTGCCATTCTTGAAAACTGGGACAACGTTTTCCAGCTTCCAGTCAGCTGGGTTCACCCAACTCCTGTCGGTTCCAGCCCATCCGATCCCTGTTCTGGTATATTTTCATGTATTTTTTGGCACCGGTTCTTCACTCTGCTCTCCTCTAGGTGGCAACAGAGGAGAGAGAAATACAGTCCTACTCTGGCTTAAAAGAAGAAAAAAGGATGAAGATCAAGAGAAAGACGTAAAGGGAAAGATAAAGAAAAATGGGAGGGGGAAGGGAAGAGCTTCCAAAGAGTTCCTCTTTCCTCATTTTTCTCTCTTCTAGAAATAGTAATATTCTTGACCAGATGATATTAGCCAACTCTTTATATTAGCTTTAATTTTCTGATCTTCCTTACAAGAAGGGATGGTGGAACAGGTTTTCAATTAGATCAGGGTTTTTCTCAGCAGTGGAAAGAAGCTCCTTATTTCATTTATACCAACTTTAGACCTGACTAACCTTGCCAGGCTGGAGAAGTGGCAGTTAGAGCCAAGCCATCAGGAAGCACTGTGGAAAGAAGGTGAAATATCTGTATAATTTTAATAGATACATACTTTCTGACACATTTTAAAGAT
The DNA here is from genome assembly GCA_035584735.1 of Pseudotriccus pelzelni. NCBI lineage: Eukaryota > Metazoa > Chordata > Aves > Passeriformes > Tyrannidae > Pseudotriccus > Pseudotriccus pelzelni. The sequence goes on along the minus strand of JAWMRA010000041.1, from coordinate 16,984,258 downwards.
AGTCTTGATATAAAAGTCTCTTAAAAGAAATGCTGTTGCACAAGATCTTGTAAGAAAGTGCCACTTTGTAGTGTTAAATTTTACTTAACTGTTTTGGGTTTGGTTTTAAAAAAAACAAAACAGACAACCCCCCTCCCCCATTTTCTTACTGATCCAAAGAAAAGTGGAAGTTATTCAATGAATCCATACATATTAAAGCTATTTTTCTAGATTTTGCTGTATCATATGGACAGACAAGTTTACACATAGCAGTAGAAATTATCAATAATTACAGTTCACAGTTACAAGGTTGTTGTTAAGGCTCTTTCAGCAGTCCCATAATTCCATGAAATGTTAGTTTCTTTTAAAAAGTCATTGGCTTTCTGATAAGAACCGAAAACAAAATAATTCTGCAAAGACAAAGAATTGGATAGTTCTAAGTCCTAGCCTGTAAGAAGGTAAAACTTCAGAGAATACTTTGAATTCATGTAAACAACTGAAAATATACTTGCAGTATTATTTTTTTGAGTAATGGCCCTTTGTATTATTCTGATATTGTTGTGCAGAAATTTGTACTGTCAGATCAAAAACAAGTACAGAAATATGGCAGGCAGGATTCCTGCACATAAGATTCCTACAGCACCCAGACACAAACATGACAATCAAAAATCACAACAGCTACTCCTGTAAACAGTTGTATTGGCAAGAACTACCAAGAAGGAATCTGAGGAATGTGTGTATGTAGAAAGATCAGGAGTAAAGAGAGGTAGTGAAGAATATGATCAGTCACTGTAGGATGACGCAAGCTCTAAAAAGCAAGTTGCAGTACTTTAAGAATAAAGAAAAATGAGATTTTCTTTCACATTCATTCGCAGGTGGGATATATGTCTTCTTGGCTAGACGTAAAGTGAGGGACCCAGAAGGACATCTCAACTAGTCCGTGCAGTGAATGTAGCGATCTTGCTGTAAACCAACTGTAGAAGATGGTGTACCTTGTATCCCTACCGATGTCTCCCAGATCTGTTCCCTGTTATTTTAAAGTAGTTTTTGGCTACTATGCACTTCCTGGTAAAATAAGTAATGCATTTTGAGGGAAAAAACCCTCTCCCCTGAATTCTGTATGTGTCTGTAACTCCTAAATAGGAACCACTTAAAAATACCATACTCTTTTGATCTTCCAGCTACCATGCTTAGTGGCTGTGGGAAAATCATTCAGAGAAGTTGGAGAGTGACTGTTCTATGATCCATGATTGCATCTCCAAAGAGTACTGGAGAGGAAGGTCTGTACTTTGTCACCCTATACAAGCAGTTTGCCTCGGGGGCATGGTTAATGAAAACAGTCTCAGATAGTTCCTGCAGACCCTCATTCCTGCAGGTATGTTGGTGATGTCACCTAAATGTACATGTAAATTCTAGAACTACTGTAATTTTTTTGATTATGTGATGATATTGTAGGTTGGGCTTGAACATATAGAACTCATATTTGAGAATTATGTGATTTCGGAGCAAAAAGAACAAAGAACAATGGTGATAGACCAAAGTACTTTGTAGATTTCTTCTTTATCGAGAATCCTTTCCTTTTTGGACCACATTCTTTGCTTTTACAGAATTTGTCTGTTAGAATTCTCTGTTCCCTTTCAGACATGTTTAATGTGTACTTTAAAAAGCTTCAGTTTGCTGCTCTGAGACTCCAATGATTAGAGATGCTTACAGATGATACCTCCTCTGCATATACTTCCCAGTGAGGTCCAGCACAGGTTCGGGAAACATGAGCCTAGAATCAGACTGCAGAGGTACAACATCTTACCTCTCAATTTCATTAAGACACAGCACTGTCTATAAAAGATTTGTTTATCCTTCAGGGTAGCATCAGACTGTACCAGAGCAGCTGGACAATATGAAAGATTGGAATAGAAAGTCAGACTGTTACTGCCTGTCTTTCTAACACTAACTGCTATTGTTTTCAAGCTTTATTCACTCAACATTACAGCTTTATATGTCCAAGCACCTCAAAAGGGTTTTAGTGTTCCTTTATGAGTGTATGAGGTACTTCTTGCCTGTGATGATCCCAAAAGGTAAGTCAATAATAACGTATCCCACTGACTGAAGCATAACCTTGTGAAATTAGTAAAGAAATGAACTCAGGTTTCTCCAGAAGGACATCGTTGTGATAACACAGAAGTGTCAAACCAAAAAATCTTGTCTCTGAGATAAGGTGTGCAGCCTAGTAAAGAAAAGAAGTTATACACAATCCTCACAAACATATGTATTTTTGGAACACGTACTTTTCAAACCTCTAAGCCTAAGGAGTATGTCCTTGGACAGTCATTCTGCACCTTATGAAATCTCTACAAAATATATTTGTGTACTTATCTATGACAGGCATCCTAATACACTTGTATCTGAGCATTTATACCTTTAACTTTAAGCTAAACAAGAAGTGATTGTTCATACTGTTTAATTCTTAGCTTGGTCTCTGTTATTAGTTTGACCTTGACTAACTAGTTACTCCCCAAAAATCCCACAGGAGAAGTTTGGAATTTAGTGCATATCAAAGATTATTCCTACTAGGCAGGCTGAATGTGCTATACAGGCATGTCTCAGTGAGGTAAGAGAATTTGGCTGCAGGAGCATGAGTCACACTGTGCCAGATGGCTTTAGGAATGCAGAATGGCATCTTATTCATTCTGTGGACCAGTATAGATGAACCTTTTGTCTATTTATTTAAATTGACACTTGGAAATCTTTTTTAGTGAGATCTGATATTGTGCTTTTAATTTAGGCAAGCAGTCCTCAGCAAGTATTATAGCATTGATTACATAAGCACATTTAGTTTCTCCTTCAATTGAACCTTTAAAGTCATTCTTTAAAGAAGAGTAATTATGTGCCCTCTTTTGAGAGCTAGCAAATATCTATTAATTCAGCAGTATGTGTATATTGATCTTCTGATCTTAACCTATTCTGTTTATTGTCCTTTAACGGAATTCTTCCATGAACATTAGTGCTCATGACAAAGTAGAAGAGAGATTTATGTTACCTAAGGCATTTAGATGCCTATATTTAAAGATTAGTAGTCCACATAAAGGTATGACATCATTGTCATAAAAATTCCACTGCAACGTGTCTGTGGATTTTATAATAAAGTACAGGATAATGTAGGTGTGTTCACTGAAACACTTTTTTCTTTTTAAGTAAGAATAACTACAGATACAACATATTCTCCATATAAATAGTTATTACAACATAAAGTTGGAAAATATTCTTGAAATACTTATATTTATGAACATATTTAGGTGGAAGATACCATACTTTACAGTAGAAGCAGTTGCTGTGTGTTTTTCACAGTATATACTAAAACAACCTCTGTAATTTAGGAAAGTAGATATGAATTATTCTGTGCTTTAGAAAGTATTTTGTGACAGGTGATCGACAGTTCTTGTTCTACCCAAAGTCTGCAAGCAAGCTGAAGTATTCATTGTAGCAGATCTGTGGACCGTATCACTTGAAGGACAGGCAGATGGATATTTTTCTTACCATAACATTTTACTATTTCAAAGCATACCCTTGGAGGCAGAACACAGAACTTTTCTAGAAGTGCAAAAAGATGTGAACACAAAGTTTCTTTATGAAAAACAAAGAAACAAGCAACAAATAACTAGCATCTTGCTCATTATGTTCTCTCAGAGTTATTCCTATTTCAAGCTGATACCACTATCATTTCTAACATCAGAAATAGATGTGGAACATTGCTTTGTTTTCCAAACAAGCTGGTGAATACCTATCAGTTCTTAAAAATAATATCAACTGTTTAACTCATTATGTCTTCCTCAGAAATATATTCAGGCTATGGAAAGTGCAACTCCACCACAGTGCAAAAAGCTGGGAGGCAAAAGCTGTGGGCTACAAAGGTGATAAAAGTTGAGGCAGAAAACAGAAGAGAAGATAGACAGGAAACCCCATTTCTTTTTTTTTTTTTTTTTTTGCTACACTCTGCCAACCACTTAATACAAGCAGCACTGGCTTTTTGACAGGTAGCTCCAGAAAGTACCTTATAAATGATAGTGATTCATCTTGTGAGGTAAACGTCCAAAATATAGGTCCAATGAATAACCTTACAAAAATGAATATTTTAATTAATTATTTAAAATAAATAAATAAATTGGTGAATCAAATACTATTTTAAAACCTGGGATTTCTATACTGTTGACAATTTCAGTGAGATGAGTTAAATCCTAACCGGTTTTGTACTGGGACTTCTAGTAAGATATTTTATATCTGTGTTATGCCTGTATGCACTCATGCAGTTAAAGTAGGTTATTACTGCTATGTGATGTTTACAGATCACTTTATTTTATTTTCTACTGAAAATAAAATTACAGAGAGTTTTATTTTTATTTTTCCTATCGATATTTTCACATTCTGTTAATATTCTTCCTCACATAAGAGTACACAAGTTTCTCATTAAGGAAACATCTCTTTTATTTTTCATAATGCTAACTAAAATGCTTGAGTACTAACAGAAAATAACTCATAAGACTTTAATGGAGTACTATGAAGGGAATATTGTTCCTACTCTTTGCAACTCACTTTCAATTTTAAAACTCTTAGAGAAGATAGCAAAGCATTTTCTTTGTTTCTGTTATCTTCATGACTCTCTTTGACTCCTATTCATGCTTCCTTTAAAGCTTTTCTTTTTTTTTAATCCTCAGATCAAAATCTCCAGTTTGTTTCTTTGTTGCTGTGTGAACTTAGGGGAAAAAAATGGCTTTGGCATGTATGCATTTTTTATTGCAGAAATGTGGTACAGACTTTCCAGAACAAGAACAAAACTCACAAAGAACTGCTGAGGATTTTAATTCCCGCAACAAGATAATAATGTATAATAATTTTAATAGTACATAATTATAATAATATACATAATAAATCTTATACAATGTACAATGTATTATAGCATGTGCTATATAATATATAATGCAATATGTAAGGGATATAAGTGTTATTTTTGTATGTTTTCAGAAGTGGTATCACAGAATCATAGAATCACAGAATGGATTGTTTTGTGTTTGGAAGGGGCCTCAGGAAGTCATCTGGTCAAATGCCCCTGCTCAAGCCTTGCCATCACAGCACAGCATCTGATAGTTTTTGAACACTGCTGGCAACACTCTTCCTACCGTGGCCCAGTATACCATTTGTCTTCTTTGCCACAGTGGTGTTTTGCTGGCTCATGTTCAACTTGGTGTACACCAGAATGCCCTGGACCTTCTCTGCAAAACTTCTTTCCAGCCAGGTGACCCCCAGTACTTTTGTACTGATTCATGACGTGTTCCTTCCCAGTTGCAGACCTTTGCACTTGTTGAATTTTGTAAGTTTCCTGTCACCAGTTGTTGAGGTGTTTCTGGGTAGCATGACCTTTTGGCATATCAGCCAGTCCCAGTTTTACATCACCAGTACACTCAGTGAGGGAACTCTGCCCCATCGTTCAGATAATGATGTCAGATTCCCATGTCAAGTCAACAACAATATTATGGGTATAGCTTAAATGTTCGGTTAGAGTGGATTGTATAAAACATTGCACAAAATCTTGGAGGCCATGGAACCTATTAACAGCTGAGTAGCTTCAGTGTTGACAAAATGGACTCTTGTACTCACAGTACATTTCTTTTTTATGAGATATTTTATATGTAAGTATATTTTCTAAGTATATCTAACACTGCTGAAATATGTGCTTCAGGGTCACACAGCCAGCTCATGGGCAGTTTGTCACACACCACAACTCGCAGGTTCTTCTCCACAGAACTGCTCTCTAATAGGTCAGCCCCCAACCTGTACTGACACTTGGGCTTAATGCTCCCCAGATGCAGGACCCTACACTTGCCCTTGTATTTTATGTGATAAGGTTGCTTTGGTTTGGTTTTTTTAAATAGTTTATATAATGGTTTTGTCTCATATATATATATATAAAATATATCATATTTCATATGTATAAGCAGGGCAAAAAAATTATGAAGAGCTTTGAGGGGAAGCTGTGTGAGGAACACCTGAGGTCACTTGGTCTGTTCAGCCTGAAAAAGAGGAGATTGAGGGGAGACCTCAACACAGTCTTCATCAAAACTCATCACAACTTCCTCATGAGGAGAAGAGGAGGAAGAGGCGCTGATCTCTTCTCTGTGGTGACCAGTGACAGGACCCAAGGGAATGGCCTGAAGTTGTGTCAGGAGAGGTGTAGGCTGGATATTAGAAAAAGATTCCGGAGGGTAGCTGGGCACTGGAACAGGTTTCTCAGGGAAGTGGTCACAACACCAAGCCGGACAGGGTTCAGGAAGCATTTGGGTGATAGGCACATGGTGTGACTCTTGGGAAGGGTCCTGTGCAGGGCTAGGAGTTAGACTTGATGAACCTTGTGGGTCCGTTTAAACTACACATATTTGTGATAATTTTTTTGTTATGTCATGTAATAATTATATTCTTACATATACAATGTATGTATAATAATTATGTAGTAATTATAATAGTTTTATGTAATTGAGTTTTTTATAATAGTTTTTTTGTGAAGTGGAGCGAAATGTTATATCTTATTTTTTATAGTTTTGCAAGGTTATTTGTCTATTTTTAGTTGGTTTCAGCAAAAATGGATTTTAAACAAGGAATATTTCCTCTTGCAAAAATATCCTCTGTTTGCTGTAATATTCCTAGCTCTGTATCTGGCAGTTAAAAACATGGTCATTAGTAAAAATAGCTGCATTTCGATTACCTTTATTCATGCTGACTGATGCCGTTCTTCAAATGGTGCTATTGACTTCATCTGGTCTATTTATAAAGTACCATTCAACACACGGGAGAAGAGAGGAATCAGATGCCTGATGCTCTGTCCAGGACAGTGAGTCTAAAGATGTGACATGAAATCCTTACTCTATTGCATTCTATAGAAATTTTGTCTTTGACTTCAATGAAGCCAGAATTTCATCCATTATATATTTATTTGTCTGACTTTTTTGGAGTCAGACATTTCATTTATTTCTCCAACATCTTTGCAGTCTTTCATCAAAGTCAAATACTAACTTCATTTTAAACACAGTGAAACTCTTCTGAAGTTCAGGGAAGATTTTCCCTGACGAAACTTCAGTCTCAGACAGATGTTCAGCAAAAGAGGTTAGCAGGTATTTAGTTAAAGCATCATTTTAAGCTAATTGCTATGTAAGTATTTAGTGTTCTTAAATTTAGATATGTCCTAAAGTGTACAGTGAAATGGAGGTCCTTTGCTGAATTAGGTCTGTGAATAGTAGAAGTAAGAATCAGAGTATTTGGAGGGTGTGTGAGTCAACACAGGCAGGCCAACCACAAAACCATGGCTGAAATGCAAAGATGATGTCAGATTTATTTCATTACTTTGGTAGCCAGAGGTTCCCAAAGCAACACCTGGGCAGAGACACACAAGTGGGAACACAGATACCATTAGGCTCAGTCCACCCTGACAGGGCACAGGGCCTGCTCTCTGCACCAGTTTATCAAGGTCCTGCACATGCACAGTTTATTACAATGCTGTGATCTCCCCTGTGCTTTTTATGATCTCTGGGCTTTGATTTTCTCTCTCCAAAACAGGGAGCTCAAGCACGTCTGTGAGAGTGCCTCCAAATGCCTATATTATCTCTACACAGAGATGCTACTTCTCCAAAGAGGCAGAGGATAAGCAGCAGTAGGCATAATATATGGGGTTTCCCACACTGCTATTCCCCAGGCCTTGGCAATCCCAGATGCAAGGTCACTTTAGTGAGTTTACCATCCTCCTTGCCATTCTTCTGCTTTTACCCTTTTCTTCCCAACAGAGGAAAGAAAATTTTGTTTGATGGCGCTAGCAGAGCAAGTTCCACAGTCTGTGGAAAACATTGAGTTGAAAACATTAAAGTATTAGAGCATCCACTGAGCATGTTAGGAAAGGGAAGGCTGTGCTAGAAATAGGACTTGAACAGTAGGCCAGTGTGTATTCTAGGAAGCTGAAGTCAAACTTTGCCTGGGAGTGGGCCTTGTTCTTGTTTGCTCTAAACTTGTCTGTAACCCAATTTTCACACCAATACCCATATCCTTTTCTCTTTTTGTTGTTGTTGTTGTTTTATAAATGGTCCTTCCTTCTCCTGGAAGAGAGAAGCAGAAGTCTTATGGCATGCACCAGCTTACAGGAAAGAAGGAATGGACAGAACCAGTCAAAAGTGATGGATTCTTGACAGGTCTTGCTGATGTTGTCAGAGATGAAAGAACAGCAAAGAATGTTGATTTATGTCACCACCTCCTCTGCCATTGATAAAAGAAGTCTACTGGACTAAGTAGATGTCTTCTTTGTTTGCACCTTTGAACAAAACCCAGTAAATTAATTCTGTATTAAACAGTTTTCTGAGTCATAGCTCTAGCTGAGATTATTTTCCTTGTCTTTATGGATGAGTCTAGAGAACTATAACGATCCTATGCTGCCTTTATCTTTGTCCTTGACTATAATTTTTTTTTTCTCTTCAATTTCAGCCTCAGATTTTGTGGCTCTGATTTCTAAGACTGTATGTAATTAATCGGTAGAAAAAATATTGCCAAAAAATATAAAAATTTTCAGCCCATAAAAGAAATACCTATCAACTATTCCATGAATGCAGTAGGGAGTTTTCTAAGAGAAGATTTCTTAGTAGAACCAGAAAGCTTTATACATATTTTATGCTGAAGGTATATCAAGAAATAAACATCACAATTAAATACCAGTATTTTTTTTAGATTTTTATTTACAGTTTTTACTTAAGCTGCGGCTGAAATAGTCTTGTGAAACTTCTTTGAATGTCAGCAATTCTCTCAACCTTTTCAATTTAATGAATAAAGTTAACATTTATAATTACTTATGTATGAATGCAATTAGAGGAGTTGCATTAATAATATATGAGAGTCATTTTTTATGAATATAGTCCAGAAGTGATAATTAGGGGAAGTACCAAAAATGCTGTAATAATTTTCACACTGCAATTATTTAGCCATTCTAAAGCATACACACTCTTTAAAACTGGTCCATCATATGAAAAAATTTTGAAGTGTAATAGTCAAACTGAATTGAAAGGATTATATTTAAATTTAGGGACTGAAAAGTCCATGGATGCTGAAATAGCTGCTAGTTAAACATAAAGTCTTGAAATAATATAAGCTGTGAGTTACTTCCAGATGGCCACATCACCTGGTTAAACTGGCTGGTCAAAGCAGGACCAGTTTAGGGGAGGTCCCCCTGGAATTTATCCAGTGGAGTTTCAAATACCTCAGACAGTGGAGATTCTACAACCTTTCTGAGCAATACTTTCCACAGTTTGACTATACTAGTTGATCATCCCTGGTCCCTTCCAGCCTCAATTATTCTGTAATTCTATGAAGCTAGTTTTATTTAATTTAATGAGCACACATTTAATTCCTATAACTAGGACTTTAGTTAAAAATTTCCTAAGTACAAATTGTCTTATTTGAACCCGGGTTGTTTTCAAGCGGAGACACAATGCAAATGTCCCAACTCAGTTTGTTTTAGAGGTTGAATGCAAAATATTTGTTTTAAATGTAACAAAGTCAATAAGAAACAAAAGGGCAGAGGGAAAAGAAGGAAATAATGATTTTAACAGGAGATATAACAAGGTGCAAGAGTTTCTAAGCTAAAATTTATAAAAAGGCATTTAAAGAAATCAAATGCATTACAGAGAGTGGAAAACAGAACTTACTAATTATTAAAGCAAGCCAAGTATCTAATTCACTCGATGAATATTTGTAAATTAACTCTTTGCAGCCAATCTAACTCAAAACTGCCACTAATTTTTACAGCTTGTGTAATACTGGGGTTTTTGGGTTGTATATGTGTCAGGGAGGTTTATCTTGAATATTAGGAAAGTGGTCACAGCGTCAAGGCTGCTGGAGTTCAACAAGCAATTGAGCAATGTTTTCAGGCACATGGTGTGATTTTTGGGCCTGTGCAGGACCAGGAGCTGGATTCAGTAATCCCTGTGGGTCCCTTCCAACTCTTGATATTGTATGATTCTATGATTATGTACAAATTTGGGTGTCCAGGTGAGGGGTAATAAGAAAATACCCCTCACATACCCAGTATCACTCTTCTTTTACCATCTTAGTATTGTGTCCAGAACTGATTTTTCAATATTGCAACGTTTTGTTATTAAGCAGAAGTTGTCAAAATAATCATTGTGTTTACTGGTAGGCTGTTAACTACATTTTCAAATGCTATCATCCTAAACATATAAATAGGAGTCAGAAGTCAGATAGGTGTGTCTACTTCTCTTTTATTATGAATGAGATAATTAAATATGCAAGCAAAGAAGGAACCACCTAACCCAAGCAAACAATCTAAATTGAAAGATTACTGCCTTTAACATGTTTTAAAGAGCCTAATCTTAATCCTTATAACTGAGACATTGTCAACCAAGTACAATAACACTTTGTTATGAATTGTATATCTTGTCTTTTATGAGACACAGTAGCCGCAAAACCTAATTTTGCTCACAGCAAGGCTGTGCCACCCCACTGAGCTCAGCACATTTGCATCATTTTCAGTGAATACACTGAAACTTTGGCCTGTAGTTTCTAAACATGAACGAAAATGTTTTCTGACACAAGTATAATAGAAATAATGACTTTTTTCCCTATAGGCATGAATACAGTGCTTTTTATTTCCTTTAATATTCAGCCTAATACATTAGCCATCACAGCACCTTGCATGTGGGAAGTCCCTTGTCACTACTCAAATGAATGTTTTAGTAGAGATGTGTCTCAGAAAAATAGGCAAAGAGCAAATCCTAAGGATAATTTTATAGAAAAAGTTATTTATGTCCTTTTATTGTAATATGGAAGACATGAATCCAAACCTCATCAGATCCAGAACTATTAATTCTTTATATCCTTCTTTATATCCAGTGAGACTTCTGATGAACATGGGTGGCTGTAAATGGTTCTGCAATAACTTTCTCTTCATGTGGTTGTCTCTGTGCGTGTGTGTCTTTGTCTTCTCTGTGATAGAAGATTGTATCACACTGTTTAAACCAGAAGGAATCTGAGATTTATATGAGCCCAAAACAACAAGATATTGCCTCTTAAAAGTTCTGAATTAGGCACACTACTTTCCTGAGAAAAGCACTCTCTAAGTCTTCTAAATTGTTCATTGGCATAATAGAAGCATTAGGCAAAATTAAAACAATAATTAACATAATACTAGATGTGATATTACCAAAAATCTGTTTTGGAAAGCAACAAAGTATGGGGATGTACTTTCTCTGAGCAGGTACAGAAAAAATAATTTGAAACAACTTGTGTATCACTCTTTTGTTCTTTCATTAATGTTCACAAAGTGTTTTGAGATCCAAAGATGATAGGTACTAAATTGCGAAGCAATAACATCACAATCAATGGTGAACATAGGGAAATGACAGGTTTATGAACATATGTGAGAGAATTTTTCTATACTAGATTAACCTGTGCTGAATCTAATAAAGCGTAGATTATGAAATTCTTCTGATAGCTTCTCAGACTTCTTTCCTGAAAAATTATGATCTTTAAAAATCACTTTAACAAAAGATGGAAAAAACTCCAAGTACCTGCATTGTTTAATATTTTTCTTATTATAGCTGTTAATGCTGTACTGAGAGCCAGCGTTAAAATACCCCAGTGCATTTTACTTCTTTCCAGTACAGCCTTTCCAGATTGTTTCTCAACAATATAAATGATAGAGCTACTGCCTATGGAGCAACTATTAGAAAGCATAAAATAGCCAGGAAACTACACTGGCTATTAATGAAACTTTTTCTTTATAAATGGCCTTTGGAGAATAGAAGACAGAAAATTTTCTAGTAGTAGGTCTTACATTTTTCACTTCTACCTTCAATTCTCCTCCCTTTCCTCATGACAGTGATGGTGGATTGAGGTTAATCTTACACAGTTTTTCTAGTCATCCTCTCCTTTTTCTCATTAGCTTAATATCTCCAAATAAAACCCAAGCTCCAGTGCCATTATATAGATCCCAAGAAACTGGGGTGTGTATGGAGACCTCAATTTTTATTTTAATTTTGTTACTATGATTTTTGTTACAGTTTTTTTTCTGAGAGAAGAAAGGGTAAAGATTGCAGAAGGCACAGTCTGTGCCTCTTTAGTGAGTTGAAGACAAACTGGCTTTATATTGTATAGATGATTTTCAGATCAGACAGATATATTGGACCAAACAGATTTTTCTTGAGGCTGTTCTAAGTTAAAAGAGTTGATTAGAATAGAATAGAACAGAGTAGAATAGAATTCTAATTATCTTCAAAGTCAGTGAACAGAAATAGTCTTTCCCCAATTTTTATGATAGCATATTAGAGCCTAAAATGAGAGCTATGTTCAGGGAGAGACAGGGTGAAACATCCTCTGGATCTGTGTGACAATTATTGTAATCACTGCAGGAATTCTCAGTAGATAAAAAGATGTACTAGAATAAAAGCAGCAACCTAAGAGAAAGCAAGGACAAAAATCATGTTTTTATCACAGCATATTTTGATATTATTTCTCTAGTAATAAGTGTAAGAAATATAAGAAAATATAAACTGCAGCCTGAGAAGTGTCTGTTTGTGTCTTCTGCAATCAGATATCTTCAACAGATATCTTCTCTTACCCAGAGAAACTCCAGTGAACTGTTTGCACAAGAGGTCAGGTAAGGGGGCCCTTGATCATGGTGCACTCGACAAGCTTATGCTACATATTATGGCGTTACTTAGTTCCTTTTCTCATTTGTTTTTTCCACTGAGGAAGTACAACTATTTATGAATCCATGAGGGTTCATGTCTGTGTCTTCAGAAATGAAGCACAGAGCTTTTAATTCCACCTCATAATTATATGTACATGCACATATATATATGTTTATGCAGCACATAACATCAAGTTTTATGTCATATCCAACTGAATAGCCTGTTCCTCTATGTGGGTAGCATGACTATTAAAATGATACAAGAGAAATATTGCAACAATAATATGGATGCTTCTTGGATGAACGTATTTCCAATTCTTTCTTTGGACCCTGAAAAAGTATTCCAATCAGCCTGACCAACTGTGGAGAATGATTTCTCATGATAAAAATGTCGCAACTTTAAAATGGAAATATTTCAGTCCACATAGATGCCTCCTAACAGAGGCCAAGCATCAGCTCAGAGGAATCCCAAGACGGTAAGTCAAAAATTTGTCATTAGCAATCAGGTGCTTAATGGAAAAAAAAAAAAAAAAAAATGCAAGAAAAGAAAGAGGCAAAAAGAGAAATAAGCACAAGTTTTCATGTATCTCATGATAATTTCACAAGCTCTCTAGGACAGAGTATCCAGTCTTCAATTCCAACTGTTTTAAATGTGCTGAGAGTGCTATCAAGGAAATAGCAAAACCAGAAATTCTTCAACACCAATAAAAAGCAGGATGGTTTGCTAGAGTAGTAAAGAATTCATGGTTTGATCTATATAGTGGAAGCACGTGAAGGTGATTACCTTTTTCCGATGGCTGCTTTCAATGGTGAATATAAACATATTGCAGAAGTGAAAAAAAAAAAAAAAAAAAAAAGGATTTTTCTGAGTAGCATCCTAAACCTACTGCTTGTACTGGGAGTCATATCTACTGGTTTTGTCAGTAGAGGATGCAACCTGAGATGTTTGAGAGCAGCAAGGCAGAGTAGCAGTGAAGATAGAAATTCTAATCTACCTATTTAGTCTATAGATGAGCAGTATAAACACAGCTGTCTATTCTGTTGCATCAATCAACAGTTCTCAGTACAGCTGACTGCAAAGTAACACAAGTACAGTAAAGGTCTAACAAGAGTGGATAGCACCATAGGCATTAGAATACATCTTCAGAGAAATCCTAGAAAATTAATGGGTTTCTGCTATATTGGACATCTGTGTAAGGTCCTGTATGAGTCAATTTCACTGGCTGTTTATGATATCTTGAGGGTGATAAGGGAACTTTTATGAAGTTATGTAGATTTCAAGGCTGCATGCATTCTGGATGATTGTTCCCCCTTTTCTTTTTGTTTTTGTCATGTAAGTCTCTTCAATTCCATAGTATTCTCCAGTGTTGACATGATGATTACCTGAAGAATAATTATATGGTTATTATATAATTATAATCTTCCTTTTCCAAGAACGCCATCTTGCTCTGGTTTTTTTCAGTTTATTTGTATTTACAATTTCTGAAAGTGGTAGGTAGAACAAATTGTTTGCAAATACTTCTCCTTGGTTTCCTATGACTATGCTCATCCCTTTTTATTCCATAGGCTAAGGTATTTCTCACCTAGTGGTAGGCTTTCCTGCTCATTTACCTACATGGTGAATTGGAGGAGAGGTCTTCATACCAGTGAATGCTGGCTGAAAGTTAGTCCTAAATATAAGTTACTTATACTTACAGCAGTGAGCTAGTAAGCCTGATGTCAGTTCATAATCAATGAGGAGCTGTATGTCCAGCAGGTGACTCACCTGACCTGTCTGGAGAACTTTCTGAGGTTATGATGACCTTTTTTAGAGCTATTACTTCTTTTTTTTTTTTTTTTTTTTAAAACTTATTCTAAACAAAAGATGTGGTGACTGTTTTTTTTTATGCATAGAGTAAATGCTACATGCAGTAAAGTAAATGCTATATACAGTTATCCAAGTCTGAAGAGATCTAAGGTCTTAAACAGTAGGCAAACAAAAGAAATTAAAGATATTGCAAGACGGGAACATGAAGAACATAAAAACCCCATAAGTTAGCATAATAACAACACATTTTCCTGGGTGTGATTATTTTGGCTTCTTGTGGATCTTTATTTAAGCTGAAAAAAACCCAGACCCTTGGGGCCTGGGGGGAAAGGAAATAAATTGTCTTTCAGCAGTAAGATAGAAAAAAGTTATAGCAAAAATATTAAAATTCAAACTTCTAAGCAAGATGAGATGTTAATTTTCAAAATTTTCTTTGTTCCTTTGCCAAAAAAACTTTTCTTATACTCATGTACTATTCTCATATTTGCAGTGGACTCATTATCAGGAAAAAAACAGATCTATCATTTTTATTTGTTACTGCACCAAGAGGAATTTTTTTGTGTGAGATCTTTTCTGTCTTTGGTTTTTTCTCTACCCTTGTGTTTTCTTTGGTTTGTGCACAATACATATAAACAGGATCTCAGTTCAACGTGAGAAACAAAATATACTGTTATATAGGAATATATATCTCTGTCTCCTTACTGTCTATTTAGAAAGTCTTCTGGGAGTCCAGCTATTAAAAAATGTATGGATTTGGTTTCAGTTATTGAACTACTGCTAAATCAAAGGCATTCTCTCTATTCTGTGTCAACACTGGCACCCTCTCTATTACGTTCCACTTATTGCACCTTGATGACTGTAATAAAGTAAATTCCAAAATGGGAGTTTTCAGCTATCAAAACAGGAAGCTAATGGCAACACAAAGGAATTCTGCTTTTAGTTGGTTTGCTTTCCTTGCATGATAGTAAAGCTGACTTTGCCTCATTTCTTATTTCTGTTGTTTGGTAGAGTTATTTACTTTCTTCATATATGACATGTTAATGATAATAATACCAATAACAAGAACATTCGAAAGATAATGCATACTGGGAGACAAGAAAAGTGATATATATAATCTTACTAATTAAAAATAATATCAAAGAGGAGAATGATCTCCTGTGACACCTAACAAACTATGGAGTTTTTGTGGAGCCTGGCATTAATAAGGAAGGAGCAAGTACTCATTCCTTGGATAAATAAAATAAATATTTATCTGCTGATTATTGACTTGTTCGTAAGATTAAAATATGAGGAAGCCCTTTTGGTAGCAGGGCTGATAGGCAGGTTACCAAGGATCCTTAATAGTTAAAAGAAAGAGTGAGTTAGATTGAGTTAGACTCTTCTATTGTTAGTGGAGGAAAAAAGATACCTAAGCAGGTCCATAA
Source organism: Pseudotriccus pelzelni (assembly GCA_035584735.1). Classification (NCBI taxonomy): domain Eukaryota; kingdom Metazoa; phylum Chordata; class Aves; order Passeriformes; family Tyrannidae; genus Pseudotriccus; species Pseudotriccus pelzelni. Next base: position 16,968,321 of record JAWMRA010000041.1, on the reverse strand, counting down.
AACAATTTACAGTTCAGCCACCTAGTTTAGAATAGCATCATCTGGGTGCTTCAATCACTTATTTCTTTTCACTATAAAGCCGTATTTGATAAATTTCTTTAGTTTATTTGCTTAAGATTCCTTAGCAGTTTCATCACTGTTAAAATTCTCCTTCCTGTACTTGCCTACAGTTATGTGTTATATCCCATACTCTTCTACATCCTCTACAGAAAGGACAAGTGACATCAGCCTGGAGTAGTACTTGGTCCAGGTTTCCTTTGAGCCCCACATGGAATTTCTGTAGGTGTGTTGTTTTATTTTCTGGTTTTCTTTAAAGTTCCAAGTGGCTGAACTAATATGCCATGTGATGTCAAGTTGGTGTTTTGCATTATTACAATGTTCTGTTAGACTGCATGACTTACAAGAGTGTTTGAAGCATTTGCAAGTCATATTTTGGTGTACAAACCCTGGGAAAATGTTGAAGAAATAGAGTGCAGAATAAAGGGAAGTAAGTCTGATAGAATCTTTTCCAATTGCCTATAAAGACTGGTCTCTGAAACAAACTTTTTCTCACAAAAATTCCCTTTTTTATTGGAAGGAGGATAAATTTATTCATTTAATTAAAACAAACAAAACAAAACAAGAGAAAAAAAAACCCAAACCACTTAACCAAAAAATCCTAGGAGACATTAATATTCATTGGCAAAATCAGAGACTAGGGAATAAAAACCAAGCAGAGAGATACATTTTCTGATATTGCAAGCCAAATCACAGACATTATATGTCTGCCTCTACTAACTGTGTAGAAAACATTAGGCAATGAAAATCTTCCATTATTTCGCATCCAGACTGACACTTCTTCTCCTCAGGGAAATGGGAATAGCCCTGCATATGCATATGCATACACACATATATACACAGACACACAAACAAGCATATATATATACACATACTGTCTTTTTTAAAATTAAATTATTAAAATATTTCCACAGAAAGTGAAAAAACTGGACTTTTTTCTTTGACTTTTACTGATTTTGTTTCATCTGTGAATGCTTTTACCAAAACCAGACATACACTGGATCTTGGGATAGATGCCTATCTCCATCACTGGGCACATCTACATAGTTTTGAAATCATGCTTTTTTATATAATCAGGACATATGCAAGGCAAACAGGAAAGTGCAAAGCAATTTTATCACCTTCAGTATAAGGCAAGGCCAGCACATATGAGATTGAACAATTGCAAGAGCAGCAGCTGGAATGCAGGCAGCTGAATTCCACCTTGAGTGAAATTTATTTGGATAAATCAAACAGGACACTTGGAAGACAGAAGTGCAACATCTGATAGAAAGCTAACAAAGAGAAAAATTTTGTTCTCTGGAAATATGCTACTGTGGCAAAACATTGGCATTTCCCATGAATGTTTGTTTGCCTGCATATTTAAACAGAATCCAGACATTTGATTTAGGATGATTTAGGATGATGCCATGTTGCTAGCTTAGCTACCCAGAAAACCGTAAAGGAGGTCTTTGTACCAATGGCTTCAGGCTGAAACCAACCTTTCTCTGCTTCCAAGTCTGTGAAGACAGTCTGAGAGTTTGACTTCTGACTAAGCTCAATGACTTCATCCCCCTCTTTGCAGAGAATGAGCTAAAAAGCCTGTTCTAGTTCCCTTGTACAAAATAGAGTATTCCTGTTGCTGATAGAGTTTTTCCTACTTCCAGACCCTTCTTATTGTTCATTGTGACACAGGAGGAGTTCCCAAAAGCTTTCTGAAAGAAAAGTAGTACATTTCTTTCTTTTTTATTTTTTTCCCAGAAGAGAATTACTGAACTTTTCTTTCAGTAGGCTCTTTTATAAATTGTGGTACTTTTTACTAGTGTAGAAGCAAGAACCTGAACATTTTTTAATTCCTTGGGAGACCGGGCTTTTGTAGATTGACCAGGATAATGCTTTTTTCTTTTCTCTCCAGTTGTTGGTATCCAAATACCTAAGAAAATAATCACTACCCCTGCAGGTTTTGATGACAAAATGTAAAAATTAAAAGTAACAGCAAAGCAATAGAGAAGTTTGACACAGAATTGCTAATGCTATACCATGCAATCCAGTCAGTGCCTTTAGATATACGACTATTACATTCCATGAACATGAAAATATCCAGACTCTGAGAAAAGTTCAGAATATTTCTCTCTCTTCTCACTTCTCTTTGGTCTTATTCTTTTAAGTGACAAGTCTTCACTGAGTTTTGGCACCTTTTATCAGGCCATGTTCTATTAACTGGAAATATCTTCTGACTTCTAATATATGCATAATTACTTTCTCTAGCAGTATTCCATTTAATGGGGTCGATTTCAGACTTAATAAAATGTTTTCAAATCAATTGAATTGTAATTGAACTTAATCATAAGGATGGAAATAATTCCCTGACATTATAACACTTTTCTGGATTGCATCTACTGCTTGAGTTTGTGTGGTATGAGGCACTCGTGCAAGAGGAAGTGTGGTAAATAAACTAGAGAATTTGCCTGAAAAGCAAACCCCTGATCAGAACTACTATTGAAACTAATGTAGACACATCCTTTGGATTAGTTTTCGGTTCCAGTAAATTGTCATAGAAGCTGTCTGGATTTGAGAGTCTGCTAATACCAGGGAGTACTGCATAATTTTGGTGCCAAGCAACAGCAAAACATATATGGAAAAGGTACATAATTATTTCATTGATAGCTCTTTCTTTAAAGTTAATTTATTTAAAATCTCCTTTCAGTAAAATAAATGCCTTTGCACTTTCACTCACAACAATATTAGTTTTCCCTTTTCAAGCACAGGACAATAATGTGAGGTGCCCAGTATAATGGTAAGGTAATAAAAAAGAACATGCAAGAAAGGGAGCAAATATTAGCTAGAAGTACTGGCCTGAGACTTTAAGACACTGAGAGAAGAACCTGAGATTTCATGATATCTTTGCTTCCACAATAACAGAATTTGTGAAATTGTGATAAATGAGTATTTGAATAACCATTTTCTGCTTTTGCTGTAAAATTCAACCAAAACTTAGGAAAGATTACAGCCTATGAAAATTTCAAGTGATTCATGTTGAGATTTGGAATATTAATTATTCAGAATCCATCTGTACTTGTGATGCTCCAGACCCAAATGACTTTATTACAGTCAGCATGGACATATCCTCCTCTTATAAAGGAACTAAGCCCAGATGAATCACAAACCTGAAGAAACTAGACTGGCCTGTCTTTGCAGTTCTTTTTAAAGCAACCAGGGGAAAATGAGTGTCAGGAACAAGGACTGAGAATAGCAAAAGTATTTCTTCTAAACTGATGATCAGCCCACAGGTGGTAAGGAGAACAAGAGAAAAATTATTATCCTCCTTTTCAGGATAAAGAGCAAAGCTTAAGGGACTGAAAGAGATGATGTTGGTTTGCAGAAGAGGAAACAGCAAATAGTATGAGGCTTCAGTGCAAGGTAATTAGTATGGGCCTAATATACAGAAGTTTTACATCAGTTCTCTTCCTCCTTCTGTATACATGGTATTGAAGACCTACTAATTTTGCCTTTTTAAATCTCCCCCACCATGAAAAGTGCTACAGGGAGAAAAAAAAAACAAAACCAAAACATCAAGCATATAAGCAAAATTTGTATTTAAAAATTCTTCTATAAAGGTATGGATTGCATTTGTATTTGTACATAAAGAACCAGTTCAGATTGCATGACAATCTCAAATTTTGTTCTCCTGGCATTCAGCCTAATAAAATTTTATTTTTTAATAGAGAGCTCTCTCCATATCTCTATTTAAAAATTTTGTAGTACTTACTTCCCACTCCACAGTCCCGGCATATATATTTTTTTCTTTGAATTTCTCTCTATCAAGTGTTTGTTTTACTTGTTTCTTTTCCTCTAAATCCCTGCCCTTTATTCTTTTGAGCTTTAGTGTTCTCTGCTCTCTGCTCCTTTCCTGAATTGCTGAATCTGTGAGAAGATAGAACAGATAAGAGGAAAGGAACAATCCAGTCAAACAAAAATCCGGGCAACAAGGGTTGTCTCTCAGTACAAAGGCTTTTCTGTTGATGCTTTTAAGGGCAGTCGCAGTCACAGTCACTTGCACAACTCTCAGCATTCTCTGCCAGATCTTTGTCTTCTTTCCACCACTTTCACCATATGAAGCTTTTCAAAAGGAATGCACTTCTATTGGGTTTTCATGGCAAAGTTTTGATTAGAACAGAGGTTTACAGTGGTGGCTTATGTGTGAAGCTGCTAGAAGCTTCCCCTAAGTCCAGTGCAGGCAATACCAACTGGCTCCATGAAGAAACCACTACTGGCCAATGCCAAGTTGATCTGTGCCAGTGGTAGTGTCTCCAGGATAACACAGGAAAGGCAAAAAGTGTTATTGTGCAGAAGCAAATTGCAGTGAACATGAGAGGAGTATGTGAGAGAAACAGCTCTGCAGTCACCCTGCAGTGAATGAAGAAGGAGGAGGAGGTGCTCCAGGTGCTGGAGCCCATGGTGAAGGCCTTGCAGCCCATGATGAGGACCACGGTGAGGCAGGTTGTGCCCATTCAGGCTTTAGAGGTCAACAGTGGAGCAGAAATCCATCAGCAACCTGTGGAGGACCCCACACCAAAGCAAGTGGATGCATCAAAAGGATGTTGTGACTCTGTGGAAATTCCATGACTTGCTCCTGGCAGGAACTATGGACCCAGGAAAAAAGGAGCCCCCACTGGAGCAGGTTTGCTGGCAGGACTTGTGACCCCATGGGGGACCCATGGTGGAGCAGTCTGTTCCTGAAGGACTGAACCCCAAGTAAAGGACCAGTGCTGGAACAGTTTATGAAGAACTGCAACCTGTGGGAAGGACTCACACTGGAGAAGTCTGTGGACGTGTCTCCCATGGGAGGAAAGCCATACTGTAGCAGAGGAAGAGTGTGAGGAGTCCTTCCCCTGAGGGGGAAGGTGAGGCAGAGACAATGTGATAAACTCACAGCAACCCTCATTTCCTTGCCCCCTGCACTGCTGGTGGTGAAGACATATAGGATTTGGGAGTAAAGTTAAGCCAGAGCAGAAGGAAGGGATGGGGAGAAGGTGTTTTTAAATTTGGTTTTATTTCTCAATATTCTACTCTGATTTGATTCGTAATATATACAACTAATTTTCCCCAAGTTGAGTCTGTTTTGCCCTATGATGGCAATTAGTGAGTGATCTCTCCCTGTCCTTACCTTGACCCACAAACCTTTAATTGTATTTTCTCTGCACTATTCAGTTCAAAAATGGGGAGGGATAGAATGGCTTTGGTGGGCATCTGGCATAGAGTCAGGGTCAATCCATCACATCACTTTAAACATTTCAAAACAATGGAATGATTTATACAGCAGTTACTGTCAGAGCCATCTTATCACTTTTCATGTGAAGGAAACCCAGATTCCACCCTTCCCTCTTTGAAATAATTTCTCTGCTCAGGTTAGAAATGTTTCCTGATAAACTCTTTCATCAAGGGTCAATTCTTGCCAAAAGGAAGATTTAAGCTTATCCAGTATGCAGCTTGTACTAGGAATCTCATCCTACCACATGTTAGAGCTTTTATCCCACTTTCACAGTTTCTTTCCAGATGTCAAGCTCATTCTCTTTGATTAGGTCTTGCTGTGCATGACAGGATTTATGCCATACTACAAGTACAGGTCCCAAATCAGCTGCAAGATTTGATAAAAAATAAAGTGCAATTTTCAGGTATCTATATAGTAAACTCATGCTTTATACTGCAATGAAGTACCTATTGACATGATCAGAAACTTGCCTTTATTCCCTTTTCTAACCCTTTAGTCACAAAAGAAAGTGAATATTATTTCCTAGTTCAGAGCAGCAGAAAATAATCAAGTAAAAAAGGAATTGATTTGACAGTCACACTCAAAATGTTGTAGTCAAGGGCTTGATGTCCAAGTGGAGACCAGTGATGAGTGGTCATTTCTCAGGTTGGTATTGGGACTGGCACTGTTAAACATTTTTGTTGGCAACGTGGACAGTGGGACTGAGTGCACACTCAGCAAGTTTGCCAACATTGCAGGGAAGGGATGGCTTTCAGAGGGACCTTGACAGGCTTGAGAGGTGAGTCTGTGCAAACCTCACGAAGGTCAAGTGCAAGGTCCTGAGAGTGGGTTGGTGCAACCCTAAGCACAGATACAGACTGGCCACTGAATGGATTGAGAGCAGCTCTGAGGAGCAAAATTTGGAGATGTTGGCTGATGAGACTCTCAGCACAACCCAGCAATGTGCACTTGCAGCCCAAAAAGCCAAGGATAACCTGGGCTATATCAAAAGAAGGATGGAGAGCAGGTCTAGAGGGGTGATTCTACCCCTCTACCTTACTCTCATGAGACTCTGCCTGGAGGACTGCATCCAGGTCTGAAGTCTCCAACATAAGAAGGATGTGGACCCGTTGGGAAAAGTCCAGGGAAGTGCCAAGAAGATGATCAGAGGGCTGCAGCACCTCTTCTATGAAGACAGGCTGAGAAAGTTGGGGTTGTTCAGCCTGGAGGAAAGAAGGCTCTGGGGAGACCTTAGTGTGGCCTGCCAGTACCTGAAGGGAGTCTACAAGAAAGATGGAGAGACACTATTTAAAGCATGCAGTGACAGGACAAGGACAAGTGTCTTCAAACTGAGAGTAGGTTTAGATTAGTTATTAGGAAGAAATTCTTTACTATGGGGGTGATGAGGTACTGGAACATATTGCTCAGAGCAGCTGTGGCTGCCCCATCCTTGGAAGTATTCAAGGCCAGGTGGGATGAGACTCTGAGTAACCTGGTCTACTGACCATGGAAGGGAGATTGGAACTAGATGATCTTTAAGGTCCCTTCCAGCACAAGAGATTCTATGATTCTATGGTTCAGTGGAAGAGGATATCCCTGATCTGAGCCCCTAAAACACCCAGGATAGTAAGTCAGGTTGGCAGATGGGTTCCTTCTGTACCCACAGGAATACAGAGTAGACCCACACCTGCACTCACCACTTTCTCATGGTGCGGATGTGTGATGACTGATGTTTTCTCAGACATGATTTTCACCTTCTGACCTGTCACAAGGGCATTAAAAATATTCTGCTGTTGCAGTTTTGTATAAGGATAAAATGAGAAAAAGATGGGTAGATACTTATCTTCTGCCTTCTCAATTTCATTTAATAATCTGTTGCACTCTGCCATGTCTATTTTTACTTATTACAGTAATTCTTGGGTAAACAGTATCATCTTTTGAATTTTCATGCAATTATTTTTTTTTACTGGTGCACTGGCAGTTACTTTGTTTTCCTTCTAGATCCTCTGAAGTTTTAGTAAAAATTTTTAATACTATTAGGATTTCAACTAAAACTTTTTGATTGATTTCTGTAAAAAGTTGAATAATTTGGAGGTAATTCTTAACTCCATGGCTAATCTTTGTTCATATATTATTAATATTTTAGATAGTGTGTCTTCATTGAACAAAAGCTTTGTTCCTACAGAAGTCTGGAATCATGGTATAGCAGGCTAAATGCATGAAATTTTCATGGACTCCCAGGCCCTCTTTCTCTCCTCTTGTTTCCTGCCTGTGTCTGTCTATTGTCTCAGCTTATTTGTGTGTTTGCTTTAGAAGTAGGAGATGTTCCTCTGCAATCCAAAAGTCTACCCTATCCCCTGGACCTATGGCTTTATCATTCTCTATGGCTCTTTCTCTTAGAATGAAGTAGTTAATTTGATATATCATTTGGGAAATCTTTACCATTTCAGACTTTTCAGTTTACAGGTTAAAATCAAACTGTGAATAACACAGTTTGTCATATGTCATATCTTTTGCAGATCTCTATTACCATCAGTGCATTCAGCAATGGATGAGTGAGTTATTTTTTTATTTCTTTGTTTCCTGATGTAGCTGAAAACAGCTTTCTGGCTTTGTTTGCTGGGTTTTTTTTTCCCTCAGTATAAAATAAATTCTTTATACTGCAACAAACAAAAACAAAAGTGAAAAACTCAAGGTCATGAACAGAGAAAATAAAGATTAAAATTTCCAGCATGCAAAAGTCCTTTTGATCTGTCAAGTGTTAATCCATGTCCCAAAGGTTTTAAGTGATTGTTTCATTCACTACATCATGATCTAGATGATTCCTGGCTATCCCCATTGCCTTTTATCCACTTGAAATAATTTCTCTATATAAGTACCCCACTGGTCCCATAGTTATGTCTGTACATCTTTGGAACATTTCCATTATTAAATTATCTACAATTCATGATCTATTATTAAATAAGCACTGCTTTACTGATGCCAGAGCAACCCCATAGGCACAGAAAATTATTAGTATAGCAGTGTTCTTGTAAAAGGTGACAGATGGGAAAGACAGCTACAAGGACAGTGCTGGACCCTACTAACCCACCAGAGATTGAATCCATCAATCAGAAAAAACACAGTAAAAGTGTAAAGAGGGAAGAAGAGAAGACATATCTCCTGGCCTTTTTATTAGGCCTTTTTTTCTACCACCTCTCATGCTTTTATTTCCATGCAAAAGGAGGAGGGGATATATTTTCCCTCTGCTCCCAGTAGTAACATTCATGTTCATTTGTGGTTTAAACCATTTCTGAATTGACTGGTAATTCTAGCAGCAAGCAACTAACCTTTCCCAGCAATTTAAGTCTCAGATAATGTCCCAATCCTAATCACTCAATGCATTTGTGCAGGTAACTCCTACTCCTTGGGGCAGTCCTTTGAGTTTCAATGGGATTTGGCAACCCTGATAGCACTAATGCAAACCTGAAATCTTGGAGAGAGATTTTATTAAATCCAATAAATTAAAACCAAATGTAAATAATATTTAATAGAAACATTAAATACATCTAAATTACATAAAAACACATTAGCAAGCATAATAAATAATACATAATATCATAACAAGAAATTATTATTCAGCCCCCTTTGTTCTCTTGCTTTCTCTGGGCAGGTGTACTGGAAAAGTGCAGAAGTAATTTTATTTAAGAATGAAATTTATTACACATTTAATTATTCAACCAGAAAAAAGCTTTTAATTTTCCTTCAGGAGTTAAATAGAGAATTTAGAGTTATTATTTTCACTAAATGGGAATAAAAGATGCTACTTTTCCCTAAAAGGTAAATAACACCTTCAGTTTCTGTTAATTTTGATAAACTTCTAAAAAGCTTAGAAGAAGGTTTGCTGTGTCAGTTCTAAAATGGAAAAACTTCAAGCTAAGTTGTTGCTATTTATTTTTCCTTCCATTTCTTTGGATTTATAAGTTTAATAACTGAGCATTCACATACCTTTGGTATATGTAATTTTTATGAAATTCATCACACTGGATTATTTTTTGTTGCTATTTTTGAAATGCCAAAATTATTTCAAATTATGTTGTTCCAAGTCTGTGTAAGTTTCTCATCTTCTTTTTGGAGTAAAAGTATAGTATTTGGGATTAAAGACTCAATTGATTACCTCAATCTTAGGTTCTGCACTGAAGGATAACATGCAAGAGATTTATAGAAAACACTAGAAAGTGGAAAAAAACCCCACGATTATGCTATCACAATTCCTCATACTGTCATTATGTCTTTCATACAAAAACATGGGCTGCAGAAAAATTCTAGCCTAAGGGCCACAACAATTCAACAATACAGTTGGGTGTTTAATCCCAAGTCATCCAGTACGCTTGCTCTCACCCTCAAATCATATCATACTGAATGGAGTTTATTGTTTCTAGTTTATTGTGTCTGACACCACTGCTTAGTCTTTGAGTCAATTGGAACATATTCATATGCAGAGAAATGAATATTTAAACAAGTCAGCTTTATTGGAATTAAAAGTACATATAAAAGAGTAGATGAAGTGGTCAGCAAAGAATAAAGATCTGTAAGAACAACTTAAATACTTGACTTTGAACATTTGGAGTTGGGAATTAAGAGACCATTTTTGTTGTTCACTAACCTCAGTATGTTAAAACTTTTTGGAAGACATGCAGTGTTGTTGACTTCAAGTTTATACACTTTTTAAAAATCAACTTCTAGGACTACTTCTCAATTTATGATAAATATTAGTTTGAGACTTTGATACCCAGATTTGCTTCTATATAGAATAGGAATTAGTATTCAGATTAAAATCTTTGGGTAGTTACAACATTATTTTCAGCAGAGAAAAGGACCTATATCACAATCCTATGCAGATAGAATTTATTAGACATCATAGAATATACTTGCTGATTGAATTACACTTATTCTAACTCTGTTTTTACAAACAGGGTCTGTCCTAAGCTGCCTGGTTTCCTGAAGCCTGCACTGTTCATCCCAGTTCTAATAACAATGAAGTTAGGAAGCATTATTCCTTTCCTCTCATTTTAAAATAGAATCATAGAATCATAGATGGCTTAGTAAAAAGACCTCTCAGATTGAGTACAACCATTAAGCCAGCACTATAATCACCAGTAAACCATGTCTGTAGGTGCCACATCCACATATTTTTTGAACATTTTCTGGGATGGTGAGTTCACCACTTCTCTGGGCAGCTTGTTCCAATGCCTGACCACTCTTTCAGTGGAGAAATTTTTCCTTATATCCAATATAAACCTCCCCTGGTGCAACTTGAGGGGTTTTTCCCTGTCTTGTTACCAGTTACCTAGAAAGGATTGATCCTCACCTAGCTACAACCTCCTTTCAGGTAGTTATAGAGAACAATAAACTCCTTTTCTCCTAAACTCCTATCTCAGGCTAAACAACTTCAGCATCCTCAACCCCTCCTCATAAGACTGTTGTTTTAGTCATTTCAGCTCACTCCCTGTGGAAATGAAACTTATGCAGAAATATATATTTAGAGAGAGAGAGAAGGAGAGAGTAACTTTTTAATCTTTCAAGCAAATTAAAACCAAATTTGAATGCAGGACGGAGATCTCAAAAATACTAACTTTTTACAGGTTGTGTTACAATGTGCTTAGGGGACATACTCTGCTACTACTCCTCTTGAGAGAAAATCAAAGAGCTCAGGTCTTGTTTTGTTCGATTTGTGTCAATCAAGCATCACAAGTAAATCTGAATCAGCACCAGCAGTTAGGACAGTCCAGACCAAGCCTCGTCTGAGCCATGGATCGTGGAAGAGGGACTGGAAGCACATTATGAGGGTGGATAGGAGCAGCTGGAGTCCAAGGAGAGGAAAAGAAACCCCTGTTAGGGTGAAGGAGCTGTGGAGGATGTAGGAATGACATGGCACATTGTGAAGGGCATAGGGGATAAAAGGAGTCAGATTGTTGCAATGTCAACTGTAAGAGATACTTAATGTGACCCCAAGTATCTGTAGTAGGGTCACAGTGGGTACACAGAGAGAAAATACAATTCTGTATAGGCTGAACTAAAATTCATTCATGCAACTTTTGGCAGCGTAACTGATTTCATTCCTTATTAAGAGAAAGGAAAGGGAGGACAGGTGGTGGACAGGGAGGAGCCTCTGGCAGTACTCTGGAAGGGAAAATATTTTCCTAAATAATTTTCAGGGGCTCAAACCATATCAAGTTATGTCTCTCATTCATTGTTCACAATCACATGGCTTTGTGACTCTTAACAGGCAAAGTAGAATTGCCTTTAATAAAGACAATTTCTCTTTTATATGGTGTAGGTTTTCTTTGGTATTACTAGTTATTCCTTGCACTTTTCTTAATCTCTGTTTCTCATGAAGGAGATATTATGGATTGCTTTCTGTCCAAAAAACAGTAATTCATGGTCATAGGGCCTTAGCTCTCCTACATTCTGTTGACCATAGCAACTGTAAGATTACCTTCCGCAATCAAATATATCCAATAATATTTATATTCTGGCCTAAGCATGAATCGGAAATTAATGTTTTGTACTTTAATAAAAGTTCTGCTATTATGAAATTGGATTGAAATAAAAAACCCATCGCTTTTATGTGAACTTTTACTTTGATGAGTGGTTTGCACACCTTTGGAATGCTTTACAAGTTTCAGGGTATACCCAACTTGTTTCTTGAGCAGTACAAAGTGTTTTTTCTGTGGATTACACTGAAATGTTTAGGGGATCTAGAGGAATTTTCATTTACTATTTTATGCCCTGCACAGCTTTCAAGTTAGATATAGGTCTGTTTGTAGGAGCTTGAGTCTGTGGCAAACAACTCACTGCAGCTCTAGTTTAATCAGCTCATTCTTTGGCATTTACTTGCTGCTGTCTTGCCTGAAGGGCAAACACTATCTTAATGAAGCACACAAGGACAAATGACTTTTCCAGGCTGTGATTAATTTTCACAAGCTGACTTTAATCACTGGTTAATTAATAGAAGATTTGTTGATTTACAAAAAAAGCACAGTCATTATAAGCACTATTATATCGATTTGTTTTTCATGAATTTAATGCAGTAATGAGCTTTTATTTAGGGACTAACGTAATGTGTTGAAATTCCATAGTAGAAAGAATGATAACGTACTAGAAAACAGTACAGAAAGTATACAGGCAGTTGAGTTTGCCTGCTTGACCCAATCTTTTTAAAAGCCAAAACAAATATCAGTAGAACTTTAGCTCAACTGTACCCATCACCCCCTTACTCCCAGGTGAGGGATTATGAGTTTTTGCACTACTCACATGAATATTTTAATAATAAATGGTTAGTAGCAGTATATGACTTCTACAACAGGTACAGCAAAGGTCACACAGAGTTCAAAATACAAATCAAACAATTTTCTGTCCCATGGTAGGAAAAAATAATTTTATATTACTATGCCAGAAGCTGAAAAATTTTTAAGACCAAATTTTGTAGACTGTATTTAACAACATAAAGTAAATATTTATTTCTGCATGATATTATAACAAAAATCATAATGTTGTTTCTATAAAATGAATGGCAACTCTTTAGAGCTACTTGATTAAGCACCCCAGCATGACGTAACAGCTGAAGCCATAGCCATAATCTGTGGCTAGAGCCTAAAGGCAAGCAAATTTATATTAGAAGCAAAATATTAACTTTTAAGAGTTATGGGGTGATCTGTCTAGGAGATTGAATGATCTATCATTCAGTTTCTTTAATGGAAAAATAGTTACCAGCCTGGAAGATTTAAAAACACAACTCTGGGAATTCAGTATCAGGACAATGTGGGGAATATATCAGCAACATGGTCTACAACAAGCAGATCAAAATAAAGGAATTTCTGGCCTTTTCTGGACATGGAATCTATTAATGTTGAGGCCCATTAAAGTTGCCTGACAGGTGACACCAGAATTTTTTGGCAGACTCCAGTGCTTAATATAATCAAATGAACATTGATCATGATACAGATATATTTTATGATAGTTTATAATATATTAGACTACTCTAATAGACCTTCTCTCTATTCATCATTTAATGTTCATCCTTTCTTTTCTGCACAGTAAAAAAATCCAACTGACATTGATAGAAGTCATACAGTACATATTACACTGTAAGTGGAATTTATTCTCAAAGCAGTATTTTACTTTTGCCCCTTACAAACTAATATTACCCTTCTACTTCTCCAGAGTGGGGAATTGAAATATATGTTTTTTACCTACACAACTGCTCATGGTTTTGTTTTGTTTGTTTGTTTGTTTGTTTCTTTTAACGTGTTGCAGAGAAACATCTATAATTCACTAATATATGGTGTACACAAAGTCCCATTCATTCTATGATACCTTTAAGTGTTAATTGTATAAGCTGACATATTCTAGAAAAATGATTATGTAGATTCAATGTTTGCATGCTGAACTCTGGGACAAGTTTGACTTTAGCTTTTGACTCTTCTGTCAAAAGGGATAATGCTCACTTAGTGCCATAATACCTGGGATTCTTCTCCACAATAACACTTTTCTACCAGTGGCAGCAGCAGGAGGCTGAAAATGCAGCTCAATACATACTCTATGATAGCGATTTTGAATAGCCTTTGTTGAGAGGGAGCATTACACTTCCACTGGGCACTATGCACAACACCATTACATAATTAAGCATCAATTAAAATGCTATTAAAATAAAATGTTATCCTGTTGTCTTTTCAATGATGTTATCTTGGTACTTCATCTGCCTAATGTCATCAGTTAGCACACTAGACACAGTGCCATTAAGGTTAATGTGCAACATGTTTATAATATACATTAGTGTGTCATAACATATGTCAGACATGAAACCTGATCATAATGATGATGATGGACTCACAAAGGAATATACAAAGAATAAGAAAAGTATGTGAACTGACTCCTGTCTGGAAGATTGTGCTGGCATTCAGTTAGGTGTCTGGTGCTTTCAAACATTACCTAAGAACAAGGTAAACAGAACTGAGATTGGAATGGAGCTTGAAGTCTTTACTGCGATATGACAACAGATATATATATATATATTCAGGGCCTAACTTTGTTTTAGAGTCCTCAAACACACCTCTAAATGCCAATAGCTAACATTTTGCTACAGTCCTCCCACCATAATTCACTTGAAAGACATTTTTCATCACATTGAATGGTAAAAGTGCCATCAGGTGAATTTTAGAATGTGCAATACACAGTCTAGCTGCTATGGTAATTGCTGGGCAACATACATTTTCTGGATGGTCTCAAAAGTATTCTGTGCCTACTGAGTTAACAGCTTGATTCAAATACTGCTGGAATAATTATTTAAGAACATTGTTGGCAAAATTCACTTTTTTCTTTTTTTTCAAGACCACCTACAAGTGAGATAAAACAACTGAACTAAAAAGGCACACAAGAGTTTAAAGTCGCTGTCACTTCTTCTATTTATGTGCATGACATATTGAAAAATAACTTGCTGTCTTACAGCAAGTCAAAAATAAATTTTTACACATTTCTCCAACAGCTATCATCAATCAAAAACATAGATTTGTAGTCAAAAAATTAAGCTCTTGATACATTTGAATTTTTTCTATTGTATTAACAACTTTCAGTAAAAAAAATGGATACCTCAGCATACCCTACTGAATAAGAAAGTGGAAAATATAAACTGTTAGCTAAAGTAATGCTCAAATACCTTATCTAGTAACCATATTTAACTAGTGAAGATCTAAATTTATGTATTTATTTATTTTTTAAATTCCTTGTGTTACAAAAAGAGATTCCATGCTGATAGCGAGTCCATGGAGAAAAACAATATCCAGTAGATATGTTTACCTGTAAACAGGAGCGTAGATTCACAAATATCCCCACTTTTTTTTTCCTTCTTTTTCTTTTTTATTTTTTAATGAGTGACTGGAAACTTTAATCTATTACGAAATTATGAGTAAGAAGTGTGGAGGAGTTAAAATTATGATTATGACTTTCGATTTAAATGAATCTTGAACAGAATATTTGAAAAAGTGCACCAAAAAAGGGTCAATGGTATACTGTTGCTGCTCTAAAGAATAAGTGGCAAAGTTCCCCCTACTTTATCTGTGAATCAAAGAAAAGGATAAACGTGGTGTCTGAATTCTAATTAATTCAATATTTCCATTGAACTGCCTGGTAGTTTTTGACAGATTTGTGAGACAATCACTCAGTTCCATTGTTTTTAATCCATTGCTTTAATGTACCCAAAGGGACCTAGATTCCTGTGTCAAAACATCATTATACTGCTCATTATGAGTCTCTAGAACTAGTAATCCTTGAAGAAGGAAATCAGAGATAATGTGTGCAGCTTTTGGGTCACACTGTCTTAAAAATAAGAGATAAAAAATTGCTAAATAAAAATCCAGAAAGATATTTTTGAGACCAACCCTCATTTTCACTTCCAAAACACTGAAGAAAGGAGCTTGATAGGCAAAAGAAAAGGTCAAAATCCCGAATCTATTGTTCACTAGTAAAACTTTCAGAGAGTTCATTCCTCTTCAGATATCTTACTTGCAGGGATAAGACTCTTAACTGAAGTTAGAAACTGGGAATACAATGTAACTGTTTAATCCGTATATATATGGGTTGATTTCCCTCACACTGAAACAGATATGAATTGTCTGGTTGAAGTTTCCTTGTATTGCCATCTAGGGAGACAAGACTGATAGCCAAGGCAAATTTGATGTCTCACTTCCACATAAAACAGTTAGACAAACCCTACCCTTAGTGTTCTCAATCGGTGGAATTTCACCTAAGAAACAGGTTATTTTAGAATATGAAATCTTCTTCTTCCTTGTTAAAATAAACGTGTTATAAACAGTCAGAGATTTTGAACATTTATACCAAAGAGAAATATAACGTCAACAGGAATATATTTGTAACTGTCATAGCTGAAGTAGCCACTGGATGTGTACAAAAGGCAGTGATATTTTGTTTTGATAAAACCATCCCACAGTTACTTTTCAGAAAAGAAAATCTGAGATTGTGGAGTACTACTACTCAAGCGTTTTAGAGCAGTTAACATTGATATGCTATTCAAGATATGCTGTTCAGGCTTCATTGTAGTTCAACCAGTGATTCTTTGCTTTCTACAGGAAAATGTTATGATGCAAAACATATGAGAACACTATGCAATAATATTTTAAATTAGAGTTAAGAAAACCCCTAAGAAAAAACTGTAAATTATGGAAGAAAGAATTCTCCACCTGGCACTCACAGTTACAGTGATCAGAAACTGTCTTCAACCCTCTGGCAAGTGGAGAAGAAAGAAGAGTTCCCAAATGCTTTGGTAATTATCATTATCTTTTTTAATACATAATCATCTGGAGTTTGTGCCAGCAAACATTCATCACCCATCTGTGGCCATGCACAGAAGTTATCATAGCCTAAAAGCTGGCATAATACACTACTGGCTGTGTGACAGCATGTTGAAAGACAGACTGCAGAAAAATCTGTGATCAGAGGATGGAACCTGGGAGTTCAGCCTACAAACCTTCCCTAGGTTGTTCTGTACCTAGCCATGGCAGATCAATGAATTTGCTTGTAATGAACTAACTTTCCAGCATAAGCTTAGCATTTTGTTAAATAGAGTGACCTCTAGGAATTCAAAGCTGTGGCCTCTCAGATCATTAATGAACCACAGGTCTAAGCATAATTTTGTTATAAGCAACGTATAATAACAATTGACATAAAATGATTTTTTATTAAACTATAACATACACTACTAATTTTATTAAAAAATAAAAAGAAATTAAAGCTCTGGTGAATTCTGAATCCTTGTTTTGCATAAATACATCAACAATTTCAAAGAAACATTTAAACATAGCATTTCCCTGATCAAACTGATCTAGGGAGTGACATCCCCCCCCATGGCAGGGGTGTTGAAGCTAGATGACCTAAGTTACCTTCCAACCCAAACTATGCTATGATAGCAAGAAAATAGTCAGGTCTTTCAGTGAACCCACTCCATACACACAAAAAGCCCAACTTCAGTGATAAAAGGGAACATGCCAGAAATGACACCTTTGTAGATTTTGTGATTTCAGTTTAAAAAATTGTTATTAGGTTTGGCATTCATTATCACTAACTTTAACCTAAACTAATTTCTCCCTGGACTTCTTTCATTCATTAGAGAGACATATATTCCTTCAAGGCAAGACAAAATAGCAACTGAGCTTTAGGTGACCTCAATCACACTGATGGTGGAACAACATTCTTCCTATTGTCTGCAAAGAGAGCCAAGGGAGTTGACTAATATCTGAAATTACTACTTCTCCACTCTCCCTTCTCTGTGTATGTGGGTCTGAGTAGGCACTGGAAGAGTGGCGGCAGCAAGAATGAACACACAAACATCACCATCTGCAGCCCACATTGAGGCAAAGTTCATAGTCATAAACTGTGTTTTTGATGACAATTGAGATGCAGAGGTTAACACTATCTGCAGATGTAGAAGCCATAGTTTATTTGAAGGAAGTTCAAAACACAGGGAACAACAAACCAGAGTGAAAGATCTAGAAATGAAAGAATCAAAGTGGAATATGAGGGCAGCACAAGCCCCAGTGCACATTTCTGCACATCTTTGCACATTTTTCTGAAGTGCTTCCCTCCATGACTGTTTGCTCAGTTGGCCATGCCAACAGACAGATGTTGGGTCTCAGAGCTGTGGTGTGATCTCACCAGTGTTCATACAACACTTCTACCATCACAGATGGATATTTTGAAACTCTGGTTTGAGTGGTCTAGCCAGAGTTATTACAGTTAGTTAAATTCTGAGCAAATAATGTATTTCTTTGCACCACTTTAATATCCACAAAATACTTGCCAAAAATAATAAGCATGAAAACATGTTACTTTTCCCTTAAGCAGAAACAGTAATTTGAGCCAACACTGCACTGATTTCTTATTCAAAGCAGATGATCAATTTGAAGTTAGTAGAATGTAAGTCATCTCAAGGTTTTTTCAACTTGTCTGCACCACGTCTATAAGTAATGATCACTTCCAGGAGGTTTACAACTTCAGAGAACCAAGGCTCACAGACTTGAAAACCGTGAACTGACACCAACTGATATCACAAAGAAACCTCTTTGCTAACTATTGTCAGAACAATTCCCACAGAATTAAGTACAAAGTTTCATGAAGCTGCTCTGAAAACAGTGTTTTGACAATCCCTCTAGTACAGGTATTTCTCCCTTAGTTTCTTCAGTTTTTAAAAAATCTGTAACTTTTAAAGGGTTTTAGGTAAATCAGACCTATTAGGTAAATTTAGATGTTATCAGCTCCACCTCCATTATTTAAAAAAAAAAAAAAGGTTAATATGGCTTTATTTATTTGAACTGATATTAATTTTTGTTTATTTATAATGCTTGATGTATAGATATATATAAATTTTACAGTCTAACTACCTCAACTTTCTTAGTTTATGTTACTTCTTCAGTGATGCTTGTCACAGGTAAGGGTATCTTTCTACCTTGATTTGGAAAGGATTTTGTTTTCAGTAACGTAAAAATAGCCACATCTTAGCAGAAAAATGACTCCATATTTAAAAACAGAAAATGAGCAATGTTCTGTCAAAATATGTGTATTGGGACATTTTTGAACAGCAGCTGCAAAAACAGAAAGTTATTTGTTGTCTTATGTCTGTCAAGGCATGTCTGTGGGGAAACATGTCAAGAGGCAGACATTTCACATTTTCTGAATATAGTAATATCTTTAACCTTATTAGTCACAGGCAAATTTTTCTTTTTTTTTCTGTCCTTCAAAACATTTTGTGTCTCTATGATTTACCTTCCTCTTCTCGTTACTCATGGAGGAGATATGAGGCCCAAAATCTCGTTTTAAACCTTCAGTATATTCTTAGCAATATTGATTAACCACTTATTTGTCTTTGTAAATAGTATACCAGAGTTGTCCTATCACACTAATAGTTTCTACTTTTAGTGTTATACCCTACTTTGAGGATTGTGTTCAGTTTTTAATCTCCTTTCAGCAAAGTGATGCTGCACCATCATTTTATTAGATCTTATCGATAGTAAACTGAATACTCTTCCAATATGGAAATAGTTTATTAGCATTTTTAATTTTCATTTGCATATTTTAAACCTAATTTGCACTCAGAAAAAGTTATTATTTAACAATCAATAATGATTCTTAGGTCAAGTTATTACAGATATTTTAGAATATATCACTGTGAAATACTTATATTCTTCCTTTAGTTGTAGACTGCATTATCTACAGTAAGTTTTGTTGTCATATATTGTCCTATTATCTTATCTGTCTTATCGGGGGCATGAAGTCTCATCCTTTAGTTGAATCTGAAGTAACTTATGTCTCAATAAAGCAAATACTATAAGATTCATCAAAGACACAAAGGAGGAATTCAATTTAGAGACACAAAGTGATGACTGAACTAGAAAAGTAAATTTCCTTTCCCATTTATTGGAGGTAAATTTTCCAAATTTAAAAAAACTTAGATATAATAAATTTAAAATATGAAATGAAATCTTTACATATTTATTTTTTGCTTTTCCCTAAGAATCTGTTACAGGTCACTTTGAGAACAAGATACGGTTTAGCCCTGGAAAGCAATTTCTTATCTCTAAAATGTGCATAAATCTAGCTAGAATATTTTAAAATGAAAATTTAACTTTTTTCCCTTTATTCCGCTCAACACTGAATGTAAGAGTACAAAACAACTTCTGTTATGCTTATATACAAACAAATTTTGTGAGATGTCCACCCAATACAATGATGCATTAGCTATAATAATTTAAATAGATGACTGCAATATTGTAATGCTTCAGTATTATGACTATATTGCAATTAATTATAATAATAATGATTATTATTAAGTTATTAACTTTGATAAATTATGGATAATTAAGAATAATTTCATTCCATTAGTTAGTTTTGTGTATACATGCAACTGCAGATATAAAGGAAGCTCTTTATAGAAATATTTCACCTTGAATCCTAATTACATGTCAGTGGTGTACTTGAAATCTTTTGAATCAAGATGGAAACTGTTTCACTAAATAATTTGTAAGACACTTTGATTTTCCTATGAAGTTTTATGACAGCATTACATATAGTATGCCTCACTATAAAACATTATTATGTCAAGTTTGAAGAACCTTTCAGCTTTGAACTTCACTATCACTTAAAAATAGAATTAAAAAAGTATTTTAATATGACACTTCTCCTAGACTCATTTTCCTATCCCTATAAATATATTCAAAAGTGAAATATGTAATTTTTAAAGTAAAAAACCTAATTATTGAAGAATGTAGTATTCAATTGTAAGTTCATTTCAACAGGTCTTCTCAACCAAAATATGTGAAGTAACACTAGAGTAAATCTTAGAAGTGTATGGTATATAATGGAGAACTCAATTACATGGCATTTATCTTTTGAAGAACAAGACTCATCATGAATTTAAATATGATTTAGTTACATTCCATGCAGGAAAAGGCTTTTTAAAATATGCCAAAATATGCACTGAGCTTTATAGCACTCTTTCTAAATTCCAAAATTTTTTGAATTATATAATGCCCTCAAATGATCCCCATTATCTTGCCCTAATTTCTGAGCATGTTCTATCTCTGTAATGATTTTCAGGAGCAAAGGTCAAAACCAAAGTCCATGGGCTGAGAAACATAAATGCAAACTTCCAGGCTTCTGCATATAGTGTTTTTTCCCATTGTTTCTCTGCATTTCTACATTATGAATCAGAATCAGTCCCAGCCTCTGCCTTCACTCAGTCTTAAGCCCAGGAGAAAAGCATTCATTCAGAAAATAATGCTGTCAATGATTTTTGAACTAAACAGTATGAAAGAAGACTAAACACAATTCATCTGTGGTGCAGAGCCTTTCATCTTTAATTTGCCAGTCTTAATCTAATGAAACTTGGTGATGCCTCACAGTCAGTACTGTCTGATGAGTTTTTGTTGACCTATGAGAAATGAATAAATGGTCTATTTTAGTTGCTTCTAGTCAGGATTTACTGATGTAGAAAAAGGTACTAAAACTTCACTGGCAGCCCTCAATGAAAAGATAAGGAGCACTAGGTATTTAGAAAAAGGAATCTGCTGTGGCCCTCAATAATGCTTCCAGGCAGAGTTTGATATATACTATTAGGGTTTGTGCTGGTCTTATTTTTTTGGTGCTGTTGCTGCGTATAGATGGAACACTTGCTCAGAGGACTTTCACAAATACTAATACTATTTTTTTTAAAATGGTATCAATGTATAGGGATTCTTGATCTTATCAGACAAGTGATTAGTAAATATAATGATATAAAGGCTTTCATAAATAGTTAATTAAAGTAGGCCTTGTAGAAGGTCCAAACAGGTGGACTGTCTGGAACGAATGCGCTTACAAGATTAAGATGACAATGTGAGAGTAATATTGCTAGTATAGTATAAATAAATATATATGTATATATATATGGAAGGAAAATAAGGGAAATCTACTTATTGGCTACAGGGTGAGCCAGTGCCCTATACTAAACCCTATTTTCAAACAGCCATTTGGCAATGCAAGTGATTTTATACCAATATATAAAATGAGAGTAAAAAATTTAAGTAGGTTTTGTATTAGAAAAGGAAGTCTGTTTACCATTGTGACAATCTCTTGCCATTTCCATAGTATAAGCAATCAATAATTTTAGACTTCAGTTCTCCTGTTCATCACTATTTTTCAAAAGCAAAGAAATTATTAGGGAAAGTTTTATTTAAAAAAAATATTAAATTTTGTGTCAACAGCTTATAAACAGTTTCAGATTTAGAGGCCCATGGCTGTTTTTGGGAGAGATGAGTCACTATGGTACTCCCATTGCCTTCGTCCCGCACTAGAGCTATTCACCACAGCAAATGCACCTCTGAGCTCGTGTGAAGTTTAGAACTGCAAACTGTGCAGCCATCCTGACTTCAAAATAGGGCTCTGGAAGAGTTCCAGCACAGGTACTGTACTGTAGGGAAAGGCAATTAATTAGTTGGATTTGCCTATTAACAAAAGTAAAAGGTTTAATTCTCTGCTATAATTTTATTAATTTGTCTGATCAGTTCAGTGCCTGAGAACTTTTTTTAACTCTTTAAGAAGGTTAAATTTCTCTAAGTGCTTCATGCAAGTGTTAGTCACTCTACTTCTGGGTTTAGGCTGTTATCTGAATAGTTCTGGATGTGAATAAAAGGAATTCATAACTTTGTGATACATTTTTTTCACCTACTCATTGATAAGTATACATGCTGAGGATATCATAGGCCATCTTCAAAATTCTTACTAACAGAGAAACTCTGTACCTAAGCCTGTAATCTCCACTACTGAGCTATCAGACATCAAAGTGACCACAGATAGGAAAGCTGAAATTCCTCCAGTGGTAGGACAAGAATATTGTTCATAGAACTGCAGTTTTAGAGGCTCTGTAAAAATATTCATTTTTACCTGCTGGTTAGAAAATTCACACAGGAATTAGAAGATACAGACTCTGGTCTTTAATTAATGATCAGACATCAAAATTAAAAGTAGAAAACCATAAAGAAGTAAAGATAGGAGACATTCTCAACAAAATTACCTTGTTATTCTAAGGTTAAAGCACCTGCTTCACATAAACTCATTTGATTAATTTTTCTCTTTTTTGATTGGTGGGAATAAAAGACTGCAAATTAGTAAACTCTTTAATAAAAGAAAATTATATTCTCACTTTCGTTAACTCTTAGAGTTAATTCTTGCACTTTCATTTCTACCACTATATTTTCTTTATAAAAATACTGAACACTTTGCTTTGTTTTTGTTAAAAAGACATCTATGCACAAACAAACCACTTTTCTGTATATAGAGAGAGGCTTTCCTCATCAAAACAAAACAGATGGAAACAGTTATTTTTTTTTAGATTGCAGCAACTCTTATGTAATTTTTCAAGTTCCATATTCGAAACAGAAAATAAATTATTTTTGCAGGCCTAATTATGACCCCCCCTCCAACCAATAACCCTCCAACATTATTCTGAATATGTTTCTGTCTTCTTTATGCTTGCAATTTTTATATAATTATTAATAGGAATAGGAATTTAAAGGTTTATTCATATGAGAACTGTGTTTTCATGGTCCTCAAAATTACCTGAAGAGTCTCTGTCAGAAAATTGGTACAAAGAATCACTACAGGTCTAGTTATGCATTAATACACTGTAGTACTTTACAGCATGAACTGGGTCATCGCAAGGGATTGTATTACAATTACAAGATTTTCCTTCTCTTCTTGTACCCTCTGATGTTTAAATATATAGCAAAACCAAAATTGAGTGCCTTGTCTACTATAACATGTTTTAGCTTAATTATAGAAAACAGTGATTTGCAGAACTGGTCTTCTAATAGTTGATGTTACTTATGCAATAATACAAAATTTATTACAGGAAGACTTAACAATGTTCCTGTTTACAGGAAGACTAATTAGTGGTTTCCTAATTAGCCATCCTAAAAGACCAACAGTGTTACCATTACCAATCTGTCTTGTCTTGGACTAGTTCAAGTCGCTGTGTGGCAGGATAGTCCAACCCTGACCAGACCCAAGAACCAATCAAGCTATTAATCAAGCTAGCGTGCAAGATCAGCTGCTGGAGCCAGGGTGTTATCTTGGTGTTAACTATGCTAAAACCATTCTGGTTCATCAAACTTTGAATACGCACCTTGCTTTTTGAAGTCTGATTTGACATATAAGCTGGTAGCTGGCCTCTAAATGTGTGACTAGCAGTCAGTCACCTTATACTATAAAAAGTCCAGTCCCCTCTCATGCAGTCAGGTTCTTCTGACTTAACCCTTCTTGGGGTGTCTGTGTGAAGATTCCTCCCGTGGCTGAGGATGCCCTCCAAGGTTACTTGTCGAGGTTGAGAGAAAGAGATGTCCCCACAACCGTTGGTATAGGTGAGTTACATCAGATCTCTACTTAATAATTATTTCTTTTTGCTAGCTTTAGTATAATTGTTTTAATGTTTATGTTGTGTAGCAAATAGTTCTGATTAAGGCTTTTATCTGATCATTTGCATAAAATAAATATTCATTTTATATAAATATTCTCGTTTTGCCATCATTAAAATCTGTGGGACAGCGTGGTTTAATAACTCTATAATTCCTTTAAATTTAAACAGTTAACACAGTCTGAGGCTAAGATAGTATGGAGTCACACCTAAATCCTTTCCTGAGAAGGAGTTTAGAAAGCAAGGGAGTCCTTGCACCTGGAGACTCACTGGCATGGCTTTGCATTTTAAAACTTTGTCTAAGCCTTCCACTCTCCTGTGACACCCTGTTGACACTCTGTTGTGCTGATTAACTTTATCCATATTGTATTTACTATTCCATGGTTAAAGTATTCAGTTGGATATTCTGTTTCATCAGCCATAATATATTAAAGGTTATGAGCAAGTGGGATTTTTTTACCAGACTTCAGTGTCCAGGACTCAATTAATGAATTTGTATTTTTAAAAGTTTGACCCCAAGCCATAAAGAGAAATACAGAAAGTTCAATCAAATCTCCTGTAATGGAATAATCCTGATGGGCAATTAAACACCACACAACCACTCACTAAGTCTAGTCCCCAAAGAAAGGGGGAACGAATTGAAAGCATAAAAGTGAGAATACTTGTGGGTTGAGATAAAGACAATTTAATATGTAAAGCAAAAGCCACATGAAAGCAAAGCAAAACACAGAATTTGTTCACCAGTTCCCATGGGCTGGCAGGTGTTCAACCATCCCCAGGACAGCTGGACTCCATCATGCATGACAGTTATGTGGAAAGATAAATGCCATCTCTTCAAATGTCCCCACATTCCTTCTTTCCCCAGCTTTATATACAGACAATGATGACACATGGTATGGAATATCCTTTGGGTCAGCTGGAGTCAGCAGGCCTGACTGCATGCCCTCCCAGCTCCATGTGCACCCCCAACCTCCTCACTAGTGGGCTGGGACGTGAGAAGCAGAAAAGTCCTTGACTCTGTGTAAGCGCTTCTCAGCAATAGCAAAAACACTCCTGTGTTATCGGCTGTCTCCAGCACAAATACCAAATATAGCCCCTTACAAGCTGCTATGAAGAAATGTAGTGCTATCCCAACCAAAATCAATACGTCTCCCAATATTTTCTGAATTGTAAACTATACTTGAAATACCTCTTATTTTGTTGGGGTTTGTGTGGTTTTGGGTTTTTTCCCTCTGAGCAGTATACAGATGTCACTGTTACAGTATGTTTGGTGTATTGCCTAAATATTTTTATATCTGAAATGTAGTGTATTATTTTCTCATCTTTATCTCCTTATGTTGTATCTCCGTTGTGAACTGTAGTAGATTGGTGCTGGCCAGGAACAAAAGACCTACACATCTGCTTGCTCACTCACCCTGCAGCAGGATGGGGAAGAGAACTGGTATGTGAAGTAAAAGATGAGTTATTAAATGAAGGAAAAAGGAGCAATGAAAAAAATTCAAACAAATAAGCAATGCACAGGTAACCACTCACTATCTCCTACAGGCAAGTCAGTACACAGACAGTTTCCTCCAATCAGCAGTTACTTTTGAAAAATCAAACTCACAATTTTTATTGTGGAGCATGATGTCCTGTGGTGCAGGCTATCTCCTCAGTCAGTTTGGTTTAACTGTTCAGGCTATGTCCCCTCCCAAGATTTTACCCACCACCAGTGAGGGCGAGGGACAGCCGCAACAAAAGCCTTCAATTCTGTGCAAGCATCTTGCAGCAGTAGCCAAAACACTGCCATGTTACCAACACTATTCTGGTAACAAATCTAAACCCCAGCACTATATCGGCTGCTAAGAGGAAAGCTGACTGACATCTCAGCCATACTGAGCACAAGAGTAATAGATCCTGAAAAGCTTTTGATACCTTAAATTCTACTGGTTACATAGAAGTGGTCACAACAGTCTCTATTTTTCCTTCCTTATTATTGGACACTTACGATTCTTTTCACAAGAAATGCTATGAAATAGCATGAACTCCTGCAGATAAAGCTATCTTTGTATTGTCCTTAGCAGTAACACTCTAAGATATCTGGTCACATGTCCAGTGACCATACTGAAGACCTTTGCCTATGTTTTTCACCAGTTATGTTTACACTTAAACACAGATCTCAACTTAAAGCTTCACAGTATACATCACAGAGGCAAAACAAAGTAGCTGGAGCAAGGATTTAAAGTGCATTAAAAAATTAATATAAGGAGAATTAATTTTCCAGTTCAGTTGCTGAAAAGATTAAAGAGCATGGAAGTAGAAAAAAACCCCAACAACAACAATAAAAGCAACAAAAACTCCAAAACAAACAAACAAACAGAAAACCCCACAAAAACCACCAAAACCCAAACCACAAACCCCAGCATTTTATTTTAACATAATTTTTTTTGTTGTTCTTTTTTATTCTTATAGAAAAAATGGTCCTAAAAGGAATCATATGGAATGACTGAAATATCTTTCTTTCAATTATTTAGAGAAAATAAGGTAATCAAAATTAATAATACACCATATTCCTTCATCTGGGATATTGCCTTGATGCCTAGCTGCCCAGCATTAAAACACCTCACCACAATGTCTCACACCCCAGGTTGAAATGTACTAATGTCAGTTGCCATTTTTTACATAATTTAAAATACTATTTAGTGATCTTGGAAGAATGAGTCTAAACCAGTGGTCCTGACACATATCAGAAAAACTTGAAGTCCAAGTTTGACCTAAAGAAAAAGCTGATTTTTCCATTTCTTTGAAGAGTTTTGTATTTGACAAGAAAAAATTTTTTTCCTGCGTAGTCATGACTTTAGAGACAGCTTGGGTACTTCCCTTTTTTGAAGCTGGAGAGAGATCAGGCATGTAACCTTTTTTGTTAGACTTTCCTTCAGAGATTTCTAGAATTTCCAGATTAATTGTTTTAATGCAAACCAGAAGCATTCACAGTTACCTCCTACCCATTGTTTAAAGCACTCTTTAAGGGAAAAAGGATAGAATTAGCTAGAGTCAGCTAGAGAAGAGAATTGGATAAATTTCAATCTCCAGAATAAGCATGTTCAATTTTTGAATCCAGATTTAAAAATGAACAGTGAAGTTTAATGCACTGATGATGAATTCTTTTAGTCAAAAAAACATTTTGTTGAAAAAACTGATAAATAAATCACTTAGCTGTTCAGAACTGATGAAAGTTCTGAAGAATGAGCATTCATCACTTACTTGACTGATTGCCTTCATGCCTTTAGAGAAGAGAATTGTTATTTTTCCTGAGTGAGTTTTATACATATATATATATGTTGTTACGTCCATATGGAAAACTATTATGGATTACGAAGGGCAAGATTGCAGTATTTCCTTTTTTTTTCAGACAAATATATTTTGAGGAGGTTTTGTTGGTTTGAGGTGGGTTTTATTTTGTTTTAATCATTGAATTTGTAAGGGAATTTGTTTTGGATTGAACATTAATAGCAATTATTCCAGTGTTATTTTGATTAAGTGTTTTTTTTCAGTGCTATTATTAGTGTGTCATATCAATATACATCTGTTTTTATTTTTTATTTTCATATTTATGTATATATTTATCCTTCTTTTTTACTCTCCTTTACAGAGA
This sequence comes from Pseudotriccus pelzelni, assembly GCA_035584735.1. Classification (NCBI taxonomy): domain Eukaryota; kingdom Metazoa; phylum Chordata; class Aves; order Passeriformes; family Tyrannidae; genus Pseudotriccus; species Pseudotriccus pelzelni. The sequence continues at coordinate 16,940,403 of JAWMRA010000041.1, read as the reverse complement.
TATTTTATTAGGCATTTTAATAGTTTTCTGCAGTTCCTTTCCTTCACGTGGAGTCTTCCAAGACGTTTTGTGTTTTATTTTCAACTTTTCTCTCTTTGTGTTGTAAAATTCAAATTATTCCAGTTATAAAGAAACACTGGTCATATCTTATGGGCTGACACTTTGTTGAGCTTGAGGTGCATAGTGCATAAAGTTAAATTGCTTTTCAAAAAACTACACATCTAACCTTAAGTTAGTGACTATATGTGATAAACATCAACATTTTAAAATTTTTTTATATCTTAAATTTTATTAATCCAATCATGGGTAAAAACTCACTAAAATTAAAGCAATAATTGATTTCCTTAATTGCAAAAATCAGTCGCTTGCAAAAGATATCTTCACCACCTCAATTGCAAAATGGAGCAATGAAGATCATGTAGGACAGAATAACTGTAAATATATCTAGAATAAAAACAGAGGAAAACAGAGGATTTTGGTGAGAAAATCTGAAACCTATTTTCATTTTTGCCTTTTTTTTTCTTTCATTGGCAAACATACTATTGACAATTCAAGAGAAACAAGAAGAAAGAAAAGACAGACAATTTATTTCTCTTTCAGGTTCCCTAAATTGTTTTTTCACTATCTTGAGATACTTATGGGTGTTTTGGATTCACATTTTCTTTCCTATGACTTCCTTCCCGCTTCTGGTGACATGATAGAATTAGTGATTTAGTCTTTTTCTGCCTCAATGCTTCAGTCTTTCTTAACTTAGGCAGGTTTTTCTTATCTTGTCACATGAGAGTCCTTGTACCCTATTTCACAAGACAAAGCATCAGTAAAAAAATAAAGAAACAAATTACTAATTATATGCCTGTAGTTTCATCAGGCTTTCATGATTTTACTATAAAGTAAAAGACTAAAGTACCATTACCAAGAAAATATCAGAAGTACCTTTATCAACAACCTCAAAATGATAATTTCTTACAGGCACAGCTCTCCTAGCTACAGCAAACAGAGAAAGAGTTGTTGTCAGAAATGCAGAAAACAGTTACTCTGTGAGTGTAAATGTACAGACAGATATATCACCATTTCATCAGTTTCTTAAGAAGGCAAAAGTCTTAGGCAATGCTGCCTTTCAATGCTACTTGAAAAATTGGGACGTGAAAGGATCTTTTTTTCATTTCTTCATCCCCCTGGATTCTATTCTCTTCTTAGTGATAATCTGTTTTTGAGCCAAGAACTTTGTGTTCAAACCAAACAGCAAACTCTCAGAACTCTGCTGTGCCTCTTCACAAGTGCAAATCCTGTAAAGCTGACAAATGAACTTCTCAAGGCATTGTTTCAGAATGATTGCTGCCTTGGGGTTGACTCACTACATAATGCCATGGACTGCTCAAGATGACACCAAGAAAAGATGAGAAAAAAATTAAATCTGGAGATGAAATAACTGACTGATTTAGTCTCTGTTTACTTTTAGAAGAAATTACTGTTGAAAAGAATTCAGTCCATCCTTGCAGATATGCATACACATCTTCAGACAAGTGATTGCTACACGAGTGAGTGGTTCCTCTCTTTTTCTGCTTTTACAGTGAAGTCGGGGATTTGTTATAGAAATCATAGTATTTAGATATACTAACATAATATATGATGATTATACAAAGTACATAGAGAAGCAACACTTTCTATGAACAAAATGACAAACTACATCTGTGCTACACAGACTCACTCTTCTCTGATGTTGTAGAACATAATTATGAAAATATGTTTGGCCAAATTCTGTAATACCTTCTGCTACATTTCCTTTTCCAAATAACATATATTCCTGTTGTAAATAAACAGAATTTTGGGAACAAGTAAAGACTAAATTAAAGAGGTTACAGAACACAGAAGATTTAGAGGTTAGAATTGCAGAATGGCTCGAAGAACAGATGAATAAAAGACACAACTTTAAATGTTCTAATTTTTATCCGAACTGTACTTTAAAAATTGGAATTCAATATAGACAAAATAAATTTGATTGGAGACAATGAAACCTGTATTTATTTTTTCAATAACTTATCTGTTTAATTTTTCTTGAATAATCAGGAAAAAAAATTGGGAAAAGGAGCATAACCTGTAATGTTGAGCAACAATAAAATACATTTTTCATGTGGAATAACAAGGTAGACATTATCATATTGGGCATTTGTAGCTATTCAGAGAAGTAAATTAACTGGATCACAGTTGTCTTCACTGAAATTTGCTTACCATTTGATGGAAAGCTGCTGCTCAAGTAGTTTGTCTGGCCAAATCAGATGTGCTAAAATCAGTTCTTCTCTAAAGAAGAGAAGCATTCTAATTTTGACAAGACGCTAGAATTAGCAGAACTTTTAAAAACATCTGTCTTCAATCAGAGAGACTTCTTAATTCAGTCACCACTATGAACTACAAATGAGTAGAAAAGTTAAAAAAATATTTAATAAAATATAACACATTGATATTAATTGAGCAATGAATATTTCCCTATAATCTCCTTGACAACCATCTTACAGAAAGTGTGTTTAAAAGACTGATTAGGTCACACGTTCTGGAGGTATTCCAGAATTTGCATTCACTTTTTCCCTTAAGAAAATCCACACACATTCTAAGTTATTGACAGTGTTTTCTGTTTCCAAAATATTGCTTTCCCTAGTATCTTACAAGAATTGCAAGCAAAATCTATTGAAAAATGTATTTACCACATTTTTTTTTCATTTCTGAAGGGAAAGAAAATATATCAATTTTATTTGTCTTTTACCTAATTTATACATTTCTTTTTTATTTCATGCTGTTAATCACCAAGCCAACATTTTCCTTTCAGTGGCAATATATATCTCCATTATACTTTACTTGGAGGCCCCTCCAATGGCAGCATGACTCTCTGGCATATTGGACAATTTCCCTGGTTTGGTGTCACTAAAAAACTCTCTAAGGGTACACTCTGCCCTATCATTTAAATCATGTTGAAGAGGACTGGACCCTCTATTGACACCTAGATCATACCAGTAGTAACTGGCCTCCAGCTAGACTTTATGTCACTGATCACTATTCTCTGAGCCTGGACATTCCTCCAGTTTTCAGCCTACATCTCTGCTTTTTCACCCAGCCCATGCATCAGGAGCTGCTTTATGAGTACCTTATGAGACACTTTTGAAATGCTTAGTGAAGTCTAGATGGGTAATATCAACTGCATTTAGGCAGTTATGTTATCACAGTAGTTTATTAAGTTAGCCAAGCATGGCTTTCCCCTTTGGGATTCCATGATGACTTCTCCCACTCATCTTCCTGTCCTCCACGTGCCTGGAAATTACTTTTTTTTTCTCAGTCTTCCTTTGCTGCTTATATACTTACAGAAGCCCTGCAGGCATTTACATTTCTATTTATTTTAACTTGGTCACTGATGTCCAGAGCTGCCATATTTAACCTCTGAATTCAGTGACACTGAATCCTAGAGAAATCCTTTTTTTACACTAGAGTGTTATGGATATATTTTCTGGGCATTTAAACCAGTATTTTAATTAAGTTTTTATAGAGCTGATTGGACCAATACCTAACTTATTCCCAGCTTCCTGAAGAAAGTGAAAACTTAGCATCCTTCTATGTTGTCTGAATGCCCCTTGTATGTCCTATATTTTCTGAAAGGTGTAATCAGTGTAGGTTCCATGGCAGTGTCACCATTTTTTTCATTCAAAAACTAAATAGTTAGTTCACTAACTAACTAAAGTTTATTAAACAGCTTAATTTAATTAATAAAAATATTATTTAAACATCTTGCTTTCAAATGATTCTTTTGTTTTAGTATGTTCTGTTCATATGTATGATTCTGTTCAATGTATGATTTAAATCATTACTTTGTAGAAAATAATGATGAGAAACCCACTCAGCTACTGAAGCAGAAACTAAACCCCAAGTGTATTCTCTTCATCTGAATGGCAGTTTAGTAATCTGCAGCCTAGAGAGTCCACGCATGCATATTCTCTCCTTTGTCTTCTTCCTGTCTTTGGTCCAACAGTCTTTCATTATTGCATGAAAAATGGAACAGTTTCAAGAGAAAAAACTTCTGATGCCCTTGATCTGTGTATGTATCCCTCAGGCAGAAAAAGACATTTTAACTGTACCTCACATGAGTATTCAGCTAACCACTAAGTGATTAAGCTGGGAATAGAAAGGCACCTTCTAAACTAAAGGAATTTTATAACGCTGTAAAATATTATTTAAGTATCTGAAAGAAGAAAGGTTCTGAGTGTTATGCTTTTGGAAGGCATTTAGAGGTACAAATCCCATAGTGGGAAAGTATTTCTGCAGAAGATGGACCTTAGACACAGCAGACAGAAGGTCATACCTGTGTCCTCAGATAAGACCTCTTTGCCTTTAGCGCGACACCTTCTTCTCACCATGCAGTGCTTCCCAAGCATTTCTTAGGGATGGACATTAAAAACCAAATCCAGATAATGGACTATATTTTAAGGATCAAAATGAAAATTTAAGTATTATAAACACTGAAATATATATTTCTATTTGAAATAGGTTATGGGTATGACTTGCTGCAACCTTTCCCCTGCTTCTAGCTTTCCTGGAATATTTTAAAGCATATATCTAGGCAATAAATTTTGAAACTTACCAAGTGGGCCATCCAAAGCAAAATTTTAAACCCAAATATTTTATATGAGTTTTAGGTTGGTCTCAGTTAGACAGTTGTTCTAGAAAGGACTCTTCAATTCAGCATGTCATTATTTCTCATTTTGAATGTCATATAATGTTTTATTTCTCAGATGTTAATAAATAAGTGATCTGTTATTTTCCTGGCATTATTGCATTAACTTTGATGGAACTACTTAACCTAACACTATTTTGGACATTCTTCTAGAATTTATCCATGATAAATGTTAACTAAACAGTTACAAAATATCTCCAAAAATGTTACACACTGTGATGTCTGTGAAATTAGACAGCAGATTGGCATCAATCTAATAATCATTCAGGATCATATGGTTCCTTTGTGGTCTTCATAACTGTCATACTTTCCTTTAATTACAGTAATATATTTTCATTAAGGATGAAGGTCTTGGGATCTGCAAACAGACTTCAAGTCTTTGAGGTATAGCATCAGATTCTCATATTGCTCAATTCAGTTGCATCTGGTCACTGACAGTTGGACCCAGACTCTTTGCTATCGATAATTGACTTTGACAGCATTGAAATGAAGGGACAGGATGCAAGCAATCATCTTCTGTCATTGCTCCTGAAATGTACAAATCTCAAGAAGCTCGACAAGTCCAAGTGCAAGGTCCTGCATCTGTCTCAGGGGAATCCCAAGCACAAATACTGGCCTGGCAGAGAGTGGATTGATAGCAGCCCTGAGACAGACTTGGGTGTGTTGATTGACAAGAAGCTCAATACATCCTGGTGACCTGTGCTTGTGGCCCAGAAAGCCAGTCATCCAGCTCTGGGGCCCCCAACACAAGAAAGCTATAGACCTGTTGGAATGAGTCCAGAGAAGAGTGACCAATTTGATCACAGGGCTGAGTCCAACCCCTGTGAACATGCCCAGGGAAAAGGAGGGGGGAAGAAGGACCAGGACTGATTTCTCCGATGGCCGTGCTCCTTGCACTGGGCATCCCAAGGCTGGCCGTGCCTGTGGAGCGCAGGCCTGGGCTGTGTCTGGACTCTGGTCCACATGAGTTAATAACGTGGGGGGGAGGTTATGCTTGTGTTTCCACAGATAACGGCCCTCAATGGATTCCTGCACGGAGTGTGTGTCCTATCTTGGATGCTGTTAAAGGTAACTGCGTGGATTGTCCCCCAGCCACAACAGAACACGTGGGTGACACTGGCAAATACGACACACCAGGACACCCTCTGCCTTTCTGTGGTGAACCCTGAGAATCCCTTTTCTACCTGTTTGCTGGGACTACCTTTAGATAAATGGCCAAGTCTGATGGCTCCGGGACCCTGCAACAGTTCTGCACCAAAGAAAAATGTTGACAACTGGGTTAGCATCTATGCATATCTCACACAAGTTACACAGGAACCTCAAGAATTACAGTTGCTAGAGTCAGTAATGATGGACGCTTGCGTTATGTTTAATTATACTTGTAATAACTTGAGAAAAGGACGGAATATTAATGCAATGTTGCCTGTATATAGAAATGCAACAGTGTGGTGTAATTATACATCTAGCACCGTTTCACGATCTTTTAATGTACCTGTTTCCTTGCCTTATGGAGTTTTTTCTTGTTTGTGGAGATAGGGCTCGGGGCGGCCTTCCATCAAAACTTAATGGTGGACCATGCAGCTTGGGGAGATTTACTCTGCTGACTCCTAATCTTACCACAATTTATAGCAAAAGGTGAGAAAAATGTGGTATTTATCAATTCACAAACCAATACGATGACCTGGGGACCTGGAGAAATCATTGCAGCATCAGCATTGGTACCTGGTGTTGCTGCAGCGGCAGCAGCTGACAAATTTGGGATGTTGACTGAGTAGGTAAACTAATGCTACTTCTATTGCTTCAAGTGGCTTGTTACCTGATATTTATAGTGTCAGATATGCCACACTGCAAAACAGAGCTGCACTGGACTTTTTATTGTTAGTTCAGGGACATGAATGCCAAGATTTTGATGGGAGGTGTTGCATGAATTTATCAGATCATAGTCTAGCTAGCATTCGAAAGTTAAAAACAAGAATCAAGAAATTACAGATTGATGATGGTTGGGAAAGGCTAGATAATCTATTTAGTGGATGGGGACTATCAGGATGGCTTCTGTCTCTTATCCAGCCAGGGGCATTTTGTGTTGCTTGTTGTTGTAGCTGTGCTACTTATGTTGCCATGTCTTGTGTCTCTCCCACATAGGGCCCTGCAGAGGATGGCACAGGCAATTTTTGTGGCACAAATACCAAAAGGGTGAACTGTGGAGGTTAGCAGCGGGTCTGCTGAACCTCCGGTGGAGGATATAGACTTGGATGCTTTACAGCCATTTCCCTGAAAGAGTCAGAAAAAGCTGTGAGAAAGTTTTGAAAAGGTGTCAGGACTGATCAATGGGGCAAGAGGTGAAGTAAAGCATAAATGTCCAATTGTGTGCTGCGTTAATAATAGACTATAGATAAAATGCTATTTATAGAAGGGTATATAAAATTTTACTCTAGAAGGTGTATAAATAAGGGCTGAGCCAGAGCAATAAAGCAGTCTGACTGTCTGTCTGACCCTGGAACATCGCACTATACCTGAGTCTTAACATTTGGCCATCTCTACTAGAACAATCAGACGCTGCTGAAGCCACCCCAAATCCAAAAACAATCACAGCCACTAATGCCAGGGCCTTGGAACCAGACTCTCAGCAGCAAAACTCCTTTGGATGAAACAGTTTCCCAGGTTTTACATTGTCCCTGTTTCTCTATTTTAGTTGGGGAGGGTTTGCCACTTGACTTCTTTGTTCTCCCAGACCATGTGGGGAATCCATGCCAGGTGTTCTCAACAGGGAGTTCCTGTTTGGTCTCTCTGTGGGTTAGCCATTTCCTCTGTATTTGTGTGTTCTATTGCCAGGCTTTTTTGCTTTCCTGACTAAAGCTCTGACTCCCACTTCTGGTTTCTCCTGCTGCTGCCACAAAGGGAAGGGAAGGGCATCCAGTGGGGAGAGACGCAGGACAGGTTGTCATCCCAGAGTTCTTCCTATCCTCTTCACTTCCCCAAGGCACAGCATAGCAGCCGGTAGTCAATGTCGGACACACAGCAACTACAGCTTTCACCATTAGACTGGGCTGCTTTATTCTTTTTCAGAAGGCAAGGAAAAAAGTCAAAAAAGTACAAGGAAACTTGACAGCGTCTCTGACCAATCTAATTGTTCTCTGAAACTCAGTAGCTGAGGGTGGTTTTGTGCTGCAGGTTATCACTTCCAGGAAGAGATCATTCCAGAAAGGAAAGACAGCTTCTGCCTTCTGACAGATGCCAAGTATTGCCACCAATTGCTCTGTCTGCTCCCCACAACAGCCCCCTACAAGAGCATGGACATCAGTGCACGTAGGCTTTGGAAGCCCTCTGGCAGACAAGCCCCCCAGGGTCCCTGGGGCAGGACACGGACACCACTCTTGCAGGACTCGGGGTGGTGGCAGGTCTCCTTCGGCGAGGACTTGCCAGAGCTGCTGACTTGGGGGCAGCCCCGGCCAAAGGGGTCAGAACAGCACTGGTGCCCTTGCTCACACATTCCTTCTCTGGGTCAAACGCCCGTGTTTAGGATGGCCAGGACTTGCAGCCAGAGCTTCTCCCAGGGATGCCCCACCAGCTTCTGTG
>JAWMRA010000041.1:16921831-16932013 GCA_035584735.1 Pseudotriccus pelzelni | reverse complement strand
ACAGGGGAGGAGGAGGTGGTCTTGACACAAGGACCCAGGGGATTGGTCAAGGGCAGCAATTTCCCAGGTAGCCAGTCTTGCAGGGGGCTACCAGCATCTCTCCAGAGGGAGAGATGTGTGCCCTTGGACGCAGGGGAAAGGTCACAACACCATCCCTCACACAAAGGATTCAAGGAGGATGTCTTTGGTTTCCTTCCACTCTCTGAATTCCTCTGCAGTCCTGAGCCTATCCCCAACAGTCTACTGCTACTAAGAAGGTCCTTTTTCTTGGAAAATTTAGAACGTCCACTTTCAATTACTATAACAACATTTATGGCTTTTAAAAGTGCAACGTTTGGAACTCTTTAATATTATTGATTTATAGAAGTTATTAAATAAAATATTTTTATTAACTTGAAATAAAGGTAATACTTGAATTCTCTGTTGGATTTTCAATGTGTTTCATCCTATTGGCTTATTTAGTAATCAGTGATTTAGGTTCGTCCGCACTGTAAAAAAAATAGTAACTGCAAATGGTAACCCTGGCTCTAAAGAGCTCATGGCAACTAGACAAGCTAGGTGGTCAGGTTAGAGAAATGGCTGTGGTGGCACACAGGGTGACTGCAAAATGGACTGGCCAGGAAATAACGTCCGCTTAGCCATTGTCCATGTTTACTGTAATGGCCATGAACATTTAATTCCTTTTTTAAAATATTTAAACTATTACAGATAGCTCCTGTGTTTAGTAACACTCCATCTCTCAGTCTTTTAAAATGTTATAGTAACCCAAAATCTATCAAAAAGTCATATCACCCATAGTTATTACTGTAATTATTACTACTACCAATTATTTATTATCTGTTATGGTGGAAATGAATTAGAGTTTAGAGTAGCCTGCTTATATGTGGTAACCAGATGTGAGTTTTAGCCCATGTAAAGAATCACACATTTATGCTCACCTAGTTTTAAAAAGTAGAAAATGCTAATAGTCCCATCTATTTTGGGGTTTTTTTTTAGTTGTAACTAATGTCAGCAACTATAAAGCTTTTATTAAATTCCATTGTTTCTTTATGTAAAATATGCTGTTTCATTACACATACACATAGAAATTTCCCTTACTTAAAAATATAGATGAAACTGCCCAGGAAACTTGCGTTAGTACATTAGTTTTTATTATGAGTCCACTTTTGTGCTCACAAATTAAGCAACTTAATTTAGAAAATACTAAATCCTGTGTAAGACCAAGAGCTATGATGAAGGAAAGGGATATTTTTTGTGTTCCCAGGAGGTGACAGAAAGTGCTATGTAAAATTTATGAATAAGCAAAAGAGTTTTGAGTCATTAGCTTACTATCTTGCTGTGGAGGAAAAGCTCAAGAGTAGGGGGGCTGCCACTACTCTAAAACTAAAAGATCTGAACAAAATGCTGTGGTTGGCTCTTTTCAACAATAGTCACTGTGGTGACTTACGAGAAACGTTCTCTACCATACTTGTCAGTATAGAGACAGTCACCTTTCCTGACCAGCACCACCTCCCCATTTTTGCATCTTGCCTTATGCTTTTTGCTACAAACACTTTTCAGAGGTCTGTAATAGCCTTACACAAAGTCTGCTGCTTCCCCTGCCTTCATTCAGAGGGATTTGTGGAGCAGGATTTCCAGAGGAACCATTTTTCCTCACTTTTTCTGGCTCTACAGACCTACAAAGAAGGATGTAACTTTTGAGGCAGCTTACCTAGACTCACTGACAGCTCTCTCCCTGGGGCCCAGTGAAGATAAGGATAAAGTGAACCACTTTTTTTTTATGTTTCAGAACACTGATCCTTCCTGAAGCAGAATAGGAAAGGATGCTGGCAAGATTTCTGACATTAAATTAGTGAACAACTACTGCCTCAAACAAGAGTAAAACTGTCAATTAGAAAGCCATCAGAAGGAACTCATCAGTGAAAAAGTGAACACAATTTCTTGTTGGATCAGAAGACCCCTCTTCAAAGGATGCTGGTCCTTGATTGTCTTTCAACAAAGACACAGTCTGTGGAATGCTCCTGCAAAAGCAGCTTCAAATGAATAAGAAACAAACAGCCAAACAAACACTGACTCATAAGAAAAAACAGACTTCAAGTGGCTTCACAGAACCAATCAGAAGCAGTTCACACTTCTCCAGTATGAGGAAACATGCTCCAAGAATACACAGATAATGAATGAGAAAGAAACTACAAATAAAGATATTTTGTAGGAAATAAACAATGCAGAATGTGCTGGGTTTGGCTGGGATAGAGATAATTTTCTTAATAGTTGTTAGTATGGGGCTGTTTGGGATCTGAGCTGGGAACGGTGTTAATACCACAGGGATGTTTTTGCTATTGCTGAGCAGTGCTTTCACGGAGTCAGTGATTTTTCTGCCCCTCACCCCATGCCACCAGTGAGGAGGCTGGGGGTGCACAAGCAGTTGAGAGGGGACACAGCCAGGACAGCTGACCCAAACTGACTATACCATGTGACATTGTGATCAGCAATAAAAGCTGGGGGAAAAAGCTGAAAAGGGGTGGGGTGGGGACATTTGGAGTTATGGTCTTTTGTTTTCTGAAGTCACTATCACACACGACAGAGCCCTGCTTTCTTGGGGATGGTTCAACACACGTCTGCCCATGGGAGGTGGTGAATGAATTCCTTGTCCTGCTTTGCTGGTGTGCATGGCTGCTGTTTTACGTGTTAAACCCTCTTTATCTGAACTCATAAGTTTTCCCATTTTCACTCTTCTGGTTCCCTCCCCATCCCCAGGCTTAGCTCCTGGCTGAGATTAAGTGACCACACAGAAGCAGAGAAGGAAAACTTAACTTCAATGGAAATGTGATCTACTTAACAAAAGAAAAATCTACAGAAATTTCTGAAGTCAAGATGAGAAAAGAAACTCAAGATATATATATTTAGAATAGTTTTTAACATTAAATGATAAACCAAAAATAATTTCAGTTTGATATACCAAATTTTCAAAAAACTGTTTCTGCCTATGAATCTGCCACATGCATCTGAGATCATGGTAAAATCTAATTTGTTTTCACTATACTAGATATTCAGCTGTAATTACTATTTTTCCCCTGTGTTTGACTCTCTTTAGGCGTTTTTCAGCTACTGCACAGGCACAGTTAACTTAGTTAGCACTTGACTGAGAATATTATTAGAAGTAGATTCTAGATTATTTATTTCATTTATAACCAAAATGGAACAGTTACATGAACATTCACTTATTTATTTGGTATTCCACTTTTTGTGATATGCAGACATTCTTCTTGCATGCATCCATGTAGTGAGTCATCCATTGACTAAAATCTGAATAACATAAAATTTAATAGAAACTATAAAAATACATTTCAAAGAGGTCTTGGTAAATACAGTGTTCCATTAATTATTGTGTTTCTTTTTCTATAGGGGTGTATTAATTAAATCGATAGTACCATACATGCAGTCTCACAGATCTTATAAACCTATGGGTGACAAGTATGTATGACAAATCTATGCTATGACAAATATTTTTCAATATTTGTAGTTTTCAATAATACTGTAACCAAGAATGCTGTGCATCTGATTCCTAGTCTTCATTTATTGATGAGATGAGCTTTCAAAATGAAGTTTCCCTTCACAATTACTCTTCTTCAATATGATCCTCTGTATGCAAATCTAAATTTGCAAATTAGAAAATTGGTTATACTAGTGAAATAAAATATGCATGATTGATGCATCTAATAGTCTGTCTTTGTATTGTGCTGTGTTATAGTTACTTTTCATTCCCATCATTAATTAAAATATAGACAATAAGCCAGTCAGTGAAGAAGCAACAAATCATGGTAACAACCTTAATGCCTATCTATAGTGACACTCAAAATTAACAGTGGAGTTTTGACAGATAAGAGTTAACTTCAGAAGATCCTAAGTTATTTTTCTCATGTTTTCAAACTGAGTTTCACAGAAAATTGGTTTAGGAAGTATGAAGAAAACTAGTTTTAATGACATTTTTATATCAGACATTCTTATTTCCCAGAATCATTGTTCATTAATATCTGACCCTGCAACATGCTGAGTGTATTTGGTGATAAACAGAGCCTTTTAACTGTCAGAGAATTACAGAGAATAGCCACTTATAGGGCTCATTCTATGTTTCACAGGATCAGGTCCTAAATGAAGTTTTCAATTCATTGGTTCCACACCAGCGCATTTTTCCATTCAACATTTATTGAGAACATTTATTCATACGGAAAACAGTTGCACCATAGGATGTCATGCAGCTATAACAAATAGCAAATAGATTATTCAATTACTCTGTACCAGCAGAGACAGCAAAGTATGGCAAATATTAAGCAAGTTATTTGTTGCATATGCTTACTTGTTAAAACTTCAGCAGCATTCCAAATCCGTTAACCTTTCTTGTGTTTCCTTCTTGCTTCCAAAAAGGTTGGGTTTCTGACAAATTTGACATGGGCATGATAAATGAGTTACATTTGTAGACGTTGATTATAAGACCTGTTTAACTTGCTGTCCACCGTCGCTGTCACGCTAATAGATGGCTGGTAGCATAAATAAAGACAATTCCTGTAACTGAGTAGCAAATGTTGTTAATGACAAAGTGTATCACCTGAGACACTTGCAAGCCCTGCAGCACATATCTGGAGAAGAGCTATGTATGACAAAACCTATGTGATGTTTCAAGGAACACAAAATTGTATTTTTGTTGGGAAAGCAAATTTTCAAATCAATTCTGAATATACATCTGCCTTTTTTCATTGCTATAGAAAAATTGTACAGTTACCAAAAAATTGTTAAGTGATGGTTAAATGATGTGAAACCTACAGTAGGAATTTTATTTTTTTGAAAACTCTAGTGGATCACTAGTCACATTGCCAACATATTCTCTTTGTACAACAATAAGCAGAACTTTTCTCTGACCATACAAGCATTATTTCTAGATTAAAGCATAATCCATAAAGCAGTTATTCATGTAATTTCAATGGAATTACTTGGTGGTTTATATTTTATTACCTAGGGCTTTCAAGCCTACAGTAGTTCATTCTCCAAAGTCTCTTTGGTGGTTTTTAACAAAGCATTTTACTAATTTGTTGAGGCAGCAAAGCTTGTAGAAGCCTCCACTGTACCTTTTTCTGGAAAAAAATAAAAAGTAGAATGTAAGATTTGTGGGCTGCCAACCAGTCAGATTTGTGTCCAAGAGCATATTAAACAAACATTTTAAGGTAAATATGCAGCAAAAATATGCACAGTGGAGATAGATTTCCCGTCTTTTTAACTGTCCAGAAAAGCATCAGAGATCCACTTTAAAGAAAAAGGGGCAGAGATGAATTGTGAAAAAGACTTGGAAGACCCCCCATAGAAACTCATACTCTTTAACACTACCCATGAAACAGTCCTTATCACAGGGACACAGTAAGTTATTCAGATATGGCATGTCAGTGGTGTTCACTGAGAATTCATTAACATGGGACAGGTCAGCAGCTCATGACAATCATGGAAGAAGCTAGAATTTCATAAAATCATAGAATATCAGGTTGGAAGGGGACCTCAATGGTCATCTGCTCCAACCCTTCTTTGCAAAAATTCAGTATAGGCAACATGGTCCATCACGCTATTCAGCTGAATCTTGAAGTGTCCAAAGTTGGGGAGTCCAACATTTCTTTGGGGAGATTGATCCAATGACTGTTCTTGTTGTGAAAATTTTTCCTTGTGTCCAGTTGGAATCTCCCCAGGAATGACTTATACCTATTAGCCCTGGTCTTTGACATGTGATTGATTTTAAAAAGGGAGTCCCTATCTTCTTTGTACCCATCCACTGGAAATATCACAACTCTGTAATAAGGCAATCTTCCCAGTTCTCTCATCCAGTTCTCATATGACAGGCCTCCTTGTGGATCTTCTCTGAATCCTTTATAGCCTGTCCATACACGCTTTATATAGCAGGGACCAAAACTGTACACAATATTCCATGTGGGACTTCTGTTCATCCACAGTACTCCTCAACATAGAACAGAACTCCTTCTCCCTGTCTTTCCTGTCTGTCTTTATGATAGTCTATAGCCATTCATTGCAATCCTGCAGTCATGTGAGTTGTCCCGCTATGTTTTAGTTATTTCAGTGATATCGTAACTTTCTGACCAAAATTTCATAATGAAATTTCTAAGAAATGTTTAAGGAAGACATAGCATGAGGGATAAACACAAATAATGGATCATGCAGTGATAACAGTTCCTCTAAATGCATGTGCATATGAACATTGCTATCTGTATGAAAGTTAAGATAAGGCAAGAAGACTGACCTTTTTCCTATTTATTCATATGAAGAAAAAAAAGAATAACACCTGAGAACTATCAGAAGTATCCTCAGAATTTTTCTTATACATATATCCTCATAAGCTTATAATGACTATTCTTTGGTTTATTTGTCTTTCTCTATGTATCATCAGTATAGTCTCCAGTACATTAATGTTGGACTGTCCTTGACTCTTCAGGAAAGGAAGATATTGCTAAAATTATCATCAGTCATTTGAAAACAAAATAATCCCAGCAGATATTTATGCAATTTATTGAGCAATAACTGTGCATTTCTTATCCTGAAGCACTATAAGTTAGTATCTAAAACTGAGAGGTGGAAAAGTAAGGAGAAAGAAAAAAGAGTATGGGTTTGGGAATAGAAGGTGGAGATGAAGGGTGAGAAATATAATGAAGATAGAACAGTAATTTCCAGTTCAGCTATCCCTATTCAAACTGTCTACTAGTACAGGCACTCTTTGAAGTCAGTCTAGTCTCCTGTGTCTTTTCTGTGCTGTTGGACAGATGATAGATTTGCCACTGTGCCCTCACACCAACTGAATCCAGCTGGTTCTCTTTCCAAATGACCTCCTAGCTGTGCCTATTTGCTGTGTGTTTCTAGTCCCTTGATGTTCCATTTATTTAGTCCTGTCATCTTCTCCTAATGTAAAGCTTGTGCTCTCCTGGCAGGGGACGTCAGCATCAAAAATCTCATTCTCTAAAGCATGACCAGTTGAATTTGTACTACCAATGCCCTTGCAGATACAGTAAGTCCATTCTATTTGTTGCTCTAATTTTTTTTATGATCATGTGTGATTTGAGTATCATGATTAAGTAGGAGATTTTGTTAAAAATATTTATAACCAACATAGTCAGTAGCTCTGTGAAATGTTCTACTGGCTCTCATCACCAGATCTGTGTAGGTAGCAAAGACAAATGCAACTCCCTCCTCACTATTCAGGTCACAACAAATTCTCATAGATCAGCTCAGACTGGCTTTTTACATTTTCCGTTATGTGAGCTTCAGAGCAGGATTTTGGGATGAAGCTTTTTGGACCATGTTGTTTCAAAATCCTTTTAAAGGTACAAAATCTATTTGAAGCATTGAAGATGCAGTATTTTGTATTTAATTTTCCTGCTGATTTTTTTCAAAGTACACACATTGTGTCCTAAATCACTGAGACTCTATTAAACAGTTTATTGCTATTTTGCCATAAAGTCACGTTATGTTATGCCAATTTGCTGTGAAGAACAAAGGCAGTACCTTCTGGTAACCTGTGATTACTCCTGCAAATAGCAAAACAATATTCATTGATTCATTGTTTCCCACTTCGTTGATTTTTATAAAAGGAAGAGTGCAATGTTTTTCTACTACATCTCATTTGCCTCCAATTTCTTGGAGAAATTAAAAGCAAAAAATCTTATCCAATTAATTTTGCTTTATTTCTCAGTATTGGAGCTAGTCCTGTTTACTATCTGTATCAGCGATCTTTATGAGGGAATCGAGTGTACCCTCAGTCAATTTGCAGATGACACAAAGTTGGGCAGGAGAGTAGATCTGAGAGTAGGAAGGCTCTGAAGAGGAATTGTTTAAACGTGATTTACCCAAGCAAAACTGCCTCAGTAAACACACATGCAGACTACTGAAGTCCTAAAGTGAATGCTGTATTAAATTCAATATATGTCTGTAGTCTTATACATGACAAAGATAAATCTTAAAATAAAAAATATGGTTGAATCCAAATCAATTTAAGAAATTATAAGAACGATTTAGATCCAAGTGGATGTCTTAAAAATACTTCATGTACTTCAAGTAAAGATTAGATTGTCAGGAGGAGTGTGCTAACCCTGACAGAACCCCCTAGGAAGGCTGCAGCTGTCCAGGTCTCTGGCTGCACAGAGTGTCTGACCTGGCGTTAGTACCAGAGGACAGTGTGAACGAAGCCTGCATACGATGTGAGCAGTCAATGATTTGCTGTGCTTAGTGGCAGAGCTCAAGGAAGAAGCAGAGAGTCTAAGAAGTATTAGGCAGAGTGAAAAGGAAATGGATTGGTGGAGTCTGTACCTTTTTGACCCCAATGGAAGTCCTTCAGGAGATGGTGATGACCTGACCCTGCTGCCTTCAGGCAGATGGAGCAAACCAAGTAGATTTGGGAGAAAGGAAACAGGTGCCCAATCGAAGAGGTAAAAGAATCCCCTCTTGCCCTCATCACCTCCCCAGGTGTCTGTAAAGAACAGGCCTCAGGCCCAGAGAATCAGGTAAAGCACGGTCAAGAAGAGGATCTGTCTGGAGGGTCTCCCAGTTGCACTCCATCTACAAGATGGATCACAACCACAGCTTTAAAGAAAAAGAGAAGGGCAGTTGTAGTAAGTGACTCCCTTCTGAGAGGAACTGAAGGGTCTTTATGTGCACTGGACCCAGCCCACAGGGAAGTCTGCTGCCTTCTCAGGGCCTGGGTGAGGGATATTAGTAGGAGACTCTCTGAATAATCAGGCAGAAGAGGCAATCTAGGAGATTCCTAGAGCATATGGAGGATAATTTCCTGTTGCAGCTGATAAATGAACCTATCAAGGGTGGGGCCCCATTAGACCTGCTGTTTACAAACTGAGAGGGGCTGGTGGGAGATGTGGTGGTCAGAGGCTGTCTGGGGCACAGTAACCATGAAATAATAGAGTTTTCAATACTCAGTGAAGTAATGAAGCACGTCAACAAAAGTGCGACCCTGGACTTCTGGAGGGCAGATTTTGGCCTACTCAGAAGGTTGGTTCAGACCTTGGGAAACAGCCCTTAAAAACAAATGGATCTGGGAGGGATGGACATGCTTCAAGAAGGAAGTCTTGAATGCACAGGAGCAGGCTGTCCCAGTGTGCCAAAAGGCAAGCCAGCGCAGAAGACATTCAGCCTGGCTGAACATGGTAATTTTGCAGGAAATTAAGGAAAAAAAGAGAGCTTACTGACTATGGAAAAAAAGACTGGCTACTCATGAAGACTTTAGGAATATAGTTATGTCATGTAGAAAGAAAATTAGAGAGACAAAGGCACAATTTGAACTCAATCTAGCCACTTCTGTTAGGTATAACAAGAAGTGCTTCTCCAAATACATCAACAGCAAAAGGAGGGGCAAGGAAAATCTCCACTCTTTGTCGGACATGAGGGGGAACATAGTCACTAAAGATGAGGAAAAGCCTAAGATAACACCTTTTTTGCTTCATTGTTCAGCAGTAGGATAGGCTGTCCTCAGGACAAGTGGCCTCCAGAACCGGTAGACAGAGACAGGAAGTCAAATAAGCCCCCTGTAATCCAGAAGGAAACAGTGACCTGCTGAGCCATTTGGATCCTCACAAGGCTATGGGACCAGACGGGATCCATCCTAGGGTGATGAGGGAACCGGCAGAAGAGCTCACCAAGCTGCTCTCCATCATTTACCAACAGTCTTGGCACATCGGGCAGGTTCCAGATGGTTGGAAGGTGGCAAATGTCAAGCCCACCCACAAAAAGGGCTGCAAGGAGAACATGGGAAACTACAGGCCTATCAACTTGACCTCAGTGCCTGGCAAGGTTATGGAGCAGAACACCCTGTGTGCAATCACACAGCACCTACAGGATGGACAAGGGATCAGACCCAGTCAGTACAGGTTTAGGAGGGGCAGGTCCTGTTTGACCAACCTGAACTCCTTTTATGATCAGATGACCCACCTGGTGGATGAGGGGAAGGCTGTGGATGTGGTCTGTCTGGACTTCAGCAAAGCCTTTGACAGTCTCCCATAATATACTCCTGGAAAAGCTGGCAGCCCACGGCTTGGACAGGGGCACTCTGTGCTGGGTTAGGAACTGGCTGGATGGCCGGGCCCAGAGAGTGCTGGTGAACGGGGCTGCATCCAGCTGGCAGCCGGT
>JAWMRA010000041.1:16902485-16921731 GCA_035584735.1 Pseudotriccus pelzelni | reverse complement strand
CAGGCAGAAAGGGACCTGGGGGTGCTGATTGACAGGAGGCTGAACATGAGCCAGCAGTGCCCAGGTGGCCAAGAAGGTCAATGGCATCCTGGCCTGCCTGCATCAAGAACAATGTGGCCAGCACGACCAGAGAAATAATTCTGCCCCTGTAGTCAGTGCTGGTGAGGCCACACCTGGAATACTGTGTCCAGTTCTGGGTCCCTCAGTTCAGGAAAGTGCTGGAGCAGGTCCAGAGAAGAGCAATCAGGCTGGTGAAGGGACTTGAACACAAGTTCTGTGAGGAGAGGCTGAAGAAGCTGGAGTTGTTTAGCCTGGAGAGGAGGAGGCTCAGGGGAGACATCACTTTCTACAGCTACCTGAAAGGAGGTTGTAGCTAGGTGGGCATCAGTCTCTCCTCCCAGGCAACCAGTAGTAGGACAAGAGGGCATGGTCTTAGGCTCTGCCAAGGAAGGTTTAGGTTTGATATTAGGAAGAAATTTTTTACAGAGAGAGTAATCAGACATTGAAACGGGCTGCCCAGGGAGGTGGCGGATTCACCATCCCTTGAGGTTTCTAAAATGAGACTACATGTGACACTTAGTGCCATGGTCTAGTAACCACAGCAGTAGTGGATCAAGTGTTGGACTTGATGATCTCAGGGTCCTTTTCAAACTGGTTGATTCTATGATTCTGAACCAAAAATCTCCTGATTTTTTGAGTGATTTTTGAGTCAGCTGATGTTGACTGTTGCATGGTCATATTAAAAATGGATAATAAGAGTTTGATCTGAATCTGTTTCCTGAAGAAAGATGTGTTTCCTTTCTGTCTTATTTTGTAAATAAAGTTCAATTTGCTTACAGTTTCTCAGCAGCCATGTTAATCTGTTTAATATTACTTTTACTGGTATATAATAGCTGGAAAATGTACTCCTCCCACAAGTTTATGTAGAGATCTTATTCTTCTTCCAAAGTATTTTAGTTCTTTGTTTCTCTGTTGTTGTAAAATTGCCAGTTAACTTTCTGTGGAAGATGAAGTCTATCACTGAAAAATGATCAGCCTGATACTAGAAGTAAAATCCGGAAAAGCCTTTCAGAATATTTACTTTTATATATAGAGGTTGATTCCGAGTTTTAATACAGAAATAAAATAGTGCTTCTAAGAATTTTCATATTTATGCATGTTTCTGGTGCAAGAATAAAGGATATTAATTTGATAAAATATCTTTATATACTGCAAGGATCAAAAATTTATGTCAACTCATTTTTGTTCTGTTTGAAGAGAACACTGAAACATTGCTCACATATAAATCAGAAATTTCAGCAGTCATTTTCTAGCCCCTCTCCTCCCTCACCAGCCCCAAAATGTTGGCACTGCCTTCAGTTGATAGATAATAAATAGTGTCTTCAGAGATTAAATATTAATATGATTTCCTATATATAGTCCTTCTTTCAGTATTGTACACAGTGTCAGGATATGAGTTTCACCTCTTTTATGGATTTTCATAGTTTCAGAGAAGGACTGAGATTAAGACAGCTAAGGAACAAACATTATTGCCAATCAATTAACAATTAATAGATAACATCAAGTCTTTAATAGCCATCCCAGCTTTCAGCTGACATTATGTCATGTAGCATAAGATTCATAATTTCTGTCCAAAAACTAACAGTCCAAAGTAAGAAAGAATGGACTAACAGAGTAGCATAGCATAGCACAGCATGGCATTGCTTAGCATTGAATGGAACAGAATAGGAGTTTTCTGCTAGTAATTTTCAGCTGCTCTTTCACTTTGTCTCTTGTTTCTCAGGCTAACTAGGAAAAGATTGAGTTCTGAGTTTACTAATACCAAACTTCTTATTGTCAACCCCTGGCAGGTTCTGGAAAATAAGACCCAAGTGCAAAGAGGACTTTTATCTATTACACTAGATAAAATCATTCCTTGCAGTAATTAACAGCAGACACATCTGCTGCAATTGTTTGATGAGCATCCTGGAGCAAAAAAACCCTAATGTTTCATTTTCCACCTAAAGATTATTTTTTTTCTGCAAGAACTTAGAAAATCTGTGTTTAGAATTGTTATTTCAAAAACCAATGTTACAGTAACAAGCAGCAGTTCTGCTTTGATGTCAGCAGAAATTGTTTCTTTCTGTCAGAGGCAAAATAAATTAAATGCTTCTGTTTCGAAATAAATGGACACCACTCAAGTTATAATAGTCCCTAATGATAAGTTTGTTGATGTGCAAATAGTCTGATTTCAAACCGCTTTCAAGTAAATAAGAAAATAGAGAGCATCCAAAGGAGG
Organism: Pseudotriccus pelzelni; assembly: GCA_035584735.1. Lineage (NCBI taxonomy): Eukaryota > Metazoa > Chordata > Aves > Passeriformes > Tyrannidae > Pseudotriccus > Pseudotriccus pelzelni. The sequence continues at coordinate 16,919,453 of JAWMRA010000041.1, read as the reverse complement.
GCAACAAAGATGAAGGGCCTTGAGGGGAAGCCATATTAAAAGCAGCTGAGGTCATTTGGTCTCTTCAGCCTGGAGAAGACTGAGGGGAGACCCCATCACAGTCTACAACTCCCTCAGGAGACGAAAAGGAGGGACACGCACTGGTCTCTTCTCTGTAGTGACCAGTGGCAGAACCTGAGGGACTGGCCTGAAGTTGTGTCAGGAGGAGTTTGAGTTGGATATTAGAAAAAGGTTCTTCACCCACAGGTGGTTGGGTGCTGGAACAGACTGCCCAGGGAAGTGGTCACAGCACCAAGCCTGATAGAGCTCAAGAAGCATTTGGATGATACTCTCAGGAACAACGGTGTGACTCTTGGGGATGGTCCAGTGCAGTACAGGATTTGGACTTGATGATCCTTGTGGGTCCCTTCCAACTTGGCATATTCTGTGATTCTGTGATCCTGGATTAGTTGAAAATATGTTGGTAAGAATAATAGCCTCATTGTTACGAGAACTGAAGTTGTTTTCCTTCTGTAAAATGAAGAGCTTTGAGTCTTTGGCTTTGAGTCTTGCAGACTGTGTTTCTAGCATGACCTCTTCCCCACTTGGTTCCAAAAGACACCATTCAGAGAGAAACTGTTTGGTTCATATTCCATTTCCTCAGAAATCATGCCTGTGAAACTTTCCATGTGAAACATAAAACTCAAGCACTCATTCTTCCTGATGGGAATCTTACCAATTGTTGTGTTTTTCCTAGAAGGAATACTTTTTGTCCTTTACAGCATAACAGAATCACAGAATATGCCGAGTTGGAAGGGACCCATAAGGATCATCGAGTTCAACCATTAGCCCTGCACAGGACCAGATTATCACAGGAATCACAGAATGGATAAGGTTTGAAAGGACCACAGTGGGTCATCTGGTCCAACCTCCCTGCTCAGATAGGGTCATCCTAGAGTGCAGGATTGCTCTTGAATATCTCCAGTGAGGGGGACTCGACAGCTTCTCTGGACAATCTGTTCCAGTGCTCAATCAACCACACAGTAAAGTTCTTCCTCATATTCAGGTGCAACTTCTTGTGCATCTGTTTCTGCCCATTCTGCCCATTTTCTGGATGGATTAAGCAGCAGAACAAGGTTTTAATGGGGGGTTGTCTTGACCAATATTTGTCATCGACCAATCACTTTTTTTTCTTTTTTTAAACACTGGATTGTCTACTAAGCACTGAACTGTGACCTAGGTGAGTCTAAGTGTATTCAGTTGATTTACATATTTGAGTTACAAAGTAATTTCTCTGTGGAGAGAATCCCACAGAGTGAAATGAGACGTGTAACTGTGGTGTCTCAACTATTTCACTAAACAATACAACAGGTGCACACAGAGGAACTCCTTTGCTGCTCCCCAGGTATGTAAACATTGCAGGTTCACACAGACGGATGTGAACCTTGTATAGAGCTGGCACATGATTGTGTAAGTGCTTTTATTGAATGTTAGTCTTTTATCTATATTTAAGATTATTTTAAAAATCATTTCAGCAGCAAACAATAGTCTGTAGTCTTTAATTAGGTAACATGGTTTGTTCACAAGTTTTATCAGCATAATATGAGTTTGTTGAAAGATTTATTTCTCTCTTGCCTATTGTATAATTTTTAAGGCTTGTTCACAAAAATATCTATGGTCCTTACAATTTAAATATATTTAGAGTTTTCATTTTTAAAAATATTGTAATGATATTTTTTCACACACAGAAAACAAAAGAACAGAGAAATAGACACCTGAAAGTTTATAGGCATATATGAGTCTGAAACACTAAGCATTTCAAGAAGAAATTTCTTCTTAGGAGTCACATAAAATCTTTCTAAATCTCACTGGTTTCATACCTGTACCATTAACTACCTATATACCTTTAATGTGTATTAGGGGTAAAATATTTAGGTACACCTAAAAAAAGTCAATGAGATGCAGTTTATATTTTAGAATCTAATTAGAGATAAAATATGGTCCTAAATGAAGTAAAGAGGATTACATGAGAACTGTGCAAAATTTCCCAGATGAAGAATATCTATGTAAATGCTTTTGATGTTTTTTTCTTTCCCCAAATGTGACTTTAAAAATGCTTAAGTTTAGCAGTAAAAGAAGATACACAGAAAACACTCATAATTTATTATGTAGTACTAGGGCCTTGCTATATCTGCACTTTATAGAATCAGATTATGACACTAAGAGTTCTAGGATGGGTGGGCAAGCCAGTAAAAGTTCATGTAAAGAAGTGGAAATTACAGATGAAAAAAAATGTTAGCTTGTGATTTAGCAGATTTTGTTAGACTAAAGTCTAGTAAATGTAGTGAATTGATGATATTGTTTATTGCCTGCAGTTCCATTGATCACTGAATTTTGAACTTTAAAAAGTGAAAACAGAAATTGAATTTTCTGAAGTACATGGATAGGGAATTTAAAAAAAAAATAAATTTTTCTGTCTCTTCTTTTTCAGTGAGAATGTAGTAGTACTTCTTGCCTTGAAGAAATAATGTACTTTTCTATAGGCTTCTTTCCCTGAGAATATTAAAGCCTTGGAAATGCAGACAGAAGCCTACCTGTGGTTTTGCATTGAGCCCATCAAGCTCTATTTTCCAGAAAAGACAGTTACATAGTCTATACCTGAAGAACTGGTAGGGTTACAAGCACCCTTGATACGTCAAACCAAAAGAGATTACAACGTCACTGCATCTACTATTGCAGTATTCACACTCCTGCTGTCATACAGCAACAATTTTAATTTGTATAACATTTTCAAAAGTAATAAAAATTTTTAATCTCTTTTGTGGTACCTTAGTGTTGCAAAAGCACAATTTTGAATTTGAAGCACTTCATTCTGACATACATATATCTTGTACTTTCACCCTTTATTGGTGTTATATAACTTCTCGCAATTCCAATTATTTTAAAGACTGATTTCAAATTATCTCAAATTAAGATGCTTTTAATACCATATTCTTGCATTGTAAAAAATTAAAAAAATATTGTTTGAATACACTTTGTTAAAGTCATTGTAAATGACCTGTAAATGAAATTAGAAAAGGTTTTGAAGTGTCATGAAAATGAAATTAAAATTTCAGTATCAGAAATGTATTTAGTATTAGTCTCACGACCATATATGGCACTATTTTAAAAGAAAACAGTGTATAATTCTCCCCTAAAATCCTATTTTGATACATTTACATCTGTTTTCAAGATGCTAAATGTTATTGACAAGAAGTTGATATTCACCTATATTGCATATTTAACAGGATTTCTTCTGAAGTTCAGTAATTTGCTGAAGATCAATAAATTGAAAGTAAACTTTATTCAACCTCCTGTCATCTCAGATCTCTGTCTTTCCTTGTGGCAGACAGACATATCCTGTTACTGGAGAACTTTCCTTGCCAGCTTCATAATGAAGATTTCGGTTCCATCACCAATCTTTTCAGAAGTCATAGTTTTTTAATCCATTTTTTCTAAGGAGATGGTCATCACAGCAATTTATCACTCAAATACTAAACATGGAAAAATATTTCTATGGCTTGTGATTTTTCCTCCCTGCCCCCAATAAAATGCATGCTGACAGCATAAAAAGTTTGTGTTTCAAAGGAAGTAATCTTTAGACTACAAGGATAGGGACTTGGTGATCTTTTGAGCTCACTTTAAGTCCTGGAATCTGCAACTTCATGATTTCTAACTAAAATATCAAATAGCCTAAGGAAGGTTTTGTGCTCAACACCCCAACAAAACCACAGTCTTTATAACCGTTGAAGGGCATATATTGAAATATTAGGAAATTTCAAATATAAAACCAATATCTATAGTGACCCCAAAGGAGGCATCATAACTTTGTCATCTTAACTGACTGCTTTTTTCAGCTTATAGATCGTTTCCTCAAAAGTTGATATGAAATGGGACCAAAAAGTCAGGATGATTGATCCAAAAGAAAGAAATACAAGGAACAAATAGAGGAAGGAACAAAAAGAGAAGAGTAGTTAAATCAATGTACCTTATTTTAAAGTGCGAATGTGATAGGGTATAATTAAGTTTCAGTGTCCTACCTCATGCTAGGGATCCTTTTCAGTTATCCACTACAGGCTTCCTGCAGGTATCAAATGGGATCTGAGATGAAAATATCTAGTTCTATGCTTTTTCATGATGTTGAAATACTGTTGGTGAGAGATCACAAGAGAGGAAAGAACCTGCAAAAATTAGTGGTAATACTACTGATAAGGTCAGATATTAAATGAAAAGTTCAGAAAACCCTGTGATATTACACAAATTAATTGAGAAATGACTGAAAATAATAGTTCTCATGCAGTTATCTGCTAATGAGAGGGGAAAGAAGTGATAAGTTGGCTGAGGGATTTGAACAAGAAAATATATCTTTACAGCAAACCTATCAAAAGCAAATTCTCACGACGAAAGGTTCAAGTTCTTTATGACCAACAATCTGATTTCAATTGACTTGGAAAAAACTAGGGATGCATAGTAGGCTCTGGAAATTCACGCCATCAGTATATTCACATTAGTCCAGCGAACATCTTGTTATAACACCTCAGACAATGTTATCACTGATGGTACCTCAGTAAAGAAAGGTTGCATCAACTTATGTGTAGGTTAAACAGCATTCTCTACACTTGCCATCATCACAGAACAAAAGGCACTGAAATGTGTAACTTGTTAATGCCACCACAGTACACCACATTTAAAAACAATATTTTCTTTTACATCATACTGTAGGTGACATATTCTTGGCAGTTAAACCTGACAGTGTGGTAGATATCCTTGCAAATGAAGAATACGAAAAAGATTTTTTTTTAAGCTTTTCTAAAAATGCTGGCTTAATCTTTATTAATATATAGACTGGAATTACTTCTCATAAAGTTCCTTTTTAGCTCAGTTTCCTGTATTGCAGGGAAATGACATGTGGGTGAAAGCAATACAAAGTAAACCAGCTTTCTACTGTGATCTATTCTTAAAAACAAAATAAACCAACCAAAAAGGACACCTCACCCAAAGAAACAGGTCCCCGTCCCAAACTGTCAACAGCCTAGAAAAGGTTGTTATTGCCTATAGCACTACTTATGTGTACATAGTGCATGTACATCACCAAGGACTCAAAATATATTCAGTGAGATTTTATTCTCATGCAACAGTATGAATGACTGAAATATACAAGGGTTGCTGCAGCACTGATAACTCACATTTGTGCACAGCTTTTAGAAACTTCTGTAACATCTCAAAACCTCTTTTTCTCTGATCTAAAAAGCTGATCTTATCAAGCTAAGTTGAGAGATACGACATCTTAAAATTTATGAGGATAACAGCAAAATTGAGAGAACAATTTTGACAGAGAATGTGGAGGTGATTGTTTTACAATAGTATTTCATCCTGTTTCAATTCACAGTATGTATGTCTTAAGGATTTAATTTATATCAAACTGTAGGTGATGTTTTCTTGGCATGCTTATGTATTCCAAAAGGTTTCAGAAAGCATAAACGTATGCAAGTTGATAAAATGATATCAGTTTTTTTTTTCCTATATTGGCTGTAACTAGCTTTCTCAAAACATTTGATTAGCATCCACAAGTCTGCATTTTAGACTCATGGACCGGAGATAATATATTTGCATTCAGTGTCTCCTTCCTTGCATCACTTCCTGTTTATTCAAAAACTTTTAATCAAAAGTTTCAGCTATGAGGAAGTCTATGCAGTGCTATTCACAGAAACACTGCTAGAAATCAGAAAGGTAATAACTTATTGAGAGTTTTTGAGAGTCCATGCATCTGACTTGTAGATTGCTTAGGAAAGCACCTACAGTCCTTAAATGAATGTGTAAAATCAAAAGGTGTAGGTTTTTGAATTTTACTTCAATTACAATTAGGTTTGAATTAGGTAATTTTTATCTTAGAAAAAATTGTACAGCCTTTCATTTTCCTGACACAGATAATAAGATACCGTCTTTCTTTACAGTTTTATGTCTTGTTTTCCTTCATGACTATTTACTTCCAGAAAACCTGATTCTTTAACACTTCTGATTAAGAGAATTTCATGGAAATTATTCTTCACTCATTGTAATACATTGATTACATTGCCAATATAAAAATAAAAGGGTATTGCATAAATGTCAGAAAATTATTGGTTATGGAGACATTTAGAGACAAAAAAACTGTGTTGCATATATTTACTTGTGAAACCTGTTATGACTTTACTGAATAGAAATTCAAATGGCATGATAAAGAAAACAAAGTGATAGCATTTTCAGCCCTGAGTAACAGAAAGCAGTGAAGCAAATCATCCATCCACTATGGGGCATCCATTTGTGAAATATATAATTGATTATTTAATAGAAAAACTATATCATAATATCAATATAATAAAGAAGGAAAAAACAAGGACCTTTGAAAAAAGGGTGAGAAAATGAAGGATCTTCAACACATAAAAGAAAAGGGAAAGAAAGGATGGGAGAAAAGATCCCAGTAAAAGAAAAAAGCCCAAAGTCCCTGAGATGAGAAAGCATGTTCTTATATTCTCCCTGAATTCTTTCTGCCATTATCCTAAAAGCATATATTACAGATTCACATAGCCACACATTGCAGAAATGAAAATTCATGCTTTTAGAAATATTTTCCATAGGTAAATGTAACGGTTATTATATAATATTATAATAATATTGCCCCTTGTGGCAGTAAACAAGAAGAAAAAGCACTTTTGTTTGTAAATGCATGTCTTTGGATTTAAGAACCTGCTCAAAAAACAAAATCCAATCAAACAAAAACCAAACGAGCCAAGCATTAATTAAATGAAATGTTAAATAACTACAGTTATTTAATACACTATAACTCAACTCAGAGTAGTTCTATATCCTGATTATCTTCTTTTAAATTTCATTTATTCATTTTTTGCATTTGGCCCTTGCAGGGATTCCAGTGAAGTATTTAACTTTTTTGTAATTTTCATATTTCTCCATATACCTTGTGTATTTGGGTACTTTTCTGGAAGGTATTTGTCACTCATAGTTGAATATCTGCAAAGCACTTACTTAAGTATTCCACCCGAGTCATTTCCAGCTCATTAACAGAATTACTAACCAATAATTCTATTAAATGCTTTATAGAATATTTTCTTTGAGATATTACAAGCACATTATAATACACTAAAACTTGTAACATATTAAAGATGGACAAGGTTTTCCTTTCATACAAATATCTGCAAATCAGAAGAAAGAAGTGGATTATAGACAGGCAAAAAAACGTGTTACAGGAGAAAAAAGTGTGGGGCAAATTATAAACATGAATGACCACAGTCAGCAGTGAACTCCTCTGTTCTGCCAGCACCTCTTGGGAATATATTACTGAATTGCTGCTTTTAGCAATGACTCCTGTTGGACAGGGCAAGAGAGAAATGAGGCTGCACTGTGCTGGGAGGAATCAGGCAAAGGCACTGTTTGAGATATCGCAGTTAGGGCAGTTCAGTTGTTTTCAATCAAAATTGTCATTGTCGTAGAAAGGCATCTGCATATTAAGTGCCCCTTTCTTTTTTTAAAGCACTGTAAATCCTTCAGTATCCTGACAGGGTTAGGGAAGGTTTTCTTAATTTCTCCATCTCACTTTATTACATATTCCTGAATAAACAGCTCCAGCGCTGCTGCATATCTGTTTACTCCACTGTCTGTAAATGTTCCGCTGCTCTCAAAAGAAAACCAAAACTCAGGAAACCTATAAATCTTGAATTTTCATTAAAACCGAAGCAAAATAAAACAAAATTCTGTATTCTTCTAAATAGATATACCCAGGAAATATGAGCCTCACAAAACCTATATATTTTCTAATTATTTTTCCCTTCAAATTCATCAGAGTTTGAAGAAAATGAAAAAAGTGGTTCTGCTATGAAATAGAGAATGCAGAATTTCAAGAACTGTTTCTTCTTTTGAAAAAAATTATTTGCAGAATTATTAATGCAACTAATAATAGCTTCAGTTCCATTTATAAATGACTGGAGTAACTGCATGTACAGCCTTCAGTACTATGTAAATGTGCTGCATTAGAAGAATTATAAAAAGAGAAAACTATGTTAAGGGTTTTCTATCTTCATATTCACCATTTTTCTCCTGTGGTTTTATTTCTAAGTATGAAGGTAAATGTAACCTTTTAATAACAACAGTGTGAATAAATTACATGTCTACACATTACAGTACTATAGATACAATCAATTGTATGATAGTAATTATTTTGCACTTGTATTTCATGAGTTTACAAAGTAATTACTCTGACTTTCAAATAGTAATTGAAGTACATTCAAATTTATCTTCAGAAAATATTGAAAAACACAGAAAAGGTGCTAAAAAGGTTATTTAAATAGTATAATAAAATAATAATTGCTTTTGGTCTAATTTGTTTATTATCCTTTTTATATAATGTGTGTATTGCTTTTTCAACCACATGTAGTGATCCAAATGTAATGATTAACTAGGAAATAATTTTCCTTCAAAAACAAATTTCTATAGGACAGATATTCTTATTCTATACACATAAAAGACACAAATATGAGATTTTAAAAAATTTTTCAATATATTTACTTCATATATGAGCTGGTTAAAAATAAGCAGCACTTGTAATAAATTTATTTTTATTAAACTGAAGAAATTAACTGTAAGAAAAAAATTGAAATTTAAATATATAAATATGTAAATAAAGAGCCAAAATATTATTGTGCTTCTGATATAGACCTTAGAACATAGACCTTAGTATATAATGTAATATAAACCTTAGTATAATTTTATATTGGATTATTATAAATTACTAACATATAAAAATATTTATTCCAAGTAGTTTTGTTACGTGAATATTGCACAAAATGTACATGTGTGTTATTTCCCCTTAGCCATATATATTTTACACTGATTTGTTTAATCCCAGAAGTTGCACGCTAAAGGCCCAATAAAGAAGTGCTATCTATTCCTTTTTTCCTAGTTTTTTACTGATCTCCATAGATTATTATTGCATGTTGTTTTAATTATCATATGAAATATGGAGGGTTTTATGTATCTATATGAAAAAATATATACTGTGAGTTTGGAGTGAACTGCTGTGTGAAACACTAAAAGAGGACAGCTGAAAAGGCCCAATAGATTACTAAAATTGCAAACTTAGTTTTCCATTAACATTTTCTATTTGGCATCTTAAAAAGAGTGGAAGTTGATTTCAGCAGAACATCCTGTGGGGAAATTAGTTCATTTTGCTAAAGTATCTTAATAATTACAGTGACATCAAGGTTAATTGCTTAATCTGTATTGCCATAGTGCAGTCCTGTAGAAATCCCAGCACAATCTGTTCTATAATTAGTGCCAGAATACCCATATATAGAACAAGCTGTAATCTAAATAAATAAATAAAAGAACTGATATGATTAATAAATAAGATTTACCAAAGTGTGTTTGTGTGTGCATATATATATATATATATAAAAAGAGAGGTTAGATTTCAGGAAACAGAGGTCTTACAAAGCATATTAGACCCTTGAGGAAATATAAACAGCCAAGGTAGAAAATAACTTCAAGAAAGATTTTTTATCTCCAGAATGTAATTGCTAGCCAACACCACCAGATTTGCCTCAAGTCCCATGTGCTTTGCTTGTCCCATGTCAGAAACTAGGTGGTCAGAGTTTAAAAAGTGGTTGTGAAGATCCTTCTACTTCACCCTTTGGGTTAATTTCAATAACATTTCCTGTTGCTGAGCTTACAGATTTGTATTGCTTTGGCACACTTCATTAGCTCATGATCCCATGTGGTTTTATTGACTGTTCAAATTCTGAAGATATGCCATTCAGAGGGACAGTGTGGTGCCCCTGATAACTCAGGATGACATGATGGTTCCCTTCCTGCTCTCTTCTCATTTTTGGGAGCTGTGAGACCATTTGCGTATTACTCCTTCATATTAGTCATTAGTTCTTGCTGAATACTTATTACATCTGAGGCACAAGCTGTGAGTTACTCTGTGTTAGCTAATATAATTTTCAAAGAACCAGTGTCTGCAGCTTGAAACCAGCAAGTGGATCTTTAATAGCGAGCTGTGTCATGCATCCTATTTTTCAAAAGGGTTATAAGGAGAAGTTTTAAGACATTTACTAAATTTGTAGCAATATATAAAGGGGATACTGCTTTTAATTACCTTTAAAGAAAAAGAAAATTCTACAGATTATACTTCTCCCATTTTTACAGGAATTGGGTTAAGTAAATCACAGCCAACTCTAATCTGAAACATTTGGCAATGAAACAAAACATCTTCTATCATCTTTTACTGTGTTTTGTACAGCAGAGCTGAAACATAGAGCCTGTATACTTGGAAACATACACTTTTTACACATCTTAAGGTACACATTCCATTGTCAACGTTAACCCCATCACTCAAATATTGGTATCACTGTGGAAAAGCCCAATGATGGTTTATTGTTTTAGATACTATGACTTTTACTTTAAGGGAGCTGATGAGGGAAATTAACCCTAATTTTACCTAGGGGAGAAATCTGTCCTTACTGCTCAAGTGTATATTCTCCAAAGAGGGATGATTAAATAAGCAAATGTCTCCAATGACACATACTTTAAATCATGTTGTATGTAAATTTCCAAATATAATTTTCATCTGTCTTACCAGAACCTGTCTATTTATATAACCTCCTTGAGTAATTTTGAAGGCATATGTCTTTACCTCATATAGATGCCACAGACAGATACAGCTAGGTACGTAAATGTTTTATGTTAGTACTTCTGAACTTTGCAACTTTTAAAATAGCCATTTTTTAAAGCAGTAACTAAGGCAACCATGCACTCAAAAATAAAATGAAGAAATCTGCATTTTGCTTAGTCATTGCATCTTATTCAGTGCCTAATAATCTTTAGGGAAACACAAATCAACTCTCCAACATCTTACAGCAGTTGTCATTTAACTGTTTTTTGCCAAGCACCACTTTAATTTTGAATGTTTGTACTACACAGTGGGAATATACAAAGCATTTACTGTAGTGGTTGAGAGACTGTTTAGAAATTTCACATGAATCTCTTTCACCTTCTACATAAATTCTGCTCTTTCATCTCCCTTTAAAAAGGCAGTTGTTAAAATAATAAGTTTATTTTGGCAGTCAAACTGTAATTAGTAACCTGCAATACTATCAAAGAAGAAAACCAAACCTTAGCACAGCAGTGAATCTAGACTTGTATCTAATGTACCTTTCTTTTCTTTCCCACACAAGTCAAAACAGCAACAACTTGCAAAAGACTAGGAGTCTTAGCAATGCCATAAGATTTTTAATAGTTAATTTTGATGTGCTTGTAGCTGAATAATATTATTCAGTTCTGTGTTTTCCTCTCTTTGTCACCATAGATACTGCTTAGAAAAGTTTTATGGCCCCTAAGATACTGATATTGAAATCAGGTATCCACTAACAGGAAAATTACTTCCTAGCTATGTTTGCGTACTGCAATATATTAAACTTAATTCTTTACTTTAAAAGTGCATGTAGACTTTTGGTTTGTGCTCTCTCACAAACTTCTTTGGTTTTCTTTCAGAAATGTATACAGAAAAAACTTCGGTGAGACCTAGTTAGATAAGAATTAGTTTGTTTTAAAACTCTTCTAACAAGCTGACTTTTAGATCAGATTTCTATCTTTTGGCTAGAAGTGCCCATCAGGCACAGGTAAGTTCTTTTGAACTATGCACTGTTGTGTGATTTGAACTATGCAGTGCGATTTCAGATTTTGTTAAGAAACTGAAAAGGGACTATTTTTACTTATTTGTTTTAAAACTACAAAATATTAGATAATAAAAGATTGGCTATGCTAGTAAGTAATCCAAATCCACATTCATATTTAACTAATACTAAGCAATATTTTTTTTCAGGACCTTGATGTACAACATTAAAGAATGTGTTTACAATGTACCTGCTGTCATTTTCACTGTGAAAGATACCTGCTGTTCAGCCTTAAAAGGTCACATAGTCATGGCTTCCCTGACTTAATCAATATGAACTACGTGTCTCTGCATCAGAATAAACAGCCACTGCTGCCTCGTCCTCTTCTTCCAATGAAGTACTGTGTTATTCCTGATCTCCTCTCGCCTCTGGGTCAGCCTTTTCCCACATCCATAGTCAGTGCATAGGGTGACTGTAATGACAAAGAGAACACTGGAGCAATGTTAATGCAGGTGTATATGACTGATTGGACATCCTCAGCAAAAATTGATCTTCCCATCACCCCTTTGAGTCCACTAGTGTCATGTTGTTTTTTCAAAGAGACTTAAGCGTACTTGATAGACTTGTTCTCAGGTATTCCATTCTAACCTCAGAGGGAGTAAAGGGTGGGGTGATATGCAAGGTCACTGGCTATTGAACTGAAATTAATTAAAAGATGAATGGCCTTTCGAGATAATTATTATCATACAATTATTTCAGCACATTTCTGAAGGCCTACTCAATGCAGGATCATATTCTGCTGGGTTTTGATTATCTCCAAAAGTGGAGACGATACAACCTTTCTTGGCAATCTGTTTAGTGTTTGACCATTATCACAGTATTTCTCTTATGGTTGACTGAAATATGCTTACACTTACGCCCATTAACTCTTGGATGTGATTAAGGACAGTCTGGCTTTATCTCCTTTACTCCTTCTTATCAGAAATTTGTAAACTTTCCTATATCTCTTTTAGTCAGCCTTGCATGGATTTTTGTAGGGGTTTGGAATGGGTTTGGGGACGTTTGTTTCATTGTTTAGTTGGGCCGTTGTGGGGGGTTGCTTGTGCGTGTTGTTTTGTGTTTGTGTGTGGTTTGTTGTTGATTTTATTTCTCATTCAGATTGCTCACACTTTAGAATGAGAGTTGCATAAGATCAGAGAATAAAATCTGAGACCATACTGTATTTGTTCTATTAGATAGCAATGGAAGAGAAAACATTCGAAGACAAATTTCAGGTTATATTTATTTTAGTTCATTGCATTACAGCTTTAAAAGTTTAAAAATCTTTAGTCTGTATTCCTCTTGAATTTGGAAATGTATTTAAAAGAGACTGGCATCTTAGTTTTCTGATAATTTAAAAAATTACTTTGACGAAATAGGGAACACTTTTCTTTAAAAGCATGATGAAAAGTGAAAACTGTAATTTAGACCTTTTCAGACAAATCTCTAGATCTCTTGAGTAATGCACAATGTCTTTTGGTGTAATTGTTGGGAATATGTATAACAACATCTGCATAGACTTCAGGTATTAAGAAAACTGAGACCTACACATATATTTTGTTCTATCACTGTTTTAAGTCCTCTAAGTCTGTAGTAAACTTTTTCCACAGAATAATAACAAATATTTCCTTTTTCAGGACTGTTATTCACAGGTCTTTTTATCTGGAATCATTTTGTTATTCAGATATCTAATATAGTTTTGCAAACAGCGGTAGTGGCATAAACAGAGGTGTGTTTCACAGTTGGGGTGTATGAAGTGGGAAATACCTCAAGTCAAAGATATCGTCCAGGGCAAGGAATTGTACGTAGCATTAGATGAGCATCTCTTGGGGAGCAGCTGTAGCATAACTATTTAGTCTTGATTTGGTGTTGTTTTATTCTGAAGGGGAAAAAGGGAGTAGTGAATGCTGACAGATACAAATAGACCTCCTCCAATAAATGACTATTTGTTTTTCTATTTGTTTAATTATTATTTATTTTATTTCTTATTAATTAAATGAGGGATACTGCAAATATTTGTTGTCTTTTCAGGTACCCTCAAAAATTCCTCATTTGTAATTCCTGACAAGAACAAGCTTACATAGATTTAAAAAGAAAAAGTAACTGAAAGAGATTTGATGTTATAATTTTCTGTGTAGCACAAAGCAGACAAGCAAACAAGTTTTTCTGTTGAGTGTGCGTATTATACTGGTAGCATAAAGGTGTAATATGAACTCACTGTAAGTTAGAAAGCAAAGGGTTATTTAATCTCTGATGGAAACTTCTAAAAAAATCTATGAGGTTTTACCAGGATTTCTTTCCTAAGAGCCTCCATCTGTCCCTATTTTATTTTTAAGCTCCATCTAATTTGTTGGTTTTGTATTCAAATATGTTGTCTCTTCTACTCCCTTCACTTGCAACTGTAGTCACATGTCTTAGAATGCCTCACACAATGTCAATAACATTCATAGGGACAACGAAAAAATCCCAGAATAGCTACTTATTCATTAGTTGCCCTACAAATAGTCATAAAAAATTATGAAAACTAAAGAGATGATAAATTGAGATAATTTATGGAGACGAGAAACCTATTTTGGAAGCTTTTTCTTACAAAAATTTTGAAATTTAGAATTTAGATTTCGAGTGTATGTGTGTGCAATCTTTGAGACTGTGTTCTTCACTTTTGATGCTGACATTTCCTCAAAAAATAAACCCTATACTATGGAACAGTTTTCTGCATAGGTGTACACTGAACCTAGTAAGACTGCACATCAGGGAAGAGTTTCTGGCCTGTGAAACAGATTTCTGAACTAGCCTCAGGAGTAAGTTTTGCAAAAGAAGTAGCCAAGAAAGTTTTAACAAAAATTTCTTGTTGATGGTGTTATCTAAAATAGAAAAAGCTTTCTGGATAATATTAGTAGAAAACAGCTCTTTTAATGAAGTACTTTATAGTGCAGCAAATACGTAATAGTGCATGTGAATGTACAAGGGTTCTACAGTGTTATAGCACTGATCCATCCAATCTGCGAATTATCCACCCCCTGGACCTCCCCAGACCTGCTCCCCTGGCATGCCTCCCCAGAGTTGAGTCAGAGGTCTCAAGATCCTTTCTTCTTCATCTTCCTCCTCCTCACAGCACATGCTGTCTTTGGAGCTCCTCCAAGGTTCCCGGGCCTTCAAAGTTGCTTTGGCTACAATGGTATCTTATTATGCTCTTCCAAATTATTCTATTATTATATGTTCCAAACAAGATGTGCTTGCTAGAGTCTTTTCCCTTGAAAAGAATATTAAACAAAACCCGAAGAATTTAGAAAATTCTATATGAAGCATGAGAACAGGGTTTGGTAACCGTCAACTGCTGTTCTAAAGTGTTAGAAACTACACAGCTGTGCTAAAAACCCACATTTGCTACAAATCTTAAGAATCTGTAGCGTCAAAGGGGTGGAGCTGTATGGCTTTGCAGCCTCCTTAGACCTGGCAGCTTTTGTAAGCAACCTGTAGTTTGTTTTAAAGTTACAGCTTTGGTGTGGTTTTTTTTGGCTGCAAATGCGGAAGAGACACGCTCAGATAATCTATGTAAACAATAAAGGAATAATCTGTCTAAATTTGTCGACTTTGGTGGTTAGTGTGATTACTGCACATTTCTTTTCCTTAGTATTTTAATCTTTTAGAACATAACTTATTCTTTTCATTAGTTTACACAAGAATGATGAGGTGATCCTGCTATATTGCAAAGAAATGGTAAGTCCACCATTCCATTTTTAATGCTTGAGTCAAGGTATTTGAAAACTACATAGTGAGAAGTCATTAAAAAAAATCACAAGGCATCCAAGTGTGTGGTGAGTCTACATGGCCTTGTAGTAGAAGACATGTTTAGAGTTACATGTTTCCCTGATCAGATGTTAAAAGATTATAGCACATTCATAGCATAAAATACTTCTGTATGGAAAGCTACTGTTCTGCTAAATGTGATAAAATTTGCTAGCATATATAAAATTGAGTAAACTAAAGACTGTTTACTGCCTACGAGGAAGTTATTACATACCACCTTGGAAGTGTGACAGCTAAGATAATTTGAAATCTGCACATAGAAAACTATTTAAATATTCTTTTTCTTATTGACAAACACATACTCAAGCTTAAATACATTGAGCTTACATGAAGTTACACTCATGGTCATTTAAATGAGATGTATTATGTCTGTCCTCAATTTAGCTGAAAATGAGTTGCCAAATATAAGCATTCAGGGTTGATAAACTTTACTGGCTCATGCCATTTGAGACACCTAGGAATCCACATACAGTTGACAGATTCTACACAACCTGTGGTCTTTTGTAGATGGAAATGGCAAAGAAAGAGAAGAACTCTAGGATACTTAATATGGCACTGGATGCTTGTTTTTAAGCAAGTGAATTGATTTCTCAGCCTCTTTACTGGACAGAATTGATCCCATAGCTTCTATTCTAGACACATCTCATTGTTGGGTGGATTGTACTCCAAACACGTAATCTCCCTTTGTTGACTACAGGAGTGGGGATTAGCTGCTGAAACATTTGTATCTACTACCCAAGGTAGTACATACCAGGTTCTCAACTGTTTTTCAGAGTCGCATTAGCCGCTGGAGTTATTTTTTTGCTGCATCTGGAAGGCTCATGCACATCCTATGACTGGTGAAGCCTGTAAGTTACCAGATACCTATATTTAGGCAAAGAACACTTACCAAAAATGACTTAGAACCGTAGAATCACTTAGGTTGGAAAAGACCTTTAAGATCATCATATGCAACCATTACCCTTACACAGTCAAGTTCATTATTAAACCACATCCCTAAGCACCACAACTACACACCATTTAACTACTTCCTTGGGCAACCTGCTTCAGTGCTTGATAACACTTCCTTGAAGAGATTTTTTTCTAATATATAATCTAAACCTTCCTTGGCAGAACTGGAGGCCATTTTCTCTTATCCTGTTGGTATGTGACTGAGAGATGAGACTTACCCTCACCTTGCTACAACCTCCTGTCAGGTAGTTGCAGAGAGTGATAAGGTCCTGTGGGATTCTTTTTCTCCAGGCTAAGCAACCCCACCAACCTCAGCTGCTCCTCATAGGACTTGTGCTCTAGACCAGATTCGTTGCCCTTCTCTGGACTCACTGCAGCACTTCAGTGTCTTTCTTGCAGTGAGGGGTTGTCATGGGTTTGCAAAAGTCCCCCTCCTTGGGGATTGAAAATAGTTTGTCCAGATGAATTTCCGGACAAGGGTCAA
>JAWMRA010000041.1:16847689-16899475 GCA_035584735.1 Pseudotriccus pelzelni | reverse complement strand
TCAGATCTCTTTGTCTGCATAAACTTCTCTCACCTTAGAGCAATTTGTGGGGGGTGTGGTAAAAATTGTCCCCTAGGTAAACCCATGACAGGGGCCCAAAATTAAACACTGAATTTGAAGTGCTGCATCACCAGTGCTGAGTTCAAGGTGATGGTCACTGCCTTAGTCCTGTTAGCCACACAAGCTAGAATGCCATTGGCCTTCTTGGCCACTTAGGCACGCCGCTGACTCATGTTCAACTGCTGTCAACCAGAACCCCCAGGTCTTTCTCCACCAGGCTGCTTTCCAGCCACTCTGCCCCAAGTCTAAGCATTACATGGGCTTTTTGTGACCCAAGTGTAGTAGACAAAACTTGGCCTTGTTCAGTCTCATACCATCAGCTTCAGTCCATTCATCCAGCCTCTCCAGATCCCTCTGCAGAGCCTCCAACCCTCCAGTACATCAACACTCCCATCCAACTTGGTGTTATGTGATAACTGACTGAGGGTGCAAATTGATCTCCTCAGCTGGATGTAACTTCAGTCACCATCACTCTCCAGGCTCAGCCACTCAGCCAGTTTTTAGCCTAGCAAAGAGTACACATTCTCCAGGAGAATGCAGTAAATGCATAGTGGAAGCAATGTTTCTGTAAAACAGGATAAAGCAAGGACAGTTCAAATAACATACTGACCTAACTTAGCAAATGCCATACTAAAAAAAAACTTAAAAAATTCACTCCCCCCAAAACCTCATAATATAGAAAAAAAAAAAAGCTGAAAGAAATAAAAATGTTATCTGTAAATATCAACTAAAATGTACTAAACTTTGCCATGTTATACAAAACAATCTCTAAAACTGTGCTGTGCTATGCAACACAATATTGGTACAACCTATATAAGGAAAATTGGAGGTATTATCACATAGTTTGATCAGCAGCTACATGATGCAGTTCTGTGGATATAAGCAATCCCAAACAAGCCTGTATGCATTAATGCATATTCTAAACATTTTTACTGTCTTAGGAGGTCATCCTCATTCTATCAAGTTAATGTTGGAAATTGGCTCAACAGTTTCTGTACTGACACAAATCTATTTAGCCAAATGCTTTAAAAGTTTGCTACATACTAAACCTAGATTAAATCCAGAATGCTACTGACAAATAAAAGTCCTGTTTTGCAAGTAAATACGACTTCTGTTTCCTATTGAACACCTGCTGGATTGCATATTGTGCACTGTGTTATTTATGCCCTAAACAAAAAACAATTTGCTCCTTTGCTCATGCAGATAGCAATAGTTTTAAAACCACGAAACACTATTATACTAGCCAGTCTTATTCTGCTGTATGAAAGAAGTCCTGTTTGAGCAAGAAGTTTGTCCACAGTATTACTAGTTATGTGCTGTAGAAATGTTAACACCATTTTAAGTCAGATATGTCATATTCCAAAGGCTTAAAATTTAGTTCTTAGACGGTAATGAAGAAATTCCTGGTGAGGTTAAAAGATTGTATCAGCTTTCAGGAATTGCTGCATTTACATCTGTCCATTTCCACAAACCAAAATATTATTTGCAACACTTTATTTGTAAACTGAAATTGTTCTTTTTTTTTTTTTCTTACTTTAAGGGCGCCTGACACCAAAGAATGCTACTAAGTAGGACATGGATTTCAAAACATATGTAGGTGTTTTGCACTTTGAATGTGGCTATATAGACCTGCATCCAAATCCAGCATTTTTCAAAGAATGATGTTTGCAATCCTCAATAGCTTGCCTGGAATACAATGTTATCTTGATGATGTCTTCATGAAAAAAATACTGTCTATATTACTATGTATCAACACAGCAGGGCTGAAATTGAACTTGGCCAATGTCACTTGAGATTTTTTCAAACAGATCTAAGATGTGAACCATTGCACTCTTCTGCAGTTCTCTTATCTTGATACATATTATATTATGCTATTAATATTTACTCAGGACCGTGGTACCATTGTAGAACTACTGAATACAGTACTCTATATAGCTTGAACTTTGCCCTGGAAAGCTGCTGCTTTCTTAGGAATACAATCCCAAAAAATGTGCCAGAAAAAGTTCAGGATTTACCTTCTCTAATCTTGTGTTACTCATCATTATGGTTATTAATGTCTTAGATTTATAATTTAAAATCACACTGCTGCTTAAAGGCTTTTATAGAAGATCATAAAAAGTGTAAGTTTAAAAGGAGCCATATGGCTACCTATGGATTCTAGAAAAAAAATTCATAAAAATACAGTTTTTGGTCTAGGAATTAAAATTATACAGAGGTCATAATATTTTAACTACAGAAAGTATAAAGCCAACTCTGGCATGGCATGGTTCTTATTTCACATTTGCTTTTCAGTAGCCAAAAAGAAACATTTTGGTCATCTATCTATAACTGTTTTTTACCTACTTCTCACTAGCTTTCCCAGAATAGCCACTCAAGGGAAGATCAAGTCCGACAAACATCTGTGAGACACAGGATTATTATATCAATTATTGGGTCAGAATAATTCAGGTGTGTGTGTTCCTACCACTGCTTACCAAATGAACTAGAGAGAAATATGAGCAAGGATGTGAAGAAGTTGAAAGGGAACACTCCTTGTAGAATTATGAACCATAATACTTCAGAGCTCAGTGTGTATTTAAAATCGAATGGCTACACAATCTGAAGGAGCCAAACATTTCAACTAGATAAAGTATTTAAAAAAAAAAGGAAATTAAATTAAATCCTAAAGTCCTAAGCAGCCCATGCTCAGGCATAAATTATGGTTGCTGTTAAATAATAACTTCATCCACAACTCACAACCACGCAACTTTTAACTATAAATGAGGAACTGCATCTCATGTGGAAGATGCTAAAAATGTTTACTCTTCCTCTCCTTTCTCCATTATTGAGCTCAATGTCACTCTGACATTTATTCACGACTTTGTTGGTTTATAACTTTCACTACAGAAAAAGTGTTTCTTGGCTGGATTTCAGGTGAACGGACAATGACAGCGATCTGAAAGAATATAGATCTTCCAAGTGTGAAGAATGTTACTTTAATGTATCTCATGAAGGAAAAGTTATCTGTTTTGGCAGAATGTTGAAGGTTTAACTGTAAATGAGGAGAAAAAAATAAGTTAAAAAAAAGGTAAATATTTCTTACCTCTAATTAGGTAGAAGGAAAGGATTATATTTTAAACATGAGCTAAACTATTTGAAACAGAATGAATAACAAGCAATAAAACACTTTGTGGCTAAAAAGACAATACCATAATAAAATGGTATTTTGTTGTGACTTATGATGGTTTTTTCTTCTTTGTTTTAATATTAATAATTTAGTCTTCACACACTACAAAGGGTTCTGTTAATATGGCATTGCTTGCAGGCTAATATTTCATGTATGAATTATAAAATGCTCATGCTCTGATGGAGCTGAACCTGATAAAAGCATATGAATTTTAAATAACAAAGTTAGTGGAAAAGGAGCAATTGGCCAATTAAAAAATGTCCTCCAAAATAAAGTGTTATGCCTTCTTTTTGCCGGAAGCTTCTGATTATGAGTATTATTACTAGAACCGGAAATTACAAATGTTACTGTATATTAATATTTACAATTATAAGACACAATACTAATTATATTTATTATTTCTCTGTTTATAATTATTTTAGCATGTTTTGATTAATAATGGAAAAGTAAATCCTAGGCAGTCTTAAGTAATATATTATTTTAAAGAGGTTAAAATACTGATTAATGACAAAATTTTTATGACACAACATATTACACTACAGTTGTTACACTGAGGCAGGCACTGTGTAAACATTATATGAAACATTTATTATTTGCTCCAAAGACATCAGAAATTTAAAAACAAATGAAATCTAGGAATTAAGAGTGCTTCACTGTTGGACTGTTTCATACCCTTAAGGACTGAAGAGATCAACATCTTTTCAAAAGGCAAGCTCTTTGAGATGCCTCAAATTATTTATTACAAATTGAAAACATCCAGTTTATTCACTTCTGAAATTCCCTGTCTTTTTTTGAAATCTTTACGTCAGCTATATGTCTTTATATAAAACTTCAGTATTCTTGATTCAAATTTTAGCATTAAATATTCAACAAATATGAATGATCGAATTTTATGAAGGTAGAAAAGTATGTTATTGACTAGAATTTAACCACCACTAAATTTGTTTAAGTCCATCTTTCCAAAGTCTCAATCTCCTTTTCAGTAAAATTAAGATGACTATACTTATTTACCCCACATAAGGCAATGAGGCTTTATGCAAGTTTATGAAGAGCTTTAATATCCTTACATGGAAGGAATTAGGGAAATGAACACAAGTCCTCTTCCAATCTATAAATATCAAGAGGCATTTAAATGTTCTTAATGTGTATCATTCTTTAGAAATAAGTTCTTCCCCTAAGTCCCTGCAAATTGCCATTCTGCAACAAGTTTAGACCATTAATTTATATTTTTAGACAAATATACCCTATTTCAAATAATTTACTCTCAGCAAACACAGTGATAAGAAAGGAAGCTTCACCTCAAGGAAAGTGGAATAAACTGCCTCTGCTACGATGTGTTGAAGCACAGAAAAGGACAGTTATTTTGGAAGAGTTCTGTACTGCAAATTCCCAGCCCATTCTGCCTGGTCCTTTGCTATTTGTGTCCCTATTTCCTTGGCAGTGCTGAGGAGTCCTGCTTTCTGCTGCTGCTGCTGACTGATGGTCTTTCCACGAGTTACATGTATGTGTATGTAAGAAGCTTCCACTTGCAGGAAGCGTTGCATTTCATTTTGTCAAATCACTCAGCATAAACGTGGCCAGGCATTATGTCAGGGAAAATATTATAGGAAATGGGTGAAAAATTAAATAGCCTGTTATAGACAGCTTTCACTCTTCTGTATAAGTGTCAATGGTTATGCATAGTGAATTAGAAGGTAAGGCTTGCCTTCCCAAAATTGCTGTGATAATCATGCACCACAACTCCTTGATGATTTACCACACCATAGGACTTTGTTAAAGCTCTATTGTCTGATAAGAATGAGTCAACAGAACAACTCTGAAAGATGTCTTATATTTAATTATTAAATGAGGAGCACTAAAAACAGTTTCAAGATCATTTTAAAAGGTTAGGGCAAGGCTTAAAAGACAGTTATCCACCTGAATAAACTCTACAGTGGTTAGGAACTTCTGTTTTAGGATGCATTATTTAGAAATGTTGCTGTTTAATTGTTTTAATTCTCCATTAAGCTCCCCATTTTACTGTATAGAGATTGTTATATGCTGACAGCTGGTGCCTGAACCTATCTGAAAACATCCCAGCAATATTTTTATCTCAAATAGTCATGCATAATTGTTAGAGAAGGTGGAATTGTTCTCATAATTCTCATGATTATGACTTTTCCAATCTGCCAAATGCACTCTTGAGAAGCAGTTTGTCACCAAGCAAGGCTTTTTGTTTTACCAGTGGAGAAGATTAACCCCTGTGGACAACTGCATTTCTATAAGGGAGATACTAAAAGTGTAATGTAATTTAGTTCCCTTATTTCTCTTTGTGTCTTTTTCATAAACATGTATGATACTATGTTCTACAGACCAGTCTGTTTGTAAACATATTGGGGAAAAAAAAAATTATTTTATTTTTGACTACTATTTTTTTAATTTTTTATTTGTTTCAAGAAAATTTGTTGAGAAATAATAAATCACATTTATTTTATAAAGATACAGAAAAATTAATGGAAATAATGGCAGAATCATCACATAAGCTCACAAACAAAGAGTCAGAGCTTGGAGCAAAACATTACTGAGGCTGATCCACATCTTGAATAAGTATGAAAACAAGGCATTATTTACTCTCTTTTGGTGGAATAGCTAAAAGTGAAATATTCTATGGTACTCCAGAGTTTTCACCGCTTTGTTTTGCAACTCTTTTAAATACTCCATTTAGTACTAACATAATTTTCCTTATATTGTAAGATGATAATTTTTCAGTATACCACTAAGATTTTGTTAAAGGCAGATAATTTAATTTTGGCTGCTACGACTTTTTTTAACAACTACTACTCAAAATGGAATATTTACCTGAGAATTAAATGGATCTGAAAAAAGAAAAAGTCTAGTGCTAAAATTTTTTTTAGGCAACAATACAGTGGAAATCACAATATGGAAAGAAAGTAATTCACAAATTTTGTTCTGAATATGTACTCTGCTTCTTCTGAAAATTATAATTAGAAAAGATACAGTTTAGTGGATGACATGGTGATATTTCAAAATAGCACTATACAAAGTGAGATCCTATGCTGGAATTTGGTCACATGAGGGAAACATAGAATAAGAGAGACTTTTTGTGAAATTAAAGAGAAGAATCATAAGATATTAACAGAAAGAAAAGGGGGCCATGCACTTGAAAGTAAAGTTACATAAAATTATTTTTATGTCATGTAAGAAGAAAGAAATAAGTGGAGAGGCAACCAAAAGACTATGGTGTGAGATGGATGGTTTAGATTAAAAATACTGGGTCAGGAGATAATGAGGAACAAGTATGCAGAAGAGAAAAAACAATAAAATACAAGTTCATTACATACTGGTCGTACTTAAAAATATTTGTTAGGACTACATCTTTCTTCCCTCTCCCTCCTGCCCCAAACCTCAGTCTCTGCAGCTCCATGATAACATCTTTACCTTCATTTATCTTTCTTAAAATAAAACATTCCTGGAGAGAAAGAAGTTCATGCAAAAATGTTTACAAGCAGAGCTCAAGTCTATCCAAAAATTTCAAAACCATATGACAAATACAAGGGGTATTTTTTTCAAAAATAAGTAGAATTCCCTTTTTAGAGTCAACATTTTTCTGAATGTTTGGTACAAGGTTTTTGAATAGTTGAGGTTGGAAGTAGATTTGTCTAAAATGAATGTCTGATGATTTGCTTACCAAAAATAACCAAAAAAAGTCTCATTTAACTTCACTCCCTTTCAATGAAACCATATCTGTGTAAATTGAAGAAGAGGAGAATTGAAGAGGATCTACACAATATAACAAAGAAGTGACAAAAACAAATTTGGGAAGGGAGTATGGAACAAGGCAGGGTTTTGCAGTTTTGTGCAACTTTTTCTGTCACTGTAAATACATTTTTGATGTTGCCTCAGTCCAAATTTTGTAAATAACATTATAAAATTCCTGCACAGTTCAATTGCTTTAATTGCCAGACTTCCTTTCTTTTGGAGACTATAACAAAGCTCAGGACTTAAAGATGTATTTTCCATTGCTCTCCAGTGGAGTATTTATGTAGCACATCATTCCTCATGTACACTGTGTTACTAATAAGGTAAGTGAACACGTTATCTTAAATGTGGGTAGAATGTAGGGGGAGGAGGAGGAATAGTAGAAATCAACACCTTAATCAACAGGGGAGGAAAATGCAAATTATTCTGAATATTTCTGCATAGTTCACAAAAGGGATTCTAGCAACATTTGTTCCCCCTCATGCCCAGATTTCGTTCTCAAAGCTGTCCCAGTTTAGGTTTTGTTCTCCCATCCTCTGTGAAAACTTAAGTCTGCCATGGATTTTACAGCACAGACAGAGAAAGAAAAATTACTTCTGAGAGTCACAGAAGCCAATGAAGTAACTTCACCCTGCAGGGTTCCAGAAGTTCTTAATTTAAACTATGAATCACTTTTGCCACAACTGAAAGGCAGAAACTCTTAAAGTGGCATCCTTCGGGGGTAATTCTGCCTTTAGTTCTGCACTGTATAATTCAGACATTTGGAGCAAGTTAAGCAAGTTAAGAATCTCTAATGGTGGCCACTGCACTTAAAACAATAGTAGGTTATTCTGTCAAGCTAAAGGAAGCACACTTTTCTACCCTAAAGTCTTCATTTTAGTGGTAGATCCCCTTTAAAAGTGATGAAAATTGATAGCAAAAATGACCATAGTCTGGATTTGACTGGGTTTATTTTTCCTCATCCTTTCCACCACTGTCTGCAAAAGTAAATATAGATAAAGTGTGAGTACAAATTTCAAGTGACTCCAGAAAGAATAATTTAGACTCTTGAAGCTATTTAGAGGACTAGATCTCTTTTATAAAATGAGCTTTGTGCTTTTCTCACACACTTCAGAAATAAAAAACTGTAGTACCTGGAGGTTCTTATGTATAGTTGGTAATACCAAGTAGATGACTGGTAATGATAAGTTAAAAAAGGCTAATGCAGAAGGTGATGAGAGCATGACCTCACATTGTGACATCCTTCAGTGAGAGACTAATGCCTCTCAGAATGTTCAAATGCAGCAACATCTGTGCTTGCCAAATAAAGCAATTCAGGCTCTCTCAGGCTACTGAGAATCAGTATTCAGCGTTAGATTTCTGTCAAAACTAAAGTCTGGTTTCCAACTGAATCAGAGCTGCAGATAGCATGAAGATTTAATATCCAATACTTTATGTTTCTAGTCTTTCTTTAAAAGTGAAAATTAATCATCATGAAATTAATTTTTAATTTCCAATTTTAATTTTTTAAACACATAACTAAATATTTGAATTTAAAAATCAATTTCTGAATATCTGAATCTACGTGTCAATGTGTGCCTATCAAAATTTTTAAATCCTCCTATATCCCTGAAGGTCATAATCTCAATATATAGTCTGTTCCCTAAGGTTATGGTTTAAAAGCTAATCACAAAAAAGAAAATTTAGATGTATGGGCAGATTCTACATGAGAATAAAATCAGTTGGAAAGAAATCTACCTGCTTTAATTGTCTTTTTCTATAAGGCCAGAGAACACTTTCTTTGCTTGTTTTTTAATATACATTTAATTATGGGAACTTTTTAATTGCCTCCCAAAAAAAAAAAAAAGAACATAATAAATAAATAATAACAGAAAATGTAAAAATCAAAAACCCGCACAGAAAAAATACACTTAATGGGTAGTATCTGTAGATAAATCCTCTAACAGTACTTAAATGTAACTGCTTTAGGAAATTTTTTAAGACAATAGGGTTTTCCCCCTTGATTTTCATTCTCATTATAAACATTTTACTTCATATGTAGTTTGTCTGTTAGGGTAATAAGTTTAGACTGCATATTTCACAAATTAGTTTTTCTTTTCTTGAATACAGGATTATCATTATTATTACTATTACTATTATTGCTTTTATTTTCACAAGGATCATTGCAACTGTATAAAGATTTTGGTTTCCTGTAATCTAGTTACAGTCATTGCCAAAATAACGCAAAATGCTCTGTCAAAATCTTTAGTAGGCAAAGACTTACACAAATGCTATTATTTATTTAAAAGGAATAAATAGCCCCATCAATAAAAACTGTTGACATTAAATCACTGAAATATTTGTAACAGGTTTATGAAAAGCTCTCTAATGCAATTTTTTTTAAAGATACTATTTCATGAAAGAAATTACTTGACAGAGCTGTTTTGAATTTTAATTTTTTAATGATGAAAAAAAATATATGAAGGAAATGTTTCCCATAATAAACAGTTTCCTCTGTCAGATTTGCAAGAAAATGACTTTCCATGATTAATTAATTTATTCAATTAGTTTAAATAGAAATTCTTTTGGAAAGATAAACACCAATTTTCAAAAATGACATGTATTTTCATAGTACATCACTATACATTGTAGTGTAGATTTAAGTATTTTGTAAGGTGTCATGAAGTGACAGATAAAATTAGATAAATTGTTAACAAAGGTATGTACCATGAAGCTAGTCACGTATGACTACTAAAACATAAGGCTTGAAAAAACATGCAATTGTTAAAGGAATGTATAATTCCTGTATTTTTGTTTCAGTGCATCTACTGGAGTCCTGAAGAACAAATTTGCAGTCCAAAAAACCTAGTCATCACAATGGACCATTCTTGATCTTGAAGGTAAATCTAAACACACAGACATACACACACAGGCATACACACAAGACCAAAACTTGAAGTCCAGAGCTGTGATACTGCTCTGGATATCTTTTTCCTTCTGGATATCTGGATATCTTTTTCCTTCCTCTCAGGGTTCTGATCTCAGGCCCTTGAGGCTGAAGGGTTTTAGAAAAGATCCAGTCAATCTCTGTAGCACCAGAGA
Source organism: Pseudotriccus pelzelni (assembly GCA_035584735.1). Lineage (NCBI taxonomy): Eukaryota > Metazoa > Chordata > Aves > Passeriformes > Tyrannidae > Pseudotriccus > Pseudotriccus pelzelni. Next base: position 16,889,409 of record JAWMRA010000041.1, on the reverse strand, counting down.
TGAGACAGTCTGCTTCCTTATATCCCAACACAGGTAGTGCACCAGTATGCCCATCTCCAACAGACAAGGAATATTATTCCTTGCCCCAGCAAGACCCTCCCTACAGCTCTAGTGCTGTAGAAGTGTGTTCTCCCCCAGAAACTCTATCTGGGTCAAAGTCTCTGATGTTACAGGCACAGCTGTTGCAGCGGCTGCTCTGCCAGTATCTCATCACTATCACTGAGTACATATATGCTGCCCTGATCCCTTTCTGCACTGAAGGCTACATCTGTTCCACTGCTGCTTCCATGAGCTGTGCTCTAGAACAGCTCTTATATGATTCCCTCCCTTACACCTGCTGCAAAGATGCCTGACCATTCCTTAGCAGGGGTCTTCTGGGACAAAAGCTGACCCCTTTTGTCAAGGAGATGACAGAGCTTGTTGGAAGCTGCTAGAGCTTGGCAGTCACAGCACCCCACGGTAATCCTTTGCTGTCAGCAGCAGGCAGTCTGATGTTCCTCAGAGACCACGCATAAGGTTTCCAGTGATCTTGGACAAACTTCCCAGGAGATCTAGAAGATTGCAAAACAGAGCCCAGGAACTGCTCCACAAACTTCTGTGCCTGTTGGCTTAAATGCCTTAATTGCCTTAAATTTCAGATGAAGATATATAATGACCACTGAGATCAGATACAATTCCTGGAATGGACTGGGGAGAGTTATCATTATTTTTAGAAAACTGTACTGGAAACTTAGCTGATGATTTACAACCCTTATTAAATATTTTTGCTTTTTTACCTCGTGTACTGAAACATAATTAGAAAATAACAAATATTGTTATTCTCATTGTTATTGCCACACGTAAGGACATAACAGAAGTAAATGTCTGATACAACATGATGATGATTAGTTTGGGAAGTTCTAATGAAATTATTAATCAAATAAAGGTCAGATTCCTTATCCATTTCCTTCATATAGATGAGAAATGTCAGGTTAAACAATTATTTATATGGTATACAGCTCAGATCATAATCTCTAAATGCTGTTTGGAGCCAACACTCAATACTGTTAACCATTAATTAGATGACACTTTAAATCTCATAACACATTGTACAGTTAGGGAAAAACAACCAACACGTACATACAGACATGCATGCACACGCACACACACAGATGCTAGAAAAGCAGATCCCTGAATCACTTTCCAAAATTTTGTAAGAGACGTAGATATACCACTTAGCATCACTGTTTACAGTCCTGAAGAAGAATCACCCTCAGTGTAATTGGATAAAAATTCTGTATTATAAGTTATTTTAAAAATTTGGCATTATAAGTGCAAAGACAGTAATGGAATTAGGTAGGATGCAATTACTGGTGGAAAAATAAATATACTAACTGTAAGTCTAATACACTAAAGGTGGCCTGCAAGACTGCATAAATTAGCCAGGAAAAATAAACCATTCTTTGAAATATATTATGCTGCTATAGAAAAAGATGACATGATCATAATATATTTTAGATAAAATATATTATGTTGGGATGAAAGAAAAAGAGGATACAGAACAGAATATATTTAAAATAAAATATCTAATTGTTGTTAAAATAATCACATAATACACTTGGAACCACTGCCACATTCTCTCCTGACATCATTTCATTAACTTCCAATGAAGCTAGGCCAGCAGAGAATTTGCTTCTTATAACTCTTATAAAGTAAGGTGAGAATAAATTCCTGCAATGTTTTTATCAGACATTCAATTTTCAGCTTGTATATATCTATACCTTAAGAAAACATGTGCCTAAAGACTAGAAGACAACTACTAAACATAGCTACATAAACTTACATAAACTTAATATGTAAAATATAAATTTTCATTTCTGGATGTAATTCAAAGTTGAATTACAATTAGTGACTTTAATAATATTATATCTATATAAGTCTATTTATGTTTAAGGTACTTTTTCTTATTGTTTCTCAGTTAATTCTATCTAATAATTTAAATATCATTTGATAAGTTTTTGGTTGGTTGGTTAGTTGGTTTTCTAGATACTCTTCCTTTTTTCCTTTTCCAGTACCTATGCATAATTTTTATGACAAAACTTCAGTCTTATGGCTCAGCAAGAAAAATAACGAAAAATAACTAAACCCCCTGTAGAGTACTTTTCTTAACACAAGCCTACCAGCTCTGAAAAGGCAAATTATTCTATACAGAAAGCACTGTTGTAAATAATATGTAAATAATAAATAAAAAATAGTAGTTCATGACATAGATATCTAAAGTCAATGGACTCTTCCTGATCAGTGTCTCTGCTACCTAGGTTAGACTTCTGATAAGCCTGTAGTTTCTCTACCTGCTTCCTGCCAAAATTTTTTCTGACTGACAGAGGCCAGGACAACCTTCTAAATCTTCAGGAGTCCTATCTGACAGCTATTGTTTAAAATCTAGAGAAGTTATCAGAATATTGATTTCACTGAAATAGAACTGACACTTTGGGCTTAATTCAGTTATACAAATATAGTAACTAGTGGCATGTGAGATCCCCTTAGTTGTCCTGTCTGGCCTCTAGCTGTCATTCTAGCATGATACTGATCTTTTGAAGGTTGTGAAATTCTGTGAAAAATATCAGATATCTCCGATGATCTACTGCATCTCAAATAATGGTTAGAGCCTCGTGCTACTAATGCCAAGGCTGTCCTCATCTACTTAAGAGCTCGACTTGGTGATCCTTGGAAGTCACTTCCAACTCAGAATATTCTGTGATTCTGTGATCTACTTAAATCACACTCATGATGAAATCATAGCTCATGTACCTGCACATTTAAGTAAATATTTGGCTGTAGACCTGCCTGCCTTGGTCTAAGAGCCCTTGCTACCTTATCCTAAAACTATGCTCATAGAAAATGAGGTCTCATAAATAAGCATGCTCTCCATATCCTTTTGCTCAATGAACATCAGATCAAAGAAAGTCTCTGAAACCCTAATATAGCATTGAAATGAAATTGTGAATTTCGAATATCTGAGAAATTTATACACTTCGTGTTAAATAATTTTTTTATTAAAAAAATGAATTATTCAAAAAGACCCATGTGCTGTGATAACACCTTTGTTCCTTTTTTGGGAACTCAACTCATGAACCTCCAGTCATGTCGAATCCTCTAATCCTCCTCTAACTTCTGCATTTGATATCCATGGAATTCATACTACAGTGTTTTGCTCAGTACGCAGAGACATCTAATTTTCATTTTCAGGCTCCAGGGGAATCTCTGCTCTGGTGCCTGAAGCACATCCTCCCTCCCCTTTCTTCACTGACCTTGGTGTCTGCAGAGTTGTTTCTCTCACATACTGTACCACCTGTTCCCAGGTGCTGTTGCACAGCAGTATTTCCCCCTTCTTAAATACATTTCTACCACCTTTGCTCATGGGCTTGGTCTTGGCCAGTGGCATTCCTTCTGGGAGCCAGCTGGATCTGTTGGATCTACTGGACATGCCTGGTAAACATGTAAGGATGTAACAGTAAATGCTTTGCTATGGGGAGACTTCCATCCTTCCTTAAAATCAACGCACCCCTTCTTTCTTGGTACTTTATTGAGGTATTCACATAAAATTATGTTTGTTTCCTGCAGAGAATTTTAATTGGGAAAGATCTCAATATGTGGCTACTTCTAAACTTCCTTGGGGCTCTGGTTACGATAATGTCTCCATTTTTTCTTACTTTCTTTTTCTTTTTTTTTCTTTTTTTCCCATGAGTCTAAAAATTACAGAGGGTTGAAATAGCAGATTTGCTGCTTACAGAAAGCAGAATGATAACACTACCAAGAAATTCTGTAAAAATTACAGGCAAAATAGCTTATAAAAAGAATAAATTAATTTTGGACCTTATTTATAGCTTTAATTATAAAGACCAATGCTTTAGGATTCAGTGAAATAAATTTTCAGCCAAATTTTCTTTATTGGAGGGCAAGTGAGCAATGCTAAATCTCTTAATTAAATTCACATAGAATTTGTTTGGTTGGTTCAGAGTGTCCCATGTCTTCCCCCAATTTATTTATTTTGCCACTTATGTTAAAAAAGACACTGAGACTTATAACTACTGAATATTCCCTGGCTGAAGGAAAACACCCCTGAGGTTTGTTAGTTGGTAGCTGAATAGTGCACTGAATTATTGAATCTGTTAAAGATATTTTTTTGGCCTCATTTTCAGTTCTTTGTGTTACTACTGTTGTTTTACTGTCATCAAATAGTTTAATATTTTCATTACTTAAGGTGTTAATGCCATCAGTTTGTATTAAAAATACCAAACCTCAGATTACAGATACACTATTATGTTGACCTATTTTATATGAATCTCCACTTTTCTCTACTTAGCAATTTTACTTGTGTATTTTTCACTTACTTCCTCAAAAGAAAAAACTCAAACAAAATCCCCAATTTTTTGCAAGTGAGAGCCTAATTTAGAGAAAAAAACAATACTTGCTTGCCTGGAGCATGTTTATATTCCAGCTGTGTAATAATGTGCAATCTGTTTCCATGACCACAATTTCACTAATATTCATTCTGTCATGTCTTATGAAGGTATGGAATAAGTTGATTACTTATAGATGTTATTTTAATGGCAAAAATAAAAAATAACTGCCTTTTTTTTTCTTAGGAATTATTGATTTGACGACTTTTCTATATTGGAAAGTTAGCAATGTGTTTTTTTCGTTTCCCCACATGTTTTTCAGTATAAAGTTTTGTTGGTAAAAGAATGTCATGAAACTAAGCTAATGTGGAAAGTCACACAAATTGTTGGAATTTCATGATGAATTTTTAATATCTTTTTGTTCAGAGCATTTAATAAGAATTATTACCTATAAGTAAAACTTCTGAAGAAAACCTGAGCTACTTGTGTAATAAGTAATCAGAACAGATGGTCATGCCAACACTAGTTAACCATCTCAATGAAGGTATGGATTGCTGCTAAGTGTGGATATATGAAAGACATCTCTCTCTCTTTTTGAAATTCTTCCCTGATTAACCAAGGATGTTGGGATATTCTGATTTTTAAAACAAGATCTAGCAGTATTAAACTATGAATTAGAGGAAGATAACATGATTTATTCCTTCCTATGTATTTCTGACCTAAATAAATAAACTGATTCTTTTAAGTGAGTCAGTGAGATAATACTCAAACACAGGAAGATGATAAACAGATCAATACATGATAGATAAATAGAACAGAATCATAGAATATTCTGAGTTAGAAGGGACACAAAGGATCATTTAGTCCAACTCCTGAATATTTTATATACTTGATATTTTAGGTCATACCCCTTCCTTAACCAGAGCTCCCAAAGATAAAATCAAGTTGCTTATCTGGAAAGTGTTTTCATAATTGCATTGCTGCTTCTTTGGCAGAAGCCATAAGCTGAAAACTGTGTAATTAACCATAAATAAATAGGCAGCAGGGGCTAGATGGAAAAAAAATCCTTGTATCCTTGATGTAATTTCCTGTGGAAGAACCTAAGTCTAAAAATTCTGAATGAAAATGCTTCAGTCATTTAGTCTCTGCCGTTCCTGAGATCAGTTATCTCCAAGACCTGATGCATAATACTTGAGATGATCATAGCCCACAAAAATATAATTGAGATCACTGATATTACAAAAGTCTATATAATAGCTCACCCTATTTCTGGACACCTGGAGCATTATAAGCCAGAAAGCGACAATCTCTCTGCAACAATTTTCTTTCTTCAGGTGACTGGAGTAAGGATCTCTATTGAGGGAGTCTTTCGGGAAGACTTGCCAGTGTTCAGAAAAGGGTTCAGAACTCTTGGGAACAAAAACAGTTTCCAACCTGAAGCCCTGTGTCTCAGGGTCTGGCTGAATTCTGGATTTTGTTCTAGAAGTCAGCATGCCTTTTGGGTTATGTTGAGCTAATGCAACTAAAATCCTTTATTTAGTATAAAAATTGTAAAATCCTTTAGTTTAACTCTTTATATGAATATGACTAAAGATATATTTGCTGTCAATTAAATAAGCAGAATATTTAAAAAATGCTTTTGTTTACATTTAATTCACTAAATAAATGACATTATATTTTATTGACTGTGCAGAGACCTTTAGAGCAATTAGATGTAAGATGAAGAAATTTTCCAGAGTAAAATACCCATGATATTACAGTCAGATTTTTTTTCTCCTGAAATGATTCATGTCAAAATATTCCACAGTTCTTTAGAAGAAAAGCCATTTAAGATCTTACACTTAAACATGTATTCGCAAATCTCTCATTCAAGAGCATTATTTCTCCTTGCAATCTCTAGCAAAGACTAACACAACTCAAAGGGGGAGTTTACAACTTATTCAGAGACTATTGCTCTGATGTGACTTGGGAGAGTGATTACACTACATTTAAGGTACAGAAAATCAAAGCAGTATACCCGTCATGTTTGAGTGCACCCATAAATAAAGTTCTATTCTTGTAGAACTAATTGGTACAAATGTTGGCTTGTTACAAAAGCTAGTACAACATATTCATAATCACCAAGGATTATGGAACTCAAGCATAAGAAATCATATCCGGCATAAAAAAATAATTAATTTGCTTCTTATAATTTCTTTCAAGACATGAACCGTTAACACTGAATAAGATGCCACCTAAATGGTGTTAACTAGTTTTTACTTTTCCTCATCTCTTTGTGTTGCTTTGCAGATCCTGGGGTGAAATTGCCCCTTCGGGGGTGAAATTCTCAAGTCAAAGCCAGCCACACAAAATCTATATACCATGAGGGTATAGAAGTGTTTGTCTAAGGTTCTCAACAGCCAGCTTTCTTCTGCTACATAGATTAACCCTTAAAAAACATAAAAAGAACACTCTGTTGTCCTGAATTTTGTCTGTCTTCAGAGCTTGTTGGTGTCATGTTTACCCTATAGGAAGTTTCTACAGCCTAACAAATAGGGAGTTTAAAATCATAAGGGTAAGGCAAGCTTTGATACACAGCTTCCAGTGTTCACGTTTGACAGCTAGTGGTTTTCTACTAAGTGGTGTGTGACAGTAATTGCTCCTTTTTCTCTGTGAAAAAAACCCAAACCCAAACCCAAACAAAAAACCACAAACAAACAAACCAATTCTCTGTTTAAAAAAAGTTTCAAACTGAGACTCCTAATCTTACAGTCATGTCTAACTTAGGGCTCGGAAAATATAAATTATGAAGATAATTTGAGCAAATCTTTTTTCATAATTTTAAAACTTCGTTTTATGATTTAGTCTTCCTTCCTGGCATCCTTCTTGGGAATTCCACTTCTGTTTCCTTCTTTTTTTTTCCTGTGGTTCTAAGAAGGTAAGTTCTTAGTCATGATTTCTAAGTTATGAAAGTAGTACAAACCAGTTCTTTCCAAGTTGTCTGTAACTGCATGCAAGTTAATAACTAGAGGAGCAACTTGTTTCAAAATTTCCTCTGATCTGTGACTTTTGGAAGCCATTTATCTTCTATATAAATGTTAGAGACAAATGTAAACAATGAATATTTTGTGAAGTAAAATGAATATGTTCAGTTATGTTTTTCTTTCCTCCTTTAGTAACTTCTTACAGACTATTAGCTCAAGTAGTATATACCTGCAATCTAAGGAAATGCCAGTTCATTATTATCATTGCTATCAGCTCATTATATCTAAATTTATCATTTTTAATAGCTTTAATAATATGCTTATTTCTACATATGAAGATTATTAATTATATTGTTAGTGATAAATGAGTGAATTATACCTCTCTTGTATGTATGAATAAAAGGTCTAATTCAGGTCAGTAATAAAATATTAATACATTTATATTATTGAGAGATACATATCAATTTTTATCTTTCAGAACAAAGCAGTTCACTTTGGTAACAAGGAAATGGAAATGCATGACATAGACATAAGTAAGTATAAGTAAATTATAAACACTCTTTAATTAGGCACAAACATAATTTTAAACATTTTACATGTTCTTTTACATCTCACTTTCTTTGGTCTGCTTGCACAATTCTTCAATAGATTCAGTTGTCTTCTCTCTTTGGGTGGAAAGAACAGTACGGCTATTGATAATACGGCAACACACCATAGCAATGTATACTTCTTTACTTAGATAATGAAAATTCTTTTCTAGAAAAATACGTTTTGGTGGTATTTGGGGTAGGTTAAACATTTATATTTTTCGTGCATAATAGAACAGAGAGAAAACAGATTTTTTTCATGGAATGTATATAGGATGAATCACATGTGAATCTGTTATGACTCATTAGCTAAATTATCTTTTGGATATGAACAAAAAAGTGATTTAGGGACCTTGCTGTGGCAAAGATTTTTATGATAATAAATGACCCCAAAAAAGATGAACATGATTTCAGAACTGAGATATAAGCATCCTTCAGTTCACTAACCTTGGTGATTCAAATCCAAAATGTATTCACCCTTGAAATGTATCTCAGATTCCATTTTATTCCAAACTGCAAATCTGAGAACAATTGTGATGCCTTGAATGCTGAAGGAGAAGTAATGGACAGACATTATTTTTTTGAGTGTATATAGAGGCCTCTGTCAGTGTTTGAAGTCACTTGTTTCAATATAGGTATTCTAAAAAAGTGCTCCTCAATGTACCTTCCCTACTTCCCTTAAATATACATTCAGATGTGTTGATGATATACCAGAATAACAGTATGAGCATATGTGAATTATACATGGATACCAATGAGATTTGCCCATTATGATCTCCAGTAAAAAAAAAAAGACACCAACAAAAAACAACCAATCCCACCCCCCAATAAACCAACAAAACTACCAACAACAAAAGAAGACAAACAAAAACCAAACAAAAAACCCCCACCAAACCAAATAAAAAAGCAAAACAAACAAACAAACAAACAAAACAGAAAAAGAAGTTCCAGATGACAAACCTCTTCATAAAAAGAATCAATTCTTTTACATCCAAAAGGCTCACCTCTAATAGTAAAACTTACTTACTCTAAGGAGGAATTTCAGTTTTCTCTCTCCTCTCCTAAAACATACACGGCTCTCAAGCTGACTATGGGCAAAGAGTTCTCAAGTAAGAAACTCTTTAGAGGAATCTTTGCAGCAAATATTTACTAGATTGAATTATAGAAACAAGAATCTCTTACCAGGAAGGACATCATTCTGTTTAGTAATACAGCAAGAAACCAAGAAACCAACAAATTGAATACGCATGTCTGGATACTGCAGGTTGTTGATCATAAAAGGAATTTTCTGTTCCCTCTCTTATGACATAATTGAAGATGTAGAACCTTTTTGCCATCTAAATGATTAGTCATAATTATTTGTCTAACCATCATGGTACCTGACACCAGCAAACCTACTGAGAATGCTGCTATTGAGATCACTGGAATCACTACAGCACTTGCGTATTGGAGGGCTTTGACTGCTTAAAATTTATCAGGAGAAAAATGGTCATACCTGTGGCAATCTACTTATATGCACCTGCTGTTTAAACAAAATCCTTTTGTTCATCAAGTTTGTGAGTTATTCAGTTAATAAGTAAATTGGTTTTAAATTAAATGTTTTTAAAATCGGCTTATCCCTGACTGTGGTAAACCTTAATATGAAGTTAGTGCAGCTTAGACATCTATTACAGGTCATTCTGACTGGTGTCCTATTCACCAAACACTTCCTTAGACCTTAATGTTAATTCAGAATTAATCACTGGAATAACACAAGATCATGCATTGAATGAGTTAGTTTAAATGAACAACTAGGATGCTACTTCTAGGTACTCAGCATGTCTTTGGATGTTCCTTCAGCACGTTAGGCATTACATTTTATACTGGTTTCTCTTTCATGGCATATGTCCTTATGAAATTCATTCTCTGTCTATGATTTTACATTAACCTTAACTGTACCTGTGAAACTGTCAGCATTCAAAATAATTACCTTTCTGTGCTGTACTGAAGATAAGTTAGCAATTGTAATTGGTTGGTATTTTGACCAGCTTACCCCAATGAGATTTATCAAACAACAAATATTGTCAGACAAAATGGAATTCATTCAGTAATACTGTAGTGACTGTTATGATGAATTATTAATTTGATTCTCATCATTTCAGCAATGTCTTTAACGAAGAATGTGGGGAAAAAAGCCCAAAAGAATTATATTTTCTGCTTTGAAAAATTTCTGATCAAGGAATTCCTTATCCTTATGCTTTAAGGATAAGGAAGCCTCAGGAAGAAGTATATAGAGTTATTTAAGACATAGGTCAGAACCAGGCATGGTCTTTTTATTCTGTGTTTCTGTATTGTCACAGGGTCCAGCTCCATGAAGATGGCTTTTATGTGTCAGTTCAGTACCAATGATGGGCAACAATTATAACAATATAACATTTTATACACATTCACTGAACAACTCCCTGCCCCAACCCCTCATTATTTTATAAATAACTGACTGTCCTTTACCAAATGAAAAGCACAAGTTTTTAAACTTTTTCTGAATAGTGGACCATAGTTTACCTGACTTGGTATCATGATTTTCAGAAGTCAACTGAAAACACTAACCACGCTAGTTAGGCTATTGATGTTCTAGAGAATGAGTAGAGTAGATACTAAACCATATCCTGTTTATTTTGTACTCAAAACTTGTAATTTATTAGCCTACTCATGGGAACTTTGCTTCAACAGCTAATTCTCTTAGAAAATTTGGGGTGTACCTCTCTCTGTCAAGAAAATAAACAAAATAGTGAAATGTGAAAATTAAAAGGTTCATGTTCTGAGGTCCAAAAGTGAGAATTAATTAAAACCACAGGGATAGAAAAAACAATATATAAACGTAATATTCTTAAATTTACATTCACACTGTTTATGTCTTCTCCCTTATTTTCCTATTTTTTGTATTGGCTGCACAATTGTCAGTATTCCTTTTTTGTTTTCAGACAAGCTTTCAGCCTTTTAGATTTTCTGTTTTCTTTTGGTTTAGATTTGCACTTTCTTTATTAGTAGAGTAATTACGCAAATTAAAAATATTTGATTTTGAGGTGTCTTCTTATAGACAAATAAGAAAATAAAAAGAAAAACTTTCAAGAGAGAAGAAATGATTTAACACTTTGTGAAAGTTTATACCACCTGGAGGATTCATCATGCTTAATTTTGTGATCTGAATTTGGAATGTTGCATAAAACAGGTTCCTTCAACAGTTAATGGTGTTCTAATCTTCTGACTTTTACTATTTAAGAGACTATTTAAGAATAAGTGGCTTTTTGTGTTATTCAGAGTCAAATATGTTTAGTTAAAAGCATGGATTTGAAGTAATGAGACAAAATCAAATACCCAAATTAATTACTAAGTTTTAATTAAATCTAGTGGCTGTTTTTTGTGCCTGAACGGGCATTTTTTTCCATTCTTCTGGCCTAAAGAGAATAACTTTGTAGCTGAGAAAAGCATTTCTAATTCCTGCTGCTATTTTTTTTAATTTTGCCATCACTTTCTTCTAGGAAAAGATGGGAAGTAAGGAAGCAAGGGAACTATATTCTCTTCCATTTTTTTTCTCTCTTTCTTTCTTTTGTTTCTCTCTTTCTTTCTTTTTGTTACAGTCTCTTATTGATTAAGTTTGTGTGGCAGATTCATAAAATATTTTTGACTGTTGTATGAAGGTTAAAAAGAATGTCAGAGCAGGTGGGCTGCTTCTCTGGGTGGGTGGGTGCTTAAACTGGTCTATACTTGCCCTGCTGTCCTTGAGGATTTTATTAATTTCACGAGAACGTTTTCTGAGAACTCCTCATTTTCTCCTGAAAGAAATGTGTTTGAATTAGGTGTTCTTAGTCACAGTGACAAGATAGAAAGACACAAGACATGAGAAAGTTATACAAAAGGGAAGTAGTCTGTCTTTATCTAGATCTGGATTATTACAAGTGACAAAAATCTCCAAGCAGTACAAATTCAGAGTAATCCTGGGGTCCTGCTGTCTGCTACAAGCAGTGCCAGCATCTTATTTTCTGAGACTACAAGGGCACAAAACCTACCTGTAATCTCTACTCTCTTCAGGAAGAAAAATTCTGTTGTTGGTTTTTTTTTAAATTCTGGATACCTACAAAATCTTAACTCAATACGGTGTCAAATGACTTGGTTTCATAATCACAGACATTTAGGCTGTATCTTGGGTAGGCTGTTGTCTCTATGACATGAGGAGTTACTAGGGAGAAATCTGTTTGGGTTTCCTGTTCACTTTTCTAAACAGAAAATAATAATTTACATTTTTCTTTTTAAAATATGCTTTTTAATGCCATATTTTCAAATATAACAAACCATGCACTATAAAGGCATAAAGACACTTGATTAAAAAGCTGAACTTCAACAGAACTCTACCAGCTCTGTTGGACAGTTTATCTGCAGAGTATCCCATAGCATCTGACAAAAAGAAAATGTGATATAAAGTTTTAAAACTTAAAACCAAAGATGGACTTCTGCAGCAAAGTTAGAAGTCTTTTCAGCCCAGCTGAACTACTAAAGCACAAATTTCAAGCAGTGGTAGCTTGCTGCTGCTACTACTTTGTTCACTTTTATGGTTAGAGGACATCAAAGCTGTAATTGAGAAAACACCTCATCCTAATTTTAATGAACAAGCCATCAGATTGGATGAACAGAGCGTGGATATCAGATGCGTGCACACACACAGAGACTAGAGAATTATTTTGGTTAATTTACTGTTTACACATCTTCAATTAAAATGCTATCTTTGCAAGACAAAAGCTGCACATAATCCCGGGATTATGTGCTACTGATTCTTAGATTTCTTTCTTAATCCATTTCCTTTATTTATTAAAGACCAATGTTGATCTATTACTTTGTGACCTAGTAGTAATTTGTTTCAGTAAGATGTTTTTCCTTCTCTAGGATCATAAAAAATAAAAAAAACCCCTTCTTTTCTGTCAGAAAGAGGATAAGAGATGGATGTAATATATTTTGCCAGATAATAAGCTTTATAAAACTTTCTTATTAGACATTTTCATAAGCAAATAACCACCATACAGTGGTTCATACAGGTTCAATAGAAAGAGATGTGCATTTACTGAGAAACATCTATTCAAAGTGTAAGGAAGAGTTAAAGGATATGTCAGGTGGATTTCTATAGGGATCAGTTTTGGACCAGGCAAATTCAGTTTTTAAATTAATAATGAGAAAGAATGAATAACACTAAAAATGAAAAGCTTATAAGAGCTTCAAAAGACATAACTGGAATAGTGAAAATTAAAGAAAAATCTGCAATAATTAGGATACAATTTAACTAGCAGTTCTGCAAGGTATCCAGAAGACAAGAATGTAGGTTAAAAAAACTCCAACAATTATTTTTCAACATAAAGGTCTCAGCTGGGTCACTATTCTGTTCAATTTTAAATAAAAAAAAAGTTTTTGAAATTGAGAAGTTTAAGTTTCAAAAAATGGTATAATAATAATTTATTTAGAAGTCTAAAGCACATGGTATATGAGAAAGAATGAAGGACCTAAATTAATTTAATACAAAGACTACAGGAATATGTGACAGAAGATTTTTTTGTATGTAGAAAGGATTAAAAGAAAACAGCTCGCTACATCCACTGGTAATAACATAAGAAAATATGTGCTTTTGTGCAGTAAAATGGTACTATGATACTTTTTTTAAAATGTTGTTGATAAAGGCTTAATGATTCTTAATGATTTGAAGAAATGTTAATAATAAATGTAACAGCTGGAATTTACACAGATTTCACAAACTGATGTCTTTCTATAACAGTGAAAATTTTGAAGTAAAATTTGCAAATCTGAGGGTATGTCTTTCCTGATATATGTACACTCTACATGTATAAGTGTCATGTGCTTACTCCTTTTATGGAATGATCAGCTGTATTAAAAAAAATAAATATAGTGGACCTGCATTTTCATTCATATGGGTAATAGATGAGATGAGACGAGAGCAGACATTGTATACAATTAGGAAAATTTAGCTTGCAATGACAATGCTAACTGCATCTGGGCTAACTTAATGCAATATTACAATTTAAATCTGTTCAATAAAAATTCCCATTCTGTATTAAAGTTGAAAATTACTTGAATTGCGACCAACTTTTAAAGTTGCATCAGTAAGGAGATATTTTCTCAAAGATAAGCACTACATAACAAGGTGTACAAATATATTAACCCTTGAGTTTTAAGATCTCCAGATATAATACAATCTTGTCTTAATTATGTTTTTATAGCAAACAACTGACCTTTACTCTAAAAACTGACGTTAGAACACATATTAGTAAAAAATAATATCTTTCCAAATTAGGAAGCAAGTATTTTGATTTCAGTAAACTTATCGGTTATGTAATAAATATTTCAAAAGAAAAAGTTAAATGTTACTGCTTTAAATCATTAGTATAAAGTATTTTTTAATGTAATGGCATCAGTTCTTTTTTGTTACTATAATACTTATACAGCCAAAATATTTTATTTTCCACCTTTAATAACAAACCTTATCTCATTAAAATGTCATTTCCTACTGAATTAACACATTATTTTTTCTTTCTTTACATTAAGTTCAGCAGATGTTATTGAGTTGCTTCCATTTTTTATATAAGATGATGACAATACAATTAAGATTTTTTTCAAAACTGTAATTGTAAAATTGACCTTATTAAAATTCTACTTCCTCCATAATTAAAAAAAACTAATTACTTGTAGTAATTGGACCAGAAATGACATTTTCAGTTCATTAATATTCAACAAATTGTTTTTGAAGATGTTCTTGCATGGTTAGTAGTCAGTCTTCAACATTTCTGTTCATTTCTTATTTAAAAGTCATCTAGAATAATAGTTTGCATTTTAATAAGACAAGGTTTTCTGAATTGATTTTATTTATAAGGTTTTTAATTGCTAATTAATGTGTGAAAATATCTGTCTCCTGTAATATTTGTAACACATGAAGTGAAAGGTGAATGTAGTAGAACAATAATTTGCACATGATGCATCGTTCTAAATAAGCATGAAAGATACCATATTTCCCATCCACAAATTTTCATTATTCTTTCTGGAAATGTCAAAATCAGGTTTAATATGTCATGGTACTGTGCACCTGAATAAAAAAGTCAGTTTATCTAACATCATAAAGCAGAGGCAAATCAAAATAATGATGCGTGAATGATTTTATGAACCAGCAAAATACAACTGAGATCATTTCAAGGTGTATAGTGTTTATATTATTTGATGTAATGACATTTGAATTGATATCGTAGATGCACTGTAATTTTCTTTATACATTTTTGAATATATGTGTCTATACTTATAACCTTGAAGTGTAATTTCTCTGATGTCCCTGAAAAAGTCAGAGCTCAGACAGGGCTCAATCACAGCTGTGAAGAGATTTCCCTTCTGATAAGCCTGATCCACGAGCGGTAGTGATCACTTTTAAGGGTAAGTGTCAAATTGCCAATAAAAACTGTCAAATGAAGTGAAATGTGAAGTAATTTTGAGTGACATGTCTGCATCAGAGGCTGAACTGAAGTGACTGTGCACTTTTCTTTTGTCTGGCAAAGAATCTTCATGTGATTTTGGAGTTAATACTTCCATAAATAGATAGAAATTTTGAATAACTCTGCTTCTGTTTCTCACACTTCAATATCTTCAGATATTTGACCTGAATGTAAGAGAGGGAGACTGCAGGTCTTTCAGGAATTTTGGGAGCTTCCTAAGTTAAGTTGCATCTGAGAAAGAATTTTGAGGATGAAAATACTGCACTGAAAGCCATTTTAAAAAATATATCCTTCAGAAAAATCTCCAAACCTCTTGTTTTCATGTCCTCTTTTTTTTTTTTTTTCCCCACAGAGCTTTCTTTACTCTTCAAATAGTTCTGTCAGGCCTTCTCAATTCCAATTAATGCTTTTCCAGATTAAAACCAAATATACTTAGTAGATATTAAAAAAAGAAATCTGGTCTGGGGGAACCAATGTTGTATAGAACCTACTACAATTTAAACATTACCTATAGTTACTTAAATTTCTGAGTCATTTCCACTTTAGTCTGCAGTATCATACAAGCAGAGGCAGAGACAGCTGACAGCACTCAGGACTAATTACCAGACATTCTGCAATTGAAAGGAAGATTTAGGGCTTGACTACTCTAGGTTCAAAATAGGCTGTTTATCACAACTGAAATTCCAAGTGTGGTGATGTCCAGAGCACACACACACCTTGCTTGAAGCATCTCAATGTGATGCATACTCCTGTGCTTTCCAGAAGGAATGTACTCACAAACCCACTCCCACAGAAATATTTTGCCAATGATTACGGTTTATACAGCAGGTTTATCTCTTAGTATATAGACTGTTGGAAAGCATCAACCTTTTTCAGGAATCTGCTGCTTCATTGCAGTTTCTGAAAAAAAGGATGCAAGAGATTCATGGCTGCAAATCAAGGCCAGTAGTTTCCAGTAGAATATCAGAGACTGAGATGTAAGCATCACCCTTTGAGATTAACATCCTGTGAAACAGAGAAGTCTCTGTTCGCGCAGTCATCATCCCCTCATTTCATGCAGGTATCCCCTCATTTAATTCAGATAGGGATTCATATTGAGCTACTACAACTGAAGTTTCTCCCTATGTGACACTCACAGATTTGAATGAGAAAGAAACACCTAGATAGGAATGAGACAATCACATTTTTAAAATCAGAACATGATTTGTTTTCTTATTACATATAATTTTCTGGCTCTATCCACTTAATTTTCATGGTAGTTCAAAAGAGCTGTTAAGTGGGCAGATGTCATCACTGTATTTCAATGGTTTCTTTTTTTT
Source organism: Pseudotriccus pelzelni (assembly GCA_035584735.1). Taxonomy (NCBI): domain Eukaryota; kingdom Metazoa; phylum Chordata; class Aves; order Passeriformes; family Tyrannidae; genus Pseudotriccus; species Pseudotriccus pelzelni. The sequence continues at coordinate 16,872,644 of JAWMRA010000041.1, read as the reverse complement.
TTCTTTAATGCTGAAAATTCATTGTTTTGAAAATTTCTGGTGTTTGCAGAAGTGTCACTCCTTTACAAGCACATCAATATTGTCAGCTCAGTCTGCTTTAGTGAGTGAAATATCATGGGAATATTTATTAGAATATTCAAACTGATTTGTAGGCATGTATAGTAGGAAAAAACAAGAGAAAGAAAAAAGAAAAGAAAAGGATAGCTTTCTTAGGTTTACAGCCCCATAATGGGTCTAAAATACTAATTCTGGCATGCAACAAGAGAATTATTTCTATCACAGTTTCGAAATAATAATGATTTTTCTCACACAGTTAATTTCCACAACAATCAATTACATTAATCATGATGTAGTTTATGTATAGGGTGTATACATAGAATTTGAACTGCATGTCATTTGAATAACATGTTGCAGTAGCTGCTATATATTCTATGTACCACGTTTGATGGCTAGGAAAAAAAAATTAATCTACTGTGTCCTTCATACCCTGTGAGGAGAAAGTGGGTAGATTTCATAGTCTTTATGCTCTAATATTTGTATGACATTCAGAACCACATTTACAACAGGAACATATGCTGGACATTTTGGAAAAAACAAGTAGACACTATGTCCCAGAAACACTATTTTGTGGAATGAATATTAAAAATTGTGAACTGTGGATATTATGTTCGCCCCCCTTAGTCCAAAGAACTAAAGTAGTGGACTAAGTATTCTAGGGTTTTGAAGGCATATTAGGACATCATAGTTCAAAATTTTTACTAAATAGTTTGCTATTTTATTGTTTTTATTGAAATCACACATTGCTAAATTTGTATTATCTGCTAAGTTGTATTAAAATATCTATTCATAATATGTCCTACCCAAAAGGCCAAGGCTTTCATGTTTACCAATGCCTGTGACTTTAGATTGCCTGAGAAGAGGCCTATTTACTATGTTTACAAAGGTTTCAATAGCTATTGATAATAATAGCAGTAAAAGTAATGGTATATTTGAACATGACTGACATTCTACTGGGAAGCCAGAATGGAAGTTACCCTGTGCAAGCCATGTGCTGAGCAAGAATCCAATTGCCCTCCATGAGTGAAGTGCAGTTCCTCGTAGCAGACCTCAGAATAGTGTTGGGTTGCCTTCATATCAGTGTCCTCATTGGTGCTTCCTTTTGCGCCCCACTGGCAGGGGCCATGATGCTCCTTGTAAATTCTTGTCAGGCTGAACAAAGACACCAGACCACGTGTCAGGAGACTCTTGTGACTTTATTGTACAGTCTCCAGAACTCCAGCAACCAGTCAACTGCTTAGATGCAAAAAGGTGCGGGTTAGCAAGCCCTTAAATTCTTACAGTACACTTCTACAAGTGGAGGCTAACAAGCCCCTAATTTTGTAAAATATACTTAAATAAGGTGTCATCTTCTCATATGAAACTTCTTAAAGGTACTGGCTACCAAGCCACAACACACTGCCACAAGCTCTCCATTCCCACAGCAAAGTTCAGTATGGAGTACAGGGTAGAAAATGACACCTGGGCTTTGCCCAGGCAAAACAAGGGGGAAGAGGAATAAAGACAGAAAGGAGGGTGAGAAACCAAAGAATATCACCAGTCCTTAGACCCTGAGTTGGTTCTGCTGTGTGCACAGTCCAGAGCTGAGGTAAAACACGAGTGAAAGAGAGAAGAAAAAAAGGAGTGAGTGGGCCCAATTCACTTCCTTTTATAGTTAACCTGGTGCATGCCTCTTGGGTAAATTAGATTTTTTGTGCCTTTTTGTTCCTGCACGCACAGCCAGCCCCTTTAGCCTGCTCCAGGAAGTGAGTCAGAGGAGTGGAAGCTGAGCATGAGTCTCAAGGTAGAGTAGGAAGTTGGTTCAGAAAAGCACTGCCCACCTCTGTGGGACCCCATCTTCCAATCATCTTTCCTGTCATAACAGCCAGAATGTTTGAGACATGGTTCTCCACAGTGACATTCTTTGAATCCCTTCCAAAGGACTTTTTAAGTGGGCCTAGTCCATTAGCTCAGTTTTATTCCCACTTATCTTTCTTAACTCATTTTTTCATGTGTCAAATGCAGTCAACAAGCAGAATTTATTCTGGTCAGTAGATTTATTTTAAACTTCTGCACTGTTTCAGAGTAATTGCACCTCTACATTCTTATCCATTTATATTTTGTCATGTGTTATTTACTCTTTCCACATAGCATTTTCATACTGCAACACCTGGCCTCAGTTCCACACAGATTTTTCCTGTAATGCCAGATAATACCTTCGCTGCTTCTTACGAGTGTTTCCATTCACCAAGATTACTGACTGGAAACTTGCACCTGGCAGCACCACACTAACTTGTACAGTGGGAGTTTGCTCTTCCACACAGCTTTGGAAACAGAGCATGCACTTCTCTGTGCTTATATCTACTGCTCTACCAGTGTCAGTGTATTTTTATGAATCCACCCTTTCTCTTGACAGCTGATCTTCAGAACCACCAGGAGGTCCAGGAAGATTGTCTGGAATAAAACCTCCACTCATAGTAGCAAATATTTTCCTTTACTTGTAGGAAACTGACCTGCTCTCAAAGTCAGGGAAGTTAAGTACAGCATACATCTGATTTAAGCAATTACAGCATATATAGTGTTTTTCTTCATTACAGTATCATTGTATTTTACTGTATAAATTTATATTTTTCAGGTCTTGAATTATCCAAGTCATTCGTCCATTTCTGTAACATTTTCCCAGAGACTTCACTCTAACAGCCCGTGGTGCAGTACTGTGAAGTGCACAAACAAACCAACTTTAATAGCTTTCTTCAATAAGGAGGTCAATAGAAATAGCACACAGTGACCCATAATTGAATGCAAGAGATTTACTGAAAGTGATTAAGCTTTCAGAGTCACGCACAGGCAGCTGTGCTCATACATCTCAACCATGCTGTAAGTGCACATCTTCCCTCATACTGACTTGCAGATTTAGCAGTCATGTCCTAGGTCAAAGAATATACTCACAATAGAGGAACCTGAAAGTGCCTGGATGAATAATAATAATTACAATTAATAAAGTACTTCGCACAAGGGATGGCTGATGGCATTGTCAGTCTTTCAAAATATGTTGTGGTTGCTACGAATTGCTTAGGTCTGCAAACCTTCTCTTCATCATTTAAATTAATACTTTAACTTAATTTAAAATGTAAAGTCAAACTCAAAGCATGGGGCCAGATCCCAGGCTGCTGCAAACTATTACACATTGAGTGATTTTGCCACTTAGTAGGAAGCCCAATTTCTACACTAGCCTTTCAGCTTTCTTATAAAGTAAGCAGACAAATAAACAAGAAAAGAAACTTTGACTTTCTTTTTCAAAGTGGGTGTCTTTTTGTCTTTTTTTTTTTTGGTTTGGTTTGGATTTATTTTTTTTGTTGTTGTTTTTTGTGTTGTTTTTTTTTTTTTGAGCAGGGAAAGCATAAAACACAGAATTTAAATAACTGTAAAACAGAAAACATTTAAAATGTTTCACTTTTTACTGAGGGAAAAAAACCCATAATGCTTTCTACCTTGAAAAGTCACATTTGAAATAATCAGCAGTAATATCTCTATTCTGAATCAAGTACATGGTAAAAATAACTACCCTAAGCATTTAGGGTAGAATGGGCTTTGTATAAACTGTGATCAGTTCTAGTGGCCAATGTGTTTCAGATACTGAGATCCTACTTTTAGTCGGATTAAAATTTGTGCTTCCTATTCCTTTGTGTTCTGCTTGTTTGTTTTAATGGATTTGTGATGCTTAGATTTAGATATCTAAAATTCTGATGTCTCCATCAGAAGTAGTTGTTTTGTAGTTACTTTTCTTCTTAATGAAAGAAAATTGAAATTATTCGTCACACTGATTATCTGACAATTTTTTAATATTTACTTGAGGGTAAGATGGGTCATTCTTGAAACTTAATTGTCTGAGTCTCCAGTGATTGTACTGAGACTCTGAGGCAAGCTGTTAGATGCAGATATCCAGACTTAAGTGAACAAAATCCACCTGTGTTAATCTCCCATAGCTTGTCAAATAGGTCATCTATATACTCCTTTCTTGTCATATATTATAGAAGTGTTAACTCAGAAAGCAGTTACAAGCATCTTCCCCTCTTTTTCTGTCTATATATTTGGATAGTCATAAACTTTTCTTTAGTTCATTCTTTACCTTTATTTCACACTGTAGTATCCAATGGGGAAGTCTTGACGATATGTCATAATCAATACCAGGTCAAATGCTTACAAATAGTTTAAATCTAAATCTTTTTCCATTCATACAATTGTAGTGGGTTGACCCTGGCTGTATTCCAGGTATTCACTACAGCTGCTCTTTCATTCCCCTCTGCAACTGGACAGAGAAGAGAAAAAAAACAGCAAAAGACTCATGAGTTAAGGGCTGGGAGAGGTTCACTTACTGATCACCATCACAGGCAAAACAGACTCAAAGTCGAGATATTAACTGAATTTATTACAAACAGGATCAAAAGAATGAAAAGTAAAATAATCTTAAAAACTCCTCCTTCCTTCCATGCTCTGCCTCCTCCCCCACAGCAGTGCAGGGGGTCAGGGAATGGGCTCTGCGGTCACTTGTTTCTGCCACTGCTCAGGAGAGGAGTCCTTCTCCTGCTCCCATGGGTCTGTCCCACAGGAGACAGTCTTTAACGGACCTTTGTGGCGTGAGTCCATCCCACAGGCAACAGTTCTTCCCAATCTGCTGTCCCATGGCTCACTCCTCCACGGGGTGCAGTCCTTCACAAATGAGCTGTACCGGTGTGGGTCCCCCACAGGGGCTACAAGCCCTACCTGGGAAAAACCTGTTCCATCGTGGGCTTCCCTCTCCATGGGCTGCAGGACCCTGCTCCACCTTGGGCCTCCCACGGGGTCACAGCCTCCTTCATGCATCCACCTGCTCCAGCATGGGCTCCTCCATGGGCTGCAGGGGGGTTTCTGCACCCCAGTGGTCCCCCATGGGCTGCAGGGGCACAGCTGCTCAACCAAGGTCTGCACCAGGGGCTGCAGTGGCACAGCTCCAGTGCCTGGAGCACCTCCTGCCCCTTCTTCTGCACTGACCTTGGTGTCCACATTGCTACTCACATATTCTCACTCTGCTCTTCCCTGGCTGGAATTCTTTCTACACAATACCTTTCTGCTGTCAAATATGTTACCACAGAGGTGTTATGATTACTCCTGATTGGCTTGGCCTTAGCTAGCAGCAGGAAGTCTGTCCTGGAGCCGGCTGGCATTGGCTCCACCAGAGAGGGGAAGCTTCCAAAGCCACCCCTGTAGCCCCACTACCACCAAAATCTGGCCACAGAAACCCACTACAATGATATGCTGAAAACGCTATGTTAATGTAAATATTAAGAATAATTACTCTGTCTTTACACTTCAAGTAAACATTCTGGAAGAATAAGCTTTCTTTCTGCAACAGACTCAAACTGCATCTTATTTTACAGTCTTCTGGGAGAGGCATTTGCAAAGCGGATGCGTAGTGTTCTGAGACATTTGTATAAGCATTTATATAAAAGTTTTCTATGCTTTGTGACTTCCTATGGACTTGCAGTTTATGTTTGAATTTATGCCTGACCAAATGGGCAGAGTAAGTTAAATTCTTCTACAAATACATGAATCAGAATAACTTACTCTGTGGACGGTATAAACGAAATTGCCGTTGGGTCTAAATAATCTGAGGTATTAGTAGCTTATTAAGTATTCTTTATTTCCAATCCATTAGTATTTTTTAAATTGCAGTGTATCTTCTAAATTCATACATATTTTATCACAAAGAAAGTTTGCACAGATAAGCAAATAATGGCATTAATGAAATAAGACTATGCATCAGAAGAGATAGAAACTTACAGACAGATGGGTTGTTTTTAAACTGAATTTTGCTCCTGTTAGAAAGAAAAAATATTAAAACCAAATTACACTGCATCTAACAGGTCTGCCTGAAGTCTCTTTGTATATATGTGTATATGCTTAGATCTAAAATATATTTTTTTTGAATGGTGAGTATCTATGCCTGTTTATGCTGTTATATAGTATAACATGACACACATTTTATTAAATTAATTTAATAAAATATAGATTATGTTGACATCAATATTTAGTAGTCACATATGTTCACCCTATTCATGTTGAAAACTCATGATATTTTCATAGAACTTTATGGTAAATCTCCTGTTAGCAATGATTGTACATATAATATGAGAGATTCATTTATGAAATTAAAAATATCAAGTGCCTGCTTTTTGCTTACCATTACTGAGATAACCAGCACGTATTCTGGAAAAGAGAATGATAAAAACCTTCCAACCCTTCTTTCATTGAGACCTTGAGGTACCAACACACTGCACTGAGTTACACTTGGAGTAAAATATAGAATAAATAGAATAGAGCTTGTGCCCTAGCTACAGAGTGGCAGAAGGTGTGGTTACCATTCTCTGCTTTACTGAATGTGTCAATGTGAGTTGTGAGTCACTGCAGATGTTCTGAGATCTTCCAGCACCTTCATGCCTTCATTCACAGTCAATGAACTGTTAAGGTTAACATGTAAATTGTCATTGCTGGATTGTGAAGTGACATGCACCTATAGCATTTCGTATAGCTCAGAGCAATAACTACAGATATAGAAACATTGAAATTCCAATAGCAGAATTATTACTGGCTACTTATAGGTACAGAACTGTTGTTTCAAACAATGTTTATGAGGGGCTCCTTTTGTAAAAGATTCTGAATCTCTAGACTCAGCTTTAAGGGGGTTCTGTTTTCTATCAGTCATGTCAGATCTGGAGTAACAGGTCCATTATTATTATCCAGCATAAAATCATCTGCTTTTTTTTTTTTTTTCCTGGTAAGTAGCATGTAGCAGTTTCAATGATAGCTTATATTTTTAGTCTGACCTGTATTTTTTATGCTTTTCCTCTTCCAGTTCTCTCTTCCCATCCCACTGGCAGGGAGTCATGCTTAGTTGCCAGCTGAGGTTAAACCATGACACTACAATAACCCTTTCAGTGATAGCTTATTTTTTATTCTGACTAGTACCTATAATTGCAAATTAAAGACAGACCTAGAACTTGCAATACATGTCGTTAGTTTTGATTGAAATAGATATCACATAGAAATGTTTTAGTTGAGTGTACTGTGCTTTTTATAAAATTAGGAGCAGAACTTTTGAGGATCTAGTTTCATATTCTTTGGTAATTTAATCCTATTACTTATGCAACAACACAAGAAAAAAAAAAACACTGGGAAAAAGGAATTCAAGTGTTTGATACTTAAAACACTTGATGGTCTAAATACTGATTATAGGGAGTTCATAATTGCTATCTATCTTTAGTCTAATCTTTTGATCCCCCTGTATAAACAGTTCTTCTAGGTTGTGATTCAGAGCAATAGTTCTGAAGCACTCCCTAGACAAATTGAATTCCAAGGTAGAAGAGACTAAGATACAATTTATATTTCCTTTTTCCTCTTCCCCCTTTTTTTTTTTTTTGGCCTAAAATTTATGTGGGAAGGATAAAGTCCAGTGTACATGAATAGTTGTTCAGATTTCTAATTCAATGTTTGTATTTGACCCTTTTTATTTGGTATTGACAAAATGGAATGAGAATGTCATTTCTGTGATCAGAGAGAGCAGTCCTGAAGGATGACCTGTGAAGTGTGAAGATTTGTTAGCAAAACAAACCAGTTGCTTGATCCTGTTTGTTATTTGTCATTCACCACTCTCCTGAAGCCTTCAGTCAATTTTTCAAAGAGCAAAAATGCCATGTCACAAAAAATGCAATGACAAGTCTTAGTGCCTTGCAAGACTGAGTCTTTAGTGAGGTACCCAGAAGTTAGATTTTGTCTGGTTACAGTTATTGAAAAATGATGCCTTTCAAATACATTTACACAAATCAAATTATTTATGAAATAAATAAGTCAGTAATTGCAATATATATAATTCCACCCATCCCAACTGACTGAACTACAGACTCACTTTTAGAAGCTGTCCCACCACACCAGTGCTCAGGCACAATGATAGAATCAATTTGAGTGGCTTTCCGTGCTATTGCTCCTGAGCTATTTGATCAGCAGTAGGAAGCAGGTTTGAAACCTTTAAGACAGTCAGCAACTTTCATGAGAACTAAAATGCATTTTATCTAAAAGGTTGCTATTATTAATGTTATTTGCATAGCTATGGAGGTCAAGTTCTGCTCTCTGTTTCAATTATGCAATCCCCTGACTTTTATGGTTCTGACTTTACAGACAGCAGTGAGGGCAGCACCATGAGGTGGCAGGGATTATAAAAATTACTCCTTCCACACTTTTTAAATCCGGGCTACTCATAGTCAGATACTCAGGTCCTGGGGACCTGATCCTCAGCCTCAAGCTACTATTAGGAGTAGTGTTTTGGGTTAGTCTTCAGACAACTATTAAGCTGACACCTCTATGGACACTAGGGAGGGAAAATGCATGCCAAGGGGAACATGGCACTGTTCCATCATTGCTCCTTCAACAGTTTTTATGCTTGTTTCTATTTTATTCCACAGTTTTTATTTTGTTTATGTAGTGCTGGACTCCTCACCCTCCAAATCTAGAGTTCATTAAGTTTAGGGTTAGGGTTCAGAGAACCATGAAACTTACATCTCCAGGGACAGTAGGGCTGGGAAAAACATGCAAACATGTGCACAGCACTTCGCCAACACTGCTCTTTCCACACCTTTTTAATCTGGACCATCCATGGTGCGGGTGGCCTCAGGCTCAGATTCTAGCCTTCATTCATTCTAGGATTAGAGTTGGAGTTCAGAGATCTCCTGGAAGCCTTTTGTCTTTATCAGGTTCAGAGGGTGTCAGAGGATATGTATAGGAGTAATAGTTGAATGGTGTGTTTGGTTTGGCTTTTTTTAAAATCCTTTTCCCATAAGGTCTGTTTTGCAACTGTAAATGAGTTGCTGTGGGAGTCTAAATCAGGAAAGCAAGGTAAGCCTTGCTTGAGGTCTACAGAGAGCACAAAGAATAACACAGAATGACATCTTAGTCATTGAAAGACCTGAGTATCAACCTGTTCCTGCTCATTCTACCTTCACCAACACCACTTCCTTCCCATGAGAATATTATCCCAAGGTAGTAGGACCCATTTAAAAATTTTAGAATGGTTAAAAATGTATTGAATTGTTATAAGAATTATTGGTACCTGTGTAGACAGACACTATCACTTCCATTTCTCTTGATAGATGCCTAGCTAGGCATCTACATCTCTTTGAACCTTCTTCAAAACTGACCTTTCTTTTTCAGGTTTTTAAGATGTTTGTTACTGACTTTTAACATTATATTTATTATTAAGTTAATATTATAAAATAATTAGAACTAAGAGGTGGATAAATAAAAAAATAATTAAAAAACCAACAACAAATCTTTCAGCTATAAACATAGGTAGTAGGGGTTGTATATGGGAGATAAATATATTTGATTTATAAAAATCATCTCTTCTAGGTTTATCCTCTTATACTAGCAGTTGATTTTTGTTGTTTAATTTTCAGATTATTTGCTCTGCTTTTGAGCTAGTTTAACTGCTGATAGAAATTCACCTAAAGAGGATATCATAACATTGACATGAAAAAAGCTGACTGACAAGGTTAATATGAACACAGTTCTTACACAAATTATGATTACTAACTGTAGCCAATGTTATAGTCACAAGGATGAGATGGAGAGCCAAGCAGAACCACCCTGAATGACCCATTCAGTTAAAAGAGCCCAACCTGGAGAACTATCAGCTAGTGTAAAATGGTGTACATGACATCAGTGATATTTTTGTGTCTTATTCTTGCATTTAACCACATATATCACATCAGTTTCATTTCATCGCTTCACAGTCAGTTAGATAGACATGGCTATTTTGTGGCCGAAAAAGCTCTTTCAAGTAGCAGTAAAAGGGCACATATCTGAGTCATAAGGAACTGAATTTTAAAAAGGTTTAAAAATTCTGGAGGACCAGAAAATATATTTTTCAATTTTAACAGGAAAAAGGGTTATCTTATAGAACTAATTTTTTTTTGTTAGTTTTAATGTAATATTTCAAAGAATTTCAAGGAACAGTGCTGTACCAAACAGATCAAAAATATCCTGACCTTAAACATTTCAAAAAATTGTGTGTCAACTGTTTTGGGTAATACGGTTTTATGCTAAACAATACAATTGAAATTACAACTTTTAAATAATATAAAAAGGAACACATAAAACTGAGTTTATGCCAAAAAAGATAATGGGGGCAGTTTTCTTTGAGTACATAGAATTGCGTGGAAAATTCTCATGGAATTTTACCTTTGTGGATTTCATTGTAAGAAAAAATAAGGAGTTTTGTTTAAAATATTCAGGTATAGGTGTCTATAGAAGTGGTTAAAAATCATAGAAAGGTGCAAAAAATTTTGGAATCGATAGCAGACTACGGATTGATTTCTCATATTTTTATTTACTTGAAATTTCAGAAAAGTTGTCCTAGATTTGTTTCCATTACATATATACAGTTCTTATACTTTCATTCCCGAGGGAAGACATTTTCTCAGTGATTGTAGATTGATATCTTTCCTGCCTTCCTTCTTGCACTCTCTCTCACTTTCTTTTCCTTTTTTCTTCCTTCCGTCACAAACTGGCACTGAAATAGGTTGTCCAGAGTAGTTGCAAATGCCCCATCCCTGAAAGTGTTGGATGGATGGGGCTCTGAGCAACCTGATCTAGTGGAAGGTGTTCCTGCCCATGGCAGAGGAACTGGAACGAGATGATCTTTAAGGTCCCTTCCAACCCAAACCATTCTCTGATTCTGTGATTCTGTGATTCCTCTCTGTCCCAGTTACAGGGGCCAGGACCAGTTTATCACAATGTGGATATAACCAAAGCTGTGTATTCTACACCCTCGATGTAATTTCTGATTGACTATTAATAATGGATCATTTGCAGCACCTGGCTAGGGCACACCAGACACTTCAGGCTACAAACTGGGTAGGGCAGTGTTTCTTTGTTTTCACACCAGTGACTCAGCTGTGATAACTCCCCTCCAGGGAGGCATTAGCACCTTCACACCCAGCCTGAGGGGTCATCTCTGCTAATGGGCCATACTGGACTGGCAAAACAAGCAGCTGCAAGGACCTAGACCATCAAAGATTCCAAAAATACCCCATGACTCACTGAGTGAAATCACCCATTGTGAAACTCCCAGCCGTGGGGAAGTACTGGGCATTCCCACCTGAGCCTGAGCACATATAATTTTGGAGTTTTGGGAGTTTTGGTACCACTTGTTGGATCCAGAGGAGGACCAGGACTCCAACTGGACTGTCACTCTCCACAGGACTGTGGTCATTACTTCAACAGAACTGTGACTATCATTTGGACCAACAGGTTTCCTTTCCTTTTACTTTGAACCCAGGGGGACCATGTGGTGCTCAGCACAGGGGCTAACAAACGCCATTCTGTTCTTGTTCTAGGGTGATGAGTTATACACATCTTTGGGGGTTAAAACCAGTTTTCTCTGTATCATTGTATTTATTGCAATTTTTCTAGTAACTCTTCTAATCTCTTTTGAGTTGGGTTCATTTCTCTCTCCAGTTTTCTTTTAAACCAGCACATTCCTGCGCTGCTTGAGGTGGGGAACAGCAGTGATGGAATGAAGCTGAGCATGGGAAGGCTGTTGTCCTGGTTGCCAGGGGAGAGTTAACTTTTGCAGTACCCAGGGAGGTGGCATGGCTAAGGCCTGGAGGTTATTTTATACTACCTCATGTAATGAGGGATCTCCTGCGGGTCAAATAATGTGACAGAGGGAGTGGTCAGGTATTGTAAGGGGGTGAGCACTAGCAGGGAAATCGTTTGTTTCTTGTATAGTCTGTGATTACCATTTTTGCTCTTACTGTTAATTTTCTTATTTCATTGCAGTTTGCAGTAAATGATGATCTTTACCTTTTGTGCCTCCAGTTCCCCTTTCCATCCTGTCACAGTGGGAGGGGAGGGGAAGGGGGAATAAATAAGCATCAGGTGATTTGGAGTGTTTCAGTGGGAACAGTAAGTTGGGGAACACCATTCCTAAACCATGACAGGGGTGAACAAAGTTCCTGTTTCAGTGTTTGACTTTTTGTTTCCCAACAGTCAAATCTATTTTAATTGGCAAAAATTTTATTTTTTTTCAATTTCAATCCAATTTGCCCACACTTCTAAATTATAAGCAATCTTCCCGTCTTTATCTCAACCTATGAGATTTCTCATGGCTTTTTTCCTATTTTTTCTCCCTTCCTGCTGTGTGAAAGGGAGTGAATGAGAGGCTGGGTGGGAATTTGGCTGTTAGTCACAGCTGGCCCACCAAGACCATTTCAATTGTAAACTAAACCTGTAAAACATGATGCACGTATAAAGTATATTCACTGCCTCTAAAAGCTTGAAATCTGCAAGAGGAAAATAAGTTTCTAAAAAGACACTAGAACTTCAGGGACTATATTCTCAGTTCCCTGATCATGAGCAACAGAATCTAAATTTGTATTAGTTTAAAATATAAGCTTAAAAAAATTTGGCTTTTGTAAAACGTTGACATTAGTAGCTGCTCATATAGTCAATGTTTCATTTTAGCTCCTTTGTTCACTGCTTTTTTTTTATTCCTACAAATATGAGATATGTGCTTTGTTGAAGTTAATTGTAATCTGTTGACCTAAAGAGACTGACCTGGGATACTTATAAACCAAAAAAACATATTTTTAAACCTGAAGAACTGAGTGCAAGTCATATATATATATATATATATATATGTATGTATTTTCTGTTTTATAAACTAATTTATTCATTCTCTGTGAGTGTGGTTTTCAAAGGTACCCTGTGGAGACTTTAACTGTTTTTGTCTGGATGAAAACTGATATGTGTCAATTCCTTTTCATTTTCTTTTCAGAGGTAATTAGGAAGTATTAAGTATGGAGGAGGGTAGGGGGTAAAGAATTTTATGAAACATATGCCAAACAGTTCTACAGCTACTCTAATTAGGTCTAACTTCCAAATGCATATGAAAAAGAGTCATCAGAGAGAGGTTATTAGAAGAACTTTACTAAACTATTTAACAGTAATTTGGAAGCTGAAGAAATAAAATGCATGTTTCAGTGGGATTTATTTAAAAAAAATAATAAAAAATAACAGGAGTCTGTTTTGACTAATTCTATTTGTAAAGAAAATTGACCAAATGCTTGTTAAGACTGAGTTGAGGTTTCTTATTTTGTTTTTAACAGAAAACATCTCAGAGACTCAAAAATGCTTAATGTCTAGTACAGGGTGTACTTTCCTAGTTTCAAGCTGGCTTGGCAAAGTGTCTTGGAAATTAACACCTTGGTGACACTGTAAAAGAGTAAGCAGAAAAGGATAAGCTAAACTTGAACTCTCTATGGTGCCTTGAAGAGTGAAGAGACTCGGCTAGATTTGACCATTAGCAGGATTTGGTCCCGTATTTCTGCTCTGTTTTGCAGAAGTACTGAAGGAGGCACCCACCAATTCAGACCCAGATACTGCAACATTTTAAATGGTAGGGACTTGACAAAGACTGACAGAATTATCAGATTTTTGCCAAATGCAAACCAAGTGAATGCAATTTTTTAATATATTTATTAACAACCAAGATGATTTTGAGAGAACACCTGTCCTGGCAGAAGGGAGAACGGGAAGAGAACAGCTGCTCTGAGCTATTGCCAGCTGTCTCCCCATTTAAGCTCAGATCCAGAGTCAAATGACTGTGCAGAGAGATTTACAGGGTAGCCTGCTTAGGACAGACTCCTCCCAAGGTAACTCTCGTCTCACCTTAAGACTTTCCATTAGAAATCACTTCATGGGCCATAATGGCCAAAAGAATTGAAGTCTTGTTAAATTCTGAATGTCCTGTGGAAGTGGTATGGCAGATAGGACTGCAAATAAAGCTATAACCCCATACTGAGACTTGCCTTAACTTGGCAAAGCCACAACCAGAGAAAAAAAAGATGAGGCAAGGGAAGAGCAGATGCTAGTGTATGAAAGAGGGTGTAGGGTAAGGTCTCAATATCATAATTTCTCCAGAGGTAAATTTAGATAGCAGTGTCAGTCCCAGCTTTCATTTAGAATATCCCTGTATCATGGTTTCATTCAACAAGCAGCTTCACAGGGCATGCTATTCTCTTATCTAACCCAGTCATGCTATAGTTGTGACTTCTAAAATATCAAGGTCTGTAAATAATGTTTAAGGATAAAATAATGAACAAACAATGCAAAATATCTTACATATTATCTTACTTGTCCTGATATCCTTCTTTATTTTCTATTGTGATGACCAAAGAACAGTAAGTTAAGACTATCTGAAAAGGTCAAAGGCCTGTCTAGCCTTGTATCTAATCTAAGGCTTTGGCATGTACTTAGGAGAAACAGACAGTTAAAAGAGAAGTATAAACCCCTCAGCTACCAATGAACCTTTTCTGTCATTATTTTTTGAAGATTTTTGAACCTCTTTACATTTTCAATGAGTCCCACAGATTTTTATATCTTGTATGAAAATAGAACAACTAAGCCTCCTGCCTAATCCTTTATTCATATGTCTCAGTTCTCTAGAAAAACTAGGTAATAAACTTGTGGAGTTCTTCTTTTTAATGCCATATGTGACTTTAGAAACCGTATCTCATTGTTTTTCTGTTTCTGCTTACCCAGAAGAGTTATAACCTTTTAATCTGTCCTCATACAGCAACCTTTTAATTTTTTGATTATTTTCTTTGCTTTCCTTTCTTTCCATTTGAGTTCTGTTCCAGTACTTTTGAGATGGGAGGACAAGACGTGCATAGAGTTGCAAAGACAGTGAAGGAACAAGGGGTTTCCACATAATGGAATAATGGCATAATGAAATTTCTGTTTTATTCTTTATTTCTTTCTTAATAATTTGTGATGTCCAGTTTAACTTTATGAGCACTGATGTTCACTCAACTAATTCAATTTCAGAAAACAATCTGCTTTAACTCTGGGATCTTTGGACCTATCACAGCCTTTGGATAACTAGAATTATTTTTCCTATGTGAACAACATTTCATTTGACATTTTATTGTCTTCGCCCTTTTCTCTGGATCCCTCAGTAAACCCAAAGTTCAAATGAAAATATAAATAAACAACTTCTGTCTATACAGACCTAGTGTTTTCATATCCATCTTAAATTCTTCATCGGTTTTCACTCTTCAGTAAGTCAACCTAAATGCAACCTCTTGTATCTCTCCAACAGTGCTCCTTCTGAGTTTTTTTTGTAATCAATGGCCTACACCTGTGGTGGGTCTCCCACTCTCAGCTGCACACTATTTTCTGTCACTAATGAACATGTTGTCTCTGCGCTCAATACAGAGCAGTCTCGCATTCCATGTGCTGAGCCTTTTTCCTGTGTTCAGAAGTTCAGAAGATTCAGATCAGCTGTTCTCTGGCTGATCAACAGTTACAAGGTTCATTCTGAAATGGGGTTTTGGGTGACAGGCTCACAGTTCATACTCATATGCTTCCAACTCAAGTTTCCCCTGACCTAATGTACAATTTAAGAATTATGTAGTAAAGCAAACAGAACTTTCTGCTCCAAGTGATCTTCTGGACTTCATTAGAGTTTTCACCATATAACCCAAGGCAGTTCTTTCTGGAATTCTGCAAGGAACAAAGCATCAGGATACAAACATGCAATTATTAGTTCTGACTAGCTGACCTGAGAGTTGTGAAGATCACTATGATTCTCCTGAAACTCTTCTCTCTCAAGCTACCATTCCTTAGAAGTATCTGTGCGCTGCAGCACAAGTGACATTTTAGATTTGTAGCAGAGTTTGAAAAAAATGTGCACAAATCAGCTTCTGAGGGCTGCCGAATTCCTATGGGAAGTTGTCCAAAACAGAACTAGGGAAACACAACTGTGCTCACCTTAAGTAGACATAAAATAACATCACGTAGGAATGAAGAACAGTTTCACTTACGTTTGTCTTAGGTTTGACCATTGCTAAAACCAAATGTCAGAGAGTGGAACATTATTTTCTAACAACAGCATCTGTCTCCTTGGCAAATTCCTCAGACAATCGTATTGGCAGCTTTGCAGTAGCCTCCAGGTCTGTCGTGTAGCTACCCTTGTCCTTGCAACGCTGTTTTATAGTGATTCAATTTGTTTCTGAATAATGTCTGCAATTTTTATGCAATTAAACTGCAACACAAATCACTTCTGAGATCTCTAAACCAGTCTTTTTATGGAAATATACAATACTTATTAACTATTGACATTCCCCCTATCAAGCATTTATTATAATATTAAAGAATTATAACACAACTTGTTACTTTGCCAGCCTGGAAATATTCCAGCCTTTACATTGATACAGTCCTTTGTCAATATTCCTGGTTTCTTCTTAGAGTTACACAAACATTTTTCAGATTGTTGCACTCAGGTTTAAGCCATGAAAGTCTTATTTACTGTCAGTTAATCTATGGAGTTAAAAATGCCTGCCTCTTGCTGGATGTTGTGACCAGATGACTCTCTGTAAATAGTTACATAATAGTTTGCTTTTATATAGCTTTTTATCCAACATCAGCTTATTCTTGGAGATTAACTATTGAAAAAATACTTGCAAAAGCTTTGCACCTCAGATTAAAAACTGAATCCTCACTGGTGATAAATATGTAGAACTCAATTTTGTATTCGAGAATCTGACATATAAATATTAAAACCAGTTATGGACTGCTTCCTTGAGTTCACATAGAGCAATATATTTAATAAGCAAAATATAGATTTGTGAAAAAATATCATCTTACGCAAAGATTTCCTGACGAATCCAGAGATTTAAAAAGCCACAGGCCTAAATTGACTTTAAAAACCTACCTTCTACTGACAGGTTGATTTGAAACTCTTTTTGTTCTTTTAGCAAATAAATTCACAAATAAAAAGAACACTTTCCAAGAAATACTGACAGATATTTTTATAAATACTTCTCTTTGAGAATGGAAAGAACCCTTTGTCATCTTCAAATAATTCAACATCTCATCAAAATTCTTACTGATGGAGAATTAGATACTTTATTTCTTTGGAAATCATATTAAACAGCTCTTGCATAGTTAAATATCTGAAAATTTGCAAAGGAGTTGTTCAGATTCTAAAGGGATTTGAATCAAAATTTTGAAGTGTTAAGAAAAAAAAATTTAAAAAATTGTCATATTCATAAATCAATTTTTTTTTGTCAAAAGTGCTGATGAATTTACATCTGATTGAAAGCACAGGCTAAAAATTTCCATACATCAAAATATTTTTAAAAGTAAAGAATATCCATTTTTCTAGCATTATTGTCTTTTGTATTAATGCTCAGAAATAATAGCTATGCAACACGTATAAAAAGATCAAGTAAGGTAAAAAAAATATTGTTTATAAATGAATAACAACCATATAATACCTCAATCATCAGTGTTAGTTGTAATGTTAAGGAAGATATGTTAATTGACTGTTTAGTTTGAACAGTATAGAGGAGCAAAAATTAAGGATGACTTAACATAAATATATGTAAAATGCTTAAATTATTTTTTAAAGATGATTGAAATACTCATGTAAAATCGAAATAAAATTGCTCCATCAAGTAATAGATAAAGCATAAAAAAAGTATCAGAATACATCATCAAATCATCAAGTTATAGAATCATTTGGGTTGGAAGGGATCTTAAACATCATCTGTTCCAAACCCCCTGCCACGTGCAGGGACACTTTTCACTAGATCAAGTTGTCAGAGCCCCATCCAACATGGCCTTGAACACATGAATACATCTTGAACGCTCGAATACATCCTGAGTAATGCTTACAAACATTTAACTGAAGTGATCTCTGGGGATAGGCACATGTAAAATGTCACTACTTCCACAGGTTAAGATACTCGATATATTTTCCTCACTCCTGCTAGGATGGTGAGTTTATGATGATAAATGGCAATCTCTTTAAGGTATGTAGGTTGCTATGTTATGTGATTGATTTTCACAATAAAACATGCTTATTTTTATTATTTTTACTTTTAGTGGAAGTGTTCGCTTCTTAATATGTGATCAAAAGAATTGGAAAAAAAAAATCTTAATTATCATAATTGGCTGGTCACCACTGGCCTACAGACCATATTTTAGGACATTAAAATGTAGGTGTCCCAAATTCAGCTTCCCAGAACAAAATTTAAAAGTTGTCTTTTGCAGTGAATCAGCGGTTGTAGATCAATGCACTCTTCATTAAATCCATTGCTGCACTGATTTGTACTAGCAAAACTTAACCCAAAAGTATTTAAAAACCAACTAGTTAACGTCAGGATCCAATGTCAGCACATTATTAAGGGTTGAATGCTGACTTTGATCTCACTTGAATGATTGTCTTCACTTTATCCTGCTGCAGCTTCTTTCTTTCGCCATCCTCAGTCCATGCTATAAGACTAAACTGCATTGCTGTATTGCTGTGGCACCAGTGAATCCCTAAGATGGGGGCACTCTAGACATGTTTTCTTACCCACATGTTTGTCTTCCTTTCCTGCAATGAAACCCAGATGAGCAAGAGAACACTTTTCCCCTCATGGATCTCAGGTGTTAAAGCACTGAAAATATCCAAGGACTTAAAAATGTTTCAGATAGTGGCATTTGCTTACCTGCCATACCTCCTTTAATATTCAGATATGACAACAAAATCCAGGATGACTTGGCTGGAGTACTAAACAGGTGTATAAGAATTTTGCAAATGTTTGCTGTTTGTTATTTGGTTAGGTTGCCTTTCATATAGTTCAGAATACTACGCAAATGTTACAAAAAGACAGAAAAACAAATGTCTCCTTTTCAAAACGTGCAGCAGAAAGCAATTAGTGTCTGCTTAACAGGTTAGAAAGAAATGATAAAATTTTTATTTCTCTCCCCCCCAAAGTGATGTCTGCAAGGTCACCATGTGCTTGACCCACTTTATCGAATTTTTCCTACATACAGAATTTCCCTGTCAAAAATGAGAACAGTTTTCAGCAGTGAGAGATCTGTTTATTACTATTTTTTGAGGTTACACTTAGGTTGTGTAGAGCAAGAGGCTAACAGCTTGTAACACTGTGTGAAACCATTGATTGCAGACAGCAACTCTTGCAAATTGCCATTGTATCAGGATGTAATACTTTTAAAGTTCTAGACATAGTGGTTTGTTTGGTTTTTTTTTCTGTGATTAATCAAACTGATCAAATAAAAGTGCATTTAAAAAAAAAGTTTTGGACTACTCATCAAAAAGTGAAATTTGAGCAAAACTAATTCATAGAAATGTGTCTGCATAAGCAGAGAGCAAAATAAGCTGCATATAATATGGGGGAAGGAAGGAGGCAGGGGAAGAGAAATAAAAAAACAGAGAAATTCTCTCTCAAATATTCCGTAGATTCACAAAGATATATTGGTACCAGAAAACAACCAATAACCAACCAATTTGTCTTTCAAGTGACTAGGAACATATCCTTTCCAATTTCTGTGGTTTTTAATGTGAAGAAAAAAAGGTTCTGCTACACGCTTTAGCTGTGAAAAATGTCTCTGTTGTTGTTGTTGGTAGAGTATTTTTTATTTGAGAAAAAGACCCATGTTTTTCTGTTTCTAGTTCATCATTTGTATTTCTAACTTCAGATTTGATTTGCTAAGGAAGATTTGTGTCTGTTGGATATGATTTTGCTACAGCTTCCTCATATGTTTGATAAAAGAAGTTAAGAATTACATAGATACTTACCAGCATATAAATGAAGCAGAAGAAAGAGTTTATGGAATATAACTGTGAGGATAAAAAAATCCGGCTTTGTGTGCTCATACTCCCAGTAATCACATTAGCAACAGCTTGAATTTAGAAAGTGCTTTATGTAAAAATGTGTAAAAGACCACCTTTGTAATGCACTTACGAAGAATAAACAAAATGAAGGACTGTAGAGAATTGTCATGGCAGGCTCTTCTCCCAAACAGAGATTTAATATCTCATTTTCTTCGTTCATCCAGAAGCAATAAATACAATTCAGTGTTCAGTCAGACATCCTTTTACTTACATAAATGTTTTTCTTTGATTTTGTAGACTGTCACAATTAGTACTTCGGGGCTGGGAAATATGTACTGGGTAGCCAGTCCTTTCTGTTGTCATCATTTATGTAATCTGTGTACTTCCCCAAAGAAAGTAACCATCCAAAGCATTTAAATACAAAGATTTTGAAACTGATTATAAAGGGGGAAAAAAAAAATCCCCCTCCCCAAAATACAACACCCAACCCCCCTAAAAACAAGACAAAACCAAAACAACAAAACTGAAAACCAACCAAGTACAATAATTCTTAATTTATTATTCTAATTTCTTTTCTCACAGCTGAGGTACTGAGGTCCCAAGCCACAAGGTATTTGAATACATTTGACAAGATTTTCCTCTATCAAAAACAAAACCAGAACTGAAAGCACTTATTATTTGTCTGAGACTTTCACTCAGATATTGGTCCACAGAATCCAAAATCCAAATATAATTTTTTAAATTTTTAACTCCAGCAGATAAACCTTATTGATGATGACTGCCTCTGCTGAAAGTGTAATCTTTGGAGTGTCTATAGGTCAGTTTACCTCTCGTCCAACGCACTTTCTTCTCACCTGCCATTCCCACCCCTGTGACACATGGCCTGGGGCAGGTCACCCATACCACGGGGATATAGGCTCCCCGTGTACAGCAATTCTTCATCATTACAATGACTGTAGTGTAGTCTAGGCTTTCCAGTTTATTTTCTGTGACCTTATAGCTACTTTTAACTGTAGATTAATGTTTAAATTCATGATAAATGTTTAAATTCATGCTGTAATTTACTTCTCAGAATCACAGAAAAATGTAGTTTGGAAAAAAATCTCTGAAGATAACCTAGTTTCTTCATACTGGGAACTACCCTACATTTGAGCAGAAACTCATCACAGCTTGCAAACTCTGGTTTAGGGCAGGAACAACTTGGAAAAGGGCAGTGGAATCTATGCCTATATGGCACAGGCAGACAAAAGGCACTGCCACTGCCACGTGCTACCTGAGCCAGGTACCAGCTGTGAACCTCAGAGTTCATTTGTTTGCCAGCAGTCTTGGCAGTGTCAGTGCCTGTCTTAGTGAAAACTGTTCTGATCCACTGGTCCAGGTTCACTACAGGAGTGGAGTAGAGTAAAAGGACAGGAGGCAACTTTACTAGCAGAGCCACAGATGTCAAGTACTTCCATCAGGTGTGAGAAAGTGTTGCAAGGTTTCACCCTGAGTCAAATGCATCCTATCTGTGATTTAAACGGATACTCTTCACTTTGCCATGGAACACATTGCAGGAGAAATCTTATCCATTGAATTCATATGTGAAGAAAATGAAAGTCAAACCTAGTGACCGTGCTTTGTTATTTAGGTACATGAAATTTAGAAGATTGAGTTTTAAAAGATTAAAGCAGTACTTGTAAGAAGCTTCTTCCTTCTGAAAGCAAATCAAAATGTTTAATAGTTTCAGCTGTGAAGAGCTGTTCCACTGTTTCTCCAAGAATCTCTAAAGCCAGTCACTGAGCTGATCTATCATTCACAGCTTTACTTTTGCGTATGTTTTTTGGCTAGTTTGCTGAATTTTATCTCTAAACATATTTTACCTTCTATTTAGAATAGAATCCTTTAGAATAAAACTTATATAGTCAATGAACTCTTGTCAGGCTTTTAGAGACCTTTTTTGATAATTTTAAATAAATCTGCATTTAACATCTATTTTTTTTCATTAGCTTTCACTCTTCTATTATGGATAAAGAAATTAAGCAATTCCTCTCTAATTTATATACTTAAGACAGGGCTTTAGAGCTTTATTTTGCTATCTCTCAAACAATTCCAATATTGGATTAAGATCCTAAACTATTTTACATGAAGTAAATCATTCAAACCCTTTTTGTTTTATTGAATGAATGATATACACCTATTTTTCCAGTTGAAGTGGTTAGCCTTTTGACACTTTTTATGAAGTAGAATATTCTATTGGCTGAACTTCAGAGAAAATTTAACATGAATTTCTTTGTGTTTCAAATACAATGGAATGGTTATGTTCTCACCATAAAAATACAGATTGTAGTGTAAAAAATGTGACAACTGGGAAACTGGTATAAAAGAGATACGATCAAAATGTTTCAAATTCCCTACTTTCTCCCACCACAGTAGATATTAATGGAAGAATAACTCAACTGTTTAAAGAACAGCTGAGGTGAAAAAGGCCTCTAATTTTATATATCAGTTTGAACATTAGATTGTTTCAACAAGCCTCATTAAAAGAATTCTCTGAAACTAGAAAAAAAACACTAATGGACAGGTATGTCAACTGCTTTTAAGTTCTGATGTTTAAGTTTGTATTATCAGTAGTACCAAAATAGACCAGACCAAACTAGATGCCCTGCATTAAAAACAAACAAACAAACAAACAAGGAAATAAAAATATTTTTTAAAGTATATTAAATATATATATATGGGATCAATCCTGTTAATGTAAAACTAATGTTAATTTCAAATCACAAACAATGATTTCTTTTACTGTGCTGAAACAAAATATTAATGTAGACAGGGCATCATCAAATGGTAATAAATGTTAAGCCAGAGGAAACTAATTCCCTACAGTATCTTAGAGAGGCTTTTTAACTGAATCTTTAGTGGTGAGGTTATTGTCTATATGACTTTTTCAAAGCACTTAAAACATAATTATCAGATGTGCCCTGCATGCTACCCATGACTCAAAATAAATTACAGAAAGATACTTTTAGAATTTTCATTTTGTGTTAAGCATATATATTGAACCTGCAACTATCACAGGGTAATGTGACTGATGCTTTTTTTCCCAGCACTGTTTTGTGAGCTGTAGAACTGAGACATTTCACTGGTTATATGTCATCTCCTTGAAACACCTTTGTTGTGAAAGTATTTCAGCTTGATTTAGCTTTTAAATCCAGGATGAAAACCTAGTTTCTTGATGTAGCTGTAACTGTTCATTGAATTGATGCCAGAGATGTTACTTCCAGGTGTATTTCTTTTTTTGGTTAGTTTTGTTATGCTGTGATGCTTTGCCCAAGAGGAGTAGTGAAAAGGATGATGGTATACAACATCGTCTGGGTCAAAGTACAGCAAAAGCACACAGAACATTCTGCAATTTCTTTGAACCAGCAGTCCTAGAAAAACACATAAAAACTACATGAGCATCAGACCAAACATTACACACAGATTAAAAAAAAAAAAAAGAAGTCTTACTGCTTTTATTCCTTTCCTAATTAGTTTCAGTCCCAAGGCAACCAATTAATTATATCCTTTGAAAATGAACTTTTCCCCTTCTAAATTCATTCAAGCTTTTCCTTTCCCCAGTCTTCAGGCTCTGCATTTTCCATTTCAAAATTTAAATCAGTTGTAAATACTACAAATAAAAAATGTCCTTATATTTTTATTACTCTACTCTTAATTTTGAAAGTTTTAAAACAAACAAAAAAAATTAGTTTTCTTTCAAAGTGCTCTTTCTGTCTAGTGAAATAAATGTAGATATCTCTCTCATGAAAAAGCAAATTGCAAAGAAGTTTGAAGTTGAAAGCAAAGAAAAAGTTTTTTCCTAGGGAATTTTCATGTGTGTGTTTCACCTTAATAAATAATAGTGAAAAAAATACAGCAGGCTTTGATACAAGTTCATTTCTAGTCAGTTAATAATATTTCACTTTTTTTTCATACCTCAGGCACATACCAACAGAAATATAGGGAATTGAATTTAAGTCCTGTAATGTATATGTGTCTTCATGCAATCTCCAATTTCATTATTTGCTGTTTCTGTTTCTGAAGCATCACTATGTGGAGGCCTGGAGTGAGGTGTAATAGTTGGCATATCATCACACACACCCTGCTTTGTGTGTAACCCTCATAAGAAAAAGGATACAAATAACTGTAAGATTGGCTGTAAGCAAAGACTGCAGCAACTAAACTGATGTACAACCCAGCGTTGGAAAAATATTGGAAATATTGAAATATAGTTTGTGGCTTGACAAAATGCTAAAACATTTTTTTGAATGAGAAAAAAATTACAAAACATGAAGACTTCAACATTACGGAATCATAGCATCATACAGCAGTTTAGTTGTTTTTTGGGTTTTTTTTTTCTTTTTTGTATTTACAAGTCAAAAGAGTACATTTTGTTTTAAAAAAAAAAGGGAAAAAAGAAGCAAAATTAGACAGTGGAATGTCTAGTATACTTGCTAATGGACGAATTTAGGTTGTAGTAATGAAATCAGGAGATAAATAGTCTAGATCTCTGCAGTTTAGACATGGAAAATCCCATGAGTCTTTGTATTTTATTTCCAGCACTTTTTAGTTTGTCTGCAGGAGCAGAACCATGAAATATCAGTTGTCCAATCTCTAACTAGTTCTGAAACCAAGAAGGAAAGAGTGATTTCAGTCCTGCTTGCTTTCTTTCCTTTTTTTTTTTTTTCATAAGTAAACCAAATCTACTTGAGAAGGCAGTATAAGTCCTACCATGCAAAACATTTGGTACCGCATTAATACTGCATCTTTTTTTCCTGTTATCTTACAAATAGTTTCCATGCACTTTTTAAACTCTGTCACAACAAACAATATGGACAACTCCCTTGTGAACGGCTTCATCAGAAAAATAACTTTATTTTTCTGTCTCATAGATATATTCTTCACAGACAGGTTATTACAGTTAAGATTCATTATTTATTCATAATGACTTTGTGAAAATTACCCAAAATGTATAAATTGCCCTCAGGTAAAGATATTCAAATCAGAAAGTTTTCAAATATTGAATAACATATTTTTTTCATCACTTCTATCTGAAATTGGATTGAAATTGACTGAAGACAAAGGCTATTGGGGTTTTAGACTGAGCGCCGGGTCCTGCACTTTGGCCACAACAACCCCCTGCAGCGCTCCAGGCTGGGCACAGAGTGGCTGGAGAGCAGC
>JAWMRA010000041.1:16610083-16847589 GCA_035584735.1 Pseudotriccus pelzelni | reverse complement strand
AGGTGGCCAAGAAGGCCAATGGCATCCTGGCCTGGATCAGGAACAGTGTGGCCAGCAGGAGCAGGGAAGTGATTCTTATCCTGTACTTGGCACTGGCGAGGCCTCACCTCGAGTGCTGTGTCCAGTTCTGGGCCCCTCAGTTCTGAAAGGATATTGAGGTGCTGGAGCAGATCCAAAGAAAGGACAACAAGGTTGGTGAAGGGTCTGGAGTACAGGTCCTCTGAGGAGAGGTTGAGGGAGCTGGACTTGTTTAGGTTGGAGGAGACTCAGGGATATCTTATCACTCTCTACAACTCCCTGAAAGGAGGTTGCAGCCAGGTAAATATTGGCCTCTTCTCCCAGGAAATCAGCAATAAGACAAGAGGGAACAATATTAAGCTCTGACAAGGAGAGTTTAAGTTGGACATTAGGAAGAAATTCTTCTCAGAAAGGTGATTGGGTATTGGAATGAGCTACCCAGGGAGGTAGTGGAGTCACTATCCCTGGAGGCATTTAAGAAGAGATTGAATGTAGCACTCAGTGCCATGGTCTGGTTGTCAGGGTGGTAGGTCACAGGTTGGACTCGATGATCTCAGAGGTCTTTTCTAACCTAGCTGATTCTGTGATTCTGTGATATGTTGTTTTAAAAGTCCTCTAAAAAAAGAAAAAAGAAAAAAAAAGAAAAAAAGCAGAGCTTAACTATTTTGAACTCTTTTCATTCTAATTCTGTAGGGAGTTTTTTATAACATTTAGGTAATTAACCTATGGTAAAACTGTGTGAAATTCCTGATAGTTTTACTTAAAACTACCACGTAAAGACAAAAAAGACAAATAAAATCTGATTTTCCACTGATTTTAACTCAAACTTCACTGATGTATCAAGAGTAGTCTATTATATTTAAACAGAATGGACAAAATCATGCATTAATAGGAAAAAAATCCTATTTTGTTTTCCTTAATTTAATATCAGTATTTAATATGCAATGTAATTAATATATTACTTTAGTACTTCCCTGTGTTTTAATTTTTTGTTCTAGAATAGATGCTTTTACTAAGTATGGGCTCATTTTGGCATGTCAGTGAGGATTTTGGTGTAGAAAAGTGCTTGAATTTGTCTTTATAGACACATGAATGATTAGTCCCATTAAGTAGGGAATTGTAGGAGTTAGTAACATGCAGTGTGAAAAAAACATACAATTTATATTAAGGTATCTTTAACAGAGTCTGATTGCATTTAAATGCAGCTGAATCTATGAAAGTTACGAACTCTTGTGAAAATTTTTAGGAATAAAGAATTTAACAACTATTAGATATAGGTAAAATTCTAAAAGCTGATAACATTATTCAACAAGTGTAATTTGAAGCATTGTGATCTGTTTTAAGACAGAGAAATCTTATTCTAATGTCTGTGTGCAATCTGTGTTTTATAGACCCTAATCAGATCACCTTCCCTTTGCCAGGTCTCAGATTTCCAGTTAATTTAATTTTCTTCTCATCTGAACATCTTTCCATACTTCTAATCAATTTTTTGAGGACAAGAACAAGAGCTATAAAATTTAAAAGAAAGGTGCCTGGTGGATTTATGCAGGGTCATAGTGATGTTTTCCATTTTATTCTCTATCAGTTTCCCTACAATTCCTAATTGATTCAAAAAATAGAAAGTATAGAACATGAAATTGCAAGTGAATCTGATCTGAACACAAGAAAGATCCCTAAATGTAATTTCCCACATAATAACAATAACTTTAAGGTAAAAGGACAATATAAAAGAGGACATTGCTAATGTAAAAAAAAATATTATATTTTGTCTGGTTTTTATTTTCTTCAGTTAGGCCTAAATAAGGTGATATAAACAAAAGTAGTTATGACTCAAGCAGTGTAATAAAATAAGATCTTTTTAACTGTGAGACAAATCTCTTCTTAGTTTTAGTCATAATTGTACTCAGCAAAAATATAGTCCATTTATGGCAGTTCTGCGTTCAAACAAAGGAAAGGTTATGCAAGGAAAGAAGTTGTATATTAAATCTACTCTTTGGTTCCTAACACCTACACTCCAAGTTTAGGTGATATACAGAGATGTGAACTTTAAAAGGTGTTCTATTGATTTCAAATTTGAAACCAGACTCTGAATTAGAAAAACAAGGTTTCTTCATGAAATAACAATTGAAATTTCTCCATGTAAGATCCTTTTTGGTGGTTAGATTGTTCTTAAGATAAGAAAGTCATTTTGCCTGAGAAGAGATTTTTGTCATCTCAGTAACCAGTATATCTTAAAATTGCACAATGAAAAAATGTTCTGCAAAAACTTTTACTGGAAGGAAGAAGAGGAAGTAGGGAGAAGGAAAGAGATTGAAGGAAGCAGATCATATTGCTGTTACTAGCATTTATGAAATCAAGGTTTTTGGGGTTTTCTTCCCCTTATCCCCCCTGTAATCATATATACACAAGAATTGACAAGAGAAGCTTTCAGACCCAGGATTAAAGGTGGATGTAAGTAACTGGTTTAGCCTGAGATCAGAAACTGCTGCTTTTCAGTATTTACACACAGCTTTCAGCTCTTTAACCTACTTTGTTAAGAACAGCAGATGCAATTGATCTGAAAACAGAGTTTAAAATATCTTCCAGATTGCCAACAGGATCTAACTGTCAGTTCGCAGATGCACTGATTGCACACAAAGAGTGTTATATTCTGCCAAATAATCCCAAATGTATAAAGTTGATTTTTTAATGTAAAAAAATAATACTTTTCCCATTGAGATAGTGTCATCAAATACCATCTGTGCTGGCTGTAATTTTAGTCATAAATCCTTGTTGTATTTATCAGAGATTTGTTTTTGAGAATAGCTAATTTTCATCTCAGATTCAGACACACAGTAATTTCTTTGCTTCTTGCTGAAAAGTCTGATATAACAGTCTCTCACTGAAAAGGTTTGGCATTTGCCCAAAGCAAACTAGGCTCATCTCCTTGTGTGGGATTAGTTTCCTTAATAGGGCTGGAATTTAGAATCATTAAATACAGCAATAAAAAAAATTCCCTTCATGTAAAAGAAACTATTAAAAAGCCTGTGGGAAGTAACATGACAATGTTCACAATGAAATTAATATTAGAACTAATAAAACTCTAAGGACAAAATCATCATGCAGATAGAAAAAAATTAAATAATTGATATATAAAAATGGAAGGGACATGGCAACATTACTAGGTTTGAGCACTATTTATTCCTTTTTTTTTTCACTGTCTGTTGAAGATGCTACATCATATTAGTAGAGTCTAGATGACAGAAAGCATATATGGGTTGATTGCCATTTAGAGCATTGATCATGTATGACAAATTCAATACATACTTTTGTTGTAACTGAGGTACTTAGAAAGCCCTCAGAAAAAAATGCTTTATCATGAAGATAAACAGTAAAAAACATTTTTCTCCCAAATATTTTAAAGAATAATAAAATATAACAGACTTATTCATCTACTATATTTCAGACCAAAAAAAACCCCACATGTTTTTGAACACCAGCATTAGGAAACTCATGAGAAAAATCTAGAATTCACACTAATTTTATTACTTTTAGGATGTTGCTAATTTTTTGCACTGGAGTATGTTTTACTTACTACTGAAGTAAATTTCTCCATTCATTCTACTGTCTTCCATCTTTGATAGTAAGTAAAACGTGCTACCAAAGATGGAACACCCTCAATAGAACGAATGGAGAGATGCCCTAAGATAGTGTTCTCAAGCCTGCCAGTTTAATCTTTTATCTCACATTCAATTAATGTTTATGAATTTAGTCAAGCATTCTCATTTTTGTTAGCCAAATCAAATTTTTTACACATCTCCCAAAACAGTATCTTCTTATTGAAAGTGACACTGTGGTGAGTTAACATACACCGTACCATGTACTTTACTGCAGAAAGCCATTGGTTTGGTCAGGAATTATTTGCCTTCATAAATCCATACATGTCCTTTGTCACAAGGTTTCCTGCACTATTCAGGAGCAGGCCAACATCTTGCTTCAGCTACTGGTTCACCTGTAGAAGCCCTTCTTATTAATCTTGACTCCATGTTAACCCTCAGGCCACTGAAAGATTCAGTTCCAGGTGGGCTTTAATTTACCTGCCCCAACCCTGCATGCTTGGACAGAGCCTACATTCCTCTGGACTACTTGTTCTTAGTCTACCTCTTGTAAGTTACTTTTCATATTAAAGTTTTACTTTGGAGCTTTCTGCCACCTTTCCTTGATTTCCTGCTAATTAGGATGGAACATACTATAGTTTGGAGTAGGTGATCCTTGAAAATCAACAAGCTTTCCAGGATCATCTCCCATGGGATTATTAGAAGCAGAGTCTCAAATGGGCCAAATTATGCTCTCCTCAAATCCAACGCTGTGATCCTTCTACTTGCTAATTTTACCCCTGAACTCTACTATCTCACAATCACTGCTGCCATGATTGCTCCCAGATTTCATATGTAAGGCCACTTCTCCCTTGGTTTTAAGTATCAGGTCCACCAAAACATTTTTATTTTTTTCTCCTTGGTCACCCATGTCAGGAAATTATCAGCAGCACTCCTGGAGCATAAAATTAGTTCAGTCTTATCTCTGAACAGATTTTGTCTTGTTGTTGATTTTGAGCACCAGTTAAATTTCATTTGGCTTCAACACTTGTAACTGTGGATTCTCAGAGGCAAAATTCAGTTCAAGACAAGGACAGCAACTGATGTGTCTACCTGTACTTTAAGTATCTAACTTGTGAATAAGTGTTTTGTTATGTGTGTATAATTTAATGTATGCAGTATGTTTCCATGGGTTATGACAATACATTGTACATTTGGAATATATGAAGACTTCCATATGTAAACATCTACATTTAGACATGCTAATCTCAAACTCCTGTCAGACAAGATATGAACTCCCACTATGCCTTTTCCCTCAGCTGACATAACACAGGATATTAGTTAGTATTTTAGAACCACTGTTGAATACAGTTGGGGAAAAACAATCCACGAGAAAACAAAAAATCAGTCAGATAAAGACAAATGAAAGAAACAGATACATACAAATGTATTAGAGGACAGAATGATCTAAAAACACTACATTAGAAAACCAGATTAATGATTTTATGAAATGAGGCTATTCATTAAGTAAAAAGTGATGCTAAAATCAGATGGAAAAGAATAAAGATAATTCTGATTAAGCAATTAAAACAAATATAAAGTGACACCAAAAAAAAAGATACAAAAAAGCAAAACAATTTTTCTTTTTTGTGTAAATCATGCACACAAAAGCATGACACTTTCCTAGATGAAGCAAAAAAAAAGAATGGAGTGATGATCATAAGAATCATGAAAAGTGATCTACAAGAAGTCTTTGGGGCAACCTGACTGAATTTCCAGTACCTGAAGGGAGCCTACAAGAAAGCTGAAGAGAGACTTTTTATAAGTGTAAATAAGGAGGCTGGATTCATGGGAGAATACTGGAAGATCAGAATTATGCACAAGTTTGGCAAAGTGCAGAACAAGCAGTGAACAACATTGCCCTGAAAATCAAGAACCGTGAGAGAAAATAATAAATTATTCATTACTAACATCACAAAAAGTTACTATTTTTTTCCTCATTACTGTACATGATTTGAACTTTTTGAAAGCTAGACTCCAAATTAGACAGCTGTTCATAACATGTGGAGGGAGAACAAGTGGTTCCAGTGGGGATCTCATGAAAGCTCTCGGTGCTCCTTTCTGAAGTGATGAACACTTCATTGCAGAGGAAAAAGCATTACCTCCTTGCACGAACAGCAAGTAGACAGGTATATATTACCAATCTCTCTGTCCTCTCAAATGGAAAAGTCTTGAAAAGACATGAAGGAAAGTCCTTATTACATTAAAGAATATGTGCTGATGGTGAGTTTATGCATATTTGTTGCATCTATATGCAGACAGTGCTTCAGATGCTTAAAACAAACAGGAAAAAAAAAAGTAATAAGCTGGATGTTTTACAATGTGAGTTCAGTTTTCCTTGCATGAGAGGCTGAGGAAAGCAGAGAAATCGAGACAAATTATATTACCTATTATTTCCTTCTCCACCATAATCCTTTGTTCTCTGTGTCTTTATCCTGCGTTATCTTTATTTTGGACCTTTTGTGTGCATTTCTTATGATAAGTTCTCTGTCATTTTGTTCTACTATTAGTCAATTTAACTGTCAATCTGTAAAGTCATCTGTCAGATTAAAGCTGTATTTTAACCTTCATTTCAGATTTATTGGAACTGAAACATTTTAGTATGAATTATGCCTAAATAATATATATAGATATGCTGTCACTTTCAGAATCCAGGTGGAAGACAGTTATTGAGAGATAATTGTTGCTATTTATGGGAAATGGGTTCTCATTAAAAATAAAGGTTAAATGAAGAAGTTAGTTCATTCCTGGGAAAGAAATTTACATTTCTTTGTAAAGTGACAGCTTTCAATAGTAATAAAATCTAAATTCAAATTTGCTATATAATAGACCTCCTTCCTTATTAAACTTTTTTGGGATGCAATAAAACAAATTTCTTAAAGTCTATTCCTGTTCATGCTTGGCTTGTTTCCTAAAGAAAATATTTCTGGAACCTTAGAAGAAAATCCCTTCAGCCATTTCATAATTATAAGATTATGAAATATATATTCCCATATAAATGCTAAATTCTGACTACCAGTTTCTAGGTGAAATAGACCATTGAAAACCAGTTGAACTTTACAACTTCCAACTAGGATATGTAAATGCTCTAAGGGTAAAAATAAAATAATCAAAAGACCCCACAAATCTGTGAAAAAGGTAAAGAGGGGATTTGTCCCAGTAAATATGTCCTACTTTTTTTTTATTCCAGCTCAGACCTTGAGGTAAAAATTGTGATGCTTAGATAGTTTTATAAGGGAAAGGATTAAAGTGCACATTTCAATGAGTCCAAATGATGATGCATTCTATTGTGACAGTACCAGTGCTGAAGGAAGTTTCTGCTCCTCAGCAGCAGAGCAAATCCACATCTACCTGCAAGAGAATGGTAGCCATGCAGAATGACAGGCTAGATATCAGAAAAAGAAAAAAAAAATTTTTTCTAGGTAAAGTTTATTACCACTAAAGTTGCTAACTTTAAATTGGAATATTTTATAAGGGAATAACACATTAAGTCCTGGTTGGAGATATACAGAACTTTTATGACTAATATCTCGCAAATGAGAAGAGAAATATTTCCAGTCTAGTGGATTTTCGCTTTTCAATATAATTTTCAGCTGATGCAATTTTTGAAAATTTTTTTGGATGATAATTTCAAACTGTGCATTCTGAATCAAACTGAGGGTCAACTTTGCAGAGACATTAGCTGTGAAGATAATCTTCATGCAGTTCCAAATATCAGTTTCTATACTGACAGTTTTTGGTACATGGGATATATAAGCTGTGAAAAGAACCACAATGTGAAAGGAAATAACCATTGATACAAAGCTCCTCTAGTAAAATGCAGGCTTTTGCTGAAGCACTTGCCTTGAAAGTGCTAGGAGAACTGCAGATATAAGCACTGCATTAAAAGAGTCTTGAAGAAGGTTTCTGACTAAACTTTTGTCTTTCCCATTCTTTAGGTATTAAATGGGTACTTGTAACACTAATATATTTTACTTTTCTGTAGCTGCTTAGGTGAAACATTCTGTTTGGATGTTTCTAGACTGCTCTATTTACTTTTTCAAAAACTAGAAAAAAATAAAACAGCTACAAAAAATTCCATGAAAAATAGCTTACAGATTGGTGACAGCAGGTTATTTAACATAATGGAGCAAAAGTAACTGAGGTAAGAAAAAATAAAACTCTCCCAACTATAGCAAAGCCAGACCTCCCTGCATGAGATCTACCTGGAGAGCAGATCTTCTAAACCTAGCAATTCTCTCTCTTCTATCTCTCTCAATGCATGTGTTGCCTTCAAAACAATTCTGCCCAAGAGAGATAAAATTGCTGTTTTAATTACAACTTGCAAAAGAGAAAGCAACAGATGTATAAACATATTTTAAGTATTTATTAAATATCTGCTGAATTGTTATAGTCCTGTTGGCTCATTAGTGAAATCTCCATGGATTAACCACTGATTCCCAACACCTTCATCTACAAAGGCGCAGGAAAGATTTGCATTTTCACCTTATGTACAGTCATTATAATTTCTTTTATACATTACTAATTATAAGCCTTTATATTGCTTTCTCTCTTCCTCTTGTTAAGGGCTCACAGAATTGCTGACTGTATTAAAAACCAAAAGGATCTGGAAAGAAATCCACTGAATAAATATACCTAACTATTAGGTTCCTCTTCAAACTGATCAAGATTAAGAAGCATCAACTAAAAAAAAAAGGAAAAAAAAAAAAGAGGCAGGGAGGGGGAAAAGCAAGAAAATAAGTGTCTCAGTTCTTGGAAAATTAAAATACTGTGAGGATTTTTCTTATGATGTCCAGGTCAATTTTGACCACCATATAGGTTTAGAATTTCCTGGAAGGATTTTCTTTTTTTATATTAGATCTCTGAATATAATACAAGACTGAAAAACACTTAGAGATGATGACTTCTTATTATGCATAAATCAGGAATAACTGCTGTAGATTTTGCCTAATAATGCATAAACTTTTCAGAGGCCACGTTGCAAGTTCCACTTTCTGTACTCATGAGAGTTCGTGTATAAGTGTATGACCCCCAGAAGGGGAAGACGGAGCTTTTTCCCATTAATTTTTCCCAGCATTCCACAGAATGGGCAAAGATAATCAAATAATTTATTCCATATTTTAATAATCTTTGTGCTTGATATCAAGAGAAATTAGTGGCTTTATCCCTTAGCTTTCACCCAAATGTTGCAACTAGCCACTATGTTTCCTGTTTTCCTCTACTGTTCAAGGAATCCATTCCATAGGTCAGTACTTGAACCATCAGTGCAGGGACATGTCTATCCTGAAGAAAATCCTAAGCAGGAAGGACTGAGGTAAGTTGAGACAAGGAAGGATATTCCTTGTGTAAAGCAGCAACTACAGAAGGATTTTTTGGATTTGTATTTTTCATTTATGATATAAAATATGTTTCATATCAAGTAAACATGTTGGACATGAGTTAATTTCCTAAATATGAATTGACTTTAATTTAGATGCTGCAAAAGTATTTTTTCTGGTCTTCACTTGTTGCTGAAGATTGAAAGAAGCTCTTGGTCATCTCAGCTCTATGCAGATGCCTATGACACACAAGGGCATTTCAAATGGTACTGCTTAGTTTTAGGTGGGTAAAAGAAACAAGTCTCGAGTGTGGGATCACTTCTCATATTAGGACTGGTACACTTAAGGTTTTATGTATAGGTATTTACATGTATTCGGAAGTCTAAACTTCCCCAATCCGTACAGGTGGTGTAAACAAAAGGGAAATGCAGATGGCCAGCATCCACTTTTGTAATTAAAGGTGAGTGGACACATACTCTGGGCTGCAATGACTACACCAGGGAATTTTTATTATTTTTTTTTTTATCTTTTATTTAGGGTTTAGGCACTTTGCTTAAAAGTAGATGCAGAGATAGTTGTTTTTTTAAAGACAACTAACATAGCAGAGGTGACATTTTTAAAGCCTATGGGAAAAACATCCAGATAGTTACATTTCTGGAATATGCAGGAATTGTCAGAAGACTACATGTAGGGAAACTTGTAATAGATCATAAAAGCAGCGTTTTTATGAATCCATGATTTTCAGAACACAATGGAGCTATGAATTACAATTCCCAGGCTCACCAACTAAGCTATTTTGCTAATCTCCTTCAAGGATTGAGATATCTAGGTTACAGTACTTTTTTGTGAAAAATATTCTTTTAATGGTAACTGGATATTTCTGTCCTTCATTGGTTGCTTGACTTTCTTCTTGAGGACTTTCCTGAGGGCACCATGAAACTTCCAATAGTGGATTAAAAGTGGATGACTGAGGTTCTTATACCTCCCACCCTTCATTGTGCTTACACTGAGCATACAATGGTTTGAAAAGTGCTGCAGGTTTTGAACTGATACAGGAGTGAATCAGATTAAGTTTATGTTAGAAATAGTAACGGTGTAAGTGAAAAATAGTGTAGGTGTTGCGGTTTAACCCCAGCCAGCAATCAAGCACCATACAGCTGCTCTCTCACTGCCCCACAGATGGGACCAGTGGGAAAGAAAAAGCCGTGAACACAAGCAAAGCAAAATAACGAATTCATTCACTGCGTCCCATGGCCAGGCAGGTGTTCAGCAATCCCCAGGAGAGCAGGGCCCCATCGTGTGTAATGGTTACTTGGGAAGACAAACACCATCCCTCCACACAACCTTACGTTCCTCCTTCTTCCTCTCACTTCTCACATATCATATGGTATGGAATAACTCTTTGGTCAGTTTGAGTCATCTGTCCTGACTCTTTGTCCTCTCAGCTGTCCATGCACCCCCAGCATCCTCACCAGTGTGGCAGTAGGAACAGCAGAAAAGGCCTTGGCTCTGTGTGAGCTTTGCTCAGCAATAACAAAAACATCTCTATGATATCAATCTTGTGTTCAGCACAGATTCAAAACACAGTCTCATACTAGCCTGAGTGAAGAAAATTAACTCTCCCCCAGCCAAAATCATCTTATTAGGATAAATAAGACCTCAGAGTATCAGACTTTATTCAATCCATGTCTGCCATATTGTTTTTTGCCCTTTGTCTTTCTTCTAAAGTCCATGAATTCCACTGAGTATACTTCCAATAGATTTCACTATCTTACCACATACTTTTAGTCAGAGCTCCATGTAACAAATTTTCATTTCTCCCCACAAGGAGTACTTTCTTTTTTCAAAGAAACGTGGGTGACATAATACCAAGTAAATAAACAACATATTCAAGGAGTTTTGTTCTATATATTTCTTGCCAAATATAATTGTAAAAGAATCACATCTCATCCAGTTTTGCTTCATGATTAAGCTTTAAAACCATGATTGATTTTTATTTGCATAAAGGGCATAGAATTGGTAGACAATCCTAGGACTAAAGTTTGGGATTGGTCTCTCTGGATAAAAAAAAAAAAAGGGGCAGGGGAAGTATTTATTCGTTAAAATAACAACAAGAAACTACAACATGAAGCAATATAAAATGTTAAAAATTCAAAGTATTTTGCATTACTGAATTTGATGAAAGTGTTACTTTCAAAGATCCACTATTTCTTTTCAAAAAATGTGATTCATGAAAAGCATCTCTGTCAAAGTTTGAAGAATAGCAGCATGTACTCTGCTTATGAGAGGTTAAAATATTTTATTTGCCGGTTGCAGTTGTGTGCAGAATGATAAAGTAGGAAAGCAAAGATTTGTGTTGTTGAAGTGAACAAATATGGGACACTGTAAAAAAGTAATTTGTAATCATCACATTAAATAACAATATAACATCAGTGACAAAGAAAAAAATTTGAATCAGTCTTTGTTGAATTTTAAGTCAAGGCTCCACTGACCAGAAGTAAACCACCACAAAGAGAAAGGGTGAGTGGATTCTGAATCCTAAAAAAAATAAAACGTGTGTTGAATGAGCAGAAATTATTATTTGCACAGAGAAGATAAGACCTCCAAAAACTGACAGGAGTCTGCATAGGTAGCTGATGAAAGATACAGGGAGGGACTTCAGAATGGCTACACTTCTGTTATATTCTGTCTTCTCTCCGTATTAGACATTATACTAGAGATATCACAAGACCAGCTGTTCTGTGTTCTCACACAGTGACACTGCACCCATAGAGGAGCTCCAGACATTTCAGACTACCTTGTGTTCAGAGGAGAGATCAGTTGGAACCAATTTGACAGTGTCTGGAGAGATTTTTTCCTTTATTTTGTTTGTTTGTTTGTTTGTTTGTGTTTGCTTTTGGGTTTTTTTTGTGTGTGTGTTTTTTTTTTAATTGCACAGTAGAAGGTGGTGTTAAGTTATAAACAGAAATAAGCATATTAGTGGCAAATCACAATGGAGTTAGTTGTCACAAATTCAAAAGCATAAGATGGAGGAAAATCCCAGATTTGTATTACCCAGTTTTCTTTGGGGTGAACTATTCCAAAGCCTGATCTTTGGTGTGAGAAGCAGAGCTCAGTGATTCCTTGCTGCTGAGGAGAATGGCTTTTTCATAACGGCTTCATGCATCTTCAGAGGCACGAGAAAGCTTTAGCATCCTGTGAAATTTTTCTCTTCCTCTTTCAGTTATTCCCCACTGATTTTGGTTGGAATCCCACTGCTGACTCATCTGGAAAGCACCTGTTTCTCTTTTTTTTTTTTATTTTTCGTACTTCAGCATATGTGCTGCTTTCCACCAAAGCTTGTGATGGGAAAAAAAAATAATTAAATAATAGAGAGGTTTTTATTACAAAACAGTGCACCAAACTTGTGAATAGTTTGTGGCTAAAATATAGGTTTTCTCAAGGATGTCAGCTTTGATCATTTTCATTTAGTTAAGGATCATGGTCATTCACCTGCCATTCATGACTTTTTCCTAGACAGAATTTTGACACTGTCCACATAGGTCAGGTTTTAGTCAATCACCCCCTCTTCTCTAAATCAATGGCATGTCTGGTGGTGATACACTGCTGATTTATTTTGTTTGTAGAATTTTGGATAGAAATGGAGACTTGGTCCATCTCATACATAAGTAATAGAACTTCATTGATAATCTTTGATTCTACTACTTGCCTAGATTTGCTTTTTTTGGTGTATAGAAACAATTGAAATTATGGATCCAATTCACAAACAAAGTGAGGGGCAATTAAAAAAAGAAAAAAAAGGAAAAAAAGAAAAGAAAGGAAACAGCCTTGTTATTTTTGTTGCATTTCATTTTGGTTTAAGGTGTGTAGGAGGCAACACTGGAAATATTGTCCAAAAGAGACAAAAGAAATACAATCATTTTG
The DNA here is from genome assembly GCA_035584735.1 of Pseudotriccus pelzelni. NCBI lineage: Eukaryota > Metazoa > Chordata > Aves > Passeriformes > Tyrannidae > Pseudotriccus > Pseudotriccus pelzelni. The sequence continues at coordinate 16,834,694 of JAWMRA010000041.1, read as the reverse complement.
ATATATGTCATATTTTATTACAAAACAGTATTCCAGATGACTTGAGTTCTTACATGTAAATAGGAATAATTATATTTTTTGTGCGTGTAGTCATGCTTTAAAAGTCCCCAAGGATGGGCAACCTGTTCCAGTGACTGATCTCAATTATAGTGTTTGTTTCTTATTTTAATGGATTTTCCTGTATTTTGGTTTGTGCCCTTTTCTTCCTCTGTTTTCATAGGTCATCACTGAGATGAGTCTGGCTCTGTGTTCTTTACTTCTCCCAGCAATTTATCCACATTGTCAAAAGAACCCTGTACACGGCACTCAGCTTTGCTGTGTGCTCCAGTCGTTTAATCATCTTTCTGGCCCTTTGTTTTCTACCTCCAGACATGTTGCATCAGTGACGAGCAGAGAGGAAAGATCACCTTTTTTAACCTGTTATCAATATTCTGCCTAATGCAGCCCAAGAGGCTGCTTTCCAGATGATTGGTCCCCAACCAGTACTGGTGCATAGAAATATCCCTCCACAGCTGCAGCATCTTGCATTTTGTTTTGCAGTTCTTCAGGATGTTCCTGTGTTCCTGCTTGCCGGTTTTCTCAGCCTTTAGAGTTCTGATGGGTCCTGAGCAGTCTTTTGGGGTACCAACCACTCCTCACATTGCTGTTAGTGTTCTTCATTTCTAAGAAGTATTATACATGCTTATAATAAAGGGAACAAAATATGGTATTTTAAAAGGAACAAAAAATATATTGAAAATGTGGAGAGCTTATATAATGTCATAATTATTTGAAGTTATATTAGTAAGTTCTTCCTACAAGTAAAAAACAGACAACCATTAAATTAATTCAGATCATTGACAGATGACTGAATTTGGAAAGACCCATGGTTTATTTCTATACCTGTTTAAACATCAAATACCATTATTTCACCTAAGCAATCAAATCATCATCTTAAGTTATTTAAAGAGAATAATAAGATTCAGGAGACATATTCTCCTCTGTAGAGAATGATATAATAATTTCAGAGGTTGAAATTTAAGTCTTCTTGTCTGCATGAACACAGATTTTATTACTTTCATGTGTTTTCAAAGAAGAATATATTAGCACTCCTCTCATAAAAAACATCAAAAAAAATTAGGAAAAAAAAGGGTTTTAAGTTTTATGAACTTACTAATTTTTTCATATATACTTTTCAAGTTTTTGCTAGTGTGTACACTCTGTATATTAGCTAACACAAGTAAGAGAGATCCATGAATACCAATTACCACCATGTCACAAGTGATTTAGGATCACTTGAAGAATCACCATCAAAGGTATTAGCAGAAGTGATTTTCACATGAATTTGGAACAGTACAACTTTAAAAAGTTCGATGGCAAGGTTTGTTCTATTAATTACTACATAGAAGAAACATACTTGGAAAAACTGTATCCACAGTCTGTGATTTGAAACCTCTGTAACCTTGCATATTTTGCAGTCTTTTATGCTTGTAATAAATGAACATAAAGCTAATCTTTCATTTTGTAATATTTCATATACATTTCACAGAATTACATGACAGATAGTACAATAGTGCATTAAAATGAGATTATGAAGTTGTAAACATTCCAAATACCTTCTAAAGGAATCATCTTAAAGAGGCACAGAAAAGTAGGACTAACACATTTAATCCAGATTTAAAAGTCTTTATATCGATTTTTTTCTTTATAGTGAAATGCTGGAATTGTCTCCTGTACTTGAATAGAGAGTAGACTGCAGACAATTTTTATCAGAAACTTACTGACAGAAACATTTCTTTCTAGCTTCTGGCTACAAGACTTATAATTTTAAACAAGATTTTAGTCATCAGTTTCTACAAACAAGGATAGTATATGTCAATCTATCTGGATTAGGTTAAATTGTTTTAGTTTTCATACTACATAGTTCTATTAAGTGGGAAAAATTGTTAAAGACAATAAACGTAATAATAAAAACTGCTGATGTTTGGGTGGGTTTTTTTGGTATACATGCTTTTGAATTTCAGACATAATTTTATATAGAATGTATATAGAATTTGTATTTTTAAAAAGCAAAACAAAATTTGAAGTTAAATAGTTACAGTAGTTTATAACTTGTGGGCAGCTAAGCCCCACACAGCCACTTGGTCACTCCCCTGCAGTGGGATGGAAGAGAGGATCAGAAGGGTAAAAGCTAAAAAACTCGTGCTGAGATAAAGACAGTTTAATGGAAAAGCAAATGCTATGCACTGAAGAAAAGTAAAACAAGGAATTCATTCACCACTTCCCACATGCAGGCAGGCATTCAATCTTCTCAGGAAAGCTGGGCTCCATCACGTGCAATAGTTACTTGGGAAGATTAATGCCATCACTCTTCCTCCTTCTTCCCCCAGCCTTATACACTGAGCATGACACCATGTGGTCTGGAATATCTTTTTTGGTCAGCTGTGTTCAGTTGTCCTAAATGTGTCCTCTTCCCAACATCTTGTCCATCCCCAGCCTACCAGCTGGTGGGGTGAGGAGCAGAAATGGCCTTAACTGTGTAAACACCGCTCAGCAGTACAGAAACATCTCTGCGCTATCAACACCATTTCCAGCAGAAATCCAAACATAGCCCCATACTAACTTCTGTGAAGAAAATTAGCTCTATGCCAGCCAGAACCAATATCAAAGTAAGAAACAGACATATATCTAGAGGAAATTAAAACTAGGTTAAGGCCTCCTCCTGAAGTCCGAATGAGGTGGGTTGACCCTGGCTGGACACCAGGTGCCCACCAAAGCCACTCTGTCACTCCCTTTCTCAGCTGGACAGGGAAAAGAAAATATAGAGTTCTGTGGGTTGAAACAAGGACCAGGAGAGATTGTGCACCAATTACCATCATGGGCAAAGCAGACTTGCATTGGGGAAATGAAATTAATTTGTTACCAATCAAATCAGAGTAGAATAAGGAGAAATAAAACCAAATCTTAAAGTACCTTCCTCCCTGCTTCCTGGATTTCCACTCATGATTTCCCATTGGCCCATAGGGATGGGAATGGGGGCTGTGGTCAGTTCAGCATATGTTTGCTCTCTTGCTCTTTCCTCCCCTGGGGGAAGACTCTTCACACTATTTCTCTGCTTCAGCATGGGGTCCTTTGCACAGGGTGCAGGTCTTCGTGAACTGCTCCAGTGTGGATCCTTTCCACGGAAAACTGTCTTTCAGAAACAGGTTGCTCCCTTGAGGTGTCACCAAGGCCTGCCAGGGTAACAGGTCCCATGGGATCACAGTCTCCCTCAGGCATCTACCTGCTCCAGTATGGGGTCCTCCACAGGCTGCAAGGGAATCTCTGCTCCAGTGCCTGGAGCACTTCCTCCTCCTTCTTCGCAGACCTTGGTGTCTGCAAGGCTGTTTCTCTCACATGTTTTCACTCCTCTCTTTGACTTTTGCTTTTCAGCAATTTGTTTTCTCCTTCATCAACAGGCCATCCCAGAGGCACTATCACTGTTGCTGATGGCTTAGCTTTGTCTGGGGGGGTCCATCTTGGAGCCAGATGGCATTGGCTCTGTTGAACACAGGGGAGGGAAACTTCTGATGTCTTTTCACGGAAGTCACCCCTGCAGCTGAACTGCTGCCAAAATCTTCTATTGCAAACACAGTACACAGACTTATATTGAATCACACTTCTTTGATGTCAGCAAAAACTGTTCTAGAATGAAATTTCATAATCATACCTAAAAACCCCATTTGTACCTTGATGTCTGTAGCATTCATACAACTTGATTGGTTTGTGTGTCAAAATCAAAATTTTAAGATATTTTCATATAGCTGTTGTGATCTAAAGCAGTCTAAAATCAACTTCAGACTTTAAGACTGAAAAGAATGAATATTTCATTTATCCAATGAAAGGCTTGATCACAGTCAAGACACACAGAAAGCAAGATTTCTGGTACAAAACAGCTCTTCAATTGTCTCCTAGAAGACAAAACAGTTTTCAGCATTTATAGAGTAAAGGAAGTTCCTTCAGATGATGAAACAAGACATACAATTTTGGCAGTATAGGTGATATGCTTTCTTATGTAATAGCTTCTCCAGTTACTCAAAAATCACCAATCCCTTGCTGTTTTTTCCTAAATCAAATGGTCTCAGTCCACCAGAAGTTACAGTTTCACAGGGAAATCACTTTGCAGTTCACAGTCTTTCCCATTGAGGAGGACATACTGCCAAAACACTGCTTCATTCCAGTCATCTCTGTCTAGTAAAATGTTTCATTGTGTTCCATTACAGAGCAGCTTAACTCAGAGCAGCCGTGTGGGGGCTCTGGTAGACACTGCAGGATACACTGGCCTCCAGCTATTATGACTAGTGAAATGCTCAGCTAGGCTACGTATAAGTGGCTAAGTAATTAAAAATGGCCAACTTCGCTGGGCTCAGTAAATTAAATTAATCTGGGAAGATGGGAAGAAGTTAAGAGTTCCAAACACATTTTTATCACAGGACTCATTTTTACTGTCCACCACACAGGTTGATACATCACTGCTTCATCAATATGCAGCAAAGCTGGCAAAGGACTCACAGTCGTTTTATCGCCAGAAGTACTGATTCATTTTCTGCAGAGTGGCAATCCGAGTTGTACAGTTTACTACAGGAATTGCTTTGGGGGATAATTTTAATAATGGCATGATGTGTGGCTACGGGACTAATATAACTAGATAGGCAGAAAAAATTTATACTCAACAATCCAAAATAATTGTGACTAATGAATTGTAAATGTAAGCAAAAATAGGCCTGATCCTCGGCTGCTTGGTAATTATATGTGCCAATGCAAGCACAAAAATCCTTTCCAGCTTGGCATGTTTTAGATTTCCAGAGGTTAGAAACTGCACAAACCAACAGAGGGGATATTGCCCTCTAACACGTGGAGCAGCAGAATACACACTAATCTGAATGAGTGGCTATTGCATTTCTACAACAGAATGTTTAAGGATGAAAAATCTGCTGGTTGTGCATGATTCTTGGAAGACGTCCCAAAGAAGAGTGGGGAAAAAATAGCAAAAATATTCTAAAATAAATGCTATATAATTTTTTTCAAACAGATCATCTATAAGACCTTGGCAAGGTAATCTTGCAAAGATCTCAGATGACAATTTGGATATAAACCAATCTTTCAAGTAAGACAAATCCACCACAGAGAAGCCGAATGGCATTTTTGCATTAGTGTTCACTGTGGAAAAATCAAGGAGGTTCTTCCACTAGAACTCTTTTTTATTGGAGACTCAGCAATTGTGCCCCAAATTGGCTGTAAAAGGGGTTATGAAGCAGACTGACAAAATAAGCAGTAACAAATTGGTACAACTACATGGCATTCACTCAAGTGTTCTAAGATAACTCAAGGATGAAATAGCTAAATTACTAATGGTAGTGCGTAACTTCTGCCTTCAAAATTGCTGTTGTACCTTAGGACTGGGAAATGACAAATGTGATGCCAGAGGAGTTCCACAAAATTTTTCTCTGTGATATGTTGACTATGGCTGGCTGCCCGGTGACCAACAGGTCTTTCTATCACTCCTCCTTCTCAAGAGAACAGGAGGAGAAAAACAGAAGTAAACTCTTGTGGACTGAGATAAGGACAGGGAGATCACTCAGCAATTACCTCCATGAACAAACAGACTCGACTCGGTGAATTTAATTTAATTTATGGTCAATTAAACAGGCTATGATAAAGAAAAATAAGAACAAATCTTAAAACACCTTCCCTTCTTCCCTAGCCCTACTTTACTTCTCTAACTCATCCTCCTGACCAGCACAGGGGAATAGGGAGCAGAGACTGTGATTTGTTACCACACTTCATTGCAGCTCCTTCTTCTTGTTCACATTCTTCCTCTGCCCAAACATCGAGTCCCTCCCATGAGAGAGAGTCCTTCATGAATTTCTCCATCGTGGGTCCTTCCCATGAGCTGTAGTTCTTCAAGAATTGGGGGACTTCAAGTTGCCAGATGTTAACTGGGAACACCACGTAGCTGGCACAAACAGGTCCAGAAGTCTCCTAAAACACCTGGATGCTAACAGGTGCCAAAGGAGCTGACCAGAAAAGATGTCCGCCTTGATTTTTTTTTGCTTGTTAACAGAGAGGGTGTAGGGAAAGAAGATTAAACACAGAAGATTTGTTTGAGGAGGGAAAAAGAATTTTGCTCAAGGAGGTTTTTGCTGCTGGGAAAAGTAGGTGTAATAAAAACCCTGTGTGGGAGAAAAGCTTTTACATGAACAACACTACCTGGTTTTGCCTATCTGTTTTGAGAAGTTAACTCCCCTGTTGCAAGAAGAATAAACATTCTCACACTTGTTGGAGACCTCTCAGGAATAGAAAGAAATCACAAAAGCACAGAGGAGATTATCACTTTGAAGTTCTGGGCATGAGAAAGATGTTGTTACAAAAGCACCAGAATGGATCTACTGGGGTTGCTCTTTTGCCTGCTGCATGATCTGTATTCAGGGTTTCCAACTTTGGAATAAGCTTTTCCTTAATACCTTAACCATGGTTTTGTCCTCTGGGCTTACCTCCATGCATGTCACTTTTAACAGAGTCTTATGAGTGAAATGGTGATCAGTAGCTGTCTCAGCCACAACAACCACAAAGCAATTGAGTTTAAAATCTCTGTTGACAGGAAGAGAAGTGTCAATAAAACTTCAAGCTTGGACATAAGGAGAGTAAACTTCCGGCTGCTCAGGGAACTAATTAGTAGTCCCCTGGAAAAATGCTTTTGAAGGTGCAGGGGTCAATCAATACTGGTCACTTTTTAAGCACCACCTCCTAAGGGCACAAGAACAGGCAATTCCAAAATGTTGGAAGTCAAGCAGATGAGGTAGAAGACTGAGCAGGGATTTTGTCTTGGAGTTAAGATAAAAAAGGAATATGCCCAGTGGAAGCAAGGTCAGGTGGCATGAGAGGAATACAGAGATGCTGCTTGCTGATGTAGGGACAAAATTTGTGCAGCCAAAGCTCAGCTGGGGTTAAAGCTGGTGAGTACTGTGGGGGACAACAAAATGCATTAATAGCAAAAGGCAGCGCAGAAATATCATTGGGCTGTTGCAGGATGAGGATGGTCACCTCATAGGCAGGGACAAGGCAGAAACGTTTAATATTTTCTTTACCTCTGTCATCACTACTGATGGTGGGCTAAGGGGGTCCAAGTGCCCTGAGCTGCAGGACCATGGCTGTGAGAATGACTAACTCCCAGTCAACCCTAAATTTATTGGCATCTGCTGCTCCACCTGGATTGCTATAAATCTATGAGGCCTAATGGGGTTTACTTGAGAATACTCAAAGAGCTGTCTGATGTCCTCACTCGACCTCTCTCAATGATTTTTGAACAGTCTTGGGAATCTGGAGAAATTTCAAGTGGCAGGAAGCTGGCTAATGTTGTCCTAGTCTTCCAGAAGGGCAAGAAGGATGACCCTGGAAACTACAGGCCTGTCAGTCTCACTTCAGTGACTGGTATAATTATGAAGAAAATTATTCTGGGAGTTACTGAAAAATATTTGAAGGACAATGCAGTCATCAGTGCAAGCCAGCACAGGCTCATGAGGGGATAGTCCTGCTTGACAAACTTAATTTCCTGGTATGGCAATGTAATCCACTTAGTTGAGGAAGGGAAGCCAGTTGATGTAATCTTTTTAGATTTCAGTAAAGCTTCTGATACTGTCTCTCGCAGCATTCTTCTGGACAAAATGTCCAGCACAGAGCTGGATAAACACATTGTGAGGACATGTGAGCAGCTTCTGGTGTCTTCTCACAGTAGCCAGCAGATGGGCACAGACACTCATTACACCTGAACAAATATACAAATGAATAAATAATTGGAAACAGAAGGCAAAAGTAGAGCACCCTCCTGTTGCAGAGGAGTGAGTTTAGCATAGATTTTTGTTGCCAGAGTATTTTTTTAACACTCATTTATAAATAACCTGAGAAAAAGGATCAACAGTCGAGTGACAAAGTCTTCAAGAGTATGAAGTGCAGGAAGGATGGAGTTCAGCTTCGAAAATTTGGATGAAGTTGGTAAGAATAAGAATGACTATGAAAAAAAATGACAGATGAAATATAATGTTTATAAAACACATGGGGAAAACGATGAAGGGCCATGAGGTGTCCGTAGTACACGGGAGAAGATCTTGTGTTTATGACAGTCTGTTCTAATACTCAGTGATTGTTAAAAAAAGAAGTCAGTTGCTGGAAAGTAATAAAGAAATAGAAAATGACACAGGAAATGTCATTATACCATTGTGTAAGTTCATGTTTCTCATGCATTTTGATATTTATACAACTCTAGTCCCCACACCTCAAAGGGATATAGTAGAACTGGAAATAGTTCAAGAAGGAGTAAAGTCTTGTGACTAAAATTGTGTAAACATTTCCATACAAGTAATGATTTGGCAACGTGGTACTGAACAGGAACCTTTATGGAAGAATATGATAAAATATTATAAGACATGATTGTGGTGAATATGATAAAATTCCTCAAAATCATGAGTGCCATACAGTTTAACAGGGATCAGTCATTCCTGTTTTCTTCTTATCTACTAAGCTAATGGGCAGTAGGTTTAGACTAAAGGATGGCCTTTTGGGGTTTTTTTGGCTTTTTTTCCCCCCATGTAATATGTAGTATAATAATGAAACTCTTTGTCAAAGAACACTGTGGACTGTAAAAATTTAAATAGGTACAAGGACCTATTAGATAGTTCTGTGAAAGAAAAGTTTATTAAGCATTAATAAATAGGCAGAACACAGAAAAAAAATTTAACAATAGAGTTAGTGAAGTAATTTAGGAAATTTTGCTTATAATTCCTCCATTCTTCCTCCTGTAGTGTCTCCTTATTCCCTTTGCTAGGGAAAAGGTATTGGATGTGTTCTTTTGGTCTGACTTAATGCCATCAGTCTCATATTCTGTTAACTAATTTCTTGAGCAGGGTCAGACATTGATTTGGTCAATGTCCCATTCTTGCAATTAGGTCAGTGTAGTGCATAAATTCTGCATGATGCTTCCTGAGGAGGGAGTTGGAGAGGGAGGTGCTGATCTCTTCTTTCTCTTATCTGGTGACAAAATGTGGGAGAGTGGTTTAAAACTGCGTTAGGGGACATTCATATGTGACGATAGGAAACATTTCTTTATTGAGGGTGGTCAAATACTGTAACAGGCTTGCTAGAGAGATGGTTGATGCCCCAAGCCTGTCAGTGCTTGAGGGCATTTGGGCAATGCTCTTAAAAACATACTTTAAGGTCTGATCAGCCCTGAGGCAGTCAGAGAATTGGACTAGATGATTGTTGTAGAACCTTTCCTACTGAACTATTCTAATCTATTTGATTCTAAATCTATCTACAGAATTCTCAATTAGAAAAACTGTAAAATCTATTTAATTGTCACATATGAAAAAAAAACCCTATTCATAACCTGGGAAACATCTCAGTGTCATTTTGAAAAGCAAAAACACTAATTAATTTCACACCCATCAAACCCTCATGAATTTAAGGTCTAACAAAGGAAAGTGAAGCACAAAGCAATGAAAATTGAGTAGTGAGTCCACTCCCACATTTCTGTCTCTTAAGAAAAAAATAAAACTTTTAGACTGTAGCAGCTACATCCCAGTTTAACTTAGGTGGTCTTAACACCTAAGAAGAGTTTAAAAAAAAACCAAGGAAATTCACCAGAACAAAATTATTTTCTTCTCCTTGTGCTATATAAAACATACAAACAAGTTTTCCTAGACTTTTTCTGTGTGTCTTAGAGCTTTTTGATTAGTTTGGAAGAAGGGCTGATGATTTATCTCAGCACTGACAGCAATCAAACCATAGTAGGGAAAGCTGAACATGACTTTCTAATACTGGTTACATTAGGATAAATCTAGACTAGTCACCTTGATTTCTTTCACTATTGTAATCTAAATCTGTTTCAGTAGGTTGATTTTTTTTAGAAAAAGATTTTAAAAAACAGTTACAAAATTATCCTGCTCTTTCAGCTCTTTTCTCATTAAAGTTAGTCTGAGTAACTTCTGCCTCTTCCAGGATATTAGAGTCAGACATAATCATACCCAAAAGACCAACATATCCATCGTTGTTCAGCTGCTCTCGTGTTCTTCACTCTGCAGGGTAAGATTACTTTATCAGCAGGAGGTTTTCTGCTAAATCCATTGAAAAGCTAACATTCTTGAGGAATCTTTTATATGATTATACCGAAGAATCAACAGAGGCAAGTGTCTCTGCTAGCTGCAGAGCTAGCAGCATTATATAAGGTTACAAACAGAAGAACCTGGGTCACACTGAAAGGGTTGTCAATCTTAAGGAGTGTTGACAGAGTTGAAGTTAAAGAACTGTTATTTATATTTTCCAGTTCCTCTCGATTTATTTTTCTAATGATCATTCAGTGAATTTTTTAGAGATAAATTACATGTATATTGTACACAGCTGGGTGTGACCTCCTTGGCCATCTTTTGATTTGCATTCTATAAATAAAGGATGTAAATTCAAGGTAAAGAGTATATTGTCTTCTATTTTCCAGTTCTATGCTTTTTTCTCCAATGATTCCTATGACGAAAACAAGTCCCATCACCTCTTGTAAGCCATATGCATATACCTTAACTTAGTCTAGGCACTTTTTGCAGAAAGTTGTTCCTTGATTCTCTGCTAAAAGCAGATCGAAGCTCAACAAAGTTTCCTGAACAAACAGAATAATTAGGATTTTAGCAGATATATCTTGCTCTGGTAGATGGAGATTACTATCAGTGTTGTAGAGAGATTAAGGCAAATCTATCACTGTTTGCCTATGACCAATGTTCAGAATTTCTCAGTTTGGGGTTTCATACAGGTGGATGTTTAAAAATGCTGAAGGTATTGAGTAAAACACTCTTATGTTGGGTTGGTTCTTTTTTTAAGTAGCAGACACAGTGCCAATTTAAAAAAATGTCCATTCTTATTCCTGTAAGGAAAACAATCTAATTACAGTTTTTAACAGCAACCATATTATAAGTAAATCAATTCTAAATATCCACTAGAAAACAAGGTCTCTTTACCGAATCTACATTTTTGTTAGGTTTCAGATAGTTTTATTTTTTACAACAAATAAGAAAAGACACAGCTTTTTAGAGCATAGTCTTAGTGAGAAAAGAAGGTGCTAAAACTGGTTTCTTTCAGCTATTGTTAGGCAAAAATGTTTTCTTGAGTCATGAAGATATAAACATAGCAATGTCAAGAATATTCTGAAGAGAATAAACATATTGGGCAAACCTCAAATTTTATTTAAGGCTTAAATAATACTTTGCCCTGAATTCTAAAGAAGAACCCTTGCAGATTTCTTAGTTAAAAAAAAACCTTTAAATAATGATAATAAAACCTCTCACATATTTTTGAATGCTAGTTTTTATTTAACTGACTTCAATTTTTTGCCATCTTTAAGTAGATTCATTAAAAGCCCTGGATTCTTACTCATGTTTTCAAAGTGCCTTACAGAACCTTTTTAAATGCCTGGTTTCTATTGAGCATTAACCATTGACATTAAAGAGAATAAAAAGTGGAGTAAACAAAGTCATAAATAAAAAAAAAATTATGTCTTGATTATAGATTACCTGCTGATTTGAACCAGTTCTATTTTGTTGTGCTATGAAGAAAACTCTCCATGAAGGTTTTAGTTGGTGTAAAAAAGCACTATCAAAAGGAACGTCTCAAAATCACTGGCTGTGGAGGATCTCTGAACCTCCATCTATATGGATCAGACCAAGCAACTGGCAAAAAATATATAGAATATGACTAGGAAGGCTTCCAGTTAGTGAGCTGACCTGTGCCAGTGAGTGCTGTAGACTGCCGTTCTTGGGAGCAGCAAACTTATAGATCTTCTCAACTCCATCATGGAACAGCAACTTTAGGATTTGTATTTAAAAGAAAAGTATTTTTTTCATTAGCCTAAACAGTATTTTTAGACAATAGAAATTGTAATTTTTATTCTAAGATTTTGACAGTCATGATCTTGAAATAAGCACTGAAAATTTGTAAAGTGTGTATAATTTATCTCTGAGTCTTTTTTTTATGTATCTTTTTATTCAAATGTTCACCAAATGAACTGGCTCTAATAAATAGTTGCAATAATTTATCAGACTTTTTATTAATCTTAATTCTAAATTCTTTTATTTGGTCACAAATTGGGTAAAAAAATATTTTATTTTCATCAGAGTTCCATTAATCATGAAAAGACAGTTTGTTATTAATGACCAGATTTCATTAATTTCAATTTCAACTGACTGTGGCAATTAAATAATTGATTTACTCTGACAGGCTTTAGTAGATTACATTGTGATGAGGTGATAGGGTTACAGAATGTCAGCAGCCCATAAGCAAAGTTTATGGATGTCAATGGGAGAAATAACAGATTCAAAAATCTCCATACAAAACACACAAGATGTAGCTTCTTTTTTGTTTTGTTTTGTTTTTCTTTTCCAATAGTTTGATATTCTGTTTGGTTCATTTTTGGTTGGTTTTTTTCCCCCTCAGATTCCGTGGGCCTCACTTTTCGGTTCATCAACTTTTAAATTAAATAAAGTAATAATTTCGTAAATGTGGATTTCAACCATACGGAGAAACAAAACTTATGGACAAAATCAAACGAATAGACAAAGCTAAAACCATGGTAACACTGCAGAAAGATAGTCATTGCAGCCATAAATTTAAGACTTATTCTGAAACCACTCAGCATACAAAGCTCAAGTAATCTTCATTATTTAGTTAAAGAGAAAAATAGTTGGACCTTATTTTCAGAAATATAACTGAAAATAGAAAGTGTTAAAATATAACAGAACCAGTGTGGCTGCTGAAAATTAGGCCTTAACATCTGATTCCTAGTTATATATGGGTTTTGATTGTTCGTAGTTTTTTTGTTTCCTTTCCAAAATTTCTAGTTTTACTATGGGTTGCTGGTGCCCAATTGAATGGTTTAGTCCACAGAGAAATAAACTAAGTTAAAATACTGATGTCAAGAGGAAAACTTTTTTTCATTTTTTTCTGGGTATGGCCATTTGGTAGCATTAATTTAATATTCTATAGGACATACTCTAAAAACATATACATATTTAAAAATATATGTGTTCTTTTAATAGTTCTGTAAACTCACAGCATTTAAAAATGTTTTGAAGTACAGAGGATGTTCTTTTAACATGGGTCTGTTAGTTTGGAAATTCACTTTTCACTTTAGTTATATGAGCATGAAGTTCCTGAGTGGTGGAGTTACTGCCTTCAGCAATGAGTAATCTCTGCTGCCAATAACGTCCTTTGAACATGAACAGGTATGAGGGCAACAAGGCAGAAAAGGTACTCAAGCTCTTCGGCTACTGACTAATTTCCCTTTAAAATAAGATGATTTAAAGAAGACAAAGAATTATACAGTATTTTGTACATTGACAATCAAATCCCAGTAATGTGCAGGAATTGCCACCTCAGAGGATATGGACATTACAAATAGACTTCTTGTATATTATTTTAAAACAATTTTTTTTGAACTTTCTTCAATCTTAAAATATCATACAAGCTTTTATTTGGAGAAGTTAATAATCTGCTGCACTGGATGGCTGATAATTGTGAGATGTTTTTCAAAGCTCATCATATATAGAAACCTGAAAGAAACAGCTCTTCCTCCTTGCATGTTTGAAAGAGACTGCTGGTTTGTATTTATTTACAATCTCGTGCTTTAGAAAACATGTTCCTTCTGACACTTTAGCTAAAATTTTACACTATAATCTAATTAGAGAGTATTGCAAAACCTAGATCCAAACATAAAATGTTATTGAGCTTTATATGTGTATTCTTCAATGTTTATTTACTGCCAGAAATTCTTTGTGAAGTTCCAGAGGAATGTGATAGGAGCAATTGCCTCTTTCAAGGTGGCTCACAAGGGACTGCTAGGACACAATATTTTGCAGCTTACCATGACACCAACACAAATCTGAACCAGAAGATGGTGGCCACTCTTGTGAATCTGAGATGTTTTACTCAGATGAGAGTTAAGGCCTAGGTGGGTGATATTAGATATTCTAACCAGATACTGTCACCATGTTAATTTGTTTTTCATAATATATATACCAAATTAAACCAAATAGGTAAGTAAGGCAGCTTTTGAAATACATAATTAAAAAAATGAAAAGTTATCAGACAATCAGAATATAACTTACTAGAAATTTCAATTTCCCTGTGTTATTGTTGAAAGATTTCCTGGTAATGTTTTCCCAAGTAAAACAATACAGTACTATTTTTGGTTTTGGAGTTTTAAATAGTTTTACCATACATTTGTAGTATTCACAGCTTGATGCAGTTTGTTAAGGACCTTGAAGTGTGATCTGTCTCTTCCTCCCTTCTTTTAAAAGATTAAATTTACTCTCAAAAAACAGCTGGTAAATTATCGATAATTCTCATGTGCTCGAAAGTGATTGAATCAACACAATCACATTCTACAAACGAAAAGGTGCTGGAAACATGCCTTCAGACATCTCAGAAAAAGACCAAACCAAGCTGAATAAGCTCAATTACAAAAGGTAACCTTTAGGCACTCCATCAGTTTCAAAATACCACGGCATTCTGAAAATTATTTTATTCAAAGCATGAAAAATTGGTTATCTTCAATCAAGTTCTTTGTAAATCTCATTGCAGCATACAATATTCACAGAAGACAGCTGGGTTTATCCCAACTATACAGTCTCCAGAAGCACCAGTGAGAGAAAATTCAGGGTCTGTGATTTATCAATGTACTTTTTGAGATATTTACTGTACCTCAATTTCTCTGTTTGTTTTAAAACCTAGGAGTATTATGAGTTTTAAAATAATTTTACAAGGCTATACAAAACTGTCATTAGAGCTTCTTATTTCCTCTTATATTTTAACACTGAGGTTACAAGATAACAACCCTTGGTTTCTCCTCTTCCTTAAGAGCAAAATTCAGTGTTCCTCTGCTAATCAGACTTCACTGATCTGAGCAGCAGCTGTTGGAGTATGAGATTGGTAGCACAAGTTATCACACCAGTGCAGACAATGACTGTTAAACTGACCTTTTGTCAACAGCATTAAGATTTTTACATAACACATTTGCAAAGCAACTAAGACTTGGAGAAAACAGTGAAAGCAAAATATGTTTATCTTACTCTATGAGCAAAGCTGTAACTATAACTTTCTCACTTAAGGCAATGTGACAAATAAGACAAATAAACAGAAGCTATGCAGAGACTCTTTGGGATATGCTTTAAACCATTGCTGTGTTTAGATGGTAGTTATCCTTGGTACACCAGTAAAAAGACTTTTTTAGCTACCCTCATCAGTTCTCATTTCCTAGGCAAGCTAGGTCCAAAATACGTTTCTTTATTTTGGCCTCATATTTATCTGTGTCTTTATGCCAGTGTGTGAAGCCAATGGGTATGTAACAGACGTTATCACATGTGATTTTTTTATTTGACACAGTGGAGATAAATAAATATATATATATGTGATAAATGTATTTAATTCTATCCTTTCATTACTACTAGAGTAAATTTTTATAAAGTAAGCATTGGTTTCTGCCGTAATTTCTGTCACCCAATAATCAAGTTCTTGATTTATTTTCTTGCTTTTTCTACGTACATTCCCATTTAAATTCCACAGCCTTTTTACCCAGTCCTAAATCCGGGTTCAGATGGAGATGAGTCATATATATTCACAACAAAACTATTCCAACCTCCCGTAAAGTGCATTTGTGTAAAAAGCTGGTTGTTCTCTGAAACCTGAATTTAGCAGTGCAGAAATAAAATTACCTGACTTAAGTTACAGTAACAGTGAAAAAACTCGTGTTTCTACATGACTATTTTAAGTTTCTGTGATGTACACAAAACAGCATAATGCCTTTGACTTGATGCAGGAACTTGACAACTCAGGTTAGGATACATATATGAGAGGCTGGTTTGCTCTTAAATATTTCTTTGGACCTCTACCCCTGTCTCTCCAATTGGTTTTGGTATTGCTGAAAAATTGAGGGTTTCTGTGTTCAAGATTCATGCACAATGTGTCAGACATAAACTTATTCATTTCAAGAAAGTTTTCTGCCTGGATAAACACCTTCTCAGTGATCAGTCTAGGCCTGAGTAACCCAGACCAGTACGAGCAACAGTACAACCGGATTACAGATATTGTCTCAGTACTCAGTGTGATGAGATATAGATCCAAGAAAGTTGTGGACGTTATGTTCTATACGGTGATGTTTATAAGCTTATTCTGTTCTTTAGAGTCTGTTATTCTCTGGGTTTTGTCAAAAAGCAGAACTTGCCTTCAGTTTGGCTCATTTATCAAAGGTATTCTAGACAGGGGTTTGTTACATGTTTACCCCTAATGGTTTTTATTTTTCATGTTGTTCTGTAAAGAAAAAAAATCTGAGACTTCC
The DNA here is from genome assembly GCA_035584735.1 of Pseudotriccus pelzelni. Classification (NCBI taxonomy): domain Eukaryota; kingdom Metazoa; phylum Chordata; class Aves; order Passeriformes; family Tyrannidae; genus Pseudotriccus; species Pseudotriccus pelzelni. Next base: position 16,818,310 of record JAWMRA010000041.1, on the reverse strand, counting down.
CAAGAATGTTGAAAGTGCAAGCCTGTCTATCTTCTTTAAAAGAAACTGTAATAATAATGTTTATTAAATTAAAAAAAAATAAGAAAGAAAAAACTATCATTACTTCAAATAAGAAAAACTGAAATTGTCTCCTCTTCCCTCAAGGTTTTGTTCTGTCCCAAGATCTAATGCAAAATTGCCCCACTGTGTGGTTAAAATGTGTTTAGTCAGAGTTGTTCAGAAGAACTGAGGTTCCATTGAAGAGATTAGTTTGAGACAAACAAAATAAAAGGAAGACAAAACCTAACATAAAAATTATATCTGTATGCTGGATGTTTAATCTGTAATAACTCCTTATATTGCAAGGATAGATGAATGATGAAAAAGAGAATCATATATTCAGACAGTCTAAATTAATTTAAGCTTCTCAGCTTTAGCTGATGGATAATATTCAGTATCATATCAGTATATACCTCCAATTATTCCAAAACATACTCTGAATCTGAATGAATTCCCTTACAGAAGGATGTAATCAAGCTAGTTTGACTATGTGCAGTCAAACTGGAGCTAGTTCAGTCATCCATATAGAAATCACAATGAAAAGCATCTGTATTATTAAATGAATGGAATCATTCCAACTGTAGGCATCACCCACCCACAAACACACTCACTCCCCCTGCCTGTGCTCCCCCCATTGTCCCTCCTTCCCCCTCAAAAAAGGATGAAGCACAGAAACAAATAATTTATAAAAAGTTGCGGAAATTCCTGTTACAGTGACAAGTGTATGGGAGAAGCTGAGCTTTCATTGACTTTTAACAGAATGAGATAAGGCAACAGTTTTTCTATCTCCATTTTTGTCTCCCTCCACAGCTCCCAGCTCATCTCATCCTATATCACCTATCTTCTACTTCTTTTTGTATTTATGCCTATATTTTTCACATGAAAGGAAGTCTGGTTTTTTTTGTTTTGTCTTTAGCGCTTGGAACACATCACTTCCAAGATTAACTTATTAATGACAAAAATTAGATGTTTGGCTGAAGAATAACATCTCCAAAATATCACTCTGTCATCTTGTAATATTGATCTCAGTGATTTGGTAGAATTGCCAATATGGGGGAATTCTGAAGATATGAAAAATCACCAGAAGCTGGCAAGAATTTCAGTCACCTTTATTACCTCTTTTGCTGTTCATTCATTACTGATACATGAAAAACAACAGTTTCAAGCAAAAAGGGACATGACCTATTGCCTCCAAAGGAAACCCTTCTTAAATTCTTCCAGTACTGAATATACTGCTTGTGGCAGTTTTTATAACAGCCTAAGGGAAGTCTTTGGTATGTGCTTCAGCCAACTGAGCGATACCATATTTTGATTTAATATTTATATTATTTATTTTTCCACAACAGTACACAGTGTGTCATATATAGACTGCATACAGATACAGTGTCCTGAAGATGAAAGCTAGGTTAAAAGTCATCCAAAATCACCTCTTTCCATAAATATATACAGTACAGTATTTCCAATATATTATACATTTTCCATCTTAATTCTTTTCTTATAACTCTCTCAGCTCACTCTTGATCCCTTCCTCAATATTCAACCTCTTTGACAGCTGGTCTCCTAATGGTTGGGAGCAGTTATAAAGAAAGTGGTTTCCTTGGAAACAGAAACTGTGATGTAGTATGTAAAAGTTTTTAGAACATTTCTGTTTCCACTTATTTCCAGCCAGCAGTTTTCATATCTTTTCAGAGAAATGGGAAGTCTGACACTTTTTTCTGATTAATAGTAGCACTCTCAAAAATGTTCAAATACAGCTGTTCCTTCTCCCCACCTCACAAGCTGTTTATTACTTCTATTATTATATGAAGCATAATTTACTTCATATCAACACACATTACCAGTATATAAAAGATCTGTTAGCTCATGCTCAAGAAGCACATTTTCTTAATTTTCAGGCGAGGCAAATTGGGTGTGACATATTTATTTCCAATGTTTTCAAACTCCACATAAAATCCATTTGTGCATTAAATGGATTTTTTTTCCTAGTCTTACAAAATATTTTATTACTTTTTTTAGCAACCTATTTTATTCACCAGTTTTCTTTAGTGTACTTAAGAAACACAGTGTACTAAAAAACCACATAGTGTTCATGTGTATTTTCTAAAGTGATAGAGCCCAATGATATTTTTCATTGTCTGGCATCTGCCATCCTAATGTCAGTGCATCAATTTATCGTAGTTACTTATTTATTTATCTGAATATTTATTTACTTATTTATTTAGCACAAAAAAAGTTTTAATATCTTTTCAAAGACCACTTTCTTCAAGCAGTATACCAAAACACTCAAGCATCATAACGGCAAGACCTTGCCTCTTTCTCAGTACAAAGGAAAATCTTGTGGTTATTTTCCCTGTATGTTTTTTAAATCTTGTTTTCAGAAGCACTATAACTTCCTTACAGTAGCAATATGGATAACCCGTACACTACCAATTGCTATTTCTGCCAAGCAGTAGCTCCAGATCATTTAAAATAATTCTAGAAAGGAATAACAAATTCAGAAAAATCTAAGTCAACTGGGGCAATGTTTCTGGATAGAAAAAGAAGAAATATCTGAAAAATTAAGACTACACTACTAGAGTATTCATATGTGTCATCTTCCATGCCTAATGCACTTAAAATTCTGTTGCTGAACTAAATCGCCAAATGTATCCCATTTTCAAAACAGTTAGGATTCTTCAAATTTTAGAATTTCATGCATGTAAGCCAATTGCCAATTGTTTGGTAAAAAAGGTAGGTAAGGTAAATGGTAGAAGGTTTTTTTGCTTGTTTTGGGTGTTTTGCTTTTCCAAATGCGGAGTCAACTAACTTTTTATTTAATATATCATCAAATTATAGAATTATTTTTTCTCACAATCACATGATTTATTTGACTTCAAGAAAGAATAGCTTTAGATAAAACAGCTAGCATATTTCCATCATTTTCTCTCTTGTCAGTCTATTGGAAGTGTATCTATGATTGCTAAACACAAATAATATTATAGAGGTTGTTTATGGTATACTTCACCAGAATTCTCAGGCATAACTTGAAAGATTCTTAAAATTCAATCAGTAACTAATGTGCAGGCTGTGTGTCCCAGATAGTCAAACAGGTAACTAAGAGTACATCCCAAAGCTAATCAGGATAACACTAGTGAAATAAAAACTAAGTGTACTACTACTTATTTTAGACTGATTTTAAAAGAGAATTCATTTGGAGAAGGCATACTCAGTGTTGTGAGCTTGTATCAATTGAAGTAATTTAAAATAACTTGTTTTGGGGAATTAGACGTTGAATTTACACTTGCTTTTTTATAGCAAATACAAAGGATAAGCAAGCAAAAGGTCATATTCTAGACTCAGGTGAGAAAAATAACCTTTCTTCTGACACAATCTATAAACTGTTTTGCGCAATATACTATGGTAACTCAAATTTCACTTTGCAGTGAAAGGTGGAGCCATCACTTAGACTAAAACCTCCAGAGAAAACTGGCAGAAGCAAGCTTTTCACTTGCTTGTTTTGTTTTGTCGTTTTTGTTATTTTGTGTTAAACTGCCAAAATTTAAAGCTAGACATATAATGGACAGACGGGTGGAGGTGATCACTGAACTCAGACACGTAGCAATGTTTAGTGAAGACCACTAATCAGAAGACCTGCCAAGACTTTGTGTTAAAGAAAGAGATGAACTTATGGTAAGACTTCGTACACTGCTGTCCCGAAAACTGTCCCGAAAACTGAGTTGGAGAACCAAAACAAAGGAGGAAGTGTAAGGAGGAATATTTGAATTCTCAGAGGAAAAGCGGGGCAAAATAGTTGAACATAAAGATTGACCTGAGGAAAAGAAGGAACAAGAATAGCAAAGAAATTGAGGGATGGGAAGGGAAAGAGAAGGGAATTTCAAAAGAACTACAGAAATTAAAGAATTGTAGATATTAAGTTACATTCAACTGTACCAAATAGTAGTGGTGTCTCCCTTTGAGGGAGACTGGTATTAGTAAACAGCATTGATGGAGAAAGAATATTAGTGAATCAATACTTTTTGTCTAATGCCATCCCTAACATAGAAATTAGTATCATCTCCTCCCCATGAAAGGCAAGTGTTTCTGCTTCAGATTATTCAACAAATAACATAATAACTAAAAGATTTCATTAGAAAGGACTGCAACCAAAAAGCCAATTTCCATTTTTGCTACATTCTTTCAAAGATGGAATCATATATTTATGATATGACAGAAAAAAAAAAGAGACCAAGGAGTAACTGGGTTAGTACAGTGTTTAGTACCTAAACTATTCTTTCTGCATACTAGTAAGAATATGAATTCTCTGTTGTAACAGCTTTCAGTGCTTTAAATTCTCATATATCCATGCTTTCTACCTTTGTTTTTAGCTGATTAAATCCTCAGATGTTTATCGCATTTTTCAGTCATAGCAGGAATTCTTGAAAATGTGTCATTTCTCAGGAAGACATCTTAATGTGATGAAGAGCAAAAAAAAAAAAGTTATAGATTTTAAAGTGCTTTGTGTATTGGACCATGGAGGCTATTATTTGCCATCATAAGTTCTGTATTGATCAATGATTATAGGATGATGAATTACTCTCAGAGCACAGTAATTCAGCTTTCATTTGTTTAAACACTCTGGTGTATATGCCTATCGTGTGTTGCTCTAGGCAACCCTGAGGCAGCCTTCAGGGTAAGTTTTTAGTGCTGCTGTGGCAACTCACATGTCAGCAACTCACTGAACCTTGTCCAGCTGTCACTAGCTTGTTATCATAGTTTTAGCATGATACACAGGCCACTATTTTAATGGAGATATGTGAGATGTATCAAAAGCTAACTAGAAAGACATCTTTAGAAAAGACTTTCTTATAAATTTTCCCAAAATGTTGTTCATGATCCAGCTGGAAATATCACCCATTCAGTTTAAACAACAGGAGCCTGTGATTCAGCCCAAAATACACCAGTAAAAGTTGACATACTATATGGGATTTCAGCAGGGAAAAGGTTTCATGATAAGCAGTTTATTTGGACTATTTGCTGCTTATGTTGAGACTCTGTCAATCCTTATCAAAGGGCATTGTTTCCTCTGCACATGGTGTATGAAATAGGCTAAATTATAAAACAACACAGAACCAGTAATGAGCAAATAGCAAATAGTAATGATTTTCAATTAAATAGATATTTCTGCAAGAATGACAGGAAATTTCAGAACCAGAAACCATCTGGTTACACCTATCCAGTGATGAATTGGTCCCAGCTGTTCTAACTAGGACATAGTTAAATTCAGTTTGTTGTGAGTTTCTCCTTCTGTTCTTAGCATACATATACTGCTGTAATATGTCAAAGACCTTAACAGAAGAAATAATTTGAAATAAAGCTAAGAAGCTTTCAGCTGTCTAAACACAGGCACCTAGTGTTCTTTTAGGCTCTGTTGAATACCTCGCCAGTGCTGCAGCTGCAGCTTCAAAAGGGCACAGGTCTTCCATGAAGAGTTTTGCAAATGCCAGTAGAAGTCACATGATAGTCTAGACCATTTTGAAATGGCACATCTATCTTTAATCTAGTTAATTCTTTTCTATCTGATTTGCAAACCTAGAAAGTTCCTAAGTGGACAAAATGTTTGTGAAAATCTTTTTGTGAAAAAGGCTTTTTTTTTTTTCCAAATATTTTTTAAATTATTTATAAAGAGCATGAATTTTTTTTACTAATCAATCATTTTCTTGAGCACTGATGAAATCAGTAATAACAGCATGAAATCCCAAAAGCTAATGAGGTGGAGTAGCTTTTTCCATTCTTGCTTTTTTTATGACTCTGAACCTGCAGGAGTAAACCCCTTCAAACAATCTGCTTTGCCAAAATGAGAAATTGAAAGAAAGAGAAAATTGAAAGAAAGCAGAGATTATTGAGACACTAAAAGCCAAGTCAAATCAACTATGGGAAAGATTCATATATATATCACGAAGTTAAAATCCTCCAGTGTTGTGGCCTTAGAAGCTTATTTTATTTTTTGATGTTTGAAAACAGTCCCTATAGGGCCCTTGTGCATGTCAGAGAGAAAGCAGAGAGATTGCTTAAGTAACAGGGAAATAAAGAAACTCAATAGCAGAGTGAAGAAGAGAAGGAAAGGTGAGGTCACATAATATTCCTCTAGCTAGTTCTTCCATAGTAAAGGAAGGATGCTGGATGAGGAGAATGAGGATGTCTTGAAGGAGAGAAAGTCCTGAAATAAAAGATAGGGTTAAAAACACAAGAATTCAGTGGAGGAAATTAAGTGGGTCATGCATATTCTAGTATATTTTTCTGAGGGGTAGAGAAAGAAGTGTGATGTGGCCATGTGGATGAATACAGAAGTAAAAGAATTGGACAAAGAACCAAGGGTACTGAAGAATAAAAGCCAGATGAGTCAGTCATCTGTGACAGATTATAGAACTGTTTGATTTGTTTGCCTACAGTCTGCTTTATGGAACTATTCCACTCTGATGGGAGCAGAAGGTCACTGCTTTCCCAGAAAGCAGCTGTGAATGGTCATCTCTGGTAAAGTTCAGAAGGAACAAGGAAGAGGGAGAGCAAGCAGAGACATTGCTGCATAGGTGCAGAGACTGTTTATTGATTTATTGCTTGTTTTGTTTTTTTTTAAGACAGGCAAAGAGAGCAGTTTTAATGTAAGGTCATAGACAAATTGAGGTCCCATCATACTCTGTCACAAGTGAAAAGAGAAAAGAGGTCAAGAACAATGATGAGAGGGCTGAGCGGGCACATAATTAATGCCGATAGATTAGAAGTCCACTGAGAGTGCTGACAGACCAGCATTTGATTTTGAAGGAAGATGAAGGAAAAAGCAGTGCCAGCTTGGCGCTGCAGTGGTTCTGCACTGATTAAGTACTTAGTGAAGGGTTAAGTACTTAGAGCTCCCTGAGAACTTCACTCTGGGTTAAGTGCACTCAGCATGTAGCTCAGTGAGCCTTACACAGCAAAAACCCCTGAGCTATTGAGGCTGTGGCAGGTCACACTCTGCAAACTTGTTTATATATTGCACAAAACATGAATTTTGTGAATGCATTGAAAAAACAAGTAAGTTTTTTTATTTGTTCCTTGTATCATTCTGTGTTTATAATTTTCAGTTTCACAGTCAAATAGAATATTATTATTTATCTATGGAGATATAAAGACTAATAATGAAAATTTGAGGCCAGGAAATATTTTATTTCCCCAACACTTCTGAGTAGCCAAAAGTACAGCTACAGAAAACATTTTTGCATCATCATGTTTGAATCCTTTACATATTATATGTAGAAATGTCAAAGCTCTGGATATTAAAATAGTTTTTATTTTATTTTACCTAGTCTGTGAAGATTTTTCATTGCCTTGTGTCCACTGAATATATATATTTCATTGCAGCCACAGTCCCATACTAGAATACTTAAAACGTCTTCGTTAAAAATGCCTATTTCTTTATTTAATATCAAAACCCAATGTCATATTTGTTTCATATTAATCAATGCTCTTTAAATGTAATATCCTTCCATAGTGCCCCTTGTGCTTTGATTACCATTCATTGGCAGAAGAACTTAGTAATTAGCCTTGAGCTGAAATCTCTCAATTGGACTGATTAATCAGATTTTGAAAAAAAAATCAAAGAGTATCATGGTCAGAAAAAAAATGTTGTTGCTGCAATGCAGTTATAGATACTTCTATACTTTGGTCGGTATGTATTGCTGTATTGGGTTTGCTTGGTGAGGTTTTTGTTGGGGTGAGTTGCAGGGGTGACCTATGTGAGAAGAGACCACAGGCTGCCTCTGTGACCTGCCCAGCCAGTTCTAACCAGTTCAAAATGAACCCCCTGCTGCACAAATCTGAGCCCATCAGCTAAGCTTGTGGTGCCTCTGTGAAAACATATTTAAGAAAGGGTAAAAACCACAGCACAATCCAAACACATCCCTGAGAAAGGACTGAGAAAAACCTGAGAAACAGCCCTGCAGACACCAAGGTCAGTGAAGAAAGAGGATAAGGAGGTGCTCAAGGTGCTGGAGCGGAGATACCCCTGCAACCAGTGGAGAAGACCCTGGTGAGCAGCTTGGCATCCCAACATCCCATGGAGGATAAAAATGGAGAACATATCCACACTGCAGCTGGTGGAGGAGTCCCCACTGGAGCAGGTGGACATGCCCTGAAGGAAGCTGCAGCTCATGGGCAGCCCATGCAGGACCACATTTTCTGGCAGAAATGGTAGCCTGTAAAGAAAAGCCCACACAAGAACAGGTTTCCTGGAGGGAACTGGAGTGCATGAGGGATTTTATTGGAGCAGTCCATTTCTGAAGGACCTAACCCAGAAAGGACCCATGCTGGAGTAGTTCTAGAATAACAGCCCATGGGAATGACCCCCACTGGCATAGTCTGTGAAGGTCTATATCTTGTGGGAGGGAGTCCATGCTGGAGCAGAGGAAAAGTGCAAGAAGGGAGTGGCAGAGGTGAAGTGTTATGGATTGACTGCAACCCCCATTCCCCATACTTTTACACTGCTCAGAGGATTCAGGAGAGAAGCTGAGCACAGGAATAAGGGAGGGCTGGAGGCTAGATATTTTTAGTTCTGTCTTTGTTTTTTGTCATCTCGCTCTATTTTAATGGGCAATATATTAAATATTTTGCCTGTAATGGTAATTGGCAAAAAACCCGTCCTTGTCTTTATCTCAATCCACAGGCTTTTTAATCATATTTTTCCCCCTGTTCTGTTGAGGAGAGGAGTGACAGAGCACCTTGGTGGTCATCTAGGAGCTAGCCAAGGTTAACCCACCACACTAGCTCTTTATGCTTTAATGAAAAAAAAAAAGCCAATTAGGAGACAACTTGTTATTAATAACATAATCAGGGTAATTTCTTTGTGGTAAATCAGTCAGAAAAATGCTAATTACATATTCTCTAGTAGTTTTGTTTTAATAATTGAAATGAAGTACAAATCAAACATTGAACTTAATAGTAGCCAAAAGGCATACCTGTCTTTCTGTTGACTGGCAATACTATTTTGTTCACTGCATGAAGGTGGCTTATAAATTATTTCAGATGCCCAGAGCCCTAATGACACACCAGAAACAGTATGAATATGTATGAAAATTTTAGTTTAGAGACACATAAGGTGAATGTTGTTTTGAATATCCTGCTGATAAACTGAATGACACAGATTTTTTTATTTTTTGGCTATTATGTTCAATGTGCAAGAGCACAGACATTTAGCAAAAACACTAAGGTTGAGACACTACATCTTGTAATGTTTAAAAAAGTAACATGAAACAATTCTACACACAGTGATGGAGTGTAAGTCTATAGGTAGAGCCATATAAGTGTTAATACTTATTTGACTAGATTCTTGAGGCAGCAAATAAACTGCCTGTAAAGGAGTTTTTCTCAAATTCTTCCTCTTGCATGAGCCTAGAAACCTCCATAAAAAGGAGATATATGTAGTTATGTAGAGTCTGGTAATTAATCTGAGCTAACATCAAGTCAGTTTGGGATTCAGTTTAGCAACAACTGTTTGACAGATGTCCTTCTGACAGAAGTCAGTCTAGGTTCCAGGAAAGTCTTACAGCATACAGATGTTGACTCCCAAAACATTTAGGCAGAAGAGAATTAAAAACTGAGGCTCCCAGCTCCTGAGGGAATATTTTACACAGGAGGTAGACAATTGTATGGAATACAGGTGACTTTATACTCTGCAATGTGAGCAAACCAGGTTTGATCAGAACATGACAAGCACATGGAGCCTCAGGCAGAGGGAAATCTGTTCACTGAATCCCAAACGCAGAATCACAAATTCCCCTGTGAATGATATAGAAGAAAATTGAGGCTTTTCCTGTCACTACAAATGCATACAGTAAAAAATTGCATTGCTTAGCCTTTATGTGCTAAGATGTCAGGACAATGGAAAGAGTCAGAATTAATTTCAGACATCAGACTTTCTTTTTCACCATAAATACAGAACTGATGATATTTTCTTTAGTTTTTTAGAATCTCATATTAGAAGTCACATATATGTTGCTTTCTCACTTCACTGTGAGAAAATTTGTCTGTCAGAAAGACTTTATTTTTGGAAAGTCTTCTATGATCTCTCTCATGGCATACTTCCATCATACTAATCATTTTTATGTAATTCTTCACTTGATTTGGTGTAAGTAACTTATAGATATTAACATTTTATTATTTTAATACCTTTATTTCTTCTATTTTTCAATCCAGTCTTCTAATTTCTCCATCTTTTTAATTCTCCTATTTAAACTTTGTTCAGTTTGTCAGTATCTTTCTAGAAGTTAAGATGTTTACAGAAAATTCAGTATTAACATCTTATTCATTACTAATTCATCGTCATGTCTCACCTTGAAGTCCCATTGGAATCCTGTCTTTAATTTTCCATCACCTTAATCTCAGGCTTGATGTAGCATCACCAGCTCCCTTATTTGTCCCCTCTTCTGAACACAGAATTTACAAATCACTTTTCCAGATGTTTGTAAGTTTGCCTTATTCCACACATATGATTAATTTTATACTTTAACTATTGTTTTCATATTCATTCCTTGAGTTCAGTAAGAAAGCCCTGGTATCATTCTAATAAAATATCTGACTTCTGAGACAAAAAAATGCAGTAGATTCACTTTATCAAAGGTGCAGTGAAGTAGTTGATACAGTTCACTCAGATGACACAGTTCAACAGCAGGGAATGGCATTTAATAAAAAGAATTACAAAGCAGATAAAGAAACAGCTAAACTAAAACCAACAAGTATTTCTTAAGAGCTATCTAATATTTTGTAGTGAGATTACTGATGTTGTTTTCTAAGGTCTGTTCCTGGGACCAACTTTATTTAATATTTTCATTAACAGTCTTGGAAGAAAATATAGGCAAGATATAGTGAGATTTGCAGACAACCACACATGTAAAAATATTGTCAGCACAGAGAAACATTAGAATGTCATAAAGGGAGAACTGGATGATCCTCAGGGCAAAAGTAATAGAAAACCTATGAAATTTCATATTTGAAAGTGCAAAATGATTCAGTTTGGGACTCAATTAGTTTTTTTGGTTTGTTATAAATGGGACACAATGACTTTAAAATAGTAGAAAGGCTGAAAAACTACTAAATATAGTTTTTCTGCATTATAATAATTCTTTTCATACTGAAGCTCACAGCATTCTTCTGTAAAAGTTGTCCAGCTGTGGGATGAGTGGCTTCACAATGTACTGGGTGGAGAACTGGCTGAATGGCAGGGCTCAAGGGGTTGTAGTGAATGGGGCTACATTTGGCTCATGGATAGTCACCAGAGGTGTTCCTCAGGGTTCAAATCTACAGCCAGTTCTTTTCAATGTGTTTATTAATGATCTGGATGCAAGAGTTGAATGCCCCATTGGCAATTTTGCTGATGATACCAAACTGGGAGGTGCTGTGGACTCTCTTGAAGGTACAGGGGGCCCTGCAGTGGGCTCTAGGTAGATTGTAGCATTGGGCTATGATTAGTGGGATAAAATGTAACAGGCCAAAATGCTGGATTCTGCAGCTGGAACAGGGTAATGTTGGAAAGATGCATGAACTGGGAGAAGAGTGGCTGGAGAGCAGTCCTGTAGAAAGGTGATGGTTGGCATCAGCTCCAGTGTGCACTGGCACCCAGGAGGGCAAACCTCATCTTCAGGTGCATCACAGTATAACCAACCGGTAAAAAGAGCTGCTTATCCTGCTATCCCATACCATTGGTATGGGCTCACCTTGATTCTTCTGTGAGGTTTTGCACTCCACAGTTTGAAAAGGATTTGAAGGTTCTTGAATGAAGCCAGAGAAGGGCAACAAAACCGGTGAAAGGGCAGGTGAAAAGGCTGGAAAGGGCTTGGGCTTCTATGAGGAGGGCCAAGGACTTTGGGGTTGTCCATTTTGGAGAGAAGGAGGATGGGAGGGCCAACTCATTGTTCTCTATAGGTTTCTGAGGAGGGGAAATGGAGAAGCATGTTCTGGTGAAATCCAGTGACAGGACACATGGGAATGTTCAAAGCTGCATCAGGAGAGGTTTAGGGTTTATATTAGGAAGTATTTCTTTGCTGAGAGGGCAATCAAACACTGGAACAGGCTTGCTAGAGAGGTGGCTGGTGCCGCATGCCTATCAGTGTTTGAGAGTAATTTGTACAATGCGTTTAACAACATGCTTTAAATTTTGTTTCTGAAAGGGTCAGGCAGTTGGACTAGATGACTGTTGCAGGTCCCTTCCAACAGAACTATTCTCTTCTCTTCAAGGAGAAAGAGATCCATAAACCACCACTGTGATGCTCCTAGTTAGAGAACTATTACAGCTGTGGGTGGTAGAAATGGGCAGGCATTTTTGCAAATATGCTTTTGAAGCTTTTGAAAGCATTCATACAACCCATTTTTAACTAAAAAATGTTGACATTTCTCACACGTGAATCATCACAAAACTCTCTGTAGTTGATGGAAAATAATATACATTCCCTGAGTATACTTTAACTGACATAGAGAATGCCAATTCAATTTAATATTGAAAAAAGATATTAGCATGGGGCTTTATTTACTGAGAAATACTCAATTAAAGCAAAACCAGATACAAACAAACTCCTAAAAAAGATATTTTTTTAAATACTGTAAAATGAAAGAATTTTAAAGGACCATATTTTTGTATCTGCAGGTAGATATTTTGACATTTCTAGAGAATTTGTAAATATTGCTCATTTGGCAGTTCTTCAGAACAACGGTGTATAATACCAGAACTAAAGATTGTTTGCTAGATTACATATGAAAATTAGTAGAAAGCTTCTGGGAAGTCATAAAACATATAAACCCATATTATGGGTATATAATATGCCTGAAGGATGGTGGTAAAGACAGAACCAGGATCTTTTCAGCTGTGTCCAGTAACTGCACCAGTGGCTGCATCTTCACGGGCATTACTAAGAAAGATAGAGTCATGATCATGTCACTTTACTCAATGCTTTTCAGCCCGAATACTGTGTACAGTTCCTGTCCCCACAACTCAAAAAAGATGCACACAGACTGGAGCAGGTCCAAGGGAGGTCCATGAAGATGACCAAAGAACTAAAGAACCAACCTTATGAGGAGTGACTGAAGGAGTTAGGTGTTTTCTTCTAAAGAAAAGAAGACCTAGATGGACCTCCTCAGAGTATTCTGGTACTTACAGGATGCTTACAAAGAGGATAGAAGCTCACTCTTCACAAGGAGCCACACGGAGAAGAAAAGGGTCAATGAATACAAACTGCAGCAGGAGAGGTTTTATCCTGGTATAAGAAAGAAATTTTTCATGGTGAGAGCAATCATTCACTAGAGCAACCTCCCCAGAGATGCGGTGGATTCCCCATCACTGTAGACTTTCAAGATGCAGTTGGACACTCTGCTAGATACTCTCATCTAGGCTCCCTCTCCCATGAAAGTTTGGAATAGATGATCTTTTGAGTCCCCTTTCAACACGGGCTATGCCAGGACTCTATGATTCTTAATCTATTATGCTATGAATACTGATTGAATTTTATTTACCATTGCTAACTTATACATCAGTTTTCTTGTGTAGGGAGTGTAATTTTGATTGAAATCAATGAAAACACTCAATTGATTCTGCAAGCTCTAAGGGTTCTCTACTCTAAATCAGATACTTAGGGTTATTTCTGTTTGATATATATTCACAGCTTAAAACTGAGATGCCTAGATTAGTCCAGTCTTTAAAAATTTAATGCCACAAAGTCAACATCTCCAGTGTTTGATTCCTCAGACTACCTGTAGACAGCTTTCACAGAGTGAGAAGAGATGCCCTCTTTGACGTGTCTCTTCTTCTCTTTAGTTGACTTGTTTCAAAGTAATCCTACAGGATGAACAAATTAAGGTAGGACATTTAGAAAGCAAAAGAGTTGCTGAATATGCATCCTGGCTTGGATCACTTTGAAGAGTTATGACTCACTTTGCTGAGAACAATGGACAATACCTGCAAAATAGGCTTTAGAATGGAAAGCCTTGGACACTGAGGGATGCAGGAATCAAGTGCATTATCACATCAGTATCAAGAAATTATTTACATTGAGTGCATTTTTACTTTTTTTAATTACAATATCTAAATTTTACTTTATACAGTCCCCTGCTTGATCTCTTTCCCTCTCTGTATCTCTCTTTCCTAGCCCATTCATCTATTGTGTCCCAACCTGACTCCAGCAGTTATTTACAGTCAGAAAAAAATCAATTTCTCAATTTAGTTATGTCCACCTCACAAGTTGCCTCCTGTCATCCATGTGTTTAAACCAGAAAATCTGCTCACACAACAGAAATATTTTTTACTTTCTATCTGATTCAGTCCAACCAGTATCTCCATTAAAATGACAAATACATAGTGGGGAGGGTATATCATCTGGACTGTTTCTGGTTTAGCCTACCAGCTGCTTTTTTTGCAGTTAACTTTTATAAAGTCACAAAATTATATGTTTATCAACTTATTCATTTATGTGTTACTCATGTTAGTTTACAAGAGACACTTCATATTATTTAATCATCTTTGACATCTTCTATCACAGAACCATAGAATGGCCTGGGTTGGAAAGGACAGTAAAGATCATCTAGCTTCAATTCCCTTGCCATGGGCAGGGGCACCTTTCACTAGACTAGATTGCTCAGTTTCATTCACCCTCACGCTGAACACACCCAGGGATGTTGGTGATTTCAAATAGTCTGATTTCAGAAATATAATAACTACGAATATGACAGTAACAATTGCAAAATATTGTAAAAGACAAAATTTCACACCAACAAGGGTGACTTCACAACGAACAGTTCCCAACAACTGTCTTGATATTCAATTCAAAGAAGTGAGATTGCAGCAGTCATAGATTTATTCTGTCACCCATAAGCGAATCAGAGGGTCATAAGAGGATTTATCTGTTGAGAGAAGAGTGATGGAATAACATAAAACCATTGAAAGTAATTACCCTTTATAGAGAGTAAAAGCTATAGTTTTACCATAGATCACATTTTTTTGCCATTGCACTCTCTCTCAAAATGTCTCTTTCAAACTTTTAAAAAAGAGAATCAACTCTAATAGCACACAGAAAAATGTGCCACATTAACACGTTAAAATATTGTTTGAGATCAATCTTAAATCCTAGGTATTACTTTTCTATTTGGAGGGAGAAATTACCTTGAATTTTTTTCCCATTTTAAGATTGTCAGTCTAAACATTGTATGCTGCTTTCTCTGTAACTTTCAGTGTTCTTCCTCCATAGTTTAATGCAAAATTCTTGCAGGCAAAATAGAGATATAAACCAACTGAAAATATATTTTGACTCTGAATGTTCAGTTCTTAACACAAACCTTTCTAGGAAAAGTTTTGATTCCTTTTAGCTAATTTTCATGAGGGAAATTTTTATGCATTTCTCATGGGTTTTTTTCTTTTTTTTTAATTTTGAATTTTCATTATTTTTTAAATGAATTTCACATCAATTTTCTTCCATTATATTTATAACTATTTACTACAAGTAGGGTACGATAACTTTTAGGTATAGAACATGCTGTGAAAACACTTCAGGCAAAGATTGTGAATCTTTGTTGTCCTCTCTCTCCCGGGATAAGACAAAAGACAGCATTGGCAGGCTCATGAGTAGCATTTCAATACTCATAGAATGATAGAATGGTTTAGGTTAGAAGAAACCTTAGAGATCATCTAATTCTGACTGCCTGGTTGTGGACAGGGACACCTATCACTTAATCAGGTTGCTCAGAGCTCCATCCAGCTTGGCCTTGAACACCTTCAGGGCATCCACAGCTTCTCTGGGAAACCTGTTCCAGTGTCTCATCATTCTCGCAGTCAAGAATTTCTTCCTAATATCTAATCTAAACCTACTCTCTTGCAATTTGAAACCATTGCCCCTTGCCCTATCACTACATGCTCTTGCAAGAAATCCCTTTCCCTCTTTCTTGTAGGCCCCTTCAGGTATTGGAAGGTCACAATTAGGTCACCCGAAAGTCTTCTCTTTCCCACACTGAACAATCCCAATTCTCTTAGCCCTTCCTCACAGGAGAGAAGCTCCATCATCCTTGTGATCCCCCTCTGGACTTGCTTCAAGAAGTCAATGTCTTTCCTGTGCTGGGGACCCCAAAACTGTACGCAGTACTCCAGGTAAGGTCTCACTAGACACTAGAGGGTCAGAATCACCTTTGAAAGTCTTAAAACCAGGGTAATTATTTGCCAATTACTATAACAGGCAAAACAGGCTCAACTTGAGAAAAGTAATTTAACCTTTTGTCAATTAAAAATAGAATAGGATGATAAGAAACAAAGAAAATACTAAAAAAGCCTCCTTTCCACCTCCCCCTTCTTTTCCAGTTCAATTTCAGTCACGACTTTTCTGCTTCTTTCAGCTCCAATAGCACAAGAAGAATGTCTTATAAAACTTCACCTCTGCCCCTCATTTCTCCTCACAGTTTTCCCATGATCTGACATAGGTTTCCGTGAGACACAGCCCTTCACATCTCCATCATAGGTCTCTCCCACGAGCATTCAGTCTTCAAGAACTGCTCCAGCATGGTTCCTATCCATGGGGTGCAGTCCTTCAAGAACAAACAGCTCCAACATGGGTTCCCACAGTCCAGGAATCTGCTGCAGCATGGGTGCTCCATGGGCTGCTTCACCTGTGGCACTGGGAGGTCCTTGACAGACAGCAGCATGGATATCCACTCCACTATTTTCTTCAATGGACTGCAGAGGAACAACATGCTTCACCACGATCCTCTCCATTGGCTGAAGATGAACCTCAGCTCTAGCATCTGAAGCCCCTCCCTTCCTCCTTCCTCACTGATTTTGGAGTCTGCAGGGTTCTTTCTCCCACATTTTACACACTTCTTTCTCACACCTGCTGCATAGCTCCTTTTGCCCTTTCTTAAATACGTGTTCACAGAGGCTCCACTGGCCTGGCTGATGGGCTCATCTGTGACCTGAGGTGGGCCCATTTGAACCAGCTGGAACCATCTGTGTCTGACAGCAGGGCAGCCCCATGGACTCTTATCACAGAGGCCACCCTCACAACATCCCTGTTACCAAAACTTAGCCAGTAAAACAAATACATCTGGACGTGTCTAGAGAGAGATTTATGCCATTCCATGATGAGTGTCAGTGATATTTCTAAAAAGTGTTTCGGAGCTGAATTGAACAAAGAGGAATAATTTGGCTGGAGCAGTTTACTTCAGTGTAATCAGGTGATGTCATCTTGTTTCTGAGTGAATCTCAGGAGCTTTTGGTCCTCATGAAACTGATAACTCCATGGATAATTTGAACAGCACACTCAAAAGTAATCTCAAAGTGTTTGGGTTTTGGCTAAACTTGATTAAGGAATTAATTGTAAATTTTCATGGTTTTCTTAACAAATCAAGTGTTTTCACTTAGTTATGACTTGACTTACTTATTTTTCCTAAATATAAACTACAAGATAAACTCAAGAAGCTTTGATCCTCAGTGGTTTAGAGAAATAATTAAAAAATGCTTTCAGAAGTCATTACAAAGCAAAGTCACTAACTTCATACTTTCACAGAGTTATATTTTAAAGAAAGTTTTCTAATTTGTTTTGTCTTCAGAAACTCTACAAAGTGACTGATGGCATTGCAGCACTTTGGTAAGCAGCATATTAGTCACAATGAAAGATCACTATCACAAATAGTACATTGCTAAATCAGGGAATTACAACCCTAGTGGAGACGTGCAGAAACTTTCATACATACCTGATAAAAAAGAGAGACCTTTCTCCACTTTCCTCCCCCCACCATCCCCACCCCCAGTTCCCCAGTTTCCTTTAAATTGCAAGTTTCTGAGCAGCTGATGGATGAGTCTTTATAAATGTTCTCCTGGACTTTGCTCAAAAGTTCAGACCAGTCCAGGAACCAGGACAGACATTTGATGAAACCTTTTGACCTTGAAAATAAAAAGAATATTTTCTCAAAGTTTCATAAAAGGTGTCAGGCTCTGTTAAGCATTACAACTACTGCAAGGTTTTAAAGATAGAATAAAGGTTTTATTATACTTTAATTCGAAAAAAATTATGAAAAACTGGAAGAATCAAGACATCACTTTATGTAATAGCAAGTTCAGGATTTTTAGGGGAATGCTGCCTTTGGAGGAGCTTCTGTTAAGACTGTTTTCAAATGCTTAGAGAAGCATTTATTCAACCATAGGAAAACTGGCCTTTAAAAAGGACCTGGAGATTAGGTTCCAAATGTTATTTGCTGCCAAATGCACTGTTAAACTTACTGAAGGATTTTTATGAGCAGCACTGCATTTCTGGTTCTACAATATGTTTGTATGTTGTAAACTTTGAGAATAAAATCTTAAGTTCACTTATGAAAAGTATTCCCTGAGTAAATGGCATACAGAGGTCACAGTGTATCCTAAAAATACAGTAGGGCCTATGTTTCTTATAATTATTTGTTAAAACTGGCTTATTATGTTCTTAACTCAGAGTATGTAGGAAAGAGAATACTACTTAAAAGTTTTTATTTTCTCTTTCTCTTCCCTTTTCAATCAAAGCAAAAAGTGAAAAATAAAAAATTTCTTGGAGAATATCTTTAAGTTTGTGCAAATGAAATCTCACACTTATATTGTTTTTGGAATTTTTAACTAATTTTACTGTACAGTTTTGTTATCCTTTTATGTTGATAAAATGGCATTTTCATTTAGGGAAAAAAAAAATTGGAACACGTTTTGTGATGAGTTACTGGGACCATAAGGCATCTTGTAACTTGTAAATCAGCATGTGGTGGTAATGGTATAATATGAAATCAATTATAATATGTTAAAAACTTCCAAACCCAGCATTCAAAAAACAAAAAATCTGCTGCAATGTCTTCTTGAGATATCTGTCCATGCTCATAAAATGTTTTATAGTTTAATGCCCTTTGTGCAGTTGTCTCAGTGCTTATTAATAACTACATTTCAAGGTCAGAGAGACCATGACAGGTAATCTTGTACAGAAAAACCCAAAGACTTCACATGACCTCAAATGATATATTGGAGGAAATCCTTCAAAATTACTAATCTCTAAACTTTATTTTTTTTCAATAAAACAATAAATCCTTTAATCCTGAAAAGTTTTTGATTCACCATTTCCCTAACTTAAGACAGAAAGGCCCCACTGACCACCCTGATGATTCAGCATCATGTCTTCTAAAGAATAATCCTTTTAGGTGTCTCCTCCCACAGACTGAATGTTGTTCCACCATTTCTCTACTTTTTCTACTAGTATCAGTTTTACAATCAAGTAAATACCTGAAACGTCAGTCATGCTAACCTTGATGGTAAAATTCTTGTTGACATCAGTGTGGTAAAATGTTTCTTATAGCTGGATTTCCTAGAAATATTTTGAGGCACATAGATTGACCATTTTGCTTCTTCTCTTCTTACAGAAGACCTGAACATTATTTCTGTAATCTTTTAGTTTACATATTTTCCTGCATATTTTGTAATCTAATAGTCCACTGACAGAGACAAATTTGGATGAAATAGGAATTGATTGATTGAACATCCTTTATAAATATGTAACAATTTAGAGTATTCTTATTAACTACAGTGAAAGACATTCTAATAATCCATGCTTTGTATTTTAACCTTCAAAGAGTAGATTTTAATAAACATAAGCGTAATTCCAAATATCTTGGAATTCAAAATTCCCTTGCTATCAAAATAATCATGTTAAACTGAGAAGAACAGTTATTTTTTACATTTATATTATGCTCCAATGAAAAACAGCAAATGCAGTCATAGTGGGTTAAATTTACGACGTGTAAACGGAGTTCTTCCTTTCAGCAAACAAAAAATATTGGTGATGTATGTGTTACCTGACATTCAGCTTTACATCACATGAAAAGAAACTGGTGTAGAAGATGATCATGAAGAAAAAAAATGCAATAAACCACACTATTATTTTCCATGAAAATAAATGTGATCATTACTTCAACTTATAGGCTGCTGATTTAGACAAAAACTAAAAGAAAAAATGTATTAATACAGAATTCATACATCCTGTTAACATACTTTTTTATGCCTATACCACACAAAATGTTTTGCTACAGAACTTGACAATTGCACAAGAGGAATAAATCGAATATATTGTGTTCAGAAATCTAAAACTACCTTTCACTATAACCTCAAAACTAAAAATGGTCAAAAAAGGTTGAGTGTTACTTGGAAATATTTGTTCCAACAGTTAAAAAATTGTTTTAGTACAAGTGAGGACCTGGATGAATATGCAACATTTCATCAGCTCTTACTGTCCCCTACTCACTCACTTTCATCTTGTTTCAGTTTGGGTTTCTATGCTTTCTGGAATGGTATAATCTCTATATATATTTGTACAGAAAACATCAGTTTAGGAGGATTTTAATTTCCTGAAAGAGCACATAATTAATAACAGTATCATTACTACACAGAATGAAATACAGCCTAGTTGACACAAAATAATGCATCATGTTTGAGAAGTATTGTTAAGTCCTTACTCCACTATTGTAGAAAGGATAAGATTAAATGACACAAATTGGCTCTGGTTAACAGATTATGAAGTTACAATTATGAGAGTCTCCCTGCTGAACTTTAATTCTTAATTATTTGAAGATATCCAAAGATATCTCTATTTTTTTCTTTCTCTGTAGCAGTTTGGGGATTTTTTTCTTGTTTGTTTGTCTGGGGTTTTTTTATGTATTACATAATTTTTTCCCTGCGTTTCAGAATGTCTTGGTATTACATCACTTTGATTTTTGAGATAGAGCTTAAATTTTTACACATGGGGCACACTAAAAATATGCTTTATAAATCACTTAACAACACACATTCGCATACACACAAATACAAATTTCAGAACTTGCTTATATGTGGCCAGGGAAAGAGCAATACTTTTGTTTAACCTCTTCCTGCTATCTACAGTGTGACACACAGGTGCTAAAGAAGACCATGTTGGTTTATCAGTCTTCTTTTGTTGATGGCAAATACATATCTGAAAATAAAGGTTGTGTTCTTGTACACTGACATGTTGACTGGGAACTCGCCCGCCACATGCTCTGATAACATGAAACAGCTTGAATATTGCTCATTCAACAGAATTTCTCAAAACACTTCAAAAATAAATCATCAAACAGCATTTTGAGCTCCATTTAGGGGGAAAAAAACTGTCTTCTTTCAATATGCAAAGTGATATTCACAGGTTATTTCCAAAATTAACTCTATTTTCCTTTTGAAGGTTCCCAGTTCATTTTAAAACCCAGCCACACAGTGCTGGAAATAGAGGAAAATTGCAGCTATTAGGTGCAGACAGGAAATGTGTGCACCAGCTTTATCTCAATGTGAAAATTAAATCCAAACTGCTACAAACTAGGTCTGGGTTTTAATGTTAATTGTTCACATGCCCTCAATGCAAATTATTCACAGTAATGTACTGCATTAGCCAAGCCTGTCACTTCCACAATTATTATTTTTGTTGTTACTGTTGTTGCTTTGTAAATGCCATATCATTTTGTGTCCATTGTGGGAATTTAGGTAAGCCGCTTTAGTTGTAAGAAAGTTCTGAGCATAACATTTAAGGCTGCTGCAGCAGTTTCATGGATCATTAACAATTTGCTAATATTGTTTTAGCTTGCAAATTAGTGCAGCTTAGTGACTAAGGAAAGGTTCCATAGCTGTCATCAATCAGACTAAAATTCTTCATGCATGAGATGAAAAACGATTTTTAGCCTTTGAGGCTCAGACAGCAATTACTGTAACAAAAAAAAAAAAAAAAAAGTAAGAAAAAAAAGTGGGCGAAGTAGAGGGAGGAGTGAAGGAGAAAAAGCAAGCTATATAAAATGCTGTTAGCAATTCTCTTAAATTTATTTGTTGTTGTACTAGAAAAGAACTAACACATGCTGGGTAACCATGCCTTAGCTTCCTTCTATATTAATGAAGTGACAAACTTTAGAGGGAAAAAAAAGAGAACCTTTCCTAGGAAATGACAAAAGATTAGTGAATAAAGAATGACAGAAAATCACAGAATCAGAGTTATTAAGGTTGGAAAAGACCCCCAACACTGCGTCCAACCTTTGACTGATCACTGCCTTGTCAACTAGACCAGAGCACTAAGTGCCACGTCCTGTTATTTCTTAAACACCTCCAGGGACGGTGATTCCAACACCACCCTGGGCAGTCTGTTCCAATGCTGGACAACCCTTTCCATGAAAAAAATTCTTCTTGATGTCTAAAACAAACCTCTCCTGTTGCAGTTTGAGGCTATGTCCTCTCATCCTGCCAGTAGTTGCTTGGGAGAAAAGGCCAACCCCTATCCTGTAGCAGGCTCTTTTCAGGTGGTTGTGGAGAGTGATAAGGTCTCCCCTGAGCCTCATTTTCTCTAGGCTAATCAACTCCAGCTCCCTCAGACACTCCTCATGTGACTTGTGGTCCAGACCCTTCACCAACTTTACTGACGTTTTCTGGACATGCTCCAGCACCTCAATGTCTTTATTGTAGTGAGGGGCCAAAAGTACTCGAGGTGTGGCCTCACCAGTGCCACATACAGGGGAACAATCCCAATTCCCTGGTCCTGCTGGTCACACATTTTTTATACAGTCATTGGCCTTCTTGGCCATCTGGTCTCACACTGGCTCATGTTCAGCTGGTTGTTGACCAGCATCCCCAGGTCCTTTTTGACTGGGTCAATTTCCAACCATTCTTCCCAAAGCCCGTAGCGCTGCATGGGGTTGTTGTGACACAGTTGTAGGATCCAGCACTTGACCTCATTGAACCTCATACAGTTGGCTTTAGATCCAGCCTGTCCAGATCCCTCTGCCTTCCTAGCTTCCAGCAGATCAACACTCCCAACCAACTTAGTATCGTCTGCAAAACAAAAACCAAACAAGAATTAAAAAGTCAAATGAAAAGCCAAAACCAAAAAGAACAAATGCCAAGCAAACCCAAACAGAAAACCTGGGAGTTTAGAATTATATTTCCTTTAGCCATCTACCCATCCCTTTTGTATTTGCTTTTTTTGTGTTTGAGTTCCTGAGTTTTATTCACAGGGATGCCCACAGAAACAAAATTCTTAGCTTCCATGCTCTAGTACTCACAGATAGAAAATTTTAAACACCATGGGCATACATCTTCATTAAAGAAGAAAATGTCAGGCCTCTCAGATTCTCTTGGTGGCAGACATCTACAACAGTACAGCTAGGAAGACAACAAATGGATCCTGGGGTCTACTCAACAACTAAGTTCAGACTCTATTGTTACTGAATTTCTTCAGAGCCCCTAGCAGCTTCAGTCCACACACTGTTGGTGTGCAGCAGCTCACAATGGTGTTCCCTGCACCTCCAGCAAGGTGAAGGGCAAAGACAGAGATCAGCAATGTAGAAACTCTGGTGAGCTGTGCCAGCCTCTTGCAACATAGGTCATTGTGTGATCAATGTTTTCTACTTCACTGAGTAAAAGTAGAAAAAAAAACAGCAAAAAAAAAAGTATATGTCTCATCAGTTTGTCTTTATCCAAGCTATCTCACTCAAAAATCTTTTTCTCTCACCCATCATCTT
Source organism: Pseudotriccus pelzelni (assembly GCA_035584735.1). Classification (NCBI taxonomy): domain Eukaryota; kingdom Metazoa; phylum Chordata; class Aves; order Passeriformes; family Tyrannidae; genus Pseudotriccus; species Pseudotriccus pelzelni. Next base: position 16,794,730 of record JAWMRA010000041.1, on the reverse strand, counting down.
CATTCATACTCTTTTCCTATTGCCTCCTTGAAAACTTTTCCAGTTTCACACTTTCAAAACTTCCCATCAAATCTTCCCCTTTCTCATTTCTCTCCTCTGTCACTTTTGGTATCTGTCTTGATCTCACTGAACTCATTGTAGCTCTACAGTCCCTTCTTTCAAATATTTTACTTCTTTATGGAAGCTGATAAACTCTATACATCAATATACAAACTCTATTAAAGAATTAGAGAAGGTACAAAATAAATTGTCAACAGTATCATTGTTGTAACACCTTTTGTTTTCAAACTGCATCCTTCTCTTTGCATCAGGGGTTGTTCTTGACTTGTCAGTCAGAAATGCATGCAGAAAAGAGCATGTGCCTGTACAACAGCCATTGGAGATCTCACCTGTGCTTAGCCTAAAACCCTGGTGTCTCTGGGTTGTTGATCTGAGATCAGGCATCACTGTAGTGTCATCATATTTTGTAAAGTTCTTTCAAGGCCGTTGCAGAGAAACACCTTTTTCAAATTTATCAAAATGTTTTTCAGGATAAGAATCTATGTTCTTTACACCTAGGGAGAGATGGAACTTAAGTGTCAGAGATATCTATCCATAAGACTCCATAAAGAATCCATAACTCAGTACTAGCATTCGATATCATGCAACTTGAGATCATGCTCATGCTCATATCTCATGTATTGAGATACAACTCTATTTTATCACTGTACCACAAGGTAGAATCTTCAGATGATCAATATTTTCTAAAAGTACAAAAGAGACCACTATAACAAAAAATAAGACAGTTCTAAAATATTCCTTTTTAATGTTTCTTTTTGAGCCTATGTTCATAGGACATTGACTCATTCCACTTTTTCCTGTTCTGTTTTCCAACTGTCTGAGATGGGTTGTCTTCTTGAGGAACAGAAATCATATCATGCAATTTACGTTATGAACCAAAGCTCAAACCACCTCTTTTTAATTGTACAAGCAATAATGTAAGAAGCTACGAGCAGAGAGACGAGTTTTGTGAAAAAGAAATAAAAGTTTTGATAAGTTATTTAATAGAAAACATTTGCTTAGCTTTTTTCTAAAATGGTAATTGATTTATTAAAGTATTAATTACATTTACCAGAGAAATTTTGTTAACTTTTATTATAACAAGATAAGTGTAATTTTCTTAAAAAGACATATTTTAAAACAGTAAAAAAAAAATAAATTACCAGCTCTGATTTCAAATTCAGCTTTACTTAATGTGAAAATAGTGATCTTGCAAGTAAATAGTGGCATCAAAGTGCATGGTTATCTGTGTTACATCTGTGTCAAATAATGTTGGAGTTAGAATCTTATGCTTGTCTTAAGTTTTATATGAAAGACTACTCCTAGCAGGCTTGATGGCACAACTAGAGTTATCACTTCAAGTCCAGTTGTGAAATTTGATGAATCTTCATCTTTGTTCCAAAAATTTGTAGTATCAAGAAATTTCGTGAGCTTGCTGAGTAGAATAAAGATCATGATTTCAAGTGATTTTAAAATTTCTTTAAGTGATGTATTTGAACTCAGGGAAAATAAATAAAACCCGAAATTAAAATGTTGCCCTTTGCTGAGGCAGTGAGGAGCAAAATATAAAATAATGTTTCAATAAAGAAACTACTGTTTTTTGACCATGTCATTTTGAAGGTAGTTACCTGCAAAATATCCTGTGAAATCAGATGATTTCATTTTAACACTTCACCTTGATTGTACTATAAACAAGAATGTTAACATGCCAAAAAGTACAGTTAATTGTGTTCTACATTTCAAAAAATCTTACAGTGTACATAGATAACATATTTTCTCGGTATGTTAAGTGTTAATCACACTTCTGATAATATAAGCTGTGTATAGATTTTTAATTAGGAAATTTATAATCATATCCAACAGAACAGTTCTTAGAGTAAGATTTATTTTATACCCCTACCGTATCTGAACAACATAATGCAATCCATCCATCAAAAATGTAATAATTTATTGCTGTTTCTTTCCATTTATAAGTATATTTTTTATCAGCTTGCCAAAATGAGTTATGAGTCCTATTTTTCAGCTTTCACGTTCATTTAAAAGTTAATTTAGGAACATCAGATACTTGAAATTAAAAATTAAAAAATAATTATTACTTAAATAAAAGAACTGGGAGAAAGAAAACTTTTCTCTTTGAATATTTCTAAGGGTGGTTTTACTTGTTGTATTTACTAATGCAATAGATCTGGTTTTCCGTTTTACCTAACAAGAACATATTATATGTTCTGGTAAAATAATTTAATTTGGAGTCAACCCATATTTATATATTTTGTACAAGGAAAATAAAAGGAAAACAAAGGAATATGTAGTTATTCAAATATATAACAGATTTCCCACTTAATATTTCAGAAAATGATTACTGAAACATTTCATTCTATAAGTGTTGATGACAGCATCTAAACCTGTATCCAGTAGAGGTGTTTTACTTTTACCTTTGGGTGATATAATATGCCTTTGTCTATTGTCAAGCTGAGTATTTATTTATTCCTTTTTATGTGCTTGTTTAATTAAAAAGATTCCATTCATGTCTAAATTATTGCACAACTCAAATTTCCAGTATAGCAGCCATGTTGAGCGTGGATGAATTAAAACATAAAAAAACCCCTTCACTTACAAAAAGTTAATTTTTCTCCACAGCCCACAGAATGGAAACTGAATAGAAAACATTAGTATTTTAATAAATTATCTCCTCACACGTAAGCAATTAGGGATGACTCTTATGAAACTGGCTAAATAAATTGTGTAGTAGTTGTATGGAACAGACACTTCTATAATCTGTAAGTATTTAGCTTTTCTAAAGAAGTAAATGAGAAAACTAATTAAAGAAAAATCTATTTGCTTTCTTGAAACTAATCAAATCTTTGGAAACTCACTAGGTTTCCTGCAAGCCTACAGCAACAATATTTACTAGATGTAAGATCCCAGGTCTGGAGCTTCAAGCTTCAAGCTCACCAAGGGAGTTTTACTTTAACACAAGGCTCCAACAATATCTGCGCTTGAGATTATCAGAAGAGCCTTCGGTTCTTTTAAGACCCTAAGAGAGAGCAGAAAGGACAAACATTACACATGTTTTCTCAGGAGGTACTTTACTAGTAAACTTTAGGAAATTAGAGATCTTGGCAAAAATTTAAAGGGTAACATACAACCAAACCCAAGCATTACACAAACCATTGACTTAGCACAACTTAGTAAAATCCAACCCATTCAGTCCCAAGTTACCCAAAATATTAAGAAAGGAGATTTGGAGAAGAAAAAGGAGTAAAGAAAGAGAGAAAAAGAGAAGATTATAGCTACTCCTACAGTCCTGTAAGAGTCCAGTGAAGTGATAGGTTATTGATGCTTTTATCGCTTTGGCTCCCTGTGGCCAAACCTCACAGGTGGGACTTCTGGCCTACTGGCCATGATGGGGCTCTGGGGTGGGTGAAGGGTGCTGCTCCCAGTGTGCCAGACAATCAGAGGCTGGGTTAGGGGCTCCAGGGGGTGTGGCATGAGTGTGCTCCTGGGCTGCCTTTGACTGACAGTTGCTCCAGGATTGACCCTGGAGGCTGCAGGGGCCGCCATGTGGGACAAGGCATTACCTCACCTGTGTGATTTACCCCTCCTCTCTCCCCACACACACCTAAGTTGTTCCAAGCCAATACAATAATCCAGAATCTCACACTAGGTCATAATTTACTTTAAAATAATTTACTAAAAACAATACACTCAGCAAAAAGAAACTGTAAGGAGCTTAGACAATGTATTTTCTGGATGTATTAGTCTTTTTCCAAATAATTTATATTTAGTCCCTCATTAATGTTTTCTGCGCATAACATGGATGAAACTGTATTGCCTACTAAGCAGAAATGTTACTGTTTTAGCACAGAACAAACTTGGTCTATATACTGTCAAAGGACATGTAAATCTCATTAAAGACCATAAGCAAGAAAAATCATAACCAAAGCAAAATAAACCGTAAAATGCAACTGACCTCTGTTTCTTTTTCCAAGAAATCTTCATGCACATGTTGACAGCAAACATAGTAAAATGGTATTCTAAACTTTCAATATAATTTTCATTACTTAACAGTCTTATACTTAATGTAACCTGTCTTATAATACCCAACAACACATTCTAAATGAACATAGATCAAACCCTGCTGAAAACATTGTTGTGGACAGAATAACAACTGGACATTAACACCTCTTAGCATTCAGAATTTTTAAAGGTTTTTAACAGTATGCCATAAAAAAAAAAGAACTAACATCAGAATACATCAACTGAGAATATGATTTTATTTAATCATTGCTAATTTTTTTATTATAAACATTTTTATAAAAGTAACTGACAGACAATCTGGTCTCCATCTCTAATCAGTATTTTAGCTGGACTAAAGCTCTGTTGAGAATGTGTTTTCAAAAATCAATACACTATATATAAAAGCAGTGTTAAGAGATGAAGAACACCTTCATTCATTGCTTCCTGGGCAAGAAGAAAGAGGATTCAAATTACTATCATGAAAAATCTCTCTCTGTGGTCATTCTGAAGCTGAAATTATGCTTTCCAGACATTTACTCTCTGTTTCCATTTTCAAATGAATTTTGAGGGACATAAAAGGGTTTTCTGGAAAAATAATAAGCTTCAAAGAGCTAAAAGATATAGTTAAAAATTCAGGAGTATTCTTTTCCTCAGAAAAGGACTGAATATGGATCACAGCTTGAAAAGAGTCTTAGAAAGACTATTACTGACCTGGAAAAGTGATGAGTAACTGACAAATGTGGCATAATTATATACACAAATATATATATATATGTGTGTGGCATACACATGTGTGTGTTTGTGTGTGTATGTAGTTATCAGTACATATAGGAGAGAGAGACATATACGTTGTCAGATATGAGCCTACTGTGAGGGTAACATTAGTACTCACAAATCAGACCAGTCAAAACTAAAATTATTAAATTAATTCCTTAGCGCTCTGTACTAATGTTTCACTAACACAGAAAATGTATTACTTTTGTGGACATACCCTACAGAGCTGATGCTGCATAGCTGGCACTATGTACGGTCCTTGAAGGCTGTCACCACAAGGTGACACCACTTGGTCACCACAACAATCTTACCATTATGGTATTTGTAAGTAAATAAACATTTTTATACTTTGATGGTAAATGAAGATTAACTATATCCAGGTTTATAAAATTCTGCTTAGTAGATGTCACAGGCCTCTGCTTTGGAAACAAGAGGAGAGACAAATGAACACATATTTTACACAATATTATTCTTTTTTTCCCATATATGTACAACAAAGGCTTTCCTTTTTCACTGTGAGAGGAATCAAATACAGTATATATGAGAACTTGCACATTCAAGTTAGCTTTTATTTCTAGTCTTAATGAATTTTTCATTCAATTGATACAAAACCCTGGCCATTTCTTGGATAGCTTCATGAAAAATTGTCTATGTGACATATTCCAAGGATATGGACTTTGTCAAAATAATACCACAAAAGAATGAGAATACAGCCCAAAAGTAACAGAAATCAGAGGCAGTATAGATGAAAGAAATAAAAACCCCAAGCAAAGAAGCCATAGCTGCAAATATTACTGGCTGGTTTAATACTCTGGCTGAAATGCTGTGATGCCTTCAAAGGCCAAGACACTGGGATGTTTGTATGCGAACTGAATTCCACAGAACTGCATCAAGTTCAACCAAAGAAGACTCCTATCAGGCAGGTCTAGATGAATATTGCTGCTCCTTAGGTTCAAAACTAAAGGGGAGATTTGCTTCACCTACCCGATCTCTGTAAATAAGTTAAATTTGATTAATCTCCAGCCTACATTTCTGTAGCAATTCTGAAGTAAAAGAAAACCAAGTTTAACTAATTAGTTAACTTTTAGGTGAACATTTAGGTCACTAAAAATCTATGCGATGCTAAAGTTCTCTTTATTCCCACTGATTTGATTGCTACTATACATTATGGTGGTGTTTTGGGTTTTTTTTCTAAACACTAAACCTGAAACAAACCTTCAGTTTTGTGGACCTGTGTGTGAGCTGATTGTGCCTAGCTAGGGGTAGGTTCAAAGTTCTCATATTTAACAGATACATTTTATAACAAAATATAAAGCTACTCTAAGACATCATATTCTTCACTGAAAAAAACCCACCAACAAATCAACCCAAACATTGCTCCCCCAACAAAAATAGGGACAAAAGACAAAAGAAGGCTTCAGAAATAAGGAATAGGCTAAGAGATCATGTGATTTCATGAGAATAAAGGCAAAGTATCAAGTCCCCTATCTGATAGATGCCAGTTTGGCAAATATAACACTCTCATTTGGTCCCTTCTTTAGAGCTGTGTTTCTTCATATAAAGAAAGAAATATAAATTTGATTAGCCAAATTTTTTATACCTTGCATGATAAAAAAGTTATTTAACTCTGGATTCAGCCTTATAGTGGCCAAATACATCTTTATTTGTACATACACATAAATTGCCAGCAGGATGAAATACTGAAAAAAGAGATTCCTAATTAATTGGGCACAAAGCTGGAACGTAAAAGAGAACCTGTAAGAGAGGTATCCTGGAGTCATCAGATGGATGTGCAGCCAGGCCTCTCCTGTGTAATTCTTTTCTTATTCTCTTCAATTTTAACTGAATTTTTTCTAAATATGTCTGAAATAATATAATTGTTAAAGAAAATCCAGTCTATATGGTTTACTAAGGACTCTGTCTTTTTTTTTCCAACAGAGAAAAAAAAGTGGGTTTTTGCAATTTTCTGATGACCTACGTATGGAAATAGGAATAAACACATGTGTCATAGAATAAAAACACTGATTTAAATCTAACCCTTTCTCAAAGGGTCCTCCTATACTTTCTGTCTCAAAGAGAAACACTTCTAAGTTCAGATATGTATTCCCTCAAGCTAGGCAAACATGGTATATATGAAGTACTATTTTATTTCCAAATGAATAAAATAGAAAAGGAGGAATATATCAAGACATTATGTAATAAAATCTCCCAGAATTGGAGGTGTATTTGGGAAACTTTCCCAGCTATTTTGACATATAGGAACTTCCAGCATGCAGTGCAGGTCATTCCCATGTCAGTCCCAGGATTAAAAAAGACAATAAAAGGAGAATATCATTTCATATGCAGTTTTAAAATAAATTCAGTGTTTTACAAAACCATTAATCCAGTAAATGTACTTTTTACTGACAGAGAACAGTAACTATATGCCGCTGTGCCTGGAAAAGGGAGCCAAGAACTGGAAATACAGCAGGCAGGCAGGGCACCATCTCTGCCACAGACACCACTGCAGAGTACACATGCAAGAAGAGGACTGGTGGCAGTAACCAGGGTCAGCCAACAGCCCTGTGTTTGCCAGCCACAACCTTGGTGACAATTCAGGTCTGACACACCACCAGGAGGTCAAGTCAGTGAGACCTTCAGGACACTGGGGTGCAATTTCAGGCATAGGCAAAGCTGCCACAAAACTCATACACGGACAATAGGTCAAGAGCCTCAGCTTAACACAGCTTCCAAGCAAAGAGGAAAGAAACCACAGGAGAGGTTTCCACTTCACATTCTCACAGCTTATGTCTTCACAGCAGTTTGATCCCAGATAATACAGCTGAGCAAAATCAGAGCTGACTTTGAACACAGACAACCAAACCCCTAGGAACTGGGGGAGGAAGATGTAGAGCCCGTTAGTTCCCTCAGCATCCTGGTACCTGCAACAGCTAATTTTGTTTCCAGTGAAGATAAGTTTAAATGCTGTGAGAGTTTAAATCCTCAGCCTTAGGAGAGGACAGGACGTTTCACAGAATTTCCAGCAGTTTGTCCTTTAATTTGGCTAAGGTTAACACTGTACAGCTTTTTCAGTTTTGGCAGGTACTGAGGTAGGAGGGTGTAAAAAAAAACCAAAACAAAATTAACAAAATAAATAGAGCACTGTGCTTTTTACATTGAAGAATTTTTTATTTTATGGATGGGTAGCTGTTATGAAATATGGTATAGGAAACTTAATTTCTATATTCCTTTACCACTTTGAATAAGGATTTTCCTAAAGCTGAAGTTTAGGAAGGAATTATTTTTAGGTTTTGGGAGCTTGGAAGGGGAAAACAAATTTCTGCAGCACATAGAGAAAAGTTTCCTCAAATGTCTACTGGTTCATGTGGAGTATGACTAACATAAGACTCCTTTTTATCTCAAAGGGCTTTTTTCTTTCTGCTACTCTGATTTGAACACTATGAGGTTTTGTTCCCTCCTTATCACAGCACATTTGCCAATAAGGAAACTTCCCACTATGCCTTTTGCAACTGGACTTCTCTATCTCACATTTGGTTTTCCAGCCATCAGTGTGCTTGTAGCAAGCGTGGATAGAGCTCTTCCCAAATCTTCATTCGCGAAGCCTAGCCATGATGATGATGATGATGATGATCACAGTATAGAGTTCTTCTATGTCACCTGGACTGTAAATTGTATTAATCATACCACACAGATTTCTACCTGAAGAATACTGAGTTTGAACACTACCGTCATGTACTTTCAATCAGCATACTGTGAAGTTCATTTACAGAATGTAGTAGATCCATTTAGACAAGAAGTGATGCTCTAGTGTTTCTTCCCCCCAAGGTAATCCACACAGGTTTATTGAATTCTTTTAAAAACAGAAGGCATTAAATATAACCAAATTATTAAAAAATAATATTTTTTTAAAAATCGAAATTTGCAGCACTGTTTCAGAATATTGGTTCTATTACTGCGAAACTCTGATTTCCGGTTGTGGTTAATAACATGGAAAAAATATGTGAGGAGGTCTAATGTCAGATCACTATCAGGTGCTCTGAATTATGGAAAGATGAGTTATCTGCTTTAAACCATTTATTGTTAATAAAATACCCAGGGTGCTTCAAGTATATTCCTAACAGCCTCATTTTTACTTATGACACCTAACAGTGTAAGGAATAAAGCCATTGAACTCAATATACTTGAATTACCATTAATCAAGGTAATGAAAAGAAACACATTTGTTTTTCCATGTTAAAAACCCCCCAACATAGTAAACATAGGTCAAAATATAATTAAAGTGGCTTGAAGAGCTACATTTGTTCCATTTTTTCCAGGATTAGCTTCACTTCAGGGGTATGAAAACTGTTCTGATAGAAAATCAGGTCCACATTACATTTCCACAGAGTAAATCCCAAATCATACTGTTATATCCATGAACAAAAGACAACAAAACCACCCCTGATTTTCTACTCCTGTAATCACATCTGTAAAAGCAGATTAGGAACATTTTGCTTTCGCAAATTAAATGCAAATGTGATAGCTGCAGAAGGAGCAGTGCAGTAGAGAATCAGACCTGTCTTCCACAGAAGGGATCTTCAGTTGCTGCTCAACATTACAGAATTCCATAAAGGAAGGAAGAACGGGTTTACAAACTTCTTGGGACTTTTTTCTCCATTTAAAACAACCTAAACCACTTAACTTGTGAGAAAACTTCTTATATATAGAACTAATCTTCATTCTTTGGCAGGTTGCTGACCATTTAGGAGATCATTAGAAATAGTCATAGTAATTTGGCTGTTTCAGTTGAATCTCTCCTTGCTAAGTTAAATCCCCCCATTACCATAATCAATTTAGAGCAACTCCCTTGAATTTTAAAATGGTATAGCCTTATGCTTAGTTTTATGTTCAGTGTTGTAAGTAGAAGCTTGAAAACTACATAAGAATTTCCAATAGTGCACTTGTGAGTTTCTTATCTTCTGAGTTTCTGGGAACAAAAGATGCTTTTCCAGAGCTCCTCTGACACCTTTTCTAGTACAAAAAAAGTTGTTCCAATTGCAGCTAAACTGTCTCTGATAAATTTCCTTATTCAAACTGATTTCCTAGTTTTCAATAATCTTTTTTTACAGTGAAAGATTCATCATTCTTGCAAGTTTAGGATAGATGATGAGAGTGGCATCAAGAATGAGATTTGTCTCAGCACCAAGGAAAATGACACTCGGCAACCTCTTGTGTTGTCTCCTGACCCTGGCCTAGGACCCTGTTTCATCCCCCAGGACCTCTCAGTCCCTGTCCCAGAAATGCCTCAACAGGGCTACAAGACCAATCCTGGACATCCTCAGCCCATCTCCGTCCCCATGGAGATACCCCAGCTGACCCCTGTGGTCTGCTCTGTGCCCTGACTGGGTGCAGGCAGAGCACAGACTCCCAGCCAGATCCCATTCTGCTGGCTTTGGCTTTTGTCAGTGTGACTGGCTCTGGCCACAAAGCCTTGTCCTGACATCCCACTGGGAGGTCCCTTGGCCTCAAGCATCTGGCCCATGAGAGCCAGCAGCCCTCACAGTACTCTGACACCAGACAGCAAGCTTTAGCTTTTACCCAATAATGTTCTGACCGGAAGGGACCAATATTTGAGCTCCTTACGCATATTCTCTTTGGTTACTAAAGGTAGGTACATAGTAGAGTTTATGTTTATGAGGTAAATAGCTGCTTGCAATATATACCTTTTTCATGTACAGTATTTTGTCATTGTTTTGTCATTGTTTTCAACATGAAAATAAACTAATCTGTTTGGAGTTCAAGTGTCTCAGTGGGGTTTCTGCGACTGGGCTATGCCTAAAGTGTATTAGGTACAATTCTTCATACAGGTCTTTCAAGACGTGTAAGGCTGGAACCAAAGAGTATCATAAGAGTTGGTTGGTTATATTTTATATTATCACTTAATAGACCTGTTGTGTTGTTTATGGGTTAGCCATACTGTATCCCAAATTAGATTAGAATTTTAATCATAGAATCATAGAATATTCTGAGTTGGAAGGGACCCACAAGGATCATCGACTCCAGCTCCTGGGTGTGCACATGGCAGACACAAAAATCACACCAATCAGGCAGATTACTGACAGTGAGTATTTGTAGGATTCAATGGACCTGGTTTTCTTGACTTTTTTTTTTTTCAGAATAGATAGTTAGTTTTAAATACCTGCTTTAGGATTACTGACTTAGCCACAATGTGCACACACATACATGTGAAGACAGGAGCAACAAATTCCAGCAGGCATGCCACAGTATGGATAGTATTCTATTCTCAGTTATTAGCCCAGACTCTTGTGATCAAAATTATGTCAGAAGGAAGACTTACCTTTTGGGTTACATTTCATATGCTCTTAAAAAACACAGAAGAAACCAGTTTTATTTTTGCGATTCAGAATTTCCTCAGAGAAATTGCCAATATGACATATTTTTGTTCTTTAGTTACTTTCTCGCTGTTTGCCTAGCTAGTTCAAAACTGATTCTTCCTAGTTCTGACCTATACATCACAGTGATCCCTGAACCTGAGCGTAAACCTCATTTGGGTCAGAGCAGAGAAAGTATGCAGCCTGAATTTGAGATTCTGAGTTGAGTTGGAAGTCCTTGTGACTGGGGGAAAAAATCATATGAACATTTTCCTTAAAGATAAGGAGTTTCAAACTGACACTGTTTTTTTTACCTGGGCACTCCTCTGATGGGAAGTCTGCTTTAATTAACTACGACAAAGATAATTCCTAATCAGTTCAAGAGAGGAAAGAAAAGGCAAACAACAAAATAAATCTTGCTGAAAAGGCTACAATATCATCACATGAGTTCTTTCCTTACTGCAATGGTTCACTTTACTCCAATCTTAATAAAAACTGATACAAATTTCTTATTTATAAAACTATAAGAAAATGCAACAGGGAGAGACAGTCAAATTCATGACTGAAATTTTAAAGCTGATTAGTCATTTCATACCAACTTCTATTAATTTCAAAGAAAAATATTCCAAATTGATTAGACTGCTTTGAAATTGTTAGTCAGCATGCCTAGAACCCTGTGGTGTTGCTATGACAGCCACTTTAAAGCCAAGGAAAGATTTATTTGCTATATGCTTGAAAAGGTCAGAGAGAAAAGTACTTACACAAGGACAATGTACACAGTTTGATATAAACACAACAAGGTAGTAAGTTCAAATATTTGCCCAAATAGAAATAACTCTTGCCTGTCATCTTTAAAATGACCTTCTGATTAAAAGAGCATACCAAAGTATTTCTGATTAATTTGAAGAGGCAGTAATTCAGTTTTTCACATAGACCACTGAGACTGGGCATGTTTCACTCAGATTGGTCTGTTAAATATTTTATAGATCAGTTTTCTATTTCTATTGAATTGGAGTGTAATCATTACATAATATTTTCTTTACTGTCAAGGAACATGCCAAAGAAGCTTTTTATATTTGATTACTTATTTCTCGAGTAGATAACTTATTCATCAGCATCACTTCGTTACTGTACCTGTCTTCAAGAGCAATTTTAGTTGATACGATCTGACAGAACCATTATGATGAATCAACAATCCTGGCAATCTCAATAGAATAATCCTTAATATTGGCTAGCAGAATGTATCACTGTTTTCTTGTCTTCCATAGAACAAAACAAAACAAAAAAACAACCTCATACACACATACACAAATAACCTCTCAATTTGTTACTGGTTTAATTGCTGATAGTAATATGTAGAAGCTGTTTATTACAAAAGACCTTTCAACATCTAATGATTATACTAGGTCTGGCTGGAGTTAACTTTCTCATAACTTTCTTTAGATTTGTGAGTAAGCCAGTGTCGAAAACACACCAGCGTTTTGGTTATTGCCAAACAGAGCTTGGTGACGTCTTTCTCTTTTTCTCACTCTTCTCAACTTGCCCCTTGAACAAGTAGGGGAGGGGAGGGAAAGATTATGCGAGGGAATACAGCTGAGACATTGAATCTGAACTGACCAAAAGCATGTTCCATACCAAATGACATCCTGCTCAGTGATAATGATTTTCTTTCAGGATACTTGTTGCTCAGAGGTGGTGAGGAATTGTCTTCGTATGTTTGGTTGGGTTTTTTCCCCCTCAGTCCTTCACTTTTTAAATGTTTCTTGTCTTGTCTCATAAGTTTTCTTGCCTTTGCTCTTCCTGTTTTCTTCCCCAGTCCTGATGAGGATGAGGGTGGAAGTGAAGGAGCAGCCATGTTAAGGATGTCAGTCTGAAGGATCTCTCTAAAGAAAACAATGCATGGTTTCTGAACAGTTTTGCGTGCACTAAGCATAATTTTCCTGTGCCTCTCCTTGTGTGACTGCAACATTTGTGAAAAACTAATGAAGAGTGATGATACAGAACAATCATTCGTATACTGCTTATATTTTTCTATTTGTACCAACATATTAATTTGCAAGTAAAGAGATATCTCTGTATAAAATTTCACAGCATTTTCAATGTTTATAGCTCTCCAATTACTTTGAAGAATTTGCTTATTTCTAAGTGGTTTTCATCAATATGAAAGCCTGCTTTTGTACTCATGGTCAGTTACCTATGAAAACTACGTGGTTTTATTCAGAAAATGTAGCTGCAGTAGAATCAATCATATTCGTTAATAGGATTTGAACATATTTCTCTACTAAAAATAATAAAAGTTACTGGTTTACTTCTGGTTACACTTCTGATAATTTTTTGCTTTTGATCATATAGGTTATATAGGTGCTTATATAAAACTAATATTTTATTCTGTGTAAAACATTTTTAAAATCTTGACATTTGAGTATGTTCGTGTAACCTTTTACAGACTGACTTACTCTTGCTGCACTATGACTTTGAGGCCTCTCTCTCCCTATGATCCAGTTGAGTCAGAGAAAGTCCATTTCCAAAAGGAGGGCAGCATAAATTCTCATATCAGGGTATCTAACTCATCTAACCTCCAGCTCCCATCTAGCTCTGTGACACAATGAACAGGACCAGTGAAAACTCAGATACAGTTTCCTGAGTTTGACTCACAATTGCTATTTCAGCTCACTGTTACTACATGAAAGCAGCACAACAGCAAAACTGCAGTTCCAGAGACTGATGTACGTTTTCTAATCAGAAACCACAGTGCCAAGATTTGTAAAATGCCTGTGTGGACATGTCATGCTACACCATAACCTTTAAGTATCTGCTATAAGCTTGTAATTTTATTTTTTAATGTGCCAACAGACAACACAGGTGGAATCTTGTTTCTGGTCACACACATAGTTTTTGCATTTTTGTTATTTTGTAATGGAATTCATTATTTTTCCCATATTTCTAGAATTCAGTCCTTATACACATGTTTTAAGGTATGCATTACCTTTTCCTGTGACTAAGAAAAAACAAGAAAAAGAAGAAAATAAAAAAACTTATACAAGGGCTGCAGTTCATCAGAGCCCTACATTAAGTTTCGTAATTGAAACAGCACAGATCAGGACTGATATGGCTGAGATAATCAGCTTCTCCAGCTGAGCTCAGCTCCTTTCTTTTTTTCAGACAGGGGCTAAAGAGCAAGGGAGTTGTCTTCTTGCCTTGAATAGAGCACTGGGGAAAGGTGCCATAGGGGAGAAACATTTGCTCGTTTTCTGTAGGGGATTCCCTTGCTGTAAATCTTATTGCAGCTTACTCAAGCACCCAATTCTTTGCTGAATAAGTACTTTTTCAGTAAAGTAAAGAGTAAGTTAAAGGAAAGTAAAGTTTGAGCCTTTATCTGTTGTGGGGAAGGTAAACGCAATCTTCCTCTTAAGAGAAATAAAAAGCTTTTTCTCTCAGTGCCCCAAGTTATATTGCTAATAACTGACATCCTCCCATACCCAAATATTCTGATTTCAGGGAAAGATCATACTTGAAATAAGGGAGTTTTTGCAGGCTGTTGGGAGTCTCTGCTACACGCAGATGGTGCATACAGTTTGACAGAGCAGTTGTTAACTTGTGTAGCATTTTAAAGGATAGATTTCTCTCCAAAAACTTATAAGGGATCCTTATGGGAATTATTTTGCCTTTCCCTGTCAGTTCATATGAAATCCATCCATCTTTTTAAAGGTCTCAGTTTATTTTTGAGAAGCTAACAGATATTAGTTCCATTTTCACCCTCTGTTGAGAAGAGACATACATATATATGTTTGATTAAGTTTGAAAATAAAAGTGACTCATCCATTTGTATCTTTTGAACAGGATCTTGGCAGCCGGAAGTCCTGTTTATCCGCAACCTTTCTGCATAGGGAAGGCACAATAATACTTGTAGCAATTAGCAAGACAGGCACTGTCAGTACAAGCCGTAAAACCTTTGCTTTCATTGAAGTAAATGAAATATGATCAGCCAGATGTCTTAAAAACTAGTTTTGGTGTGTTCAATAAAATAAATAATGAAATGATACAAAAAACATTTTGGTCAGTAACAAGTACAGATATGACCAGATATGTCCAGAACAGATTATGAGTGCCAAAAATGGCAACAGCAAATAAGAAAAAGAGTGCAATTTGAGTGAGCTAATCACTACTAAGGTTTTCTCTATGCAATATAATTTATGAAAATTCAGAGTGTCAGGGGTACTCAGAGTACCTGAAATACTCTGGGAAGAGGTGGGAGACATCATGACCCTGAGCCAGGAGCTAAGACCTTCATTGCTACTTCTAGAGAACCCAGGGAGCAAAAGAGAGACCAAGGAAAGAGAGAGAGCCCATGACCATGCCCAGGACTACATACATCACACTGATATCCTACTGGGACCGTGCCATCTCTCCCAATAAAAAAAAGGGAATTGAATAATTTGTAAGATTGCTTAAATCCCTGATTAAACTCTTTTGGTATCAAAATGCCTTCAGCCTTCAAACCATCATTAGGTCTTAATCTGTGACTATGTGCCTAGATATTGCTCTCATGAAGTGATATGTTTTCCAATAAAACATCTGCTTTTCAGTTAGAAATGTGAAAGTTTGCATAATTAAACCACTTGCTTAATAATTTAATGAGATCACTTCATATCATGTTAAAAAAACCTAGCAAACTGTCCCATTAAATACTTAATTAATGAAAATCTGAAAGCCTTTAGTTTTAAATAAGTATTTATAATCATACTCACACACAAATCAAAGCCCAGATTGCAATGAAGGGAACAAATAATGTTCCAGAATGCAAGGAATAAACAATTCCTTAATTTGACTTAATGAACTATGTTCTTAATTCAGTTTAGTATATATTTAAACCGTTACTTGTCGGTGTATTTGCCTTAGGCACACAGCATGATGTTTTCATTATTTCATTGTCTACTTTTGTGCACGTGTAGGTGAGACCCATCATTGGTGATCCAGCAGGGTGCCTGTGGATGGCATCCAGGCATCTGAAATATGCTTGAGCCAGACATGGAGAAGGTTTAAATCAGTGTAGCTCTTGAAGCCAGCTGACCGATTGGATTGTGTATTCACATAGGATTCACTTCCTGTTATCTGATGGGTGCATTTTCATTGATAGATGCAGAATGTTTCAGATAAGTACACATTTCACTCAAATATATCATTACCATGGCTGAAAGTGATATTTCATCAAACTGCATTGTCACTAGGTGCATCTTTAACTAGATGACCCCTACTGGATAATTTAATAATAATAATAATAATAATAATAATAATAACAACCACCACACAAATCAGAACAGGACTCTATTGTGCATCGTGATTTTGCATTTGCAAAGGGTATGTGTGATTTCTCATGTGAATCCTATTTTCTTTCTTCCACCTTTGTATATAGAAAGCATCAACATATAAAATACTTTTTTCCTTTTCAAGTTTATTACTTTTCACCCATTCCAGTTCTTTGTTTTTATATAATCAACTAAATACAACTAATTACAAAATTTTCATTCGCCGTTAACCTATTAGGTCAACAGAGATCTCTCTTAAACTATTTTTAAGATAAGAGGTGAGGAATAAGGTTTCATTTTATGTATCCATACTTGAAGAAAAATGAAATGCACTGTGGTAACAGTGAAGGCTAGATGCTTATTTGTCATGTTAGTTTATCATTATTTAATTACATACTGATGAATAAATCCCTAGAGGTTTGAAATCCTTTTTTAAGGCCTCTAAATGAAATTTTGTCCATAAACAAAAGTCTCATGAAACCTTAAATATGCTATCATAGAAGTCCAGGTGAAAAAAGAAGGAGTTCATAAATATTTAAGAACAGCAGATGTCAAGAAATGTGTTCTGAAGAAGAATGTGTGATTTTGGTACCATTTATATTCTGCAATAAACAAATACAGTTAAGAATTCTTTTTCTTCATTTTCAGTTGAGATATTTAGTCAAGTAAAAATGGTCCTAAGAATCAAAGCTGTGTGATGGAAAATACTAAAACTCAGTTTGGACTAATAAAGCCTTTGTAGTGAAATACAGTAATCCTTCTTTGTAGCGAAATACAGTAATACTTCTTGTGCTTATCTTAACCTGATTATTAATTGCGTATATATATGTTTGGAATGTATTAGGCATATAAAAGTCAAGTGATGGCAATCCCTACAGTTGATGTGAAAGGTCAAGGAGAAAGCAAGGCAAAATGATGCAATTAATATGACATATATTAACTACCAGTGAATGAGGAAGAAGAAGAAGCCATGAGTTTAGGAATGTTCATTTTAAAGCAAGTATAATTCAAAATATGATTTGGTTATGGAGTAGATTCTATGATGGCACATTCATCACATAACTGAACTGATTATTCACACACAATTAGATTTAGTTAGGATAGGGACTCTTACGGACACTTTAATCATTTGCTTCATGAATTGAAAAGGGGTGTGCATTTGATTTACTGTCATCTGGGTGGGTGATAAAGATCAGCTAGTTGATAAATGTTGCAAATGAATTTGCTGATCGAAGCTATCCTTTCATTTGTTTTGCACAATAATTAAAGATTAATTAAATCAGACATGACTCTAATGAAAGACTCTTACCTTCAGTTCTCTTCATCCAACTGGAAAATACAAAACGGACAAAGATGAAAATACTTCAAAGAATGAGGACTTCGATAAACAGAAAAGGAAATATTTGTATTGTTCTGCAATTATTGATGCAAGCCATGTGTAACATTTACACTATGCCTATTTAGAACAATAATTACTTTTGGACCAGAGATTGGTAACATTAAATAATGAGCATGCAATCAATATAAAACTTGTACATCTGCTTTTTTTCTTTTTTCTTTTTTTTTTTTTTTTAAGTGTAAGTAAATTCTATGTTTGACAGAGGTAAGTATGGCCTTTAAATTGAAAAACTTCTAGACCTACTAATGGTGCAGAACAAGAGAGCTGTTTCAAGTGCTTCACAATAGTCAAGAAAGCATGCTTGTTTGTCATGATCAGTGCCCTAAAGTAATCTTCAGAAAAATACACTGTTGTAATAACAAATTAGGTTTGCTCAAATATATAACTCTGTATATAGGAGCTTCCAGTTAATTTGAGAACTTTTGTGTTGGACACTGATGGTTGTAGCATCTCTGATATGTCCACGTGGAGTTTTTTGTGTTGTTCTGCCAGAAGGTGTCTGCTATACTCCACGGTAGCTTCACCATCACAAATAATACTAGTTTAAAAACACAAAACCACATATGTTAGGGACTTTTCAGGAAGATTCAGGAAAAAAAACAACCTGAAATATGGAATGTTAAAGAGACACGTGAGATAAAAAATGGAAAGTGGAATAGTTATCCGCAATGTATTTTAGACATCTATTTTTGCTGAGGGGTGTGATCTCTCTAGGTGATGGTCAGCATGAGAGGAAACATAGTTAATTTGGAATCTAACCTTTAGGTGGTTAAAAATGTGTAATATGACTTCAGTCCAAATGGGTTTATTGAAAACAGAAAGTGATGAAAAATTAATAATTAAAAATTAGAGTTATTTTGTAAATTTTGTTCTGAGAGTTTTGTTTCGAAGCTTTGAAAATATCATTGAATTTTTAATCAAAGTTGGGATGCAAGAAAAGGATGCAGCTTCTCATACATATTTCAGTTTTACTGACACCTCAAAAGTGTATGGATGTTTACCTGCCTCCAACAACTGTCATAACTGTGTGTCATAGCAAAGTGAAAAA
This sequence comes from Pseudotriccus pelzelni, assembly GCA_035584735.1. Taxonomy (NCBI): domain Eukaryota; kingdom Metazoa; phylum Chordata; class Aves; order Passeriformes; family Tyrannidae; genus Pseudotriccus; species Pseudotriccus pelzelni. Next base: position 16,775,776 of record JAWMRA010000041.1, on the reverse strand, counting down.
TCAAAGACATCTGAAGTCTCTCAAAGATCCCTATATTTTCACAATGTGAAATGTTTACATTTTCCAAATATGAAGGTTATTGGGATGTATTTCACCTTTTTTTTTCCTCTTTTTTATGATTTGGGTAGATCAGTTCTAGTTATATTTAAAAACCTAGTGTTTCTGCTGAAGCTGTAAAACAGTTTGTTATCCTGGCAGTAAGACTTAACTACCCTGAACTTACTTTCTGGGCATGATTTAGTCTGATGTGGACTTTCTGAAACTTATATTAGCTGATTATGAGAAAAAAAGATATTTCAGTCATCAAGCCTTCAATACTTTCATTTAGGGCATGTAGATAGAAAAAGAGGAATGGCCTCAAACTAAAAGAGGGTAGGCTTGGGTTAGATATTAGGAAGACATTGTTTACTGTGAGGTTGGTAAGCCACTGGAACAGGTTGCTTAAAGAGGTTTTTTCTGTGAACCTGCCATACGCACTTAGTGCCACAGTCCAGTAACCATGGTGGTCGTGGATCAAGGGTTGGACTTGATGATCTCCAAGGTCCTTTGCAACTAGGCTGATTATATGATTCTATGATTATATATATATACATACACATATGTATATATATGCACATAAAGGCAGATTCAGAGTTAGAGAAAGTTAAGGAGCACATTCTCTAAAAATTAAAAGCAAAATATAAGATATTGCTAAAGCAATGTTAATGACATTGAGTATCCCCCATTTTTGACAGAATCTTTATGTCCCTGAAACCAATTGCACTTGCTGCAAATTTGCTGTGGAAAAGTAGTTCTTGTGAGGACATGACAGTGTAGCTCCTATGTTTTTAAAAGGATAGAGAACATCAGTTTCATCCTGACACCGTAGTCTACTTTGAGAACAGATTACAAGGGAAGGACTATCAGTGGTATGAATCAATAGAAAGAAAAATCGATAGGGAACAAGAGACATTGACCTTGCATTATAAAACTCTATTTCTTGTGTCCTGGGTACATATTAATTGATCCTACAGTACCTATTTAGGAACAGCAATTTTCAACATCAGCCTTGCTTTAAAAGGTTTAAAAAATTCAAAATGTAGTTCACATCATAAGGAACTACAGTGCATGCTGGCTCACAGCAGAAAAATGCAAGTCATTTTTGAAAATACTGAATTAAAAGTCTGGTTGTATGAAATAAGGCACACAGGTGACCCAGAAGATTGAGTAGCTAAATACCTTTTGCCATTAAAATACATAATCTATTGTTCATGCTGTTGTCCTACATGATAATTTTTTTTTTTAAATTCTTTGCAATGCTAGTTTCACTAAATGACCTTTAATAAATCCAGGATTACAATCCAATTCTATCAACTGAATTTCAAAACATAAAGAAAAAGAAATATAGAAAAAAAGGTCTCCCTAGAGTACACTGTGAATTAGTGAATAGTTGTCAATGTCATGAAACCTGGAATTTGCTCCAACATAGTGATACCAAGATGCTTGATCATCTGCTGAGGTATTCTCTCAGTTTTGGGCTTTTTAATCCATCATGGAGAAGCAGGATTCTATGGGGTAGTAGCATTAAGTCAAATCACAAACCTTAAATCCTGCATTTTTAAACAAAAGTTTTGGTAATCTGAGATATGAAATTGACTCGTGCCCTAAGTTGTTTATTTTATACTATAAAATATATAGTTCTCTGTAACGCTTGGTGTCACTGGGTTTATACCTCAAAGTATCATCTTCTAGCACATCTTAAAATTTATATTTTAAAATGAAAATATGCACTGCAAAACCCAAAACTTGTGCACCAGAGAGAGAATGAAGTCACATTTTCCCCAGGTTCAAGTCTCATTACATATGAATCTTCAGAATTACTCTTATTGTAACATATATTATTCTGCCTTAGTGACATATTCACTTGCCTCAGTCTTTCCGCATCTCTCAAGTAACATGAAAAATGAATGAGAAGTGTGTAGTGTGTTCATCCCAGGAAATGTTGTATGCCTTGTACAATACAGATGTTCTTGTCTAGCCTTCCAGCATAATTTTGCCAGTTACTGCTTAGTGCTGTCCTCATAAAATTTTCTATTGTGTTTAAGATCGTTCCTGTAGGCTCAGAGACTTTTCAAGCCATGGTTTACAAGGAAAACTTCTATCATTACTCGGGTGATAATTCTAAGGACAGAAATTCTGGGGCCTTCATAAAAGTATCAGTAACCTAAATTAAAAAAAAAATAAAGTTACGGACCATAATGAAAAACAAAAAAGAAAGTCGAAAGGAAAAAAACCAAGCCCATTTCTGGCTTCTCAGTACTTTAAATGCCATTAAAGAAAGTTTTGAAGACAAATACAAATTCAAGCAAATAAGTATTGCATAAGGCACTTTCTATGGGATGGTTCATAAGACAACAAAATACTGAAATAGTAGTATAAAGTGAATATTAAGAAAAAAGTATCATATTTTCAATGTCATGTAAATTCTTTTTTGTTTTCAAAAAAGTTTTCATCACTTGATTTTCAGGGAAAGTTATCCTTGAATATTAGGTTTCACAGAGTATTAGAAATATTTGCTTATTTATAGAAATAAGGCTCATGTTGTTTAAAATTTTACTACTGAGCAGCATCATATTTCTGGTAATGACTGGCAAAACTCCATGCTTAAGAATCTGGAGGACTTTTAATGAACTCTTAATAAAACCCGTCTCTGTGCTGCTGAACATGCTTTTATGTACACACTAACTGACCTTATAACTCCTATTAAAAAAATCTGTCTCGAAACTAGGTAATTGGTTAACCTTGGACAGTGCTGGGTTTTTTTCTAAAGGGGAATATTTTTTCGTCTTTTCTTACTACTTTTATCACACTCTTAGCTTTAAAAGGAGGTGACATGGGAGGACTGTACATCCCATGTGGAAGATATGTAGGTCCTTCCTTCACTGAAGGACCTGCATAGTTTTCATAATAAACATTAATAAACATTAATAAATTCCTCTTGCAGCTCTTTCTCACACCTGTAACTGGCCAGTATATCCATGTTCTATGATCAGGAGTATGCAAGGGCAATGTGACTCACCTTCACTTTCTATTTTTAACCTGCATCTTTATAGACAGAACACTGTTAGTCATATATTTACTATTTTCTTTTCATTTTGGGAATTACATATTATTCAGGGAGCAAGGGGAACAACACCAGTGCTTTGGTAGAACTGACTGATATGACTGAGATCATTAACAGATGATTGACAGCTAAAAGGGAGAAAAACAGGAATAGCTCTTAGTTGCTAATGAAGGTAATAGTTCTTTTTCCAGTCAAAAGAAAATCTGTTCCCAAAAATTAATGTGACACAAGACAATTGTTGCATGTTTCTGAAGTAAATGAATTGGACAAAGACATGATTTTGGTTTGATTATATAAACAATTTTTAGAAAATTCCTGTGAAAAATGGTTAAGAATATTAATTTTACCCCAACCTTTAATTAACTGTTTTAGTTCTTTAAATCATTGAAAATAACACTCAGAAGTTTAAAAGTTGCTGTGTTACTGTAGCTCTAAATATTTGCACGTTCTTAAAGTAAAGGAGTCAAATATAATTCAGTGTCATATTATAATTTAGTCTGGAAGGGATCTCAGGATAACTCTTGTCCAGAGTTCATTCTGTTCCAAGCAGAATTAACTCTGATGACAGATTTCAGTTCAAGGATTTATCCAGTTGGGTTTTGAAAGACTCCAAGGATGGGGAGAGATTGGAGCAGCCTGCTCTGCTGTGTGACTGCCTACACAGGGGAGTTTTCTCTTTATATTCAGTGTGTATCTCTCTTCTAACAAATTGCTCCATTTTCTCTTGTTATGCCACTGTTCATCACTGTGAAACGGCTGACACAGATTTCTCAGTATCCTCCCCAATGGCTTTGGGGACAGATATTCCGTCTTCCTGAAGGTGTCTCTTCTCCAGGCTGGACAAGCTTATCTCCCTCAACCTCTCCTCACAGGGCAAGTGTTCCACTGCTACTTTGTGGTGGTTCTTCACCTAACTCACTCCAGTTTATTAGTGTCTAGTGGCTACAGAGGACCCAAAATTAAAAAATAAAAATAAAAAATTATTCATATTGCATTACTCATGCTACACTAACTATGCCTGCAAGCAGGGAAATATGTGATTTCCACTGGCTGTCTCATGAAGTATCTTGCTAGAATCACATGAGTAGTCCACACAGCAGAGCTAGACCAATCTCCATTCATTACACTTATTACATATTCTTATGTATTCCCTTCTTAAAATCACAGTTTCATGAAACTTAGTGATGTCTGTCTTTGACTTCTAATATGCAAAATTAAGATCAGTATCAGTACTGATCATTCCAAAATATTTTGAGTAAACTCAGTGACAATTCACAATTTTACATCTGAATCATGTGGAACATTCATTCTCGCATGGCTTCATCTGAAAGCAAATGAAACTACCACTTTGAATGAGGATTTCTTGGAGTACCTAAGGTCACATGGACCCACTAGCTCAAAGCAAAACTGCTCAAACAGGGATAAATTGTGTATGTGAAACTTTTTATATTCTTATATACATAACATGATCATTTGATGTACAGTAAAAATAATCTAGTAATGCAAGTGTGAAAGTGTACACTCAGGATATTTGCAAGTGAATAATTCTGCACTGATAAATTGGATGCATACAATAATATGTGATTATGCACACAGTTATATACATATGTTATTACATTTAGCTATATACATTTATATGCACACTATCAACACATATAAGTCACATAAAACTGCTTGTTCAGTTTTACCAAGACAAAATATTCCTGAAATGAAAATCACCTCACTAAGAAAAATGTAAATTTATCATCTAGTGCGTCTCTGATTAATGTGTCCTACAGATTTTTCAGTCAAGTGATACATTTTAGAAATCAGTTATAAAATTCCCTGTCACTAATAAAGAAATTATACACATATTTATATTGACCATCCTTTTGTTGTGAAATGTACAAAAACTTCAAAGCTTATCTACACTGTGGTATTGTTTCATTCTGTGTCACTGGAGTATGAAAAACATCTTCCTTCTTTCTCTTTCTCCTCTGCCTGTTCCTCAAAGGGGAATAAAACTGCCTGATCCCTGTTAGCTACCACTGCAGCCTCCTAAGTAAAGAGCTGAAAGTCTGTATTGCAGCTGGAGCAAGCTGGGCAAGAAGAATTGGTTACAGAGAAAGAAGAGTGAAGGACACGGATGTCTAGCAATTGAACTATCTTCGCTATAACTCTGAATTAACTCATTGCCTTATTTTCAAGCAGGAAAATAGTGCTGTTTCAGTGAAATCACAGAAATAATACACATTTCTCTACAACATAAGTAGCTCACCGTACAATTAAAAAAAAAAAACATAGTTCTTTTTGATTAACAGATAAGTTGGTGAGGGAATACAGAGAGTAACATAAACTTCCTGTGACTGCTACCACGTGTTAAGTGTGGGCTTCAAATGGATTGCAATTTAATGCAATGACAGAGTACACCTTACAGTTTATTTTATCAGTATATTAGAAGGAGATATGTTAAAACTTTTTTCCTTAAGAGATTTATTCAATTCTGTACCTTGTTTTTCCCATTCATTCAATGGAACAGTGTCACTGTGGAATAATAAAGGCCTGTTTCAGTCAGATTCATAGACACATATGTATGTTTTTATATATTGATACATATAAATAAGAAGAGAAAGAAGATGATATTTTAAGGACAATTATAAATCTTGAAATTCAAAAGATAAAACAGAAATATTTTGTTATTCATTAGTATTATTGTGTTTGGGCTCTAAATAGAATTCTTATTTTCACTATATTGTGTAACCTTCTCTGTTATTTTCATGTTGATTTCCAAGCTTAAATGCCAGACAGAATATTTTGCACTGAATGTTTTACTGTGCACAAAATTTCCAGTATGTCCTGTTCGAAGAGCCATTTGATTTCAACAGCCCAGTTTTACCACATTTAACAATATCTGAAAGAAATGCAAAATATAAAATCTTAGAATATATTCATCTGGAAAATTACCATTTCCTATGGCATCCAGAACTTCCCCGTGAAAGCAAGGTTAAGGCACATACAAAACAAGAAGGTGATCTGAGACAGCTTCACTAAGGGCAAATCAGGCCTGACTAATCTGGTGGGCTTATATGATGGAGTGACTGCAGCAGCTGACAAGGGAAGAATGACCAGTGATATCTACCTATACTTCTGCAGGGCCTTTGACACAGTCCCCATAACATCCTTATTTTCAAACTGGAGAAACATGGATGTGTAGGGTGGACTAAGGAGTGGATAAGGAATTAGCTGGATGGACACAGACAGAGTTATGGTCAACATCCAGGTGGAGGATGCTGATGAGTGATGTCCCTCAGGGCACCTGGGACTGGTGATCATTAATATCTTTACCAGTGACATAAGCAGTGAGATTGAGTACACCCTCAGCAAGTTTGCAAATGACACAAAGCTGAGTGGTTGAGTTAACTCAACAGAAGGCCGGGATGTCATCCAGAGGAACCTGGACAAACTTGAGAAGTGGGCCAATGAGAAACTCATGAAGTTCAACAAGTTCAAGTGCAAGATGCTGCAAGATGGGTAAGGGCAATCCCAGACATAAGTACAGCCTGGCAGAAGTCAGTGAGAACAGCCCTGCAGTGAAGGACTTGAGTTTCTGATGGACAAGAAGCTGAACATGAGCCGACAGTGTGCATTTGCAGCCCAGAAAGCCAATCATATTCTGGGCTGCACCAAAAGCAGCGTGGCCAGCAGGTTGAGGGAGGTGATTCTGCTCCTCTGCTTTGCTTCATGAGACCCCACCTGGAGTGCTACATCCTGCTCTTGGGTCCTCAGAACAAGAAAGACATGGATGTGTTGAAGAGGACCCAGAGGAGCACCACAAAGATGATTAGAGAGGTGAAGTCCCTCTCCTATGAAAACAGGCTTAGAGAGCTGGGGTTGTTCAGTCTGGAAAAAAAATGGGAAGACCTCATTGAGTCTTCAAGTACTTAAAAGGGGCTTATAAAAATAGAGAGAGGAACATTTAACGTGGACATATAGTTCATAGGACAGATAAACAAGGGGGAACAGTTTTAAACTAGAAGATGAGAGAGTTAGATTAGACATTAGAAAGTAATTCTTTGTTGTAAGGGTTGTGAGACACTGAAACGCCCAGAGAAATTGTGGATGTGCCATCAGTAGAAGTGTTCTAGGACAGGTTAAATGGGGCCCTGCACAATCTGATCCAGTGGGTGTCATCCCTGTCCATGGTGGGAGGGCTTGGAACTACATGATCTTTAAGGTCACTTCCAGCCCAAGCCATTCAATGATTCTATGATTTTGGACAAGCAGTGGAAGCCTCAAGAAAGGATATATATAAAATGGTCACATTTTTTTCCCTACTAAAATTATTTGTAAGAGGGAGGCATGGGACCAGAAGACAATCCTTCTGTACCATAAGGATACATTTAAAAAAGTGACAGAAAGGAACTTCTAAAGGGCTCTGAGATAGTAAAACACAGACTCTTTAACATAGGAGTTTTTTCCACATATATGTGTCTTTAGCAAGACTGTGCAGCAGAAAGGAAGAAAACAGCTTAGCAAACACAGACCTGAGTGGCATAAGAAAGAAAGAGTTCATTGTAAAAGTGCACCACATTTTCAGCTAATATGAACTAATACAGTACCAATGATTTTGATGAGCCAGTATTTGTTGATTTGTTCTATCCGAGAAAGTAATCCAGAAAGAGAATTGTTATATGAGTTACATGTTTTCTTTTTACTTAGAGGGATAGATTGTTATTTGTTGCCAGTTGGAGAATAAGCAGAACACTCAGACTTGAAAGAACCAGAAGTACTTCTCCACTTAGTCCCTTGAAACAAACAAAAGACCCCACCTCTCTCAGTGTAGAACACTATACAAGTATAGTCTGATGTGTAAACAGCATAGCAAGTGCTAAGAATGAATTTTATGTGAAAAAGCCTCTCTTCTTCATTAAACAACCTCTTTATGTTAGTAAACCATCAGCAGTGGTTGCAAATTTTGAAGGTTCTGCCTTTTCTGTTTCCACATTTGTTTTTTCCCCAGGATAGCTTACCATCCCTGATCAATTCCATTGCTGTGTCATCTCACTGCATCTCAACCTACATTTCCTGAAATGATCCACTGAAATAAATAAAAAGATATAGTTTGTTTTACTTGTAAAATGACTTGTCGTATTTGTCAGGTTTAGAGCAAGGCCACACAGCTGAATCAGCACACCTGAGGGTGCCATAAAACCTTGCAAAGGATGGGGAGCAAAGTATCTTAAATTGGGCCCTTCTCCAGGGTAACAGTAATGGAGAATGGAAGACACAAACAGAAAGAAATTGGACCATGTCACAAATTCCACGTCCTTTACAACTGTAAGAAAGCAATCAAATTTCTCTGCACATATCACCTCAGCTGAGTCAGACTATATATCTTGGAGGTAGAAAGCAATATAAGGAAGTAGAATCTTCACTGGTTTTGATATGAATTTTTTCATAGGATCACTGATCTTAAGTATATCCTGGGGTCTCAGTTTTTAGAGTGATCATACAGCTCTTGTTCAGATTTATTCCCAGATCACAGAAATGTATTTCTGATCCACTGAAGCAGTATAAGGTTGCCTTTTAGAAGAAGTAATTGGTTTCAAAATCATACCAAATCCACTGGAAAGACCATGTGCCACTGCACATACTGTATAAGTTTGTCAGTGTCTCTGTTGTGTACCTAATGACAGCAGTCAGACTTCTTTGAAAGACTGAGCCTGTACTACCCTGCGTTACTGGAAGGACAAATTGTGTAAGCTATGTCTTTAATCAGTAATGCAGCTGACAGATATATCTCTATGTATATAATCTGCCTCAGGCTATACTTAAGCATCTTCAGCTGCTTTTTACAATGCAGTTATCACAGTCAAAATATATTACCTGTAGCATATAAAAATCTTTGGACACTGAACTCATTCTTTCAAGATAAAGAAGGAGGACAGCTCTTAACAGCTTAAAACAGCTTGCCAAAATATCACCTAAAGCAGTGGGATTCAAAACTAATTATACATTTGACAGGCTTTAGAAACAAATGGAAATTGTCCCAAGCATGTTGACAAGTACAAGATAAGAAAGGAGAGCTGTCCTCAAATTGTTACTAGCCAGACTCAAGAATTTCTTTCAGAAGATTAGATATCAGTTGAGCAAATGCTAATGCCATATTTCTAAGCCATTTAGACAACCCTGAAAATGAATTTTTGAAACTAAAATAAGACACAGTTCAATTAAATGCATGCCGTGACTTTTTCAAATGATCATGTGTTAAAGCAAATCCTACAGACCTATAGTTCTGTACTATTCCCCTAAGCTTACACTTGAGAACCACTGGCACCTCTGTCAGAGAAGACTTTAATATTAATCTGGTAATCAGTAAAACTGCAACTGAGGCTTCCCACAGGAGAAAAGTTCTATCAGCAAGTTATTTATCTAGCGTACCAGAACATTTAAAGGAGATTGAGGTGAGACTTCATTGCAGTCTATAGCTTCCTCATGAGAGGAAGAGGAGGAGCAGGCACTGCTCTCTTCTCTGTGGTGACCAGTGATGGGATCCCAGGGAATGACCTGAAGTTGTCTCGGGAGGTTTAGGTTGGATATTAGAAAAAGGTTCTTCACCCTGAGGGTGGTTGGACACTCAAACAGGCTCCCCAGGGAAGTGGTCACAGCAACAAGCCTGACAGAGTTCAAAAAGCATTTGGACAATACTCTCAGACACATGGTATGACTCTTGGAGAGAGTCCTGTGCAGAGCCAGGATTTAGACTCAGTGATCCTTGTGGGTCCCTTCCAACTCGGCGTATTCTGTAATTCTGTGATTTAATGATTCTTAAATCATTACAGCTCACCTGCTGTAAAGGAAAATCTGAATCTTTTAAAAAAACGCATCTCAGCTTCCTTTCATCAGTCATCACAGAATCACAGAATGGTTCAGATTGGAAGGGACCTCTGGAAATTATCTGGTCAATGGCCCTGCTTAAGCAGAGCCATTTATAGCCACTTGCCAAGGGCGGAGACTTCAAAATCTCCCTAGGAAATCTACCCCAGTGAAATATTTTTTCCCTTTTTTTTTTTTTCTCCTGTGTTTCAGTTCATTTGCTGCTTCTTGTCCTACCACTGCTCAGCATTGAGAAGTGTCTGTTTCCATATTCTTTGAACCCTCCCTTCTAAGATTCCCCCTGAGCCTAATATCTAGGTGAAACAGTCCCACCTCTCTCAGTCTTTCCCCATAGGAGAGATGCTGCAGTCCCTTCATGATCTCTGTGGCCTTTCACTGTACTCTGTCCAGTATGTTCATGTCTTTCTTACCCTAGGGAGCACAGAACTGGATGCAGTACTCCAGATGTGGCCTCCCCCCACAGCAAGGATCATCCCCCTCAACCTGCCAGCAGCAGTTTGCCTAATGCAGCCCAGGATAACATTTTTCTTTCCCATAGGGTTACTTTACTGGTTTAAATTTAACTTGGTGACCACCAGGATCCTCAGGCCCTTCTCTGTCAAGTTGTTTTCCACCTGGGTGGCCCCCACCATGTACTGGTGCATGGGGGTTGTTCCTCTCCAAGTGCCGGATTTTGTACCTCTCTTTGTCAAACTTTGTCAGGATCCTTTCAGCCCCTTTTCCAAGGCTGTTGAGGTCCCTCTGGATGGCAGTAATGACCCTCTGGCATATCAGCCACTCCTCCCAGTTCTGTTTCATCAGCAAGCTTACTAATGCTGCATTCTGCTCTGTGGTCCAGATCATTAATGGAGATGTTAATTTCTTTGTTGAAAGATTACAGAACTGAAGTACCATTCTGATAACATTACAACACAAAGAGTCACACTGTGCTTTACATTGCTTTGTAATTTTCTCCAAATAACAAATGATGTAAATTTACTTGTCTCCTATATCCCTTGCTTTCTATTTCTGAAGATTTGTATCTTCTTTAATCCAAACATTCTTATCCACAAACTGAGAAATGCTTATTTTTACATAATCCGAGATTTCTTCCTGGTAAGTGCTGGTCAGAGACAGGATTGATAACCTTGTTTAACTTTACAGTGCTTATTCAGCTTAGAATATCCAAGAAGAAAGTTCTCCTATATCAGATAACGCAGCATGGCAGTCATTCTTATGTGTCTATTTATAAGTGTATTATAAGGTTTCCCAGTGTTATCAAGGTTTATGAAGTTATCAATTCAATTAATATAGAGAGAGAAAATTAGCACTTCTTTGAGGAAATTTTCATCCAGAACTAAAATCTTAAACCCCACATAATATATTCCAGTGGCCAGTGTGAGAGGGAGATATGACAACTCATCTGTGGAAAAATATTAAAAAATCTGCCTTTCACAGAGGTCTTGTTCTGGTTTCCTGTAACTAGATTCTAGATGAGCTTCACATACACTCTTCACATTTTCAAAGATACTGTAAAAGCTTTGAGAACCTTCTAGTTCACTATTGAGTCCTTCTGGATCAAAGCAAGAAAATGAACTCCACATTTGAATTAATAGTTCATCCACCATCTTGGAAACAGTATATTCTGTAGTCTAAATAAAGACCCTGAATCCCTGCATACTTGTATTATAATCTCTCTGGTGTATCCATTGTAGTTCTATTTAGTATATTTGGAGATTAGTCTGAAGAGAAGCTGAGAAAACTCAGAAAGCTTAAAAAGTGAGTCAGCATTCAGATCATGCGTCTCTGATTGTTTATATTGTAGGCTGAGAAGAGTAATTAGGATTGAGCCGCATGAGAGTAATGTGTGTTGATTATTGTTAGCTGACCAGTGAGATGTGAAGGACAACTTAGAAGTTGCCAACTATGATTAAAACTGATAAGTTTGATTCCTGCAAAGAATAAAAACAGACTAGTTTCTGTCTTTGAACAGATTTGTACTGAAACTGATGTATAAGCATATGGGTTTGTATGAATAAACAAGTGGAAAGCATGGTGATCATAATTACTATTCAGTTATTCTTTGATTGACTATATATATCCTTCACATATGCACACAGACACACACTGAGTATTCTTTGTGCTTTTTTCCTAAAGTATTCACAAGTATTCTGAATATGCCTCTATTAAAATAATTGCTTTGAGGAAATTTTAAATAGTCACACTTTTGTTTGTTGTCAGACAACATAATGTGCTAGGAGACAATTGACTGGGTTTAGAATTTTTACTTAAAAAAATATATTTCTTTTTCATAGATTATAAATGGTTTTGGGGACTTGAAAAAACCCACAAAAATATATTTTGTCCACAGGAAAAATACAGCCCACGAAAAAGAGAAATTGTCATTTTATCAGGAGTTTGCAACCTGGTAAAATACTAGTGTGGTTTAAGTAAGGAATATTTGTAGTTGCTTTATTTCATGAATGAACTGAAGTAAGCACAGGAAAAAAATGGGCAAAAAAAGTTTTAAGTAATTTCCATTATTTTTGGGGGTATATTAATTATGAAAAGAAAATTGATGTATTCACAAATAATGAAAAAAAGCCTGGCCACTGATATGGTCTAATGAAGAACAATACAGAAGAATCTTATCTATAATAAAATTAATAGTTCTAAATACTTCAGAAGAATATAAAATCAACAGTAAATTTCCTATAGTACTTTTAGTAGCCAAAAGCACTTACCACCAATAATTTCTTTTTCTTGGCTAAACTAATTGAAGTTGTACTTTCAGAAAGGCAAGCAGTAGATGGTTGTTCTCTACTTTTAAAAACAGTTCACTTGACTTGCATTTACATTCTCTCACTTTAATTTTTCTCTAGAGAATATGAGAAGGCACTAGCTTAGTAGAGAGGTGCTTAAAGACTGATTATTTATGCCTACTTTGGAATCAGACTATTAGTTAGTATCAATGTCCCTGTTGCAGATATCGAAGCAATGATAACAGGAAACATAAATAGTATGCTTGGTAAAGATTTATCTTCTTGAGTGAATTGAGACTAACATGTTGCAGTATTTAAAACTAGTTCATGAGTGTTTAATTTGTAAAAATTAAGAGTGAATTATATAATACACTCAAAATAGATATATATATATCTGTGCAGTTAAAGAATATGTCCCTTTTTACATCTGAGTTACTGGTGACATGTTTATCACAGTATGTCTGAGTACCTCCACATTACTGTTTATCTCAGTCTTTTGCATGGCATGTCCACCAAAGAGGAAGAAAGTTTGAAATAAACTTGTGATTTTCTATTTCAAAATATTTTCCATAATGGGAATATTACCTGTTATTCCTAGGCAACATGTAGAATTCTTGTATCTGATCTTTAACACTGGATTTGAATATAGGAATTGTTCTTTAGTCTTTTCTTTGCTGTAAATTAGTGCTTTTAACATGTACCTTTTTTTTTGCCTAATAATAAGGCAGAAAGAAGCATTTTAAAATATTTCTAACTGATTTTGGAATAAAACCTTTTTTTAATAAAAGAAAAAAATTTTAAAAATTAGAAATTATGACCCTTTGATATATTTTTAAGATGTGGTGGTGTTGTACTTTGTTATTTTTGTGTATTCAATCCTTTATTCCTTTCATTTTTTCTACTGTGTTACCTTCCACGAGAACATCTTTCCATTGATATCTGGCTACATCAAACCCTACTTCTGACTGTTAAATACTTGTATTAATTACTTTACTTTAAAAAATCCCGTAAGGAATAAATAGACAAATAGTTATGCTCTGTACCATTATTTCAAAGAATAATACTTGGTCAGATATGCCTTATTTGAGTCAGATGGCCACAATTTCTGAAGTTTAAATAATGATTATTTCACATATCATTAACATATACTATAGACTTTTATTCAAGTCAGGGTGATATGCTATTGATGAGCAAAGAAAAATATTTTTTTTTTCACAAATCAGGCACACCATTATAGAAGTTAACCAAGATATTTAAATTTATTATTTCTGTAAGAAGAGGATTTTATCCATAATTTCACATTCCTCTTACTAAAATATAGACCTGTGAAGAACAAAGAAAGTTCTGGTAAAAGATGTAATTATAAAATTCATGGCACTCAGTGTGACAAATCATATTTTAAACTTCTGACAATAAGGCTATTTCTACATTAAAAATTTGATTTGATATTTCCTTTTGCTTAATTTAAATTACGCAATAATACGAATTCACTTAAATAAAGAAGGCATTAAGTGTTTACTCTAGTTATAAAATGGTTCACCTATAAAATCACTTACTGAAGAGTACACGAAATGGAAATCATAATAAGGCATGTTTTTTATCCATACATCAATTAATTTTTCTGCTTGCTGAATTCTAGATATGATATCATTGATGAACCTGATTAAAATACTGATTATGCATCAATAATAAAAGGAAAATTCATTATAAGTTAATAATCTAACATCAAATATTAAATTTCATTATAATACTGATCAGAACATCCTTTATGTTATTTAAAGAAGTTTGCTCTCCCTCAGAATAAAAAGTTACAAGAGATAAAACAGCTGGATATTCTCTTACAGTGACAGTTCTTTTAACTTGTGAACATATTAAAGTTTCTGAGTTATAATAGCAAGTTTTGCATAAATGTTACCTTTCTGTAGGCCTTCAATATTTTCATTCAAAATACACTATATGAAAAGTGTTAATTACTTACAGAGACATCAGTGACATTCTAAATTATAGATTTCTGTGGATAAAATGCATCCAGGGTAAAGAGAGAAATAGAAAAAGATTATATGGCAGGTCCACCGTGGTGAATTATAGTTTCACTTTGTCAGTTGTAGAAATTGAATTACAAGAACTTTATTTGGTTTAATCCTAGTTTTTGCTTTAAAAAATCTTTAAAAATTATAAGATTTTGAATCTACCTAAAAGGTCAGATTAAATCAAAAGATGTATGTGATTCTATAACCTCTTTCGGTCAGCAGTTGATACTTAGGAATAGACTAAAAGAAAGTGGACATCTCTGAAAGGAGGTGACTTCATCAATATCCACTGGTTTTAAGATACCAGTGACTTAAGGACTTCCAATGTCAGTCTTTGTTTATTCTACTTTGAATACTCTGTACCATCAGAAAGGACTATTCCCTCACTACTTAAATCCATTTCTATACAATTATGACTATACTGGACTGGTGTCATACTTGGGAATCTTACCAATAGCCTAAATTTACTCTAAAAGCTGACCTTCTTTTGCCATTTCTTCTTTACTGTCTTAACCCAGTTAGTAATCCAAGGAAAGATTTTCTCATATCCACTTACAGTTTAGCTCCCCATGATAGGACTTTTATAAAGGTTTTTTAAATCCAAATGCATTATATCTGCATGTATAGCTCTTTCAAAGAATATTGGAAAATTTGTGAGGTACGATATCTTTCCAAAATGCCATGTTGTCTCTACCCTTATGCAAAGTACTTATCCATGTCTGCTGTTTACCTTACCACTGTTTCTGTCAGCTGCTCAGAAGGCACCCCATTAACAATGATTTTCAGCTTTACTCATGAAGAGTCTCAGGCCCTGCACTGACATAATTCTTCAGATCTGGGCTGGGCTTGAGTCTTGTTGCCCCCCCTACCTGAACCTGAACTGTGTCACTGTCTCCGTGGGAAGGGTCTGGGAAATCCAGGGTGTTATTACCAGGATGAGACCCCGAGGAGGCCGAGTCTGGGGAGGCTGTGGGAACATGTTCACTCTTAGCTTGGAACAGCCATAAAGCAGCCACCTGGGGTAAAGAAATGCATCAAATAAATCCAAGAAGGCTCAGGACAGAAGAAAAAGGCTTCTCTGGCACCCCATCAAATTTCATACTCACCCTGCCAGACTCAGGGTGGTGGTGTCGTGTCTGATACACTTCTCTGGTTTTCCTTGTTAATTTCAGGATCCCCTGAGATGTTCAAGGTATGAGAACAGTTGTATGGAAGAGCTGGATGCCAGGAAGGGGCAAAGGGATTGCATAAAAGGTGTAACTCTGTCATTAATGAGGCTTTTTATCTGTTGTATTACTAGTGCGTTAAAATGTTACAAGACTGTCAACAGGTCCCTAGCTTCATATATATGGTGAGTTTCTTTTTGCTAAAAAGATTTTGAAGGCAGAAAGTACAGGGATCATACCTGTGACCTTTTTAAAAGCTCACGTTGCATATCAAACATTTAATTTCTCCGATATCTAGCCTGTTTAAAGAAACAGCTCTGCTTCACAGTAAGCAACTATGCAATTTCATATTTGAGTTTGCCTGAAATGTGATAAATGGTACAGTGTTAGAACAGATCTTGATCCTTCATATACTTTTCTTCTAGGCTAAATAATTAAAAATAAGATTGTAGGGTCAGTGTTCAGGTGACTTTAAGCTTTTACAATAGCCCTGTAGGAAGTGGTAGGGTTCTACAGACAAAGATGCAGCATAAATCAGAAAATAAAAAAAATCTGCAACCTTGAAAGTTGCCATTATACCTTGGTCAGACTTATTCTGCACCTCAGTGTGTTTTGCTGCTCTTCCAAAGCACATGCTTCAAATCCATTTCATGCAAGCCTTCTTTTAGAATGAAAGGGTCTTAGTAAAAATAAAAAAAAAAAATTGCTGATGATAAGATTTGGCATAGTGGTAGGGACTGATAAATATGATCTGTTTATAACAGTAGTACTGTAGGAACAATGTATACGGACAGTTTCAGTGGAAGCTATAGTAAGTATTAAGGTAGGTAGATGGATGGAGGGATGAATTCCAACTCTCCAGAGACACTGCATAAAGCATTCTTATTGTGTATTTATTATATAAATTTGATCAAGGAGAAAACTAAACTATGGTTAACTAAGAAGATGAATAATTCCACGGAAATCAGTAGAATCAATGTTATGGCTGAGGTTCAGTGTGCATTTCCTCATATTATAGGGATCAAAAGAGCAATTCATAATCTCATTTTTGGTATCCTTTGGAGTGAAATGATTATTTTCCTGTGTTAACTATTTATTTTTTATTTAAACTTAGATAAATATGTTGGAACTTCAGGTTTACTTTTGTTGCTGAATACAACAGGGTTTTTTAAAAAAAAATCAGATTTGGTAGCTGAAGGCTTAAAAACTTTAACTGTAACACTAAACAGAAAGAAGCAAGGAGTGTTGCACAAATAGCTGCAGCACTGTAAAAGCTCAGCGCTTTAAGTAAGGTTGGTGTTTAGAAACCTTTTAAAGTCAAAAGCAGAAATGCAAACATGGTTAAGTTATCAGATTCTGATTATTCTGATTCACAGACATTTGTGGGTTTTAAGGTTTTTTTAGTTGGTTTGTTGGTTGGGTTTTTAGATTATTTTTATTTTAATGTTTTTAAACATTATTAACAAAGAGAAACATTTCTATCTACTCTGTTTCTTAAGATCACATCAATGAAGTGTTTCTAAAGGACAAACACCTATAAACAGGTGGAGGTGAAAGGTCCAAAACTGCCTTCTTTTCACCTCAGCTCTCTCTGATCCTTCCATCCACTGCCCTCCATTACAGTGATTGCTGTACTCAAACTGTAGTTCTGAGGACAGACAGTTTGCAATATCCTGCTGATATGGATGGTAGCATTACCATTCTGTTCACTTCACAACATAACAACAGATCAAATTGTTAGATACAAGGGCAGTCATTTCCCAACATTTAAGTGTCTCTTTCCTACAGTGTATAGCTGTATGTCATAAGAAATTTTGAGCAGCACTTCAGTGTATGGAGCAAAGCTGTTTTAAAGACCAGTACAACTCACAACACTTGAGAGTTACCAAAAGTGTTGCAATATGGTTTTATATATGGATGCCTATCAAGATTGCACAAACATTAGTTTTACTAATTAGTAGCTGTATGTGCACAAAGATTGCTATTTCACTCATAAAGAAAAAAGAAAGTTTAAATTAGTGGAGTATAAGTCTATCAGTCAGGCTGTGTTATCACTATTTGCTAATGGTAATGGCATATTTATATGTATCCATTACTTCTTTAATAAGTAATACAGAGACTAAATGGCAGCTGAGTAGCCTGTTGAGAACAATTAACTCAAAGCAGATGGCACTACAAACACAGTTCTTAAAGGGTCTTTTCTTGTTTGGAATTTTCGCCTTCCTTGTTGATTTTGCCCCCTGGGTGAATTAAGGTCTTTATTGATAGATTTAAGATGTTCCTGACATTTGATTAAACAAACTTCATACTGAGACTGTATTAAACTTTAATATCTTTCAAAACTGAGCAGCAGTTTCTATTGGATGTTTTCTCCTCAAGTCTGGCTTTTAGTATCATATAAATTAACTGATAGCTCAGCAACTACAAATCCTGAGAAAGCAATACAGACATGGAGACCTGATCTAATAACATCTTTGAAACATTAACCCTAAGGGTCAATAGTTTTATGTCCAAACAGGATGGTTAATTTACAAATATATCAAGAAATATGGGCAACAGTTTAATTGAGCTGTATATAGAATATAGTAATATATTTTTTAACCACTTGAATCTTCCACATGTTGATTCTTTAAGAAGCACCATGCATTAGTGGAGGCTGAAAAACTTTTGTGACATATGGCATATGTTTGGACAGCTGTCCATCAAGATTTCAATACAGATCTTGTATATAAAGACATAAGTGAAATATCTCTCCTACTGTAACTGAGGCCTGAGAGAGAAATCACTGTCAAAGATGTGTCCATCAGGTAAGTGCTACACTAAAGGGAACACAATTCCCCTCAAGCTGTTGGTAGCTCTATTTCCAACATCTACTCTGGTATTAAACTAAGCAAGGATTTTCACCACTCCTTTAGAGAGTGCTCAAAACAGGTTTCAACAGAGGTAGACATATGGACTTTTTAAGTATCATTTGAATACACAGTATTTTAGACATGCACAGTAGTTGACAGGAAGATTTGCAAACTTGTTAAGTACAGTCCTAGGACTGAAAATCTGTTTGTTTTCTTGTTTTGTTTGTTTATTTAAGTAATAAATGTTCTCTCTGTTTTACGAAATATATTTTTCCAAAGTAAAGAATAATATATATCTATACAGGAGTATGTTTTTATAGAAGCCTGAAATACAGTTTATTATATTAATGTTTTACAAAAGGAAGAAAAACTGGCAGAAAGCTGATGATACTGCTCTGAAAAAAAATCCAGTGAATAAAAGATAGTGTTATATCAATATTTAAAACCTGCAACTACTTTAATATTGCTTGAAAGAGTTGATAATCCAGTCCTCAGTAAAGTTCTTTTCTGCTCAATACTCCAAAGTAAGTTAAGGATTATCAGCAACATTTTTATCTTCCATATTTTTAACAAGTTTCCAATCAAGTTAGGTCTTCTTTTGCTCTGCAAGATTTAACAATACCTACCATGACAAAAAAGTATTATCTGTCAGATAATTTATAAAAGATTAAAATAGAAGTTGTTAAAAAACAGAATTCCTAAGTCAAAAATAGGAATAAAAAATGGAAAAGATCACTTTCACTCTGCAAGACAGAATTTTTTTCTGTGCAATGTACTTTTCTAGTGATTTATGTTGCCTAACGAGAAACTTTCCATAGTCTAACAACATACAGTATGTTCATAGAGTAATAGAATGGTTTGTGTTGGAATGGATCTTAAATATCATCCAATTCCAACCCCTCTGCCATGGACAGGGACACACCAAGTTGCTCAAAGCCCCATCCAACCTGGTCGTAAACATTTCCAGGGATGGGGCATACACAACTCTGGGCAATCTGTTCCTGTGCCTCACCACCATCCTAGTAAAGAATTGATTCCTAACATCTGATCTAAACCCTCTCTTAGCTTGAAGCCATTTTCCTTTGTTATATCACTACATGCCCTTGTAAAAAGTCCCTCTCCAGCTTACTTGTAGGCCCTTTAGGTACTGGACAGCTGCTTTAAGATCTCCCTGGAACCTTCTCTTTTCTTCTCCAGGCTGAACAGACCCAACTCTCTCAGCCTGAGTTCACAGGAGAAATGCTTCAGTTCTCTGACCATCTTCATGGCCCTCGTCTGGACTGACTCCATCATGTCCACATCATTCTTATACAGGAACTTGGGACTTTTCTCCACCCCTCAACATTCAGTTTATTTATGTCGGTTCTGTTTGTGTCTGTTGCGTTCAACGATGCTCCCCGGACTACCCTAAAAAACAAATGGTCATTAATTGAAGAGTCCATTAAGGCATATTAGCAGGATAATAAAGTTATGAGATAAGCAAATATTAGCACATTAAAAAATGTAAGTTTTATTATGCTGAAATAATTTTTTTTTTTTAAATAAGGCTATTGAATTTTTGCCCTTTGTCTAATCCTGATCTGCAGTTAAAAATGCTATTTTGTTTCAATGGTTGATTACTTTCCACAGAAGGTGCTTTGTACCGCAACATAGACCAATTTTGTCATTCTTAGAGAAAAATGCTTATTATTTTTAAAAGGTTCTGGTGATTTCTAAAGATTCATAGTGAAAAATGACAATTTCTTGCATAGGCCTTGAAAAGACAGGTGACCATAAATATGACAATTAACTTTTATACATCTTTTAAAATGAATATGTTAAAAAAAAATTCAGAAATGCATTAGAAACCACCCGTAAAGAAGACACTTTTCTATCAGGGTTTTTAAAGCTTTAAATTTTATTTTTATTGATAAAACACATTAAAAAATGTTAATCTTATTTTTTTATCAAGGAAAAATGAGCTAAACAGAAATTGTTATTAGGATTTACTTGGTCCAGAATTTTCATTCATTTGTATATATGTAAACAAGAGTTTCAAATGAACATAAACATGTAGTATCATGATTTGCACAGAACTAAGGAGTAATGTGGCTTTACAAAATATCTGGAGGTTAGATGTCTTTTTATGTGGAACAGCTACAGGAGCCCTTTGACATCTGACCTTGAAGGAATCTGACCTTGAAGGAATAGCTTTCTTCCTATTTTATGAGTCTCTTTTTGCATCTTTTTTTGTGACAATTGTGTAAGCTATAAAAGCTGCAGAAAATACTGGCTTTAATACAACAGTTCAGCTTCTCCTTTCGGTGCCTGTCAAAACAGGAGCATCTCCTACAGCATCCAGTGAAGAGTGCAACCCTTGGTAGAGTATATTTGGTGTGCATGTCTACCAGATCAGCCTATAGATCCTGCAGAGCAATAGCTCTGTAAAAAGAGTTGTGGTTTATAGTACTTAACTTAACGTTCTCACTTTGCAGTTCTCACTGCAAAGCTATAGCTAAGAATGCTAAGAAGTGTTTTTTGGATATATAAATATTTTGGGATTACCAAGTAGTGATAGAGCATGTAACTTACAGACATTTCTTAAGAGGAGAAAAAGTTCAATGGATGGTTTTAACTCTATTCGGCACTTCAATTTTACATATGTTTACTATAACATCATGGAACAAAACTTTTCATTTTTAGTGATGCTTAAAGAAATAAAAGGTTTATAATTTCAGCACTGTCTTGAATTTTACTAGAATAGCTGGTGAAATATCAATCATATTACCACTCTACCTAAAGCAAACCTCCAAATATAATTCTTCTAGGCAGACCTATTACACCTCACTTTTTATAATTGACTGACATTACAAAAATATATTCAATTATATAACAATAGAAATAATCCCCAGACCAAGGTTTTTTTCTCATTCTTGATTTTTGAAACAGGTCTATGAAGACTGAGTTAATATTTTCATTTTTCAGTGATTTTGTAGGAATATAGGTTTTTACATGAATATAGTGTATCTATATTTTTATTCAATACACATATTTTACTAATATGATAAATTTATTATAATTCTTATATGTATATTTTATACATGTAACTATTCTATTAAAATTATTAAAAATCTGTATCTTTTAAAAATGCAATAGGAATCTAAACTCACAGAAAAATCCCAAATAATTCACACTAAATTTTCATCAGCCTTCAGCACAATTTTCAATTCGATAATTTCCTTTAGAGTTTTTGTTGCTATTTAAAACCAGTGTTCATTGATTCAGTTATTTTTGAGGAAGTTTTTCCTTTAGCTTTCAAGATGCTGAAGACCTTACATTGCAATTCATCTTTGGATACATTAAAGTATATTAACAAATAAGAAGATGGAATCTTTTTTATTCATTCAAAATGTACTTTGTCAGTTGTTCTGTTTCGGTATGTCTTGATTAATGCCAAATATAACACAATATTTATTTATTCTACTACCAATCTTTGTTTAGATCATATCAAAGCATTACAGTCTGACCTAGATGATACAGGATATAGTCATTGTGCATTATTCTTTTTAAGTTTTCTATTTCATTCTGGTCAGATCTCTGATAATCCCAGCTAAGCAAATGACATGTTTGAATTAGCTCAAAACAGTTCCTAAAAGGAGTCTGTGTGTGCTATGTCTCACTGAATCATCACGTCTGAACGTATTTCTGATTTCAGCCTAAACTACGTGACTACTTCATAAAATGCAGGAGGCTTCTCTCCTAAATTGAAAGATATACCTTTCTCTATTAGCTATTTTGCCCTTTGGTTATGGGATAAATTTTCTATATTAGTACTCAAACTCAGTTTGTGAATTGCTTTCAAACGTCAATTAAATGACTCTCATAAAACAAGAGTTACTTAAAATAACAAATTATTACTGCTTTAAGAACTTTGTATGTTTGCCTTCAATGACAATGTATATTTCTCATTCTATTTAGCTTGTTTTAAGAATATTAAGGAAAACTTATCAGCTGCCGTTAGGGAAAGTCCATAGTGACAGGAAAATGTTTGAGGCAGAGAATGGAGAGGACAAAATACAGATATGAGGTTATATTTAATCTTACAGAGTAAGAACATAAACTATTTTGAAATATCTGATCATTATGAATAGAAAGTTTATCTTTACAACTCATATTCACTGTATGGACTCTTTGTAAAAGAGATGAAAGAGATTAATAACACTGGTTGTAACACCTTAGTTCTGAAGCCTGTGACCTTTTATTAGAGACTTCTTGATACAATAGTCTGCTGCTTTTTCCATGTTAAAAAAAAGCAGTAGATTCAAATGCTAAGCCATAATGCTTGCAAGACTTGATGTTGTACAGTAATTATTTAAATTTTAGGCAAAGACAGAAGTCACCATAAAGTTTTTAGAAGCAAACAGAGACATTGTAATAACTTAATCTACAAGATGTAAAGAGACAGCTTGCTGGAGTATATCCGCTGCTGAATCACCATCAAACACTCTAGAAGTGCAGAAACAGAATTTCTCAAGGAATTATCTGCCTAAAGTAGCAATAAGTCTGTATGTCGTCTGCCTAACACTAATATTTAAAGCCATTTTAGTATTAAACGTCAATCAGTGTAACCACAGAAAGAAAGAATCTTAGAAGTAAAATTTTAATGTGGATGTTAAGAGGAATTCACAGAGATCCTGTTAGTCGTATTAAGCGGGATTTGTGTGCTTATCTCCTGCCCTTTGTATATTGAGCTAATTTCTTTTGTAGTACATAGTGGCTTGCAGAGTGGAGAGGTACCAACAGCTTCAGACCTACTACATGGGCACAGGTGCTATTTAAAGGAAAATAATTATAGTCTAGGCCTAGTGCATTTATGCAATACAATGAATCTACATAGACAGGATGTATCCTACACTCCTCAAATACTTGTAGTGCCTTTACATTACACATATGTAGGGATTTTAACATAAATGTGTAGTTATTTTATTTAGACCATGCACAGTGGTCACTCATCCTGAAATTTAATAGATCTGCTGGAAAAGAAAAACAGCTGTTCAACTTGACAACCTGACCAGAATTACTATCCTGGTGGTGTCTGGAATGCGTTGCCATATCAACAGAACATTACTGAGAACTTTTTGATCCTTTGATTATTCAATTTCTGTAGATAAAATAAACACTTCTTGATGATGATTTCCTGTGAAATTTCAGTGTGAGATTTTGTGTGTCTGCTCCAGTGTGGGCCTTCATAGGCTGTAGGCATCAACCAGTGTTACCATGGTGTTCTCCATAGGCTGCAGGGGAATCTCTGCTCCATCACCTGGATCACCTCCTTTCCTTCCTCCTCCACTGACAGTGGTGTTTGCAGGGCTGTTTCTCTCTCTTAGTTCTCTCTTCCTCCCACTCCTCTCTCTCACAATTTCTATTGTGCAGTGTTTTTTTCTTTATCCTTTTCTTAAATAAGTTATCACAGAGGCACTACCAGCATCGCTAATGGGCTCAGCTTTGGTGAGAGGCAGCTCTGTCTTGGAGCTGGCTGGAACTGGCTCTGTCCAACACAGGGACAGTTTCTCGTGTCTTCTTATAACAGCCACTTCTGGATGTTCCTGCTTCACATACACACACACACGCCTTAATACCTTGCTGCATAAACCCAATACACATCATTAATGAATTTCTTTGCTCCAGAGTGGAGCACATTAAGTAGGAATATAGGATATAAGTGGTGAGTTAGGAAATGAGAGTTCCACATTTAATGATAGGCATGATAGCAAGAGATAAAGCCTCTCTTGGCAGTTACAGTGCCAATAAGAGAGCAGGAGCTGCTGATCTTCCCATGACAGCAATAACAGTATTTTCTACTTTCTCTCTCTTATCAGGCTAGTACATGGGATATTGTTCCTTCACTAGAGTCAAATGGTTTTATGGATTAAGCTGAGAAGTGGACAGGACTTCAATAACAAATCATTTCCGAACAGTAATTTCTCTTTTTCATTATCAGTGGCATATACTTGATTGACAGCATCCATCTCGACACAAGTATGTTCCCAGAGCTTTTGCACTCTTCTTTGTATAATTCATGCATACGACCTCTAAAGAATGAGGCAATGTGAGGACAGGAATTTTATTTGGTTTCTTATTTTATTGAGCAGCTTTTCTGCCATAACCATAAGCTTTGCACCAGGATGATTCACAGTTGTGTCTGTCAAACATCTTCAGGTGTAAATAATACACCTCTTGCTTGCTTCAACTTTAGCTGTTAATTCACTTCACTGCTATGTTCTAAGCCTAGTAAATGTATTTTGGTTTTTTTTCTATTCAGTAAATGCTTGCAAGTACTAATTTAGATCTACTAAAATTTAGCTGCTATTGGGATTATTTAGTATTGTTATTTAAATTGACTGAAAAGTGACCTGCACTGCTCTCACATTGTTTTCAATGCTATGAAAAATTACAGAACATTTGTTCAATGTGGGGTTGTTGTGGTTTAACCCTAGCCAGCAACAGAGCCCCATGCAGCCACTCAGTCACTTCCCCACCAGAGTGACTGGGGAGATAACAGGAAGTGTAGAAGTGAGAAAACTCACAGGTTGAAATAAAGACAGTTTAACAGGGAAAAAAACCCTGTGCATGCAAGCAAAGCAAAACCAAAGAATAAATTCACTGCATCCTATGGGCAGGCAGCTGTTCAGCCTTCCCCAGGAGAGGAGGGCCCCATCATGTGTAATGGTGACTCGGAAAGACAAAACCCATCACTTGAAATATCCTCCCTTCCTTCTTCTTCACCCCATTTTATATAACTAGAATGATGTCAAATGGCCTGGAACGTCCCTTGGGTCATTTGGGCTCACCTGTCCTGGCTGTGTCTCTTCCCAACCTCCCATGCAACCCCAGTTCCCTTCCCAGCGTGGCAGTATGAACAGCAGAAAAGGCCTTGGCTCTGTGCAAGCACTGCTCAGAAATAATAGAAACGTCTCTATTTTATCAACCCTGTGTTCAGCACAAATCCAAAACATAGCCCCATGCTAGCCACTGTGAAGAAAGTTAACTTAATCCCAGCCCAAAGCAGTAAAAGTGTAAACAAATCATCTCTACTCAGCAAAATGTCCATGAGAAACCACTCTAAAGCTGCAATTCTTGTTCCTGGCAGAATTCAAACCTGGCAAAAATCAGTAACGGTCTGTGTTTATTTTTCTTTTATTTCTCTAGATTCAAAAATAAAGTCTGTTTACATGTATCACAACCTAAAGGATTATCCAGTTTGCTAGTGATAAAGATCACAGCTGTGGGTTCATAGAAGCCATAAAACACAAGGACACAGAAGCTTTATTCTCTAAATTTCACTAAGTGATTAGAGATTATCACAAAAACACCAACAAAAACCCCACCAAAATCACCAATGACTAATATATATATGATTAATGAAGCAAATATATAGACACATATTCAGTTATTAAAAATTATTATCAGCAATCGATAGTATGACAGTAATCAATAACAGCAACTATCAATAGTATTGCAGTGATTAATAATAGCAGGAATAGATAATTGCAGCAACAAGCATCTATAAAGTTGTATGTTACTGCAAATGTATCAGTAATAAAGTGACTTATCAATAACGTTACAGCAGATATGATAGCTTACTTCTATGAATATATACAATTATAAGTGAATTAAACAGATTTCAGAAGGGGACCAAAACATCCCAGAGGGGACCCAGTTGCCCCAAAAGTGGGAGGACAAATTGAACCAACCCCAGAGGTATTCCCACAAGGTAACCAATCCACATTACGGAGTTTGGAGTCAGCTGGCATGAGCCCAGTGAGGACTCAAGATCTCATAAAAAGGTGTCACTCAGACTTTTTGAGGAAAGGGAAATGCAGCACAGGAAGTTCTCAGAAAGAGAAGCTCCATTTTAGGTAAAAAGTACATCATTTTTATATTACAGAGACATGAGAGGGGATGGAACACTACCACCTCAAGCAGCCAATGGATGTTGGCAATTTATATTTTTTTACTTGGAAAACAAGAGATGATGATATTTTTTGTTCTATGGGACAAACTTCTTATTTTTTGAGACTGTTTTCCTATTCTTGCAGTTAGAATGGCAAATGACATTTACTGATTCTTAATTTCTCATGATATTTTCTCCTTTTCACAGACCATTTTTCACTTTTTCAGACTATAATGCACTGTTACAGTTCTCTGGTTTTTGTTTTATTGATGGTATCTTAGGATGTTTCTAAGTACCCAATTGTACTTGAGAGTTACCAGCTGCACTTCTAAAGGATGCTTCTGGTTTATAGGTCTAATTCCCAGGGAAAGGGTTCCAATCCAACAGGCATTTTCTCTGTCAGTATTTCAGCAGACGTATTCTCTTAGTATTCTTCTCTTATAATCAGGCCTCCTTTATGGCTCCTCACATCAGGATAAAATAAAATTTTAAAAAAAAAAGTAAAAAGGGAAAAAATTGGGGGGAAAAAAGAAAAGAAGCATGGGATGATTTATGTACCCTTTACGTACCACTTCTTGTACTGAATCAAGAACTTTAAATTTAAAGTGGTTTGTTCTTACTTTTATCTATTACTCATGAAAGAAAATTATAGTAATTGAACTTTCATTCTGCTCTGATGTTTAAGGTGTGGTATGATCCCAGAGGATCAGAGACTGTTCTTCACTTCAGGTAATACTTCAGCCCAGGCAACAATTTTTCTAGTATGGTCAGCAGAGTCTTCCCTTCTAGAATCAGTTTAGATTCTACTTTTGAATAATTGCATAATGGCAAATGCTGTCTTACACTGTGTCACACTGTTCTCTGAAAGGTATAATAAAGAAATGGAAAATATCCTCAGAGCTAGTCCAATATAGACTATGACCAATATGTCTAAGCTAGTGAAAGAATTTAAAACTGCCCTAAAACAATGATCTATTTCCATTATTTACAGAGTTTTTTTCAATTCAAGTCTCATAAGAGAAAAAACAAAAATAGGAGACTGTCGTCAGTAGACAGCCTAAAAATATAATGACGCTTTTCAGTAATTATACTGCATAAAAGAAGTGTATTTGTTATCAATGTTCCACAGATGCCTTTGATGTTCACACACAGTCTGCAATACTCTTTGAGAAATAAGAAATCTGGAATGCATTCAAACTATTTCTAAGAATAAATGTTGGCAAGCACCCCTCAGAAATGTGTGGAGTGTCTCAGAAATACTATTTTTGTTAGATATTGGAGGATCTCAACCCAGAAAGTGAAAGAGAAATCTTTTGATATTTAGAACGTAATACTAAAGAATCACTTTATTTTCATTAGACATGAAACGTTAGACCAGAAGAATGCATCAGGGAATCTATAATCTACAGCTGAATGAATGTTAGAGGAGATTTTTTTGGAAAAAAGTCATCATAGACTTTCTCTGTTTTTTAATGATTGACAACTCTTCCTGTCCACTGTCAGACAAGAGATAGTGTTAGATCTTTTTTTAGATACAATATGATAATTTTAATTCAACAGAAAGCTGCTTTAAATTCAGTACTAGTTTATTTTTCAGTTAATGACATACATTATGACTTTAAATTTGAAGCTTCTCTTAAGCAGAGTTGGACTAAAGGCACATCATAGCATAAACTTAGCATTTCCAACTATATTTAATATTTTAGAAGGGTTCTGAAAAAAGATTAATTAATTCCTTAAGGATGAGGTCTCCCACATACATAAGCAGAATTCATTGAAGAAATACAAGACAGGAATGACTGGATAAATAGAAGGTTTGCAAAGCTAGAGAGTAAGGTGCATAACAATTTAAAGAGGGCTTAACCATGCTCAAAGTAGTTTATTGTTGCAACTGAAAAAACCAGCTGTATAAACAAAGATGCAGAGTAGTTAGCAACCTACTAGTAGTAATATTCCCTGATTTGAAACACTTTGCCTGCTTTGATCACGGCACTTCAAGAAAGACATTTGCTGAAGAATATCAAAAGATGAGCAGTGAGAATGACTAAGGGTGAGACTAGAAAACACCGTCATCATGAACCACTGGAAGATGTGGGTTTGTTGAGTTTAAAGATCGATGACACAGTTGTCTTCATATAAAAAAAAAAAAAGGTTTAAAAGGAAGGAGTCAGAAGTTCTTCATGGAAGAAAAAGGAAATAGGGATGATATATAATAAATACAATAGTTCATGTAAAACATAAGACATTTTAAAACTACAAGCAGCAATAAAGCATCATTGTTAATCATTCTGTTCCTGTGCTCTTTACTTCCTGAGGTGAACACAGTAGTCCATAGGTCTGTACTTGCCTTCCCAAGTAGAAAAAATGAAAAAATGGTTAGGTCAACTTTCCAGCCCTTAGGGAACTGTTTGGGAAGGATCAGAAGCAATATGGCAAGGAAACATGTATCATGTTCTCCTTTTCTTAATCTTCATAGTCTTATGACATTAATAAACTATTTAAAATAGAATTCTTTAAGCATTCAGACAAACACCCCAGCTTCATAATAATAATCAAAACAATAACTTGCTCTCAGAATGCCACATAGAAGAAAAAAATAATTTTTCAGACTGCAGCAAACAATTATGTGTACTGCATAGACCTAACAGACCTAAGCCCACAGGATTCAGACTTTAGCCAAGTCTTAGACAAATTATTCTGTAGTATATATTTTTAAATTATGATTTAATATTTAATTCCTGTAGAGATAGATAAAAATTTCCTTGCACATTTCTAGATCATATTCAGTTGACATCAAGTAGTGGAGGGTATTGTTCTGTACTTAATACGTTTCTTAACATACCTTTCTGAAGAGATGGTTAGCGAGAGAAAATTTTGTGACAAGTTCCTTAGCCCTGCTCAACTGGAAAAGTAAATACATGTCTCTGACAAAACGTACACTTCCATCCACTTAATCTTCTACCAGTCATAACAAAATGACTACAGATTCAGAACAGGATTTTGAAAGAAAAAAAGACCCTTAATCCCTTTAACATTTCATGGATTTTTACTTAAACATTGAGTAGAAGTTAAATACATGTTTGAGTAACATGTTAGCTTAAGAACTAAAGGAGGAACCCTGAGGAATTTTAGCGATGCTTCTTAGTTCATGCTGTTCTTAACTTATCATTTTCACTATAATTTCAGTATAAACTATGTTTCCACTACAGGTTGTTTCATTATTTTAATTGTAAACAAAACAAGATCTTTCACCAAGAAATGCTTCAATAAAAGCAAATGGAAAAATATTGAAGTGAAAGTGATTGGAAGCTGTAAATTAGCCTTAATTTATGAAATAAAACATGCAAGACTAGCTCAGAGGAAGTAACATTTATGCAAGTTTGGAAAATTTATTATTTAGCTAAAATATTTTAACTACATATTCCAGCCTTCAAGAACACTGAAACATCAGAATAAGTATACTTACCGTAAAAAGGTATATGATTCTCAATGTACTGATAAAATCATAGCTGTGCAAAAGAGTATGACATACCTTAACTCTATATTTAGGATATGTT
The DNA here is from genome assembly GCA_035584735.1 of Pseudotriccus pelzelni. Taxonomy (NCBI): domain Eukaryota; kingdom Metazoa; phylum Chordata; class Aves; order Passeriformes; family Tyrannidae; genus Pseudotriccus; species Pseudotriccus pelzelni. The sequence goes on along the minus strand of JAWMRA010000041.1, from coordinate 16,745,518 downwards.
AAGTCAAAAAAACCAAAAAGAAAACAAAGAGAAGCAAAACAATGCAGCTTTATTGACAAGCATTCTGTGATCTAAATTTAAAATCTCATTTTTAAATTAACTCAACAAATTGTATAAAGCAAACTATTTCACATTGTAAAAGGTTACCTCATGATAGATATATTTAATTCCTTTTAGATATTAAAATTAGATATGAAAAGGTCATAGAAATACTTCAACATAGCATAATCAGGTAATTAAGTCAGATAATTCAGATCATCATTGAGTGATTAAAATTCATGCTAGTGACACCTGATTAAAATAAATATTTTTTGATCTCTATATAATTGCCTGCTATGGTGAAACAACTAACTCCATGGATGAGGGAAGAGCTGGGTATATGATGTGCCGTGATTTTAGGAAGGCATTTGATCTGGTCTTACACAGTTTCCTTGCTAATGAGCTGCTAAGATATGGACTGGAGAGATGAACGGCAAAATTGGTGGAAAAGTGACTAAACTGCTGAGCTTGAAGTGTGGTGGGAATTAGTGACTCAGAATCAGACAAGCAGAGTTCCTTGGGCTCAGTAACTTCTCCAGTACCACTGAATATCTTTATGACCAATCTGAATGTCAGGATTGAACACACACCAAGTTTGTGAATAGAGTCAAATTGAGAAGAGAAGTAGTTGAATCTGGACAGAAAAATCACCACTTAACATGATCTCAAGCAGGCTGGATACAGACGAGTAAGAACTCCATAAGGATTAACAAAAATAAATGTGAAGTCCTGCACTTGAGACAGAATAATTATAAACTCTGTATTTAAAGGCCAGGGACTGATGGCTGAGAAGCAACTCTGATGAAAAGGTCCTGGATTACCCAGGGCACAGTAAGATTAGTATGACTCAGGAGTGTGTCTTGACAGCAAGGAAGGGCAACTGCTTGCAGGTGTCCATCTGAAAGACTGTACCAGTAGACAGAGGGATATGATTATTCCACACTACTCAACATGTGGTATGCCTGGAAAAGTAAACTGACCCGATCCTTCCAGTTTAAGAGAGACATTGGTACAGCCATAAGGACTATCAGAGAACTGCCCAGATGATGAGATACCTGGGGAACTTATGAAGAAAAAAGTTGAAGGAACTGGGTCTGTTCGGCCTTGAGAACAGAAGACTCGTATCTGGTGTAAATGGAGAGGAACCACACTCTAATCACACTTATTAAGTAAAAGGTATTTACCAAGAAGATGGATTAATCTCCTCACAAGCATTCACAGTGACAGGACAAAAATCCATGGGCACAAGTTGTGTTAAGTGAAATTCTGTATGAATATAATAAAAGCCTTGCTGTGCCAACAATTATCCATTGTCTTATGTTGCTTGGAGAAATGATGGAAACTCTCCAGAAATGCTCAAGATTCAGCCCGACAAGGTGTTTGAACAGGGCCCTGGAAAACTTGAGGCCCTGCTTTCAACAGAATGCTGGTCAAAATCAGTCCTGGAAGTCTATTCCAGACTAGAGTTTTCTATGGTTCTATGATTCTACAATGAATTTTATTTACAAATATCTGTTTTCTGGTGTTGTTGGTTTAAAGATTATTGGGGAAATACTTTTTATTTCCCTCTTATAGAAGCATAGATCCTTTGTCAAATCCCTTGGCGAATGTTTATAGATACATTAAACATATTTATCTTAGCTTAAAAGGCACCAAATATAATGAATACTTGAAATATAATTAATATTTTAAATATTATGAGGTAATATGATTATTATTTGTCTGATTCATAAAGACACAGTAATGTAGAGGCTAAAAAAAATTCTTTCAGTCCTTAGCAATAGCAGAGTATAAAATTGCCTACTATGAATTACACAGTTCATTTATTTAGGCAAAATTCATCTTATTATCAAAGTTCTATTGTTTATACAAAACAATAACTTATACCTTGTAAGGGCTGTGTTTAAGTTCTTGCAAATGCAGTCTAATAATAATACTGAGAGAAACAGTGATCTATCTCATATAATCTGAAAAATAGTTTTGCATAAAAGAGTCACAATTTTAAGTTGGTAGGAAACTATGGAGATCACAGAATCACAGAATTAAAGAATACGCTGAGTTGGAAGGGACCCACAAGGATTATTGGATCCAACTCTTAGCCTTGCACAGGAACATCCCCAAAAGTCACACCATGCATCTCCTTAGGTTGCATGGACTTGTGCAACTTCAGGTTCCTTAGATGTTCTCAAACCTGATTTTCTCCTGCAGCTGGCAGTTCTGCAGTCTCCCAGTCCCTGCCTTTGCCTTCTGACTTGGGTGGTGCTGCTGATGCACTTGCCAGTGAAGACTGAGGCAGAACAGGCATTAAGTACTTCAGCCTTCTCCATGTCTCAGGTAACCGGATCTATTTCCTTCCTAATAGGGCCCACACTTTTCCTAGTCAAACTTTTATCACAGACACACCTGTAGACGCTTTTCTTGTTGCCCTTGACTTCCCTGGCCAGATTTAATTGTATCAGGGCTTTAGCTTTCAAAACCTGATCCCTGGCTGCTCAGACAATTTCTCTGTGTTACTCCCAGGCTGTCCATCCCTCCTTCCACCTCTGTACGCTTCCTTTTTGTGTTTGCATTTGTCCAGGAGCTCCTTGTTCATCCATGTAAGCCTTCTGGTGTTTTTGCTTGACTTTCTCCTTGTTGGGATGCATCAGTCTTGAGCTTGGAGGATGCAATCCTTGAATAAATCTCTAATATTTATATTAAAAGAAATAAAATACTGATTTTTTAAAATCTAACTGTTCATTGCATTCACATTACTAGAAATAATTTCACTACCACATCAAGGTCAAATACAGTCAAATTAACAGTACCTGTATATTAGCTTGGGGTCCATGGTGTCCTTTTTCCTATCGTGCTATGCAATTGTTCAAGGGTACATTAGGAAACCTTTTTTTTTTAAATTGTTTTTTAAGAGATAAAAGCTCAATTTATCAATAAACTTCATAAGCAAATCAACTATTTCGAAGCCTGTTGTTACCCTGGAAAGTATTAGCACTTCTGTTATTTCATAGTCTCACAGCTGATAAAAGTCCACCTAGAGATCCACCTTGTTATATCAGCTCTCAAACACAGACACTGAGTCACATAAGTTTGTCAAAATACACAGGCTTCCAGAAAAGGCAACAAGCTTGAACTGTTTTAACTCTATTTAATACTTAAGGAAAAGTTGGAGGTTCAAAACTCTCAGTTTAGCCTGTTTTCAATTTTAACATGACCTTTAGCATTAGCTAAAGGTTGAAAACTTAGATTTTTGTTGTTGTTGCAAATCAGCAATTGAATTATTGATTATAAAGTAGGAGACAAACCAGAGAAAATGTAAAATGATAAAAAATAGGATACTGACAATCTATCTAATAATTTCCTACCTTTGTGAAATTACCTTGGAAAGATGCTTTTCAATTCATGAGCATTCATTTCTTCAACATTGACATTCTCTTGCTTTTATTCATTTATATCCTTGTTTCCCAGTTTTGCCTTTGCAGTAGGAATTAAGTTTCAATGATATCTTATCCCAAATACATCTACTCTTATTCAGTTTGTTGTTTCCACCTCCTTTCTCCTGTCTTTTCTTTATCTCTTGTGTTGATCTTTTCCCCAAACCTTTTTAATGTAAATGAAACATTCAGTACTTGGCCTTAGGGCTGATTCATTGTAAATTAAGCATTCTGTTTTATCAGGGGATGAGGGAGGAATGTTACTTGTTATTTTCAAGACTGTTACAATATTTTATAAATCACATATCATAAGAAGTATTTACTTTACATAGATACTGTGCAATTCAGTCTTCCTAACACCTTTACTTTTCCACTGACATTTTATACTCTCTACTAATAACATGCATGACAAATATTAGTTTCAGAGCACTTTTTTTCCTGAGCTCTCTCTCCCATTTCTGCTCTTTTTTTGGTTCTTTTGCTGTATATCACAAGTGTTACGACCACCTCCCCACAAAAAACCCAAACTCTACCACAACAAAACAAACAAGTGCATCAAAACTAAATATTCCTTGATGTTTTTCTGAAGCAGAATTTCATCCTTCACATTACTCCATCTCTCTAACTGAGTTTTAGGAAGGACATGATCTTAAAACACTGAAAGCACAACTCTAAATAACAGAGGCAAACACGACTAAGGCAGTCCTAAGTATTCAGCCAGCTGCCCTTTTTAACTCCTTTATTTTCACAGACTCTAGACCTTGGCTGTGACTATCACCAACCTGACTCAACCTTCAGACTAACAAGTAGCAAGTGCCTTTTTGCAGGTACGCTGTCAGTTCTGATGAAGAGGTACTTGTATGTTTTTTACTAGAAACATCTGTACCTAATTTAATGATTCAGCTCTATTTGAATCCGTTCATGTAATATTCCCTATAAGCAAACACAACAATACTATTTCATCATCCTCAAAACATACTTTTGAAAGGTGTTCCTCCCTCTGGCTCTTCAGAGAGGTAGTATATTAAATATTTTGCCATAAAATGTAAGAAAAGAAAAGCTTTCAAAAGAAAATAATACTTCTCTGGATTTTTTTTCCCTACATTATGCAGTTAACTTCCTAGTCTGTATAATAGTAAGACTTGAGCCAGTTGGCTAAACACAAGCAGCTGAGAAACTGATGTGCCCAAGCGTACCCTAAAGCCTCTGATCAGGGCTGGTAAAAAAAGGTTTTGTACTTTTCTGAATGTCAGAAAAGGACCAACCAGATGGGCTCTCTTTGGACAAGCCCATATGGTAGCAGACAATTATGTTCAGGTAAGTCAGTCCCCACCTTGTTTTCATCTCTCACTGATATAGAAAGATAAAGATGGAATTCATCCCATGCCTTTTATGGAAATCTCGTACCTTCACAGCAAAAACAAATGAAGAACTAAGCATGTAGTCAGAATAATTTTTATGTCTAAGTAAAATTAAAGACAACTAAAACTGTTTTCTTTCTTTTTTAAGACCAACTCAAGAAAGACTATATGACTGCAATCTCACTACCTTTCTCCAAGATTTTATTCTACTCCCCACCTAGCCCAAAACTCAGCAGTCTGAAATGGCTGAAAAATTTTAGATTTGGTATGAAGAGACCTTAGCAGAGTATGAATTATGGGTTCAAATACGGATCTCAAGAAAATTTAATTTGTATATCCTTCTCCATTTTCCAGCAGTTTTCAAGAGGCTTTTTCAGTCTCTGTGTCACAGTCTAAAGTTCACCAAAACAAAAGTCTACCTTAAATCCTTTTGAGATAACAAATACTGCAGGAAAAAAAATAGAGTTTAATTTACATTTGCTTTAGGGAGTTTTTTTCCTTTACTTTTTACTATATTGATACATAATATGTTATGACTTCAAATCTTTAAAGAATTAAAAAAGGGGAAAAAAAAAGGAAAAAGACTAACACAAATAAAACCCCCAAAAAACAGCAAAGGAAACTTGAAGCAGGATGACCTAACAATTATTAGTTGGTAGGGATAGAATCTATCTATGTCTGTAAAAATACAATGAAAATCCAAGACAGAATCTTTGTGTGAAAAAGCAAAGGAAATTGTTTTGATCTCATCAGGTTAATGACTCTGATTTAGAATTGTTGTTTCACCTCTACACTCTATTTCATTTAGTTAAGTTTTGGTATGTTGTTTTTTTTAATTATTATTTTTATTTTTTTACTCTCCCTACTTAAAGAGAATACAAATTTAAAAAAAAATGTGTTTCTTAAGATTCAAAATGATTTCTTGATAAAATATACTAATGTGTAGTATATTTCTCTCACTTTTTGGATATGCATGCTTGGTGAAGAAATTTGTTCCGTGTGAACATTAATAGTCTAAAACATCTTCTAGACAAGAAATATTATTTTTTAATATTTTCATTTACATTACTGTACTAAGCCAGGTTTCACATTTCATGCATTGGTGGTTTTAAAGTTGTGTATCGCTCTATTTTTCTTATCACAAGGGAACACGTTGAGAATTCCTGTCACTTACCTGTCTTCAAGGACTTGTGTGTGCTGGACTTGTGTAATTTTTTTTACAGAGGACAAAATGCCTTTGTTTCACACCACCAGAGAGCACTGTTGGATCGTTAAGATTTGGCTTTTTTCTTTCTAGGCATTAGCTAAAGTAATGGGAACCAGGGAGACAAATAAAACTTCATTAAATATTCTTTGTTTCTTACCACATGACGAATGTTACCAGCACATAAGGTGTAATAAATCAATTGGTATTTTTGTGTTTATAGTTCTACATTCTTTCAACATTTTTTCTTTTAAATAAATGAAAAGACCAGTGTTACCAAGGTTACAATTAGTGATACAGTTTGTACTATCAGCTTTCATAAATTTTACTTTACTCAACAGTCCAGCTGAGAGCTGTATCACAGGACAACTAAGATCACTTCTGGTTCTTCATTCAGGGAAACAGAAAAACATCCCTTGCTGCCACAGTAAATAACATGACAAGAACTCAAAGACCAAGCTGCAAAAATACCTTGCCACTGTGCCAATCACAGGTGATTAATGCAACAGTCATGGTAAAGATCAAGGAAATTGTGTGGAAACAGGAAAAGAAAAAAGAACACCAAGTCACATTCAAAGGATGAGGAAGAGAGTGATAGCCTGGTGTTCCAACTTAACTTTTCATTCAAAACTAAGAGCTACAAATCTTTGGTAGGTGTAGGAATTCATTCTGTGTGTAGGTATATGCATGTGCATCTATGTCTACATGCACATTTATAAATAAAATAAAATACATATATGTATAACACAATAATTGATTTTAAATCGCTTAATTTTGAAAGAAAGCTCAGCACCCCTCAGTATGCAGCTATGAAATGAAGCTTTATACTAAATTTACCAAACATAGTTTCGATATCTTTTTCATAAGTCAACAAAAAAAAAAAAAATTAAATGGACCACAAAACTACTTAACCTCTTGATATGCCACAGTTTAAGGATTTAGATTTAAAGCCATTTTCAGATACTGTTTAGGATATTTCAAAGACAGGAGAATCAAAGATTATTTAAGGTCTTAACTTCTGCTTAGATTAAAAACTTTCCATTTAAATTTTGGTGTCTATATGTGTTTTTATTTTAAAGCTTGGTGATTAAAATATGTTGGAAAAATTTAAATGAGCTTATTTGATTAATTAATTATGAGATTTCTAGTGTAGCTATAAAAAAATAAAAATTTATATAAGAGCTTCTAGAAAATTAAATGTGTTTCCTCTGGAAAGATACATCTCAAAATTTTCTTACATTTAAACTGAGTGACGTTTACTGTATCGAGGAATATTTTGTAAGAATTCTGCTTTTCTTATGGTACTAAGAGAAGACAATCTCAAATGAACAATACTGAATGTCTTTATTCCATCCTTGATTATTCATTTTAACATAAGGAGATTATTCTGAAATTATGGTGTAGTGATTAAATGTTAAATTTTCCTACCATATTAAGGCTTAGTTATTGAATTGCATAACTGTCAGTTTTACTGATTATTTCTGAATTCCAGTGGTAGCACAAAAACATCAAAAAAATTTCCTTTTTTTTTCCTCATACCTTACACTTATGGTAAACTCTAGCGTAGAAAGACTGCAAAAACATCTTTCAGTGCTTCTGATGTGCAGGGTTAAACAGTCTTTTCCTTTTGATATATCTGCTAAATAAGCATTTTTCCTTCCCATCATAACAAATCTAACCTATAATGAGCTTTCTCCCGTTATCCACAAGCAAGATGATTCAGACTATATTGGACTTAACTGAGATTTTCCATTGGCTCACAGATGATAATAGAAAATGCTTTTTTTCACAATGTTGATGCTTCTCCTTCTACTTCAGGCTTTTCTCAGATAAAATGTGCATTGGAATTTTTGCTAGGGTAGGGACTTCAAAATATCTATATTCAAATGAGAAACAGGACAATGATAATCTTTTTAACCTGTTTTCTTGATTATTGTATTATTACTGCAGGTTTTTCATATCTGTATCATACATTATTTATATGTAAAGTCATTTCTCATGCTTTAAAAATAAATAGAGCTCAAAACAGTGAAAAATATTTTGTCTATACATAACACTCAGAATCATAGAAACATTAAGGTTGCAAAAGACTTCAAAGATCACAGAGTCTGATCTTTGACCGAATACCACCAAGCCCACTAAACCACAGTACTAGTGCCACATCTGGACATTTCTTGAACACCTCCAGAGGTGACTCCACCACCTCCTTGAACAGCCCATTATCCAATGCATTCCTGATGTCCAACTTGAATCTCCCTTGGTACACCTTGAGGCCATTCCCTCTTGTCCTGTCACTGGTTTCCTGGAGGAAGAGACCAACCCCCACCCCTTTCAGGTAGTTTTGAGCACAAAAAATGTCCCCTCAAGCCTCCTTTTCTCCAGGCTAAACAACCCCAGCTCCCTCAGCTTCTCCTCATGAGACTTGTGCTCCAGACCCTTCACCAACTCTATTGCCATTCTCTGGATACACTCCAGCACCTCAGTGTCTTTCTTGGACTGAGAAACCCAAAACTGAACACAGGATGGAAGGTCCAGCCTAATCAGTGCCAAGTACAGGGAAACAATCCCTGCCCTGGTCTTGCTGGCTACAAAATTTCTGACACAGGGCAGGACTCCACTGGCCTTGGCAACCTGGGCACACTGCTGGCTCATGTTTAGACTGTCAACCAGCACTTCCACTTTCTCCTGGGTCACTTTCCAGCCACTCTTCCCCCAGTCTGTAGCAATGTTTCTGTATCGTATAATTTTTTTACTAAGCACTTTTATATCCTTCACGTGAGATTGCTCTGTTTCTTCATGATACTAGTGCCGCATCAAGGCTTCTATTGTCAAGCGACTTATAGGTAATTCAGAAACTTATTTCAAAGTAATCTTGACTGATAGTGTCTATATGTAATCCAACTCAAGAAATATTTGCTATAAACCAAAAGCAAAGCATGGTTGAACTATCAGCTAGAAAAAGAAAGAAGATTCAGACAGAAATTCTTATTTTTGATTGGGAGATAAATTTGAGTCTTGAAAAGTTGCAGTCACTACAATAAAAATTTCCAGGATGACCTTAAACAATTTATTTAGAATCAGGTTTTTGAAAGGACTTTCTTTAAGAGAAAATTTGAATTTTTAGAAGTCATTAAGGAGATAATTTTCCGGAATGGAAAAATCAGAATAATACAGCAGAAATAGTTCGTTTTCCATAAATTAATGAGAGCAAATACACTTGCATGCACAGATATGATATACTCATAGCAAGTTAGTTGCAGAAGACTGAAAAAAAAGGAAGGGAAAATTTTTTTTTCCAGGAGTTTATGTTTCATGGCTCATTTTAATTCATGAGTCAATTTAATTAAGAGTCAGCATAGCTTTTCTTACTGTGAAGGTGATTAACCAATGGAATAATGTACCCAAGGAAGGTGTGAATTCTTTATCATTTGACACCTTAGAAAAGAGGTTGAATATATGTTGAGAAAATATATTTTAACTCAAATGCAGCATTTTCTACATTGTTTTTTTTTCCCCCAGTATTTATTCAGATAATCTCAGGGGGTTTTAACCTTAAAATCTTGTGAGGGCTATAGGGTAACAGGTGAAGTAGCAGCAGTATAGGTATTAAAAAATATTATATCTGTAGTTCAAGAGATTCCACTGTCCACCTCTTTCCAGATACATTGTAAAAGTGTAAACAGAGAGCTTGAGGTCAATAGAAATTTTGGTCAAAGTTTGAAGAACATTCTTACAATTTTGTGAGTTAAAGGAAAAAAAAAAGGTTGCCTCATGGCATTTATTTAAAAACCACACCTATCTGTTTTCATTAGAACTTCAAATCAGTAGTTCTATTTCATTTAAACAACCTAACTTCAGCTGCATACATGACAGCTGCAACCACTCGGAAGTCTAGTAAGCTACAATCACTAGATAAGAGCAGTCTTTACAAGTAAGCCCCAATGCTTTGAAGGTATTTCTAAAGACAGCTCACATCCTCTGACAAGATTTATTCAATTTGTTAAAGTAATGGGCTAGGTTTTAAAATGTAAGAACAAAGGACATTCTGTCACAGGCTAGTCTACCATCTACTTTTTACCATGTGTGATCACAACATGTCTTGGGTTAGTAACTCAGGTTTTAATAACCTTCCCTAATAATTAATGACTTGCTCCAATAAGGTCCCAGCTCTATATTGTTACAGTACCCTGTGGGATTGATAAGTTTCTGTTATAATAACTTATTTTTCCATTCCGAAAATCCTTTTTCAGTAATGACATTAAAATTAAAATTTCCTCCACATCACATTTGAAAATCAAGTATTAAAAGGAATCTTAATAAGTGCAATCACACTTTAATCCAAAACCATTCTTAGTAAAGCTCTTTAATCAAAACTCTTTCACAATGGTCGCAAAAAAGTAGGACTAGATTTATGAACTTATTCAAATGACTTCACAGCAAAAATAGGTCAGAGGGATGCAAAAATCCCACAGTTCTTGTCCAACTAACTTCGTCTTTTGCTTTGAAACTTTGCATTCATTGGACACTTATAAAGTCTTTAAATTAGTTTTTACTCAGCAAGCCACTTATACACTCTTAGGTAAAGACCTTCATACTGATTTCAATATCTGGTAGCTTTATCAATTATAAAGTCATTGTATTTTGGAAGAACAAGGGGATGTGTAATTTGCATTTGATGTAGAAGTCAGACAGCCTTTCTCAGAAAGCCACTGTACTGACCCTGTTCAGAGATCTAAGTCCTGGTGAAGTAATTTCTGTCTATGTGTCTGTGAGTCCATGGTCCTTTTTGAAAGACTAAAACACACTGTCCACTACTTACTTACATCTTCTTCTGCTTGGCTTGCCATCTGTATTTCTGTTACTATCTATGCAAGAACAAAGCTTGTCACCTTGGCCATTTTAGAATTTAAATGAATTCATATGGAAGGATAACATTTTATAAAGTATAGAGAAGCATGGTCCCAGTGTAAATAGAATTTTTAGGGCATGTGAAAGTTTAAAAGATAGTTAAAAAATGCTAACAATCATTCTTTCTGTTCCTGCAGAAAAAAAGAAAACAATTATTACAAAATCTACTTAATTTAATTTTACACGGTGAATAATCTAGTTATAGGAATGCAGAAATTTCTAAAACTAAATAAACTGCTTCCTACAAACACTGAATAACTGTACTCTAGTAGAACAATGCAACAGTCCCGTTCCTTAAACTTCTCTTTTAGACTAAAAACCCTTTGCCTTCTACAAATTTAAAGATATTATGTTTCATAATTCTCTTTGTAGTGCAATGCTTGCATCTATAAGTTTTTATAAATCTTCTGTAAGACGTTAAGCAGCGGAGAAAAGCCTAGAGGAAACTCAGTAACCTCAAGAAAAAATCTGTCTTCATGAAAAAAAAGAATTAGTCTTACAGATTAGAGTATATTGAAATGCATAGCTAAACAGTTTATAAATTCAGTTCTATAACTGTCAAATTCCTTTTGACACCAGTTGAGGTCCACTATAGAAACACAGAATTTTACACAGCTAGAATTGAGAATATATCTCTAATAACTCTTAATAGACTATATAAGGAATGCATCTGCGATCTGTCTTAAAATTTTAATGAATTAGAGACCTATTTCCTACTCTGTGTGGACTATTCCAGCAATTTATGTGCATTGTTGTGCCCTAATCACAGGAATAGTTCAAGGGGTCCATAAAAAATATTTTGTAGAAAGCATCCACAGTATTATAGGTACTACTTAAGGGCATGAATTAAAAGTACCATTTTCATTAGTCTGATGGTTCTGGCTGGGGTAATGTTCTTCGCACTGACTAGTATGGGACCATGTTTTGGATTTGTGCTGAACACAGGGTTGATAACACAGAAATGTTCTTGTTATTGCTGAGCAGTGCTCACCCAGAGCCAAAGCCTTTTCTGCTTTTTGTACTGCCATACTGGTGAAGAGACTGGAGTGTATGGTAACTTGGAAGGAGACACAGCCGGGACAGGTAACCCAAACTGACCAAAGGGATATTCCATACATACGGCATCATGCTCAGTATACAAAGTGGAGGTGCTTGAAGGAATGTTGTCTGTCTTTCCAAGTAATTGTTACATGTGATGGGGCCCTGCTCTCCTGGAAATAGCAGAACACGTGTCCTTGGGAAATATTTCAGAAACAACTTTTTCAGGATTACCACTGATTAAAACTAATATTTTTATATATATTTCAGATTGTTTAACTGACAGAAGCGCAAGAAAATATAACAAAATTGCTATATGAAGGTCCCTCATTTCCCAGTGAAAGCTCTAACTGCCAAACTCTTATGGTCAAGGTGGCACTACTTTCAACACCACTCTGCCTCTCGGTGCTTCTCCCACTAACTCCTCAAGCATCTGAGGAAAGCAGGTAGGATGGTTACCTAAACCTGGATCAGAATACAGCTCTCAGAGGCAGATATCCACTCAGAGAAGACAATTTGAAATATCTACATGAGCATAAAATCAGCCACCCATGAATATTTTATCCAATGATCCAGAAAACGGTGTAAGCACTCAAAGAGAGTTTCTGTCTGAGACCTAAGCACCAAACACTCACTGTTGATGATATCTAGATGGCAAATATTTTATCTCTATTTGTTTCAAGTTTATTTTTATAGCAGTGTTGCTATTATTTTAGAAAACATGCCTTTTTTATATTTTGGTGGTAGGGTATATCTGGATTCTGGATACAGAGCAGTCTCTTTAATACTTCATAGAAAATGGAATAATCTAGAGCAAGCAAACAGTCCTCTTTAGGAGTATGTGGACTCAAACACTGCAGATCAAGCTGGAGAGAGGACTTGTGTAACCTATGCCAGTTTTTAAGCTCCAGTGAAAAACTTTGACACTAGCATGTCCTCCTTGTGAGGCTGCAGAAGAAACAGAACTAGGGAACTAACCAGATGGAACCAAATGTGTGACTTCAGTCTCTATATGCAGAAGATTACTACAGCCTTTGGATCTTAATTCCTAAAGATGCTTTTGTCCATTCTTGGGTTAGTGCCAAAATTCATTTTAATATATATCCTTTTAAAAACATTTTAGGTATCAAGTGCTGTGAATGTCAGTGTCAGAAACCTGTATCTCACTGTTCATTGCAACTTATACATCAGTATTGGGAATCCTTCTTCCTAAGCCAAGACCTTTAATAGTACAAGGTTGTGCTCTTTGGGTTCAGTACACAGTGTACAGTTGGACAGTGACCATGTAAAGAGATTTCATCAATGTTCCCAACAGAGATATTGATAGAAAAAAAGACTAAGCTCCCAGAATAAGCATACAGTGAAACATCTTTGTTGGTGAGGTTTAGGTATTTGGGTGGATTTTATTGATGGTGGATTTGGGTTTGTTACTGTTTATTGTAACTATATATATATATATGTATATATATACACTTACTGTACTATTGTTGCAGCCTTATATGTCATCTTAATTAAAAATATCGTTATTAAAAAAATCTAAACTATATTGTCTTTATCCTTTTAGTTGGCACTCAAGGGTATTGCACTGCTCTACAGCCTGAAGTTTATGCCTCCTGTAAGTCACATTACTCTGTTGTTAAAAAAGGCACTACAACACAGTGGAACACTACTAAAATATCGAGGTGCATTTCCTAAAGTTTTGGGGACAAATTCAGTTATGTCAACATGGAAAAAATGAAAATTTTCTCTGTTTTTAAAGAGGTGCAAGTTAAATAAAATATCTGTAACATAAGATAATTAACTCAAACATTCTACAGGAACAGTAAGAGGGCAGAAATTATTTTTTAAAATCAAAACATATGGCAGAGATTTCATTTGTTGCTATGCTATAGCAAATAAAACCTCTTCATTTTATGTCTACATCTGAACACCACAACTTGGATCCTCATAACTTATAACATCATTATGCTGTACTTTTAAAAGGTAAAGTTACAACATTTTTCCAATTCCATAACTGAATATTAATGCCCTTAAAAAATTTCAGCTTCATATATACTAATCCCATGCTACACAAGCACTAACCTTATATAATGTTTGGGAAGGGGCTAATTTGTAAAATTAGATATAGTTTTCATTTAATTTCATTTCATTTCATTTTCATTTCATTTCAAAACAAAACCAAATAAAAAAATATAAATTAATATATATTTTAGACAAATTAAATCACTTGTTTTCAGAGATGCTATGAGCTGTTTAAAAATACACTGTCTCTCATCAGGTGTTGGCACTCTTTGGGAATGTAAGTCATGCTACCAAAGCTGTTTGCACACCTGCATGACTGTATGTGCATTAATCACCTGGTCAAACACATTCCTTTTCATCTGATAGGCACACATCCCTTTGCTTGATGGATGACACATATTGTCTCAGTTCAAATCATCCAGTAGATAAGCTCTTGTTACATGAATAAATATGTATCTACTGCATGACAGAAACCCTTTCCTCATAAAGTCCTGACATATTCAGTGTATGCTCAATAACTTCTTTTGTCCAAAAAATATGTGGCCTCTTTCCTAAGAATCTAACAAAAAATAAGTTCTGGACAGGATTATTAGCAGTTTTGCATAAAAATCTGGTTGAGAACTTGAATTAATGGGGGGAAAAAACTGAATTCTGTTTTCTATTAACTTCATAGATGGCAGGAGAAGACATAATTTGTGATCATTTTCAAAGTCTGTTGTGTTTGGGTTGGGTTCTTTTTGTTTCATAAATAATAAATAAGTAAATAACACATTTTAAACTACAACACAAGCTGTGCAAGACAATCCAAAAGTCATCTAGAAAGCCAATTTCTGAATGAGTCATATGAAGTCCTAAAAAATAATATGATGTTACCAGTAATAGCACCGTGGTGAACAGAAAACATTCTAGTCATTAAAGAATGCCCAAACTACCATAATTCTGAGTGGTTTCTATTTCTCTGTGTTTGCCTTGAACCTCTATTTCACTACAAAAACACAAAGAAGAAATGAGCTATTTATTCTTGTGATAAGTTGGTAGAATGTGCTTTGATATATGTGTGCAAAGCATACAGAAGAAGTTATGTATGAACAGTGGTAAAAATAGATCCAACGGTTGAAATTGTAAACTAGAAGTAGGTTTAAATTTCCAAACAAGTATCTCTTCTGGGGATAGTTCTATGTACACAAGAATGACTTCATGGCTTTAGCCAGAACTGAAAAATATGAAAGAGCCTTTGATATTCTGTTCTGGGTCACCTTGTTTTCTGCATTTCTTTCTTGATCTCTACTGGCTTTACTAACATCTGAGTCTCATTTTAAGCTTGCTGATTGCACTGAGTTTGTATTTGCTATGCAATAAGCTGGCACTAAGAAGGATTTTGATCTTTAATCTGGTTCAAGGGATACTAAGCAGCTCTGATTGCAGCCATAGGCAATACATGTACTAAATGGGATTGAAGGACAAATTAAAATAAATAATGTTTGAGTAAATCACTTTGCCCTGGTTAAATGTAATTAACAATTCCATTTTCCCTTGAAAAGCAGGTTTTAAAAAAATTAACAAGTTTGTTTTTTTTTTTTTTATGTAAGTATAATGAATCTTTTTCCACACAGAACAATGAAAGTCATTAAAGTTGTGTTTCTTCTGCATGTATTACAATAGCTTCAAAGCTTTTGAGTAGAAAGCTGAGGAGCAGTCAGAGATCTGTAAAATATAGTGCTGTATTTATTGCCAAAGGCAAAGTATGGGAAATTGGTTAAGTCTTCCTTAACAATCATACTTCACTTGAGTAATGATGTTTTAGGCCTTTTGACTAACAGTAGTTCCCTTAGACAGACAATAACAACTTTATACAATTTTCATTGTTCTAAGAAATAAAGTCTACTATTGAATTAGGGAGAGAAAGAACAAGGAAAAGTGGATTTATTTGATCCAGTCATTTTAGTAATATCCTGCCTTCCAATATTTCATTCCTTAGAGTAATATTTTCATGTTGTGTTGCTATATTTGTGTAAGAGAAAGCTAAACAATAAAATGAAAAAGTCATCTGATGCTGTAATTAGGGGAAAAGCTAGAAAAGATAATACATATGATTTAAAAAAATATTCCAAGATAGAAATTAGTAGAAAAACTAAGATTTTTCAGCAGATGTTTTGCCATGTTAGGCAAAAAATACCTGATAGTCCGATAGACTAAACCCTTTTTTTTCATGCTTTCAAACAGAAAAAATAAATATAGACATTACTGCATTTTGGAATCTATAATTTTATGATAATCAATTACTTCTCTGCATGTGCATTTGTTTGTACAGTTCAGTGTCTATAGACACAAAATGTCAAAGCAGCACATGTAGCTGTTCAGAACAGATGAGTGGTTACAGAATAAAGTCTTAGTGATAGATGTGATTTTTTTTTTCGTGCATAGGTCTGGGAAAAAATAGTGGTCTTTATGGTACATCTTGATGTCCTTGTAGAATTCAGAATTCAGAATTGAATTCTGCATTACTGCTAAAATTTTTTCTCATCTCAGCCCATGGGATTTATGTTCTTTCTGACTCTTCTCCCTGTCCCACTGGGGTTGGGAGTGTGTGAGTGTGCAAGCAGCTGCATGGTTCTTTGTTGTCATCTGGGTTTAAATCATGACAAAGAGTTAGAAAATTTTCTCTTCAGGCAAATTCATTCTCTTCCTTCAGATTCATCTCATGATAAGTTTTGACTTTGACACTGAATTTTCTAAGAATACCACTGTTCTTAGTGGCTTGTACCAAAATGAAACTCTGTTTCTATCAAGATGTGTTCTTTACTACAGAACTATATATGATGCGTGAATAATTTCTTGAAATCAGATGATAATCTGGGCATGGAACAGTTGACTCTACATGAGTGTACTAGAGGATACAGGGGCTCAAACACTTCAGTCAAACACTTAAACTCATGCACGGTTTTTCTAGAAGTCAAACTATATAAGTCAGCTGGTTAAAACTACACAAAAGCATAAAGGTACTTGAAACAGTGTGCAAGCCAAATGATCACAGGTGCTAGCACAGACATTTTAATGTTTTCTATGTCTCTCCTGATCTTATATCTAACATTTCTCATTGGCTCGGAGATAACTGAAGGTTAACATTAAGATAGGTTGAGTTGTTTGATAATTACTTTTAAACTAGTGCTGCTCATCCATGGCTGGTGACCTCTTGTATTAGCAACTTTATATTATAATATAATCTTTATTTACCAATACCAAAGTTAAAATACTTTCTTGGGCACAAAGTCAGCATGGATTGCAGGGAGCATTTACATATGGAACACTATTCATTTTACTATCTCTCTGTAATTCATGAATCCTGGTAACTCCAAAACACATTTGGTTCAACCAGTTAATCAAACTGCTTTTTTTTTTTTTTTAAATTAACATTGATTTTGTGAAATTTGTAAATTGTTAGAAGACAGAAAAATGTTACAATGCTTATATTAGATTATGCAGTTATGACATGCTGAAAGCATTAAATATAGAGAAGTTACAACACTCAGTAGTCTAGGGACCTTAAAAATTTAATAAGCTTTAGCTGCAGGCGAGAATCTAGCAGCTGCAGGGACAGAGAAAGAGGAAGTTCTAATCTACTGGTAGCATGTATTTTGTTGGCAAAAGTAATGCATCATCATAACCATTCTTTCTGATTTCATTATTGAAAGTTTTCACAAATTTTCAGCTGATGCATATATCTGTGCTATTACCTATTTCTCTTTTTTACATATTTTGCAAAAATAGCAGTAGACAAAAATGTATACTCCAAAAAAATTCTTATTTCAGTGTTTAAGAAATATTAAGGCTCCACATATTTACTCTTTAATATTATGAACATAGTCCTCTGTTCCCAATAAACCTGTTGTGACCATGAGATTGATCTTCATCAACAGGATATCCTTTTTGATAAATATTCTGTGGGGAGAAGATATGTTCAGGATATAGATATTGAAACAATATGCTGTTAAAAGAAAATTATCAGTTCAGTCTTACAGTAGTCATGTTTAACAGTCAATGCATAAACAAAAGTCTACCTCTTCAGCTTTATTCTCCAGTCCTGCTGAATTTGATCACACATACTTAAGCCTTAAGTACACTTACAGGACATGGAGGTTTTTTTTCTTACTGCAGCAGAGATATCTGTGATTGCAGTGGTGTTCTTCATGTTTCCAACCAACCTGGAATCTACTTTAACTGAGTCTGAAAGACCTTGAGTCTTTGTTACTAAATAGAGTTTTGAAAAACAGCTGCAGCATATTAGTAGTTACATCATGATATTGTGATGTCAGAATTTAGGTTGTGTGAAGTATACTTCACTGTGAGTGAAGTATTCGGCTTAAAAAAATATTAGAAAAATCCGATTATAGGAGTCAGGCTTTCTAGAAATACTTCACTCACATCAGACTAAATTACATGAGATTAACAGATTTTCCCCCTTCATTTAAATTCTCCCTGGAAGTACAGCTTTTTCTTGTTTAATGTAACTAAAACTCTATCTTAACATTTTTGTTTAGAGGTACAAAGGAACAAAAAAACCCCAAACAAACAAAAAAACAAACAACAAAAAAAATCAAGAAAAAAACCAACTAACAAAAACCAAACCAACCAACCAAAAACCCAAAAACAAAAAAACCCAAAACAAAAAAAGAAAACCACGAAAAAAACCCCATAGAAAACCCACAAAAAAACCCAAAAACCAGAACCAACTAAAAAACCAAAAAAACCCACCACATTTTATATCACCTATTGGTGCAAGTACTGTTCAGTAATAGTCAAAACACTGTTTTATCCACAGTATTTTAGACAGAAATGCAAATCTTAGAACACTATGAGCTGCTAAGAAGGATTTTAACTCCATCCTAGCCAAAGCCAGTATGAAACTATACCTTCCAAAAATGGTCAAGGCAAACTGTCATTATACAGAAATTTTGCTTGGGATTTTTATTAGTTAACATTAGTATTCTTGCTGCAATTCCAAGAACAATTTTATTTAGAAATATTTAAGAAATAATTTTTAAAATTTAGTGTTTGACAGTAAAAGTCCTCCTTAAAGCCGAACCTTTAAAAAGTCTTACAGCTGAGCAAACATGAGATACTCAAAATGTTCATAATTTTTTAGCGTAAACACGTACACTGGTGAATGAATATGTCGCATCTAGGATTTACACAGACCAAGTATCAACATTGTCTCTTATTCAGTACTTTATGTAGTTAGGCTAGCAGCTCATTAAAATTCATAACTTTATTTACAAATGAAGAACACACTTTTGATCTTCCAACCATTCAAATATTATCTACAAAAAAAAAGCGGAAACACCAGATCTACAAGGAAATCCAAAATATGCAAAGGTTTTATCAGAAAATACAGACATTATCTTTCCTGCACCTGTCAAAGCAGGAAAGTAAAATTACAACTATTTTCAAAATAAATGAAAATTCTCACTTTATGTTTAGTCTCATGCTAGGAGAGTAACAGAGAGAAAAGATGGTAAAGTGGTTTTAAAAGAGCTGGAATGACAAAAAGCATCGTCAAGATGAGACTGACTCGGTTAAAGTATTAGATAAAATACTACTTCTAAGATATCAGCCTAACCCAAAGTTCATACCCACAGGCAAAACTATCTTTTCAGTCTACAAGTACATAATGTTAATTTTGTATTTTAATTTATTTTTCATGGGATTCATCATCAACTGTAAAGAACACCTTAACTATGGGTACTAGAATCAATCTCTGCGTAATTCCAGAAAGGAAACTTCACCTAAACAGAAAAAACCCTACCTGATACATTATAAAAATCAGTCAAAAGACTGACTGCAATTTAAACTGCATGAGCACAGGATAGATTTGATGCAAGAGGTGAAAGTATTATCCCTTTCATAGAAGGGGAGTGCTACATCACTCATGCAAAGGTACAGTGGAAAGGCAATCCCTTGCTCACTCCACCATTAAATGTAAATCACATTAAATTTGATCAACAATGTTACTTTTTTACACTGACTTCATATTAAAAAAAAAAAAAGTTAAACTAAATTTGAAAACACCTAGGAAAAACTTATAGATATAATGTGCATAATTTACAGCTCAGTCAAAGAAAAAACACAAGAGAAAATTCAGGATAAAAAAGTCCATCACTAAAAAGTGGATAATGAGAAAAGCAAATTGCAATTTGTATATGACATATTAAAAGCAAATTTATGGTCAGAAAATAAAGGCTCACTCATTTTATCATAGGGAAAAAAGAGCTCCAACATCAAATCATGTGTATAAGAAGCTAGTGCATAATAATATTAAAACTAATTAAAACTGCAACAGCATCCAGTCTATCTGTGATAGCAGAAGAAAGGCTTATTATAACAGTCTGGTTTGACAGTAAACGGTATGGCTCAAAAGCATTATTGACATCACTGACTATGCTGAGCTGCAAATTTAAGGTTTTTCTTATGTTTGTCTCCAGGTAGTGAGTGACAACCCTCTTAAATTATCAGGGAGATTATGTATCTACAGCTTGCTATTGTAAAAGACTTTTCTTAAGCCTCCTTTCTCCTATTCCTTGTTATAACTTCACTTCCGTACCATCAGGAAAAGGTGTTTTCAAGGAAGAAACACAGGACAAAGTGTAAAAGTCACTTTGATCCAACTCCCACCTAGGATTAGATTTGCTGTTTTAGAAAGGTTGTTAGAGGTAGTTTTACCTTCACTCTCCTCACAATTTAATAAGACATTTTTGTGGCCATCAGCACTGTTCCATTTCACCCTTTGTTGTTCAGTACTGATCCTCCACTGGAAAATCAATATTGTAGGGACCAATCCTGCATTTTACTCATACAGTGGGATGACAGCAAAACCTAAGAATGACAGTATCAAAGAATTATGTATCTGCCTATCCGATAAATAGGAAGAGTAATATTCACTCCTCTAAGAATGAACTTGGCATAGCTTCAGAAATGAAATATGCCTTTCCAAAATTTGTAAAAAATTTCACGTATGTGGTCTGTATTAATTTAATTTTTTTGTATTCAGATAACAACTGTTGCAATCTGCTTTCTTATAAAACCCCTGCATCTATGATTATCCATTATGATGATAATGTAACAAAACATGGGTGAACAAAATGACAGTAAATCTTAAAATCATTATGCAAGACAAGTCCATATGAAACCAGTTTTTCCCTGCTGGGTATAACAAACAGTTTTCAAATGAATGAGTAGAATTTAAGTGACTGTATAAGCCACCCAAATCTGTATGACTCATTGGGAAGTTGTCACAATAAAAATTCTGCTGCCTGCATTTTCTAGGAAATGGCAGGAAGCAGATCATTTGTTTTGTGAGGATTCATAATGCTCCTAGTTTCTTTAATCCAAAATATTTCCATCCTTCAGTTGCGATTTGTAGGAAAGATTCTAGAAGATTAACTTTACTGAGTATCAGTACAAGTACTTGAAAGAAATTTTACAACGGAATTATTTTCATGGGTGACTTGAAAAGGGTGATTACTAAGTTTCTCACAAGTATTTTTTTTTCTTTTGCACAATATGATGATACAATAAAGTATTTGTAAACAACTTGGAAGAGCATATTATCAGATTTTAAGAAAATTAAATTCATACAGATGATTTAAGTAATTACTTGGACAGCAGCAGGACTAAATTATAAATAAGTCAAAAATTGGCAGCCATACTTCAAAATTAGCTTGAGTAATTTTAAAGTGGCTATATGTGTCACATTTATTAGTTTAATCTTTTTGTACATAGAATTAAAAAGGTAGGTACATACTTATGACATATATTTTTATATCTAAAATAACTTTTCCTTGTCTCCCAAACAAATTGTAGAGACATAAGAGCATTCCTGAGAATATCTTTCAGTTAATCTTGATTCATAGTGCTAACTCATGCATGGCTAGTAGAACTGGGACCATTTTATCTTTTCCTAAATGTCTTTTGAAGTTTATGGTCATTGAAAAATCCACATAAATAAACTGGTAAAGTTAATGATATATTCAGGTCTCATATAGAGCATCAAAGCATTATGGTGGCTTAAATTCCTCTAGAAGCAACAAGAGATGGGATGAAACGTTTTGTTAACAAATGTCTACAGTATTTTTTTCATTTAGATGAATGTGTTATAAACAGAAAAGAACACTATACAATCAATTTATAGTGGCTCTAATACTTTATGCTAAAGGATGTTAGGTACAAGGCTGCATCCAGCAGCACCAGCTCAGGACTCCCTCCTGCCAGCCACTGGGGTCAATTCCCACAGGGACCTGGAATCTTTGCCCAGGCTGCAGAACGAAGCTGCCACTTTCCTGTTTGAAGGCAGAACCAGAAGCAAAGCCCGGCACATACCCTGCAGACACACAGAGACACACATATGCAGTACGCTGACACAGCCAGTACATGGGCTGCCACAGACAAGGTGCTGCCTCAAACAGTACCTGCATACAGGATTCACATAAGTAAAAGCACAGAGAGCCAAGACCTGCCTGTTCTTGGGCTGGCAGAGGCAGGAGGTCACTAATGCAGGCATACACATAAACCTCTCCAAGGTCACAAGCATGTGCACATTTGTGGCTCCCCTGAGTACCAACACAGCCCCTCTCTCTTCCTGTCACCCCTGCCTGCATCCCATCCTCCTTACTCATCCCATGGTTCCCTTACTCACCTACTGGTCCAGCTTGCTGCTTGCTGCCCACACATAGCACTCACACACTCATCCCACAGGCATCCCACAGTCAGGGGTCCTCTGGATACCAACATGGATCCTTCACCCATCTGATACCTGTGCCCCAACCTGAGGCTCTCCTACTTACATGCTGGTTCAGTTTGAGGTTTGCCAGAAAACGCATTTGGACACTCCAAGCACACCAGGACTGGGCAAGACAAACGTACCTGGAGGCCCAGCAGCCAGCTCCCAGCATGCAGCCTGTCCTGAGGTCCTGCTACAGCTGCCATCACCAAGATTCTTCATAGAACAGTCTCCCTGTTACCTGTTTTTTGGGACACACACCATTCCTACCCCAAGGCTGGAGGTTAACAACCTCTACTTGCTTCAGCAGTAGACCCCACTTTGAGACCCCACTTCATCCCATAGCTGACACCACAGACCAAGGACACACACCCCCTCAGTCTGACTCCAGTAATTTACAACAATTCCCACTCACACACAGAGTTCTCACCAGTAGCTGACACTTAGTCCTTGCAGTACATACACACATGGGACAGAGAGTGACATTATGCAGATAATAAAGAAGAAGTTTAAGAAGGAGTTACAAGAAAGTAGGCTAGACTGGTGATCAGACACTGGGTTCGGTCAGGCTGTACTGACCAATACAATTATATGTGCTAAAACCAATAATGTTACCAGACTCTTTTGTACCCTTTTCTGTATGTTCCCTCCTTCACTTTCTGATTTGCTTCCCCTGCATATTCCTTTATCACAGTCCCACTGATCCCTTCCAACCATCCCTCAGGTTCGCAAAGTCTTGGTTTGCCCCCTGTTTTATGGCTCATTTGTTAGTGCAACTGACCAGGTGCGTTTCTTGTCTTTGCCTTCATACCACTTGTCAGTTTTGAGTCTCTATATATTTTGTCTATGGCTTCCCCCTTTTCCTTAATATACCATTTGAAAAGATCCTTAATCAGATAATCTTATGGAAATAAATATTTCTATGCTCCATCTACTCTTACAAGCTCATATTTCTGACCATGTTTCAATGTTATAATTGCCTGGTCAGGTTTGTGTCTCTCTATGATCTTTCTAATCAAATATACAAGTTGCCTTTACTGGCTAATCATTATATTTGGGCATAAGTTTGTTGATTCACTGCCCAGGCTCTGTATTTTATCTGTGAAGGTCTCTACATGATTTGGCACTAGATTCCCAAGCTGAAGAATTCAGACCTTAAGAAATGGAAACAGGACTTCCATAAATTAGGAAGTTATAAGTTTCTATTATATAAATTGTTACACTGATATGATACTTTTTGGGGAGGGGAGAAGTTAGCAAAAAAACCTGACATTTTCTTCTTACTATTTGGCTAATCTTTCTGGGTGAATTTTATTTTACTATTTTCTCATGTTAAAACCAAAGGAATTAATTCAAATATTCTCAGTTATGCATTTAGTAAGGGTATCAACATCTCACAGTGAAGTAAGTGTAGGAAAAAGGAATCTCTTCTCTTTTTGCAACTCAGAAATTCTTCCAGTTATAGAAATATTAGTCTAATAAGTGTTTTCTTAAGGAAATAAAAATAAGCATAGCCTGAAGTATTATGACTTTATACCCTTAGGAATTTGAGAAATTATCTCAGGGAAAAAAAAGCAAAAGACCCCTCTTGTCAAGATGCTTAACCTCACAGAGCAAAGTTCCTTTTTCTGCTGTAATACTGAATTAGTTGAAAAAATAGATATTTGTAAAGTTAGCATTCTAGACTAAGAAGGTCTCTTTCCCTGTTCCTACATAAACACAAAGAACAGTCATATGTGCATACTTCTACAGAAAATATTCATTGAGAACCCAATGGAAAAGAATACTCTCTGCTTCCATCTCCTAGTGGAGACACACAGGCATATTTTCATTTGCATAAAATTTTTATTCATAATTCTTTCACTGACACATGGGAGTGATCATCACTATACACAAACTCATAATTAGTTGAGAATTGGAATTGCATGGAGAGAGGTGACAAGGGATTTCTTTCATGTAGCTGAAAGAACATCTGTGAGGCAAGGACTCACAGATGTTCAAGCATCCTGCAAGTTATTAGTTGTCAGGCCCTGCAGACTATGTGCTATTGAGAGGTGAAATATAGGTGCTCCTTAAGTGAATCTATGAAGGGCAGAAGAAGAGCTGAGTGAAATCCAGTGATTATTTTCCTAATATGAAAATAAAGCTGCATTTCAGAGCATCAGGTCTTCTTATTTATCAAAAACAAAGGAAGCACAGAACTTAGATGGTCTTATAAGATGTTATTTGGCCGGGGTTTGGTTTTGGATTTGTTTAATTTTTTTTTAATCTCACAAAAATTCCATCATTGATCAAAAAACTTGTCATAGTGACATTTTCCTTAGAATAATTCATTTTGAATGAGAAAATTAGTAATTCAGAATTTCAGAAAATTTTAAGCTTCTCTTGATATGAGTTTTGATATAGTATTAGCTTGGGCTTAAGGAACTGTCAGCATTTTATGGAAGAATCACAGACTGTATCTGTATTATGAAGTTATTTCATTGCTTTGTCTCAGTGTTCTGTTCTTCTGATCATACCTGAAAGGATATGTGCTCCTGAGCTCTGTTCAGGAAGAAATCAAGCTGTTTACCTGACAGGGAAGCTGACCAGTTGTGCATACACATATCCACACCCATCAGATAGTATAGGTAATTTTGTTTCTCCAGCTTGAAATATTCTTCTAATACAAAGTTATTTTTTTCCGCTCAATGCCATCCTTCACAGCAGGACATTGCATACTTTCATGCTACTCCCACAGTATACCTGTCAGAGTTTCCTCACAGTGATGTAAGAAAACAATCTGGAGAGTTGCAAAAACTTGCTCATTACTTATTTTTTCTGTCTCAGATATCAGCACACAAAAGCTGGGAGGGATTGGCTACCTGTAGGGACCTTGTATTGTCTCAGAATTTTGCTGTTGGGCGGATTCCCAACAGTATTGCAAAGAGGTCACTTGCCATACCTGCCATATGGTCAACACTTTTCAGATGGTTACTGTTACTCTCAAAACCTTGTTATGAGCACAGGGGAACACAGACTGTATGCAGAGGCATGAACTCATTGTTAGTACAATTAATGTTTTAACGGTGTAACTAAAATACAGTAAACAGTTCTTATTAGTCCAGTTACAATAATACTGATAGTCAAAATTATTTAACCTGCACAGAGAATTCTGCCTAATAATGCAGTTAAAACTATTGGTTTTTAGTAATATTTAGATATTTCCTAACTTTTCTTGAGTGTTGTGCTCACTCTCACAATGTTCACCTGCCAGTGTAGGTTGATGGTGTCAGCTGGTCTTCCTCAAAAAGACTTATTCACAAAGGGTGTGGGTGAGCTACAACAAATCATGCTCGCTTCTTCCCCCAGGATGAGTACGATGTTCATAGTGGAGTGTTTCTTCCTACTCATACATGAATCTGGTTTAAGCTGGTTTTGAATATTTTCTAACACCATGTGCTCCACTGGTCTTCATTGCTAGAAGTCACTTCTCTTTCCAGTACCATACAAAAATATAACCACATATGAGTATCATATGGTTGTAGCGGATCAGGAATAACACACCAGATAGTGACAGTTTTTTGGATGGCCTCTAAATTCAACAACTCTACATTATAGGTACTAAATAGTGACTGCTAACTAAAAATTAAGGGAGGAATTCCCTACATAGAATTTGCCTGTTTTGTCAAAACGCTGTACAAGACACAAATGTTGTGTAAGCTAGAGAGGCTAAGTGCTAAAGGATTTAAAACTCATTTTTTATTCAAGTGTGTGCTGATATGTAGTACGAATTTGATCTTCTAATGAGCAGAATCTGGAACATGAAAAAATTACAGCACAGACATTGTCAATGAGTACTCAAAAACAGTTCCACAGAATCCCTGTGTGCCTGGGCAGGTTGCTACCTTGATATCCTTTCTCTATTTATTCACTGAAAATAGAACCTCATGGAATATATTTTAGAGGCCTCATGAATGGCTGAAATGGACCTTAATGTTAAAATAACATAATAGTTAGTCTAATATGAATTAACATTGCTTAGCAGAAAGAATGATCTGCATTTGAAAGAGAACAGACTTCAGGACTTGTTAATCTTCAAAGTCTTCTTACTCAAGGGTAACACAAACTAATGACAAGAAGAAGGCATTATCCTTACCACTTTAGCACTGGGCATTACTTTATAGCCATAGATTTACTAGAATTTGTTTTGGAATTAAAAAAAATCCCCAATGAATACTAACTTTAAAAAAATCTAAAAAATCACAGAAACAGACCTGCAGTGTCTAAATTTGGAAGGACAATACATGTGAAGAATAGTGAAGTAGAACCAGAAGAACCTTAGTAGACCACAAAAAAGTTAGAAAAACCCAAAACCTAGAACAAGCAATATACTACTTACTGAATCAGTAATAGTAGCACATATTTCGGTTAATATGAGTAAATATTGAGGGTTTGTTTGTTTAGGTTTGAGTTTTTTTAAATTTATTTATTTTCAGAACTCAGGTAACGTATCATTAGACATCTTGGTAATAAATCTCTTTCGTAAGGAGTCACCACCTTTTGACATCCCTCTTGATAAGGTTACAACATTTTGGCAACAACAGAGTAAGTCAGATCCAAGCATCTGTAGATGCTCCAGATGGTTTTTAGTTAATGGTGGTGTGAAGAACTGACTTACAAGTCTAGACCCTGCAGTTCTTTCACTCCATAGTCATAAAAGTGTCCTGAAAACAGCAGGCAGCTCCCACCATGCTGTGCACAAGGAGAGCAATCACAGAAGGTGCCCTAAATATTCACAGTGTCTTGAGCAACACTCAGGGTATGAAGTAATTCATATTACTTCATATTATTCCATCATAATGAAGTAATAATGACTCTGAAAGACACTTTTAGAAAATTTATGTGAAGAACTTGTGAGGCCAAAAAATGTAAGCAGAAAGAGATATACTAATGGATTAAGATAATCTAGGGACTTGGTTGTGTTATGTAAGTTTGCTCATCTTCAGAAAAGTACACTCTATGGGACAGTGCTTTGGCCTCATTATTACTACCGAGAGTAACTTCATGATGTCCAAAGAGGCCATCTGTGCATCTGAATGGTCTGCAAAAAACATTTTAGGCATAAAAACTCCCCTTTCAAGGTCTTCTCACAATGACAATACTGTGTGCAACTGAAACTCTCTTTCCCTCTCATTTCAGGGGTACAGTTTCAAAAAGAAGTGAGATTTTACATAAGGCACTATATTAGGATCTCTAATGACTCAAGAAGGTAACAGTGCTGTACGCATACCTGATTGACGTCTCCAAATAGTTCTCTTTTTAAGCTTATCTAACTATTTTTAATTTTTGTAAATGAAAACCAAAACTTAGATGTCATTATGTTAATTAGAAGAGTTAAAATTAACTAAATAACTGCCCACATTGCAGTGTAGTCTTGACTAAAGAAAGATTACACCAAGGGGAACTTCTATGCTGCAGATTTCAACGTGTTGCCCAAACATTCAAGACAAGCTTATGTAGGGAAAGCATTATAGTCAATCTAACCACACACAGAGCTCCACGTGGCTGAATTTACCCAGACGACCAACCAATGCTGCAATGGTTAACATACTTTCAGTACTTAAGTTAGCACATAAAAATCTTGCTCAGCATTGTAAACCATACTGCAATCTGCAAAGGGCAGATAACCTGAGAAAAAATGGCCACTATAGATGTTAAGAGTATTTTATTTTTCAGAGTTTTTTAATTGCCTTAGCTATTTGTTAGAGCAAGTTTTTCAGATTTAATGGCTAAAGAGATGAGAGCAGTGTGGGTTTCTTTGCAGACACGAGTAGGAAGAATTCACTAGCAGGTGTATACCATAAACTGTCTGCTGGCAGGGAGAAACCGTTTTGCTCTTCTCACGCACTTCTTCCCACTTCTTTTTTGTTATTTGACTCATTGTCACAAGAACACATTGCACACAAAGAAGGTTTTTTTCATGTGATATTCCTTTACCCATGTAAGGGAATTTTTTTTTCTAGGTCACCATGTAAATTTTTTTGTCACCTTCAGAGACCAGTAGAAAAGCTGCTGCTTAACAGCCACTGTAGGTGAACTGTTGTAAATCACAAAGAGAACTCAGCTCTTTATGTTCTTAGGCAAAAGTAATTGACTCTTTTTAATCATCTCTTCTTCAAATCTATTAAGATAATGGTAATCTTTATGACAATAAAAATGAAAGTACCTTCCTTTAGTTCAGCCTGTTATTTTTTGTTTTAAGGTTTAAAGAAAGTTATGAATGTAGCTCTACATAAGAGCTAGATATATAAAGATTTTCAGAAGCAAGATAATACAGCACTTTCAATATACACTCCCCTAGATTTAACATTCAGTCACTTTTTCACAAGAGGATTACAGTTATAATCACTGAAATATCTCATTCCTTCTTAATTCAAAACAAATCACTACAAAGTACTGTGACTGTTCATATTGAAAGGAATTAAATGAACCTCTATGATCAAGCAGTTCTTCTTTGTGAACTTAAAGTTAAGTATGTAATATCCTATTATAATCTGAACTTTAAAGTTGTGCCAAAGTGATTGATATAAACCCAAAAATATATCAATTGTTGTTGTATTGTAAAGATATTAAAATCCTTAAAAAATAGGTGTTTTGTGTCAGAATAAGATTTTTATGATTAACTAGCTTTTCATAAAAAATAATAAAGGTTTAGAAATGTCTTAGAATTTCTTGTGATCAGCGATTATTTTGTCTACAAAAAATTTGTAACAGTGTATGTACATATTTTATTGTCCAAGTTCTTTTATTATGTAGCACACAGAAAATTAAAAGAAAAAAATCTCTTTAATATAGTGAATATATAATACAAAAGCAGATGTTTCTGGTGATTATACAGTTTACATGCAAATAAGAATGATATTCATAGCCCAGTAACAGTCTTTTTTTCCCAGTAAAAAGCTGTGGGAAGGGTCTGGCAAACACTGGAGGTCACTGTCCAACAAATTAGAGCTCCCAGGGGCTGAGCCTGGGGAGGCTGCAGGGTCATACTCACACTCAGCTTGGAGCAGCCAGAAGGAAGAAACCCAGGGGCAATAAACATATAAAAATAAAACCAAGCAGTTCCAAATAATGAG
This sequence comes from Pseudotriccus pelzelni, assembly GCA_035584735.1. Lineage (NCBI taxonomy): Eukaryota > Metazoa > Chordata > Aves > Passeriformes > Tyrannidae > Pseudotriccus > Pseudotriccus pelzelni. The sequence goes on along the minus strand of JAWMRA010000041.1, from coordinate 16,715,624 downwards.
GAGTAGGGGACCCCAGCCTGAACATCATATTTGTCTCTCAGGGAAGGACCTCAAGATGCTATTGACTCACTGTGGCCCTTCTTGAGGAAAATTCCAGTGTGACCTTCAGGACACCAAAAGCCACTGGAAGTGGGAGATGTAAGAAGAGCTTTTAGATACAATTTTTCCTACATTTTTATTGGGGTTTTTTGCCTGATTTTAAATATTAGATTATTAATACTTAAATGACTCTAGTATTAACTTTTTAGCTGTGTTTATGTATTTATGTTGTGCTTTCTTTCACTCATAAAAAAAGATTTTGAGATTTAAAATGTGTAAGCCATAGTCTTTCAAACTTGAACTCACTGGTGAAGCTAAGGCAGTATGTATCAAATAAATGTCTATTTTCCCCTGATCATGAAGTCATGTGTTGGAAGCAACACACTAAGCAGGGGAGCGGAGTAGGGGGAGGCAGCTGCAGGACCCATCCCCAGTCCAGCCATCACTGATCAGCATCAATGCACTTCTGGCCTGAGGGAGGAAGAAGGATAGTTTTACACCAGTGGAAGACAGGCTGGAAGCAAAGAACAACATCAAGGCTTGATGAGGCTAAGACAAAATGGGGCTCCCAGCTGAGGTGGGTCAGGACACTTCTAGTCCAGGGGTGCTCACTGACAGCCTGTTTACCTAATCCCAAGGTTAAGAATAGTAAGTAAACAATTGAATTTTAAAAATCCATGCTATTTTGTTCAGGGATATTCAGGGTTACAATTATACAGTTAGTAATCCTTTATCTGGATTGATTTGAGGATAAAAAAGTTTCTTTGCTTGAAGTGTGGTAGCTTCAAGTTTCTAGTAAGTGAATGAGATAACTGCTGTTAGTACCTGTTGGTCACTAACATGTATTCATTTGCTTATGGATCTCACTATTATTTATTTTCAGAAAAATAGACTTTGAACCCTCAGGTTATTTTAATATCTTTGCTTGGCTAAGTACAATTGACTGAGTTAGTGGAGCTATCACGATAACAAGCATTTACTCCATGAACGTTGCATTCTTCCTCAAAAACATTTTTAAAACTTTTCTATGTGGTTTGAACATCTTTGAGGATCAGGTTCAGAACTTGATTCTGAATTTTTTTTTTTCTCAAAATATTCAGTCATTTTTATTTCCTTAAATTACCTTCCTTATTCCTACAACTGAGCATGGACACACAGTCCTTTTGAATGTCTATGCTCTAAAAAGTATATTAAAACAGTTCAGTTTATTCATGTGACATGTATATTTTCTGTATTGATAAAGTCTGCAAATGAGAAAAAATATTAAATAGCATTTAATAAAAACATACATGTGTGGGAGTTCACCCTCTTAAAACTTCTCACCTGCATATGTCCTACAACAAAGATCCACTCTTTCGGTTCTCTAAGACATGGCTAAGATTGGAAGGGGCCACAGTGGGTCATCTGGCCCAACCTTCCTGCTCAAGCAGGTTTATGCTAGAGCACGCTTCACAGAATTGTGTTCAGACTACTCTTGAATATCTCCAGTGAGGGAGACCCCACAACCTCTCTGGGCAATCTGCTCCAGTGCTTGCTCATCCTCACAGTAAACTTCTTCCTCATATTTAGGTGGAACATCAGTTTCTGCCTCTTGCCTCTTATTCTACTGTTTGGCACGATAAGAAGAGACTGGCTCCATCTTCTTGGCACTTTTTTAGACATTTATACAAATTAATGAGGTTCCCTCTCAGTCACATCTTCTGAAGGCTGAACAGTCTTAGCTTCCACAGCCTTTCCTTGTAAGAGAGATGATCTAGACCCTTGATCAACTTAGTAGCTCTCCTCTGGACCTGCTCCAGGAACTCCATGTCTCTCTTGTACTGAGGAGCCCAGAACTGCCCACAGCATTCCAAATGTGGCCTCACCAGGGCTGAGTAGAGGGCCAGCATCATCTCCCTCAGTCCACCGGCAATGCTCTATTTAATGCATCTTAGGATTCCATTGGCTTTCTTGGCCACAAGAGCACACTGCTGGCTCATTTGTTATCTGCCAGGACCCCCAAGCCCTTCTCCACAGCACTGATTTTCATCAGGTCAGCCCCCAGCCTGTACTGGTGCAAGCGATTGTTCCTCCACAGCTGCATGACCCTGCATTTGCACTCGCTGAATTTCAGAAGGTTCTTCTCTGCCCATCTCCAACGTCCTTCTGAAGGGCTGCACTGAGATCAGCCACCCCTTTCAGTTTTGTATCATCAGTCAGCTTGCTGAGGAGGCACTCTACCCTCCCACCTAAAGCATTTTAACCTTAGTCATCTAGATTCTCTACTGACTTCCTCAGCATAAATGACTTGTAAATTATTTTACCTGTAAGAAATGTCTTTCCAGAAAGATTGGTGCTTACTATAAGGACTAGCACCTTTACTGGTGCTGCTGAAAGTCACTTTTTGCATAATAATCTAGAGGATATAGTGCTTATCTAAGATGTGGGCAACATGAATTCTAGGCAGTCTTCCTGCAGATGGAATCTTCACTCTCTCAGAAACAGCACTGAGAATCCCAAGTCAAAAAACAAGGGCAAGTATTTTCTAGTGATTTTCTGTGCTCTTAATGGAGAAGGAAAATTATTTAACATGGGAAAGAGAATTTCCCTCTGTAATAATGGAGGAATCTTCCTCTTCTTAGTATAGGAAGCATTTAGTAATTTCAGGGGAATAATCTTATCCTTCAGGACCAAACACTGAAAATTGAGCAGAAAAAACACAAAGGTTAAAGTCTGGGTATAATAGAATGAGTTCTATCACTTGTTATCTATTATATTGTCAAACTCAACATTTTCCTGTAAGATGGTTCAGTTTCCACAGACCAGCATTTTCTTACAGCAGGAGAAAATTCTTAGCCATTTTTTACAACACAAGGTGTAAATTCATGAACAACACGAAAACATTAATATATTAAAGAATTCCCACTAAAGAATCAATTTCTGTAGTATTGTTAGCAGAGAAAAAAAAATTAGCTTACTTATTGATGTGAAATACCAAGGAGAAATTAAAATAATGATGGTCTAGGAGCCAAACAGCACACGTCATTAGTTATATGTACCACACACAGCACAAATACAAAAAATTAAGGGTTAAATATGAGTCTTTCAATTATTTTTTTAATAAAAGGAAACACTACTTTTGCAACCCAGTGGATACAAGTTTGAGATTTTTTCCCCTTATTTAAGCTCTTCTGTGAGCTGTGACAATGTCAAAGTGTCTCTGCAGATAAAATACAATCTACTACAATGCTTACAGTGCACTTCCATTCTAAAAGATTGTTCTCTGCAAATTATATTGTGTTGATAGTATGTTTATATTACCCTTGATGCTAGCCAAGGCAATATTTGTTCAGTTTCAGTTGCAAGAAAATTCTGCCAGTTAACAGCCTTGCAAAGTCACCCTGGAATTCAAGAGTTAATGTCAATTTGTTTATGTCTAATATTAAAGTGAAAATAAGACCACAATTTGTTATTGAAATTTAAACTTATTGAGCAGTTCTGTTGATGAAGTACAAGCCACAATAGAATTTAACTTACTCTTTCAGATTTCCATCAGGTCTTGAAAGATAATATCATGTAGACTTTTTTTTTTCTCCTCTTAGAAATAGCAGCTATGACTGCAAAATACATATATACATATCCTTTCCATGACAAATCAACCCATGCAAGCAATTGTTTTGTTAAACAGTGTTTCACATAGTAACATGGTCTGGCTGCCTCTACCCATCATTCCCAAATATTAAAATTAATTCTCTTAAATGGTACTCAAAAGAACACGAAATGCATTCTTAAATGGGGTGTTTGGACTAAAGCAATTAATTAAATAAAGTGACTGGCTCCTTGAATAATATAAACCTATAGCGCTAGTATTTGGACAACTGATTAATTGACATGATTTTGCTTTTACCTTGCCGTTCCAATTAAGTTAATAGCATCGTACCATAACTTAATAAAAATTGTTCAAAAACAATGAAGAAAGAAAATGTATCAATTTTATTTACATAATGTTATCAGTGGAGTAAGTTAATGGATACTGCAAAAATCTGACTCTGACAGAAGAAAATTGGTTCATCACAATTGTGTAAATTATTCCATCACACAAATGGCCTTTACTTGCTTGACAGTTTGAGAAAGGAAGTGAATAAATTAAAATGAAAATCAATTCCTAGCTCCTTGATCACAGTTTGATGGTCATTAATACTTAAATGTGTTGTAAGCAATTTATTTGAAGAGTATGAATGACGTGAATCATTGCTGTTTTCTGGAAGTGAGAGTTTTACACTGATTTCATTTATACCAATGAATGTCTTTAAGTATGTATTTAAATAATAACAGTTTCCCAAGATTCAGAGGTCTGAATTTCAGTTCTGTCTTTTGCATACATTATGAGAATCACTATTCAGCTCTGGCTGTTGAATTCACTTCACAAATTAATTCGTGACCACACATAACTGAGAAAAAGAAATCTACCAGCCATTTTAAAAAAGTGAAAATCCATAGCCTTCAAAGTCTGCATTTTAGTCTTCAGCTAAATATGCAAAATACTGGCTATCTTTTGTTTCAATGGCAGCTGTTAGAATCAATTCGGGAAGATGCATGCTCAGAAAAAATTTGTTCCTGGTTCTAATAGGCACTGGGTTCAGGTTCTCACAGAGCATTTCACATATTTATTTGGAACATGCATAATAAAATAAAAAACAAAACAGAGAATGCAGTAATAGTCTTTTCTGATTTAGAACTTGTGCTTTTCATGATGGTAAATTTTCTGTTTTCATTCCTTTTTCAACAGAGTGTAAATATTTATTGTTAATTTTTCTAACTATGGGGTAATTGATTAAATGATACTAGATTAATACCATATAGAGTCAATTTCCATTAAGCTTGCCACTGATTTTATTAGAGCAATATCTATAGTCTTACTGAATCACAATAGATAACGTGATTTACTTTTTGTTGATACTACAAATATATCAAAATTCTTTTCATTTTTGTGGTCCAAAGATGTGTCCAGAATCAATAAATGAAATACCTTTTTTTGAAACAACCTATTATATGTGTCTGATGGTAACATTAGGCCTAATAGACCCATCAGGGGCCCAAATTAGGCAACATTAGACCCAATACTATCTGCCAGAGCAAGTCCAGAGGAGGGCCATGAAGATGATCAAAGGGCTGGAGCACCTCTCCAATGAAGACAGGCTGACAGAGTGGCAGCTGTTCAGCCTGGAGAAGAGAGGGCTCTGGGGAGACCTTAGATCAGCCTTCCAGTCACTGAAGGGTCCTACAGGAAGGCTGGAGAGTGATTTTTTACGAGGGCATGTATTGATAGGACAAGAGGTAATTGCTTCAAACTGAAAGATAATACCCTTAATAATATGCTTCAATGTTTTGTCAGCCCTGAATAGCTCAGCGAGTTGGACTAGCTGATCTTGTAAGTCCCTTCCAACTGAATATGATTTTACCTTTACAGAAATGTGATAATCTGCAGTAGTTTTTCTCTTCAAATAAATCTCAGATAACAGTAGAAGGGAAACTTGTACATGATGCAGCTTGGGGAAGTACTGGTGTGCCTGAAAGAACATCCTAGGCCGGCTCGTGAGTTGAGAGAGCCTTCATGTCTGTGTCAGAGTAGGACCATTGCTGAGTAACATCAGATAGACAGTTTGACTATATATTCGTATTCTTTACATTGTTTACATAAACCATATGGTAATTTTTGTGCCTCACTGTACACATGTACTTCTTTCCTACTTCAAAATTGTATCTTTTAAAGTCAAGTGATTACTAACTTATGAGGACAAATCTAATTCTCTCATTGTACAGGCTTATTACTATTGAACACAAAGCTTTTATGAAAATAATATCACAAAATAGTTGTAGATATTTTGACAGTTTGATATTAAAATAAAATTAAATTTCAGCTCTTCCCTACTAACTTTTAAAAAAATTGTTTAGTCTTATTTATATATTTAACACTCAGCTGCAATACTGTACAATATTTCTGAATGTTTATAAAACTAAATTTTACAGCTATTAAAACATTCTAAAGGCTTTATGCCAAAATGTTGAAATTTTTAAGGGCATTTCTCAAAAAGGAAGGCAGAGTATTTCCAAAGTCTAGAAACCATAATTTTAGTAATGATTAAAAAATAAGAAACTGAAAATATTAGTGTAAAAGCTCTCCAAAAAGCATCCTGCAGTAACTGATATTATGCATACGTTCAGTTAGCCTCTAGGCAAAGTTAAGTGAGCATATTTAAACTGTTAGAAAAGAAGAGCCATTCCATGTGCTTCCATTTAGCAGGAGAGTTACAAAGCAACCTGTACTTTTTGGTGTATTTAACTATTCATTTTGTTAGCTATCCAGCTCTCCAAGTGCCTAGCACTTTTAAGTAGGTCAGTTCCCTCTTCATTCCAGAGATGTAAGGGAAGGCCAAGAGGCATGCTTATGAAAGCATTTGCTATACTCTTAATCTTTCTTGTTACAGCTGGAATGCCAGAGGATTTTTCCATGTGTTAATGAACACCTCAAAACACACAAACGATAAATCTGATATCAGTAGTTGACAACAGCAATTAAGGTATGGCTATTATATTTGCACAGTCTTTTAAGAAAAAAAAAGATTCAAGTATTGCTCTAAGGCACCAAATCTGCATAATACACGTACCACACACAACAGCAGTAATTGGATATATTGCTATAAAGAGCATGTTAAACCCTTTGTATATTCCTTGTAAACTTTGATTGATTGTCTCTGTTTAAGCCATGCCCTTGTGTATCTCTTTTGAGAAGTATGCTAGCCCTACATAGAATTAAATACTCCTGGCTCACAATGGACTCCTAATACATTACAATATTTTTAGAAGACAGATTTTATTTTTTAATGAGCATGCATTATTCTTAAGTATTACTTTTTGAAATCAGAGCTTAGATGATTAAAATATCTGATTAGCCATCAGAAAGAAATCGGTCACATATGAACAGTGTTAGACCAATTTTTCTTTCAGGTTTTTTACTGTATATTTGTTTATTAAAAATTCTCACAGTAAAAGGATTTAGAATAATGTTATTAAAACAGTACAGGTTTGATAATGGAAACATATAAATATATTATAAATATAATTAAAGATATTTTAATATATAGTTATGAATAAAAATGTGAAATTATAAAAGGAATATTTCTTTTAGAATTTTCAATATAGAATTCAGTTTCCATGCACACAGAAATGTCTTTTATATTGTTCTGGTTTAAAATCCTATTTCAGAACTTGCTTGTAATAGATACATATGTGACTGATTAAAAGGAAGGAGTGTCCTAGTATATAACCCTGAACTGTTTCTCTGTTGGTCTATGTCACCTTCCTTCCAAGAAATGTTATGTATCCCTGGTACAGTGAAGTCCATTAGTTGCACTAACATAAGTAAAAAATCACTACCCACCACCAATTCCAATTTCTGATTCTCCTACATTGGAATAAACAGGGACATAGAATTTCTATATCTGAACTTTACATACAGCAGAACTGTAGGAGCCTTTGGGGCCTGGCATGGACTTTGATATTGGCAATGACATGATGGTTACTTCTAGTAAAGCCCCATGAAGGCATCTACTACTATTAGAGACATCCTAGACATTCAAAACCCCCACAGTGGGCTGGAGGGATTTCATAAGGACTGAAAAGAGAGCAAAGGAACTACAGGAAGACTGAGTATTTAAAATTATCTATGGCAACTGGTCCACTAAGTCACACTTTGATTCCTGTACTGATGGTCTGCAAGCAACAAACAATCTTCAAGAAGAATTGGAGAAAGGAAGTATTAGCAACACAAGACTTATCTTATGATCCTTACATGATTATTAATTATAATTTATTTTGTTGTTAAACCTCCTTTAGTGTCAGTGTTCCAGCTGTTTGTATTAGGTGTTTTATATACAATTCATTAAGTAAATGGTACTTTAACCTTGTGTCCTCGTCTAGGAATGGTATTTCCCAATTTAGTACTTCTAGTAAAAAGAAAACCACAAACTGCTCCCCTCCCTCCTACAGTGGGAAACAAAAAAGGCAGAGATCATGGCTGAGATAAGAGCAAATTACTGGAAACAGTAATGAGATAGGAAATGAGACAGGAAAACAAACAGGAACAACAACAACAACACTAAGAAAAACAGAGGTGATTTACATGCAAAATGCTCACTAAGCCAAGACAATCAACAACGAACAATGATAGACAGACCCTAAGCCCCCGCTAGGTTTGACCATGACTGAAAACCATGCCCACCTTCTTTGCAGAAGTGCGAGCCCATTACTTCTACTCCCTGGAGATGATGATGTTGGTATAGAATAACATCCTGGACATGCCCACACAGATCCAGGCTCTGCCCCCTCGTGGCTACTGTGGAAAAATTAACTCTCTCCTGGCCGAACCCAGGACATCTTGAGAGTAAAAACTAGATGTCCTTCAAACAAATATTTTAAATTATTCCCATTTTTTTATGTCAAACACAAGCAAAAGTGCCAGAACCTTTTACTGGTGAACGATTCTTCATGATGACTGTATTCATGTTTTTCCTGATTCTTAATGCATAAGTTATGCCTTGATTTGGTAAAGGCATTATTTTAAGCATGAAAATTTGTGTTTTTCTAGTAGCCTGTTGTGTGCTTTTCTTCCTTGTACTGAAGAAACAACCCCAGAACTACAATTTAAAAAACTTACTGCCTTTGCTTTGATGCAAAAAGAAAATTAACTCAGTAAAGAGCATGTAGAGAGACAACTTTCTTTTTTTTTTTGAACACTGATGGAATTTAAGGGATACATTTAGAGTTGGTTTGTTTTGTTTGGGGTTTTGGGGTGTTTTTTGTAAACACAGTTGCTTTTTTTTCTGATATTCTGAGAAAGGGGGCTGTACTGGGTCTGACTGGGATGGAGTTAACTTTCTTCATAGTAATCCATATGATGCTGTGTTTTAGATTTGTGACCAAAGCGGTATTGATAAAACTCCAGTGGTTTAGCTTTTGGTAATCAGTGCTTGTTTCTCTGTTTCTCACTCTGCCTCCACTAGCAAGTAGGCTGGAGATGTACTAGAAGCTGGGAGGAGAAACAGCCAGGAAATTTTATCCCAACTGACCAAAGAGAAAAAAAGAAAATGCAGAAGGCATGTGCTATCTACTTTGTATCCATTTCAATCTATTAGAGCTATTAATCTTAGAACAAAAGCCTTTGAAATGGAAATTTATTATTTGTATTAAAGTAATCCATTCTCAATTTTTTTTTAAAGTCTAGCATTCCTGGGAATTATATTAGTTATTAACCTTTGATCACGTTCATTTCTATGTGTTATCTGTCTGTTTAAGAGGAAACATTATCTGGCTGCACTCTAACTGAAACCATACTGACATTGTGTTACAAATTAAAGCTTAATATTGTTGACTGCTGAAAAATGATGAGGAAGGTGTGGGATCAATGCTTTAAAATGTTCCTAATTTCTGGGGAACCATAAAGGGGGACGCCAGGAAGGGAAGTGACATACAATGCAGCTACATCTTGTTCCAGCTTTTTAGATTAAATTAGGCCATTCAGACGAGACTTAAATCTCTGGCAGAATTTGGAGCAGCAACCTTTTGTTCATGCCTCAGGCTGGTTTCCATCCTCTTCATTTATTCTAGTGCAACTTGCTTTCTATGCCACTTTATTTCTTTGATACTTTCTACACTGTTATTTAGAAACTCTCTCTTCAAGCACCGTGCAATTCATTACTTTCGTATAACTATCTTTTCCCATTTCTCTTTGTATTGTACTAAACATTCCCCCAGTGATTTTTTATAAAATCCTGCTGGTACCACATCTTAGTCAAAGCTTCAACTACAGTCCCAAAATGGCTGTATAGAGGTAAGACAAACAAACGAACAAAAACCCCCAACTTACTGCTCACTCTTCCCATAGGACTACAGTAATGTAGGGGGCATACTTTGATAATATTATTGATGGAATCAGTTTTATTTTTTTACATACGTTCCAGTAAAAGAATATTCTCTTCCTTTCCTTTCCAATTATGCTTCTTTCCAACCCAAAATGCACTTTAAGTACTCCTTGAAAATTTACCTTCACAACCTGACAGGTTTGCTTCATGGTGGGAATAAAACCCACAAAGAGAACGGTTTGACCTGGAGTATCTGAAAACAAATCAACTACAATCCTGTCTTGACATGGCCTTCAATCTGAAGTGTCAAGGCAAACAGGAGGCCATGAGAGGAGAGGAGAAGGAGAGGGAGAGAGTGAGAGGCAGAGGAAGTCAGAGACTACCTACTCAGACTAAAGAGGACCAAGAGATGGGCTGAAAGAGTGATATGGAAGATCCTTTTTGATACAGTGCCAGCATGTTCTCTGGCTTAAATTTGGCCCACACTTCTACTTTTTCAAGTAGTCCGCAGGGATTAGAGGGAAAAGATGGAGTCTTCTTCCTTCAGGTGCTTTGGGTGAGTTAGCTAGTCACCAGACAAACAAAATTGGACCACAGCTGTACTTTTCTTAAAAATTTGTTTGTCCTTACCTGCTTGAATGCCCAGACAGAGAAGGTAAGTAACTACAGTCACTGTCTGCAACATGTAAATATCTATGTTTTATATAATTTCTGATCCAAGGTTTTTCTCCACATTGTGAAGAAAAAGCATGAGAAATATTTTTCTCTTACCAAAATAGAGAGGTGAATATACATATGCTGTTAATATATATTTGTTTTGTTCCACTACTTTTAATTCCCAGAAGTTTTAATGATCAAACAACAGTTTACAATGTCAGTAGGCCACATTAAACCAAAACTACAGCAATTTTCTTGGACTCTGCATTGTGTTGGTCTGAGTCATCCTGAAGCCAGAGAGATTCATTAGTTTTTGTAATAAATTCTCAGGAATGAAACTGGTTTCAGTTAACCAACTGGTTTCTTTCACCAGGTCTTGCCAATGTTTACTTCATTTTCCCCCATCATAAAATGATTTGGGAACACAATGAGTCTCAGTTTCAGCTTCTTTTGATTGTGGGGTGCAGCTTATACTTGATATGATTACTGAAAAAAGCACTGATTACTTGTACAGTTTTTCTGGGTAATTAGCCTCTATATACACTTCCCTAGAAATAAACTCAAGTATGATAATTCCATGTTTAAAACTAAATTTAAGCGTAATTCTTCTACGTGTTCTTTTTTTCTCCTCAGAAACCACCAGAGGATTAATAGATGATTCAAAGTGGTCTCCATAGACTATCCATTTCCTGCTTTCCAGTTACTACTAAATTTCTAATTAAAATGGGATGATTTTTTTTCTGCAGTCCACTGAAAATAATCAAAATTATGTCTATTTAAGTAGTGAATAGTTTTTCTTTGGCAACAAAGCATAGCTTGTTCAGATTTTAAGGCTGAGGAGGTTCTTTTTTATTTTTTTAGTCTCTCTTAGTGGAAATTTGGAATAACTGAGCAGTTAAAATTCATGATCTACACTTTTGTGTCATTATTATTACATTAGCATGAAATTATAGTTCTAGTTAGTCATAATTATGCTCATAATTATTCAATTTATCACTATAGGTCCTCCTGGAAATTTTATTGGAAGAGTTATTAACATTAATAAATTGTTTTTCTTCATATCTATATTATTAATTCACCTCATGTGTGATATGAATCATCAGCCATAAAATTATTACAAACTCTATTCTCCATGTAGCTGATTTAATGATGGAGGGTCTGATAACCTTTAACCCATTCTCTGGTACAGTTTTTTGTCTTTTTCACTGAAAATAAACATAGGGAGATAGGTTGTACATTCAAATATTCAGTCCCAAATACAATCAAGACACTTACCAGAAGTATTTCTGATGTTCTATTACTTGTGATTAAAAATAAAAAAAAAAAAGTCTAATTTCCTATGTCATTTCTAAGAAACAGTCCATCAGTTTCACCTGACAAATATTTCTGGTCAAAGGCACAGAAATGCTTGTCAGAGCAGAGAACAGCCAACAGCTTCCCAGACCTAGACACTCACTACAGCGCTCGATTGTGACTTTGCAAGTACTTTTTCTTATGGTTTTAACTTGAATACATGGGTGTGTCCAGAGATGTTTCCAGCTGAGCTCTGTGTAGAACTGAGGCAGTATAGCCACATCAGCGTAATTGTTAAGAAAATATGGCACTGCTTTGTAGCATCTAAATTAACACTCTGCAATATTAGATCTGCTTCTACATTTTTTTCAGTTATATTCTGTTACATATTGAAATATAAATACTTACACGAGGGGGTGTGTGTGTCTGTAGATATATAGCTACCCTGGCTTCTTTTCTTTCCCACCTACTGCCCTTCTGACAATCTTACTCATAACTGTGAGGGTCATTATTGCCTGGTAACATTATTATACTAATATGTGACATAAATAAAGCCAGAGATCCAACTCCTTTTTCACTTACTGAAATTAATGTCCAGTTATTGTATCATAGCTTTTTTTTTTGGGGGGGGAGGATTGTTTTGGTGTTTTTTTTAAGCATGTTGATTCATCCCAAAATTTAAAATTACTTTAAAAGGGAAATATTTCCTGAGAAGGGAAAAAATATCTGAAGGAAAATATTTTCTTTTAATATATAAAGCAGAGGGCAGAGAAACAGTCATTTGCTAACTGGTCCTGTGTTTCTTTTAAAAATAATACCAACACATGACTGTAAAAATCAGGGGGTTTTAATTGTCCATTTCTATTTCTTTCCAACATAAGTGGCCAAAATATTGTAATTGATATATAATCTTTCATTATACACAACTGCTGGTTTATGTTATGTATTGATATTGAAGTTGGGGCTTTTGGGTTTGGAGTACTTTTTGCTCTTCTCTCTTTTCATTTGTTTTTACTGAAAAGATTTAATTACAATTTCTGATGCTTCCACACTTAAACAAGGAATGTAAGGAATGTAATTGATATGAAATTCTGAAATGCAAAGGTATATAGGAGAAAGGGATGAAATTCAAAATCTAAAGTCTTTTAAGACTTTTAAAATGTGGTCTCAGATAATAGTAATGTGTCCATTTTTTTGATGGATTTTCCAGAGTTCTGAAGAATTTATTAACAGGTAAATTAGATACATGATACTTTTATGAATATATTTTGTGTAAAATTTTCTCATTGTAGAGACTGGCATGGAGCAAGAAAACAGATATTTCCTTCCATGTATTCCCACATCACATGCTATCTGGTTTATATACCAACTAAAATTTTCAGAAATTTATATTTAAGTTTAAGCTATTGGAAATCAAAGGCAACAGGCAATCATCCTGAAGACAAAGAAAAGGAGCCATGACTACTTCCTCTCTAGATTTTAATACCATCTGTCATCCACAAAATCATTGAAAAATGAATATAAACAGATAATATAATATATAACTATGTTAAAACTAAGATAATTATATAAGTGAAAAGAAAAAAAAATTGGTGATTTCAAATCCTCCATGAATGAGTTTCCAGTCTGAGTAAAAAGGTTTTGTGGATTTGCTGTGGTTCCTGTTAGTCAGCTCTGAGACACTTACACCTTAACCAGAGCACATATAAACAAATACATTCATATTCTGTGTGCATTGCTGGATGGAAATTTTGTGCATACATGTAACATTCTGACTTTCTTTATCAAATTCTTGTACTATTTTCCAAATAATCATATAAATATAATAATAATATTCACTTCAATTTATAATCCCAAGCGTTTGTTAACCCCTCGTCGGAACTGGCTGAGACTTGCAACTTTGGGACAGATAAAGAAGAACAAATTAAAGAGGCTTCTGTTATTGATATTGCTGACAAGGAAATGTCACTGGAGTTACAGATGGATTCAGAGCTGACACTGAGAAAAAGGTATTCAAATAGTTCATGACTAAGTGCTTATTGAGAAGCAAAGTACAGATCAGGGAACAGCAGAGGAAGCTGTTGGTGGTCAGTTTCAATCTAAGGAAGACAGAAGCAATAAGAAGAATTTGAACCTTAAGAAAAGGTCTGGTCAATAGAGATTCAAGTCAATAGATATCCAAGTACAGTCAAGGAGAAAACTGGCCTTTCTTGAAGAACACAGGTGGGAAATGTAATTTTAAGGTTAGTTTCGAGGACAAGAATGTTGATAGAGATGATTCTCAGGACAGGAACTCAAAAATAAAGATTTAGGAACCTAATGTATGAAGAGAAAACACCTAGAGTTACAAGTGCAATTAGAATTGGAAAGAAAGACTTTAAGATGGAGACAAAGGCAGAATTCACAGTCATATTGCAGAATACAGAGAAAATCCTGGCACAACAGAAAAAATTACAACCAATAATATAAAAGCTGAAGAGTTTAAATAATGAAAAAAAAAAAAAAGACCAATCATTTAATTGCTCAAAGAATAGTTTATAACAAGCCTTGTACGGAGTCACTCTGAGTAATTAGGAAAACAGATCACATATATTTTTCATAAAGTATGGTGCTAAAGAGTCTCCAGTTATTTTAGGTCATCTGTCTGACCATTATAACCCTAATCACATGCAATCACACCCCATAATATGAGGGAATTTTATTCCAGTATAGGATTCAGGAACTTAAAAGACATTTCCCCCTACTTGCCCCCTGCCAGCTCATAACAATCTAAATATTTTCATGGTATTTTACTGGACATAGCAACAAGCTAAGAAAAAGGTTATAATTTTATGTAGAAATTAGTCATGAAGAGCCTCACACTGGAAAAGACCTTAAGAGCACAAGGACAGACACACTTGGAAACGGCAATACCTCTCCCAGGCTACATTTTTGCCTTCCTGTTTGAAATATCAGCATACAGAAAACTGACAACCTCAGTCATCATAGTACAGTATTTTTTAGTAAAAATATTAATTTCTTGCTGTATATGGGGATTCCCGAATGGTTTTTCTAGCACACCATATGTTACCAAGTGTGTTATGAATACATTTCAGTATCAAATGGCTTTATAAGCCCCAAAACCTTTTCAGGTAACCTGGCAAGCTGTCTTTAAGGTTTGTCCGGTAGATGTTTGGCCATGACCCTCAGCTGGTGAATGATACCTTATGCCTTCTTTTATTTTTAAAGTGTTTGCTCCTGGAATGATGGAAAGAACAGAATACACTGCAAAAAAAGAACATCATTAGAGGAAGGTCTCTCTTTAGGTTCATAGAGCTACTTATAAATAGAAATTGCTTCAGTGTGAAGGTCTTTTTTTTTTTTCTGAACAGTTAAAAATAGAATATTATATTAGGTTAGCCTTATAATAAAAACAACCCCCCATAATCTCCATTTTGAACTGAGAATAACTATTGGCTAATAAAGATGGTAAAAAAAATAATGTGGTACATTAATACGTTTAAATATTAAAGGCCTCTCCTTTAAGGGATTAAATGACAGTCAGTTATAAGGATGTGCTGTCTGACTTTGATAAAGAGTCAAAAGAGTCACTGGCACCAAAAAAAGGACTATATTAGACTAAAGAAACAGCCTTGTCCCTGAAGCAACTTTCTCACTCTCAAAGAAAAGTTACTGTCTAAAATGTTCCACCTGAATGACTTTCCTCCAAAGAAAGAGCATTCAGTTCCAAGGAATTCAAACATTGTTATAAAAAGGTGAGATAAAATTTTAGGCCTGTGTCAGTGAGGTTTTTAGTGACAAAATCCATAGAATTAGAAGCTATTTACGCTTTATGATGAAAAGAGAACAGCAAATAAAGAAAGCACCTTCTTTTGTCCTCATTTGCAGTCATTATTTTGTATGATTGATGTGTTAGACTGGGGCTTCAAAACCTTGAGCTCAAGGCTCTCAGGAAGCTACTTCTGCAGAGAAGTGAGTACCTTAGCTCCAACACAAGGTCTCCTTTCCTCCTGTCCTGTCAGTCAAAGAAATACAAGGCTTCCTGGCTTCTTTCTGGTGACATTTTTTTGCTCTTCAAATGGCTAAGCAATGACTTTGTGCATTATTTCTTTCCTCTCCCTGACAAAACTGATCTCTAGGTGTAAGAAAGGTCCTGTGCCTCAAGGTATCTGCTACACATCAGGCTTGCCTTCCTGAGCCTGGGGGTGTTGTCTCCACAGAGCAAGAAAAGTGCCTAAGGCTCTGCTCTTTTGGTTTTATACCAGCATTTCTGCTGTCAGCTCTACGGACTGTAGCTGGCAGCTTCTGTATTTCCTTCAGAGCCCCATTGACTTTAGTACTATTTTAAAGTATATTTACATGCATCTTCTGAAGAGTAGGATGTTTAATGTAGGATTTTTTTTCCTCAGTTATTTTTTCTGAATATACCTTATTCTGTTTTTCTAATGTGCTTGTGGCAGGCTCTTTGCATCCCTGTTCCCAGTACAGCATCCCATCAAGGGAAAAAAGTGTGCTATGCTGAGCAGAAAAGGGTTTCTTCATTGAGAGTACAGGACACAAAAAGCTGTCTGAATTTGTCTCTGTTTCCTTAAGCCGAGTGAACACTTGAGTTTCTCAAAATGACTGCCTGAATAGTCATGCTCGAGTACATTACTGCATGCACCATTTTGTAGGACTGCAAAGTGTGCTCCTGAAAGTACACATGCTATCTAAGGTAAAGCAAGGTCTTTGTTTGGCATTGTGCACATTAGAAAACAAACAAGAGGCGCTTTAGTTGTTAAGCCTAGTGGCAGGATTTATGCATGTATGTACATTTTGTAGGGAGTGAGTGATGTTGAGAGAAAACTCCCTCTTTTTCTTAGGCAGAAACAATATTATCCAAAATTATCAAAATTATCTGCATTCCTCAGCAACTATTAATTTTTTCCTCAGTTCTGATGGCCAAATTATGACTTGTCCAGGCAGACGGGATGGGTTAAAATGTTCCTTACTGTTGCCTTTAAAACAAACACAGGGCCCAGACTTTCATTTCAAAAAAATAATTTTTCAGTGGATTAAATTTCAGTTACTGACTTATTTTCTGGCTCTTACAAACTCCCACCCAGTCAGATCGGCAAAATGGATATTTGAAATATTATTTTTGCTGTTAACTGTAGCTTAGGAAAGTCTATTGCTTTTCATATGGTTGCTGTAGTCAGTCCCTTCCTGATAACTTTTCTTAAAATGAGGCTGTGGAAATGAGATGTCCTACGAGATAGATGATCTCCTTTTCCTGCTTACACTAGCAGATGTTGCTCTGTAGTCTGACTCTCTTTTGTAACTGCTTGGGATCTATGTCTAACCTGGCTACAAGACACAGTGCCCACAGGCTTCCCATGTTGTCCTGCAGCTTTTAGTAACTTTTATAAAGCAGAATACAAATGTAAAATCATGCAACCACTGGCATGACGTAGAGGATTTAAACAATTTTCAGGCAGTCATTATAATTGCAGCAAATAAATTTATTGGTGGCATAAGCAAATGTCAGGAAATATAAAAAACCCACTGTTGCTCTCAAAGGTGTATTGCATTTGCCTACTTTCTTTCATCTGCTGTGGTTCGTTTCAGAAAGAACTTGTTGAAAATCCTGGTACAATTTTACAACAATATATAAAATACTAAGAAATAAGCTGGTAACTGCAACAGCTGGCACAATGTAAAGGCACAACCTAGTTTCCAGAAACTTGTAGATAATACAGTACTTCACAACATGCACTCAGACGTCTGTGACTGGCTTTGTTAAGACCTGAATCTTTGTGATTAAAGGTGATTTCTCTACTTGAATAGCTGATTCTAGGGCCCCAACAAAGTTAAACATTTTTATATCTTCATTATATTGCACATTAATAAATTTTGTTGCTTATTATATATCAGGTATATCTAATAAAGAGCAAGCAACCTATTTTTTTGAGTTTTCCTTTTAGTCTCAATTTAGTCTTTGGACCAGTGGACAAGGTCAGACTTACTATTTTTCTCTCTTAACCTTTCCCACACTTTCATGTGGTTTGGAACATCTTACTCATTAGAAGCAATACACACATGGAGGCCACAATCACTAAGATCTGTCTTTCACAAACGAGGAAAAAAAATTATGTTGAACTATTTGGGCATGTTTTTTCTTTAAAGATTGAGATTTTTTTCTTTCTTTCATGTAACATTTCGTTAATAACTGTAATATCTAATCATTACAAATATCAGTGATGAATCTACAGCCTTGGGATTTTTGCCAGATCCACGATGTTCTCTCAAGCCCAGATTTTCTGTCAATACCAGACCAAACACGTTTTACAGGAACAGCTGGAAGACACTCTCTGAAGACAGATGCTTGTATTGGTGATTTACTATACTGCCACTATGTCAGTTGTCAGATAGTAATTGTCACACCTTGCAGGATGTTTGTATGAAAAGCAAGCATGTCAGAAAATATAATATACACACAGCTGACTAGAGCTGGTCCATTAAGCCTCAAAGGTCAGAGCCACTGGAGTCTTGCAAGCAATATGAAGCAGATATTTTGGAGTAAAATTGTATAGTTAAAGGGAAATGCTATGATTATTTTTGGGTTTTTTTTTTTTGTCTATTTGTTGTCTTCTTTGGCTGTCCCTCAGCATATCTTATGAGATATCTACTGTGAAAATAGAAGAGGGTAACAATATTACTTATTGGGTTTTATTGTTTAGGTTTCCTACAGAAATATATTTAAAATATAAAAAAACCCCAACATGTTATTATATTATTTGTATTTCAGATTAGTCTTGAAAATTGTTAACAGTAACTTACCACATTATGATGTAGAAAGGCTGTTTAGTATACAAAATGCGTTAGCTGCAACATGAAAAGCATATATAATTAATACACAAATCTTACTTGGATTGATTTATTTTTGTGATCAGTATTTCTAAGTAATGTAAAAGAGGTAAACCTTAGTAGATCAATTGAAAAAATAACAATTTTTTTTGTCAGTGCATATATAAGTTTGATGCTTGATCTGGTTTTGAAAGTGCAGTAGTGAACTGATAATGGCCACAACAAGAAAGGACAATAATTGTTTAAATATATTTTTAAGAATATCTGGGTCACGATATTTATGAAAATTCATGGCTTGAAGATGAGGTTTTTATGGTACCCATTTGCTTGACTTCATACTTTCCCAGAAGGCAAAATCATATATAAATTCAAGGAAGCAGAAATATAAACATTAAAACTGAAGTTCTGGATTGCACTTGTCTATTTTAAGACATGTAAGTAGAGAATTAAGAACCAGACTATTTTATTCATCAGAGTTAATCTCCACTTCCATTATAATCTTTGTCACAGGATGAATTAATTTTATACTATTTTCTCATTACACTCCTTGACATGAATATAGTCATATGTCCTTTTCTGAATGAGAAGTATTTTCAGAACTCAGAATAATTCTGCCTCTGACGTTCATACACAATAACTCCAGAATACTTTCAAAGAATTACAGTTGTATCAGAATTACCATGCAGCTGAGTGGACATTTTTATATGACCACAGAATACATCAGAGGTTTGGGGGTTTTTTTGGTCAGCAGTGCTTCAATTCTGTTGCTCGGGTGAATATTACCATCTGACGACCACACGATCTTTCAGAAATTTTCATTATGTTTTAGCACCTGGTCACTGCCTGCTTCTGGTAACAGATTTATCCTCAAAACTGATTTCATGACTTGACAAACTCAGGCAAACAGAATGGATTTATACATTTTCAGTTTTCAACACAGCAGCACTACGTGCTCACTTTGTTACCATTATTGCTTTGTTACTGCTTCATATTTTCCAGCAGTGCAATGTCACAGTACTAGTATTGTTATTTCTTTTGATAATAAGTAGTTGGCCAAAAGTCAAGCCATATAAATTGGATTCTGCTATGGAAGAAAATGGTGCTCAAGTCCACTGTTTTGTTTTCTCTTCTTTTGTAGTTGTTATTATTGTAGTCCCATTTGTTTAAAAATCATGTACAAAGTCCTGCTACTAAGAATGAAGTACAAATCTAAGAGGAGGTAACTGTTGTCAATACTAGAGAAGTGCCATTTTTCAATAATTTTTAGATTAAAAACACTTCCTCATAACTGCATTTTCTGTCTAGGTCTTTTTCTGTATCCTGTATCCCTCCTGCATTGCCTTTTTTAAAAAAATCAGTGTATAACAAGTGAGATCACAGAGCCACAGGGAAACCTGTGTTAGAGTTGAACCTTAGTTCAACCTCCTGCTCAAAACCTTGGGATATCTTCAAGGCTAGTGGAGGCTTCTGAGGGCCCTCTCCAGACAACCTCTGAAAATCCCTGAACACAGTGTTTCCACCCACTAGGCAATCTCTCATGATGCTTAATCCCTCTTCTGGAGAAGCATCCTTCCCTATCCTGTAATTGCAGTTTCCTTTGCTGCAGCACTGTCACCATTCCTTACTAATATTTTATTGTGAAAATCTGGCAAGGGGCTGGCCTAATCTTCACTGTAATTCTCTTTTAGACAGTAGAAATTTAGTGCACCTGCAGACCAAAAGTACCCAGTTCCCTTCTTTTCTTCTCTAATGGGATATGCTCCAACTTCCTAATAATCTTGTTGGTCCTCGAATGGTTTCTTGCCAATTCACAATCTCTCTCTTCTGCTGGAAATGCTGAAACAGGACAATATACTTCAGGTGTGACTAAGTCACGGGGAATAATAGCCTCTCTGAACTTCCTGACGTGTTTTTAACAAGCAGCCTTCATCACTGCAAGGGCGTGCTACAGACTCACACTCAATTTTCTGCCTACCAGGATCCCCATGTTCTTTTCTGCAGATCTGCTCCCCAGTCAGTCATTCCAGATTCTTCTATCTATTTGTGCTTCATCTAGGGCATCTTGATCAGTGGCAAATGCCTGTGTATTAGAAAGTAGCTCCTGGCACTGAGGCAATCTGATTCTTCACACAAGTGCAATTTTTGCCTACTGGTTTTCTCCTAAAAATAGTTCACTCCAGGTCAATAAAATCAACTTTAAAAGCTGTAGCCTGTTCCCAAACCAGCTTAACTCCCCAAGGCTGTTGCGATCTCCTCAGGAAGCTTCAGTTTTTTCTTCCTTTCACTCAAAAAGTTGTAGATATTCTCACTTTCCGAAAGGCGTAGATCTGACTATTTGGTGCCAGTTTCACCTTCAAGTCAAATTCCTGCTTCTTGGACAAGCCCTAAAAGACAAATGATAAAAATTTTGTTAATAAAAATATTTGTTTCTCTCGCTTTAAAATTGAAGATTTGGAGCTTCACCCGCTTGTTTCAATATCACTTTTTTAACACATGTCATTTTTTTGATAAAAGATTCCAAACTGCTAGAATAGAAAAAAATAACCTAAATAGGCTTTAATGATTTATTCTAGGCAAGAAGGAATAATTAACAAAAGGATGACACAACCTTTATTATTGACATCTTTTCATAGTGTCAAACCAAAACAGTGCCTCTTTCAAAGTCCTCCTTACTATACCCGTTGTGGAAAGTGAGTCTTTATCCTACGCAGTTGCTTTTTTCAGCTCTTGAGATGAAGCTTTTTTTACTGTGATTTTGAAGAGCTCTTACCCTTTTTTTCCTCTGTGGACAGATAAGAAAGACTATCTTGAGGAAAAGAGCAATTCTTGTCGTGACTTTTTAAAATTTTGTTTTCCATTCTTACTTTGAGCATTCAGGGACTCGTCAGATCTTGCAAGAATATTGGGAAAAATGGTATTGACACCCCAATGAGGAACTTTCTCTGATAGGAGGATTATTTTTTCTTGTTTTTCACTGTGAGCATTCTTAATTATCCTTCTATACTTTGTCTGCATTTTGCCTGGTCCAAATATAAATGTGTTCTAGCACTGGTTAAGGTATTTGCCAACTCCAAACGGAGAATAGGTTTTCAGACACAACAGCCCTAGCATCTTTTCCAATGTAAATAGTTTATCATAGAGTTTACTATACTTTATTATTACTTTGTTTACTATTTACTTTGTTTAATACTTATGTATACTTTATTATACTTTGTTTGTTATACTTTATCCTAGTGTTTATTGTAATACCTATTATTTTTACAGTATTTGCCGTGTTGATTTCAAGATTTACCACTGTGACTAAATGAGTATTTACTGTAACTAAAGAAGATTTCACAGTTTCACTAATACATTCCAACTTGTTCATGTCTGAGAGAACTTTTACTTATACAACTGCATGCAACTACTGAGTTCCTAATTGCTTGGCAGCTCAAATCTAACAGATCCACAAGAGAATGGAATAGCTAATTACACCTTGTAAAAATATTTTATGGATTAAGACTAAAGGGGAATCTGAACCTGAAGTTGACAGTTTCCATCTTTTACACTGCTTGCTTCTGCTGGTATTAAAAATAGAAAAGGAAAAAAAATCACCCTGAAACTATACAGAGGACAAAAAAAAATGTGTGGTTTTTTTTTAAATATATCTTTTTGTCAGATTCTCCCTTTGCACTAAATTCCAAGTAATTGAAAGAAAAAAAAATCACATTTTCTGCATCTTCAGATTGAAATGCATGCTTCCAATTCCACATTCTACATTCGCTTGCAAAGTCTCATCCTTGCATGTACTCATAGAATCATGGAATCAGCTGGGTTGGAAAGGACCTCTGAGATCATCAAGTCCAACCCTTGATCCAACAATGCTGTGGTTATTAGACCATGGCACTAAGTGCCACATCCAGTCTCACCTTAAAAACCTCCAGGGATGGAGAATCCACCACTTCCCTGGGCAGCTCATTCCAATACCTGATTATCCTTTCTGTAAAAACTTTCTTCCTGATATCCAACCTAAACCTCCCCTGGCAGAGCTTAAGACCATGTCCTCTTGTCTTATTCATAGTGTTTTCCTGCTCTTGTACATGTATGCCTTTTATTCTTAATCCAGAAGACGAGCACTGAGATGATGCACTCTGTAGAATGCTTTCTGACATGTGTTGCAATGCATTCAAACTTTTGAAAGCAAAATTCTGTTATACTGCAGAAGAATTTGGACTAAGCAATGCCATAGTCAATCTTGCGTAGTCTGTGGGGCTTTTTAAATCAGTGGGCTATAATATCAGTTCTTAGCTACAGAAATACGAAACTCATCAAAAATCCTTAAAATAATTACTTTAATACTCTGAAATTGTAGACTTCTGAAGTTGTTAATGGTTTGAGGAGCATTTTTGTAAGGGATAATTTTAATGAGAGGCCAGAAATATCTGAACATGGTTCAGAGAGCAGTTCCTTCACACACTTAAATTACTTTCCTTATTCTGATTATTTATGGAAGAAGTATTTGTTTCCTTAAACTATGCATGGCTGATAGATATTGCACGCAGCTCTCAGTTGCTTGAATGGAAATAATTCCTTTTGATCTTTTTGCTCTCCATGAAGTCAGTGCATTTAAAATAATGAAGCAACAAAGGACATCTCTGAAAGCATATGCTATGGCATCCATAGGAATGCCAATGTTTTAACTCTATTAAAATTGCAAAGGATGCTAGCAGGTATTATAGTAGAATCAATAAATAGAATGAAATTTAATGTAAATTTAATTAACTACCACAGGATGACATTGTAAAACATGGAAGTGACATTCTGAGAAAAAATGATAGCAAATGTCTAGGAATTGGTCCCAAAATCAAATCCTCTGTTTCTTTGTGCTTTTTAAAGCTATAGACCATGTATAAATATTGTTATTTTTTTAAGAAAAATAATTCATAAAATAAAATTCTGACCAGAGAACATTAAATCTATTGAATCACAAGGTTTTAATTTTATTGTTTTTAATCACTTTTATCATACAGAATAACAAAAACTGTAGCTTGGTAAATCCAAGTATGAAAACTACAAATAAAGTACTATCTAAAACATGCTACTTTTAGACTATGCTGTTTCCAATACATTGCAGCTTATGAATGAGGTCTGTAATGCTAACATACAAATAGAAGTATTCTCTCAATGTGTCAAAGAATAAGTGAGCTCAAAATACTTTTTCCTGCATTGCCCTATGTAGAATAATTAACTTTTCAAAAGTGACTTTGGTCATCTTTTTATGAGTGATTAGTTATTGGGTAGATGTGGAACTTTTTGTCATGAAATTTGTGACATTCATATGAGTAATACTGTTCCACTCTTCTCAGCTACCTAATATTTTTCATACAGAAGGAGGTTTTGGGAAAGGACTAAAATCAAAGCCGCAGTGGCAGAGGGAAGGAAAGCCCAAAATCTCTTACAATGACACTCCCTTTCAGTGATATGGCAACGTGTTTTTTCCTATTTTGTGCAGTAACATTTCTGAGAACGCTCTCAGCTTGTAGCCTAACATCTTTCTGTGCAAGCATGTGTCTGAAACCAGCACCTATTTTAGCACTTTCTGTGACATAGCAAAAAGACAAGACAATAATTTGCTGCAACACAATGCAACGCACTTCATCAGCAGGGATTGTCCCACTGATCTGCAATGTAGATGCACAGCTCAGTTCGAGGAATGTCACAGATTCCTGTTACATTGCAGCTTTGCTGAGACACACGTAATTGTCTGCAGTTAAGTTAACTGTCTGCAGTTATCTTTGTTCAGTAATGTGTGCTTCTCGCCATATTCACAATTCTAATAAATAAAGGATGATCAAATGGAGTGCAGGATGGCTGTTGCTTTTGCAAATTTAATTTGATTCCTCCAGAATCACTGAATGCAAACAAAGGCAGTGAGAGAGTCAGTTCTGTCCAGTGTTACTTCTAGCATTACCACCTATATTTTCGAAATTTAAAGTATAACTGGAAGAAGTTACACATGAAAGAATACTTAAAGAACTATTTTATTTTTGCTGAAGAATTTTAGTTTTCAACACAACAAAACATGTTTCTTTCTGATATGTGCTTGGTTGGAAATATGTGATCAGTCCTTTAAGGGGAGTAAATAAATAGAGCTGTATGAACTTCAGTGTTGCTCCACTCATGGAACCAAACACGGTCTAATCTAGTCAGATGCGAGACAAGTGTTGCCCCTATGTTCATGAGGAAAAAAACATGTCCTACACAATTCAGAGCAGATGATTCCCTTTCCTATTACAACCATACATGGTAGATGGAATGTGCAGAATTAAGTAAAGTATACCTGGTATGTATATGGACATTTGTGACTGGGGGAGATCAATGAGTGATGTTTCTGAAGGCAGGCTAAAATTAGCTTTCACAGATAAGTATCACCGTTATAGCTTAATAGACTGACTTAAAGCTCAGGTGAAAATTCTTTCAGTATCCTGTTGCAGACACAAACTGTCCCTCTACTCTGACAAGAAAAATTATTGTCCAAGACATGTGTGAACACAAGATGTTACTGTTCAGCCTCCTATGATTCCCTAATACTTTTGTATCCAATAATACATAGCCTTAAAAATAAATAATGAATAAACCAGTTTCTTTGGCCATCTTAATCAACAGCAATCCTACATAAGCATTATCACGAATATTTACATTTGGGTTATTTTCATAATTCATACAATCAGCTTCAAAGAATTACTCTTCTTTTTCTTTGAGCATCTAAAAAGACTAATAATTATTTTACTATTAACTTCAGGCTCATCTATTTTGACCCTCTCCTACCAAACAGTTATAGATGTTTCCATTATGTTAATAACAAAATATATGTTATAATTCTCTTGCTGTGACACTCAACTTAGATACAAATTAGTGTCTGGTTCCTTAAAAGTATACTTACGTTTACTATAGATTCAAAATTTATCTTCCCCTTGGTGTTGAAAAACTACGCATTAAATCTTCAGCTATTCTTAAAATCTGCCTCAAATAAGGAGTGGGGTTAGAGAGACTCTTACAGGATTTTAAAATGCATAGAATAAATGAATTTTAGTTTGTTGAAGTGTGACCATTACTGGAAAATAAAGTTACTGCTGTATGTCACAGGATGTTTGATAAAACTGGAGGTTTATTCACTGTGCTATACCAAACGTAGGTTGTCAAAGTGAAAAGCTTAATGCAATGCTCAATCTTTATACGCATTCTGCTCATGAGTTCCTTGCAGAGACCAGCAATAAGAGTGCTAACAAATGCTAGATTCAGTTGGTATTTAGTGTTTTGGAAGGCTATTATGTAGCAGTCACCAAACACCCAGCATATAGTAATAGCTTTTAATCAGTAGTTAAGGAAACAGTGACAGTCTGGATGGAACTTTAAATCCTAAAAAAAGGAAACAGTAAGTTTTTAACAGGTAGCTATTTGCATCTTTTATATTCTGCTGGATATGAGCATAATGTAAATGAACAGATAAATAACCCAGTAAATATATGGTCAATTTTAAATGCAAGTAGAATCCTGTAACAATAAAAATTTCAGTATTCAGGTCTGGGGGGAAAAACAAACAAACAGATATTTTATTTTAGTACACTGATTTAATAACCCATGTGTAAATTTTCCTGTCTGCATGATTTCATTATGTAACAATATTCATACATTGCAGTGTAGATATTCTTAAATAAAGGCTCCATCTTTCTTAAAGAGATTCTAAACATAGTCATCTATTCCTTTACAAGTATTGATTGTTCAGTGACATCTTAGTGTCACTAGATCTTGATAATTCAGATTAAAACTTTTTTAGTGAAATCTTATTTGTATTTATTTGTGGCACTGACATTGATTATTGATATCTCAAGATGAGGAATTTAAACACCCTCAGACAAGGATGAGAACATTAACAAATTAGGTCTCATTTTAAGTAAAAGAAATTAGCTTTTAACGAAGTCTGCTAAATTCTCATGATTTCATTCTCCTCCAAATATTTAGCTGGAATCAAGTGAGTACAAATCATTTAGAGGTAGTTGTATAACCTGAACAACACACTATTCAGGTTAATAATCCTTTCTTTTTTTGTTGTGAAATGAAGGACGTAGTGGCTTTATCTTTCACAAACATGATAAGAGAATGAAAAGGTATGGAAAACTCACATATGTTGCTGATGATGACAATAAAACTATCTTACAGAAAGAGAAGGAATGAGAAGACAACATTTGGAAAAAAAAACTAATTTATTTAAAAATCTAACTCATTTGATGTTAGAAAAAAAGGTCGTATATTCTTCTTTATTTTTACCAATAAAGTGAAAAAAATGCTATGCATGGTTTGGTACATTTTAACACAGTGGTGACAAATATAAGCATGCATTTAAAATTATCAATGCACAGCACATCTCTTTATCCTTCCACAAATCTGCAAAGTTCGTTCAACAGCTATGAGCTTCTTTAAATATGTTAGAGGATTGTAGTACCATGGCTGCACTGACAGGATTGTGTACTGATAGAGAAATAGCAAGTTCTTTAATGCTCAGAGTCCTTAAGAGGGAATTGTTCTGTTACTGCTGTGAGAGAACAAGAAACTGGGTAGTTATAGTCATTTTGTTGAATTGACCATGTTCTTTCTGATGAAGAATTAGGGTGTTGAGCCTTGGTGATTAAAAGTAGCATTCATAGCACAAGAGTAGTGCTTTAGCATAAAATACTGTCTGGTACATGTGTTAGAGGGTTTTTTAAGTCTCAGCTGCAGGTCTATCATAAAAGTTCATCTGTTGCTCATCTTATGCATTCTGCCTATCATAAATATTTTTGAGGCACAGACTTGCAGAAAACATTCAAAATCTATAAAAGGAGGCCTTTCAATTGTATAGAATAGTAGTCATATATTTCATATTCAGTAATAGAATCTACTTCATTTCATAAGATTTACATGAGAGATAATCCACCTTCCTGGTGTACTATTTACTTTTTAGGGCAGTCTGGGTCACTGATAACAGTTCAAGTCTCTGCTAATACCAGTCATTGTTGTTCTCTGCAGCACACGTGATTTTACTAATTCCAGATAGGGCGAAGGTTAAGGTCACAGAGTGAAGGATAGAATCACAGAATCAATTAGGCTGGAAAAGACCTCTGAGATCATCAAGTCCAACCTACAACCAAACACCAGCTTGTTTACGAGACCACTGCGCTAAGTGCCACATCCAGTCTTTCCTTAAACACCTTCACAGACAGTGACCCACCACCTCCCTGGTCAGTCCATTCCAATCTTTAAACACCTTTTCTGTGAAGAAATTCCTCTGAAACCTGAACTTTGTCTGGTGCAGCTGGAGACTATAAATAAATATAAAATTTTCTGTCTTCAGTAGTTTCAGCAAAGTTCTTAGCATCGTCATATTAATTTTTGCATGTGCATTTGCATTAAAGTTGAATACAAGAAATAATTAGATTTATATATGCAGTGCCTGGTAGAGCTGATAAAAAAGGCATTTATGAGGAATTCAATAGTTCTAATTTAGTGTAACAACCAAGATGCTGTTTGTGTTTCTATCTTTCTATTCTCTGGAGTACTTTCGGTATTTTTTTACTGTTAGGAAATAATCATTCTCTTTGCATTGCAAGATGTTTATTGTAGATTTTAAGCCATAATACTTTGATTACTAATTTCTTCTGTGAAAAATTGAAAAATATAGCACCTCTGTTAGCAAGGTAAAACACATAGCTTTTAATCAATATTAAAATGCACAGGTTTGCGTTGTTTTAAAGGTTGATTTTGGTATGTTAATAACAGCAGGCTAATGTTAATCTAAAAAATCTAGTTAATACAGTGAGGCAACCTTCGGGGCAAGAAAAACGATGACATGGACATGAAAATAGATCTGAAGAATCACCAAAGAAGGTACAGGAGTAAAGAAATTCGAGTCTTAGAATTTTAACTGAGACTGAAGAAAAGGAATATGTAAACTATTCTTTAATATTTGTAATATCACTCTAGTTTTCCTGTATCAGTATGAAAAGTTCAAGAAAAGCATGACCATAAACATTTATTTATTTATTTAATTCCTAATTACATTGATTGGCACAAATTCAGTGTTTATACATTCAGTCATAAAGATATCTATATGGGACTTTAAACATTTCTCTGGGAAAAAAACAAAAAAAAACAAAACAAAACAAAAAAACCCAACAAAAACCAGATGGAAAAACTGAAGCTAAAAGTTGAAAAGCTGTTTTAAATCTGATAATAATTTGACTCATATTGCATGCTTTAGGCACAATCATTTACAAGCTATTATTAAGAGATCTGCTGAATTTTAATATATTACATACGTTATCTTTTTCCTGGTCTTTGTTATATATTTAAATCAAAGTTTGATCTTAGTTGAAATAAAACAATACAAATGATACTTGAGTTTGACTATAAATATCATAAGTGCAAAATTTTAATGTATTCCTGCTGTCTGAAAACCAGACTGTTTACCTTGTTTGCTAGACTCTGCTTAAATTCAGAAATTCCATCAACTTACATTTCACTAAAGTACTTGTAATGCACATGTAATGCCAAATATATTTGCTTTCATTATGCAATCATTATATTATTATTAATATTAAAACTACCTCATACCTTCAGGAAAACAAAACAAACAATCAAACAAACAAAACCAAAGCCAGAAAAATAGTTTACATCTTTGATTATTTGTATAGTGATCAGTTTCCTGTTTCGAAGTATATAATTAGGAAACCATGTTAGGTTTTAATCTCTTAGGACACAAACAGTTAAAAAAAATTAAAGACATCTACAAAACTTTGAAGACCTTTTTTAATTGCCCTAATAAGATGCTCCTTATTTAATATATATAGTGGTATTACTGACTAAGTCAAATAAGTCTTGTTCCATGCTGCCTTATATACCACGAAACTATGAGGAAGTCAAACTTGAAAACTTAGATACAACTCTCAGATTAATCCCTGGGAGATGTTTTAGGTTCCTCTATAGAAAGAGAGAAAAAAAAAGTGCTATATTGTAAACATGCCTACATATTTATGAAGTGGCACCTCAAGCATAATGCTTGCTTTGTTATATTGCCTTCGTATAGGATAACTGAGGGTATGTCTTGATATCTAAACCTTCAACTGCATCAGAATCTGTCACATTCCTCTTCATTAAATTCAATATTGTTCTCACTCAGATATGCTGAAACTTACTTCTTAGAAAGGCTTGGAAATCACTTTTTCCTTCGCCCACTGCATCTTTTCCTCCTATGTTCCATTCCAATCTGGCAACTTCAATTGGTTTTTAGGTTACAAAGTTCTAAGACCCACATTTTGGCTCTTCAGCAAACTTCACCCCCTTAACACAACCTATCTCTCCCTGTCGGCCACCACCCTGGTCCCCAGTGCAGAGTCTTTTACAGAACATAGCGTGATGCACAGTACACTGTGAGGGAACAATTCTACAATTTACACAAGTAAGAATTTCTTAAAAACAACATATTTTTAAGATATAGAGAAGTATTGTTGAATAACAGCATAAGAAAATTCAAACTGGTCATGTATGCATGTATTTGATCATGTCTTCAACTAGAATCCATTTTACATAGTTACAAACCAGACACAAAGAACAATTAAAAAACAAAACAAAGCAAAAAACCACTAAAGAAACAAATATTAATTTGACATTTCTTGACAACTACTACCTAGAAAAGCACTGCAAGGTGAAAACATCAGTGCTCAAAACTATAACTTTAGAGGCAGTCATCTTCCCCTTCCAAGACACACAAGCAGGATATCATTGTTCCGTCTGGCTAATCTGCCAAAAGAATGCACTTCAGTAAGGTTGATTGCCTGAAAAATATGCGATATCAGTGCTGGCTTAGTCACATTTGTCCCATTTATTTTTCTTCTTTTCTCAGGCTGGCAATGAATGATTCTAAAAAACATGGCAAAGCCAAGATTTCAGATGTCTTTCAATTCCCTCTTGAAGCCAACATGACATGTTCTGTAGCCTAGTGTGGAGTCTGGCTGCTTGTCATGTTCCAATTAGTGAAGCAGATGTGAAAGGTTTATTATCATCACCTGAGCCTTCAATTTAGCTTGAAATGGAACACTCATAGCTGTGCAGGAGTTTACTAGTTCAGTTGGTTTTCCCTATGGGCATATTAATTCCTATTATAAGTTATTTCATTTTAACTTTAAAAATATTGTTCTGTTCCTACTTTTACTGCTTCTGGACTGTTTTTTGTTCTTGGTAAGTTAATGGCAGTTTTGTCATAATCATCAGTGGGAATAGAAGTAGTCCTATAATGTGCTAATTATTTTAAGCCAAATCTTAATATGTAACTGACAGTACTCTACTGCTATATTATTACTTAATTAATTTGCCATAAGATATACTGATAAAAATGTATTCAATCCACTTCATTACATGTCAATTTCAAATAACTTTCTGTCTCATTATCAGAGCTCTTTCCTGTAATAAATGCAAAACCTTATGCGTACCTAGGAGATTCTTAACTTTTTAAAAGGTTTTTAATGCACTGGTCTGATGATTTTAGGGGCTGCTAGAGTACAGGATAAGTCTTTAACTGAAGCTCTAGTACATGGGGAGCTATGACCTCCAGCCTCTTCGGAGCTTTACTAAGACCCACTCCAGTGAAACTTCCTCAGCTGTTTTACTCTTGCAGTGCAAGAGGAACAAGCTGTAGTACAGGAAGCAGAAATACATAGCCTCTGTATAATAACCACAGTTAGTGTAAAGTCTCCCAGTAGGTAGCAGACAGTACAGCAGCCACTGCCACACAGCAGCATCTCTATTCATAGTTTAATTTCCAGGGAGTGCTTTGAAATATAAAAAAACTCTGGAAAATAGATTATGAGACCTTATACTGCAGCCAACTGGAGGTTAGTAAAAAGATTCAAAGAAGAGACATGTCTAATCATCAGTGCAATGTTACTTGCCACATTGATGAAAGGGCTGTAGCAGGTCAACACAGAAACTGAGGAGAAGAGCTGCATTAGTGTTGTCACAGTCTAACAAAACAGTTGACAGAAAGAAATAACCAGAAAGCTTTCCACAGAAAAGAAAACAATTTTTTTCCTTCACCTAATACAGAGAAAATATCTGCATCTCTCTATTGTTTGTGGAGAGAAGCTACGGAACTAATTTAGATAGGATGTCTTGCATTTTAGGCAGATGCTGTGAAAGGAATCCTAATGAGTGTTGAAGAAACTCAGCGCTAAGGAGAAAAAGGAAGAAAAAAGTGGACAGAAAATGCTGTGATCCTCACAATAATACCTGCTGACATCAAAACAAAACAAAAAAAAGAGAAGCAATAAGAAGGAAAAGTAAAGCATGAAGTCATACAAAATGAGACTTTTAGAGAGTAATCACTATGTAGACTTTCTTACAAATTTATGACGCTTAATAAGAATAATCCATATGATAATATTTCCAAATAAGGTAACATGCAATAGCACAACAAGCACACTATACCTATATCAGTGGCTAAGATCAAAGGTCTATATAATCTGAACATTTATTTTCCCAACAGTATGCATAAGCAATGCCTAGGCTAGAAAATAACATACAAACCAGCATACTGTTCCCAAGTACTGTCCATTAATTTACAGATTCCTGAATTAAAGTGTTTTCTAAGAATTTTGGAAACTTCAATAAATTTATTTACTAGACTTGTTCTGTCTTTCCTTAAACCTAAATATGCTTTCAGTATTCTTAGCATCCTGAGAGATGGTGTTCCATGGCTTACATTTTTTTAGTAACTATCTCATAGAATCATAGAAAAATGTCAAAAGTTTAGTTCAACCACCTGCTCTAGGCAGGGAAAAGTTCAAGATATGGCCTCCTTTTGTGTTACCTGTTAGTTTCATCTGATGTCCTATAGTTCTTCCATTGGAAGAGGCAGGGAAAAAGTGGTCCATATTTACCATCTTCAGACTGATCATAAAAACTCTCAATCATAGTATTTGGCAAATGTCAATCAAATTTGAATGATCAAAAGTCTTCTAGCTCCACTTCTTTTTAGAAAAATCATTCTGGAAATTGTTTCTAAGTCACTAAAAGGAATAAATGAAGACTTCTAATACAATAACAACTACAAGTAGTGCTTTAAGACTCAAAATATTACAATATCAGACCAAAAACCAGTGTGTTTGTAAAATCAGACAGTTTTTATATCAGTTCTACTTTCTCATGTACTCCTCAAAATTGTAGTAAACTATTTTAATCACTAGAGTGTATGTGAATAGTGCTGAGTGATTTAGGAATCACTGAAGCAGCTTTGTCAGGTGGTTTGGTGATTTTGGTAATCCTGCTTCTCTGGTCCCTAAGTCTTGTGTTCTGCTTGCTTCTTTAATACTGTGATGAATAGATTAAAATCATGGTATGAAGATATAAATGTGAAGTCGTAAATAAACGTTTCCTCTTTGTTCTTTTTCGCAGAAAAGTTTTTAATAGTGTATTATGCTGTCACTCTCACAAAAACAGTAAATCTTCATTAATTGATCAATCTGAAACTAATGAATCATATAGAAGAATAATTTTTAAGTGGGCATTTATGAAACTGACATATTAAGTTACTAGATTATACTGACAACAAATGTCACTGAGTGAGATAGAAATAGTAATTTGCATTAATTTTCAATTTATTACATTTTCAAATCAAAACACGAAGGTAACAAATCAAGTTACTTTTCCTTTGAAAAAAATTGCTAAATTGTATTCCAGTTCAGTACAATGTCATCAATTTATTAATTTACCATTACATATATCACTAGGGCCTCTACTGAATGTGACAAGTGCATTTCTCTATTCTAGTTGAATATTTCCTCCACACCCCATGAAACTGCTATAGCAATTGCTGATCAGCAAGTAAATACTGAGTAAGTAAATGCTCTAAGGTAGTGCCTAATTGAGAATGAGTGAACAACATCAGCTGAAACTGACTTTGAGGAAGGCATGTTCGTAGTGGCTTGATCAGCCATGCTTGTTAATTCTATTCCTGACTGGATCATTTATTTCTGGAACTGTTAGTAACAGCAGACAGTAATTATCCCACAGTGAAGAGAGTGCAAGGGGTCAGTTTCTCATTAAAAAAGGAAAATTAAACACATCAGATCTAAAACAGTTTTTCACCTTTTATTTAACATTATTTTGGAGAAATTACTTCCAACTAGAAATTAATAAAATACATAGAAAAGAAATTATTTTTATCCTGTATAGACAAAGAATGTCATCATATATGCATTCCCAATACCAGATGAATACATATCTAAAGTCTTTCAGGCTACGCCATGATAAAACATGCTGTAATATTAGGTCTGTTTAGGAAAGAAAAAGCCCATTTCATCACAGTTGCTTCTAGACTACTGAGCAGGTTTCAAGTCACAAGAGTATTAAAGTCTTGGACAACCAGTTCCGGTGCCTGATCACTCTCTTTGTCAAAAATTTCTCCTCTTTCAGTCTAAAACTGATGCCCTTTGTCCTGTCGCTATCAGCCTTGGTAAAACATTTTTCTTACAAGCCCTTCTCAGCATTTAGTCTATAATAAGGTCTTCCACTGAGCCTTCTTCAGGCTTAACAACCAGAACTGCCTCAGCCTTTCTTCATAAGTCTAAAATGTTCTTCAGTCATGAAACAAACTAAATCTGATGAAACCCGTCTTAATTTCTAGAGGAAAATCAGAAAAAGAGGTAAGCTTATTGCAGTCTTTTTATGCAAAATTCACAATGCAACCTCAAAAGGATACACTCATATAAATGCAACACAAAACCTATCAATTATGATTAAAACAATATATGGTTCCTCCCATTTAGGTCCTAATTTGAGTTTCCATAATAATATCTTGACTAACACTTCATCCCAGGCTGTGTATCATGTTCTTGTATTTCAGGTGGGCTTGATGGATACTATTGTGCATACTTTCTCCAGCCTTCAAACCCTTTCTGCATATTCATAACATACTGGGTCAGGCCTTCCCCTCCTTCTAACTGCCAGAGAATGTCATGAATGGTCAGACTGGGAAGTTTCCCTAATAACTGTTTGGTAAATATTTTAATTACATTGTCAAATTAGGCCAAATCTGGAAAATCTGAACCCAGTGAAAACCATTCATTAAGTGTGATACTGAAAGTGATCCTCAACAATACTGTTATTGAAAACTTGAGCCTAGAAGGGAAATAAATACTTGGTCTGCCTGTTAGAAATAGAGAAATAATGATGCCCACTTGTTATATTTATAAAAGCATAATGACATATGGGCAGAAGTGTTCTATATTTTGTAAGTTAGAAGTTAACTGTTTTCTACTAATTAAAATGCAGACAAACTCTCATCCAGTTACAAGACCATGAATAACTGTGACACTTACCCAATAGCACCTTGCCAGTTTACCATTTAATTTCAGCTGTGAATACCATTTTTTGAATTGATTGCTTTTCTTCTACTGCAACTAAATGCATAATGACTGGGGGTTTTATAGCTATTTACTACTTTAAATTTCAGTATTCAGTGTTTTGTCATTTGAAGTTCAGTGACACATAATAAACAAAGCAGCTACAAATATGATGAAATATTTTCCCCAAGTGTGTTTCTATACTGATATATAGCTATTTTATTTTATGGAATTATAATAATTGTAAGTTAGATATTTGAGTTTGCCTCCAGATTTTATGTCTCTTTTTTTTTTATCATTATTTTTTCACTGGATCATCTGTTTTGTTGTGTGTGAGCTGAGTGAGTGGTCAAACTCACTGCAGAGAAATTTACTGGAAAAGAGTATGATAAAATCATGTTTGCTCTACACTTCAAATACCAAATGGTTAAATAAGAGAGTGAAATAAATTATGTCTATTCTTGCACAGTGCCCAAGGGCAACAAAAATTATTTTTTAGATATATTTGGCTTTAGTTCTTGTCTCATTTTAGTGAAATATTGGAGAATCTCTTAAGCAAAGTATTCTTAGAATTCTTTCACATTGCCATAAGTTATTTTTAATTATACTTCAATAAGTGTGGAAAGAAATCCAACTCATAATTCATATCATAAACTACTTTTTCTTCCTTTTGCCAGCATAGGGTTGCCAACATATTTAAATACTTAATAAGTTCCAGGACTTTGAGGAACAATACAGATCTATTGAAAGGCCATTGTTCATATTGCACACGATACATCTCATAGCTTAATCTTTCTTTAGCTATTAGCTTTCTGTGGCATATTTTTGTTGAAATTCCACAGAGGACGATGCAGTTCTGAAAAAAGCAATGCAATTCAACCTAGAAGGCAGGATCTAAAATGTTGAAACATACATGGTGTGCTACTCACACCAGAGGCATTTAGTGTCAGTCAAAAACATACTGATAGGGAACTGGCAGAAATGAATTTGTAGCAC
Organism: Pseudotriccus pelzelni; assembly: GCA_035584735.1. NCBI lineage: Eukaryota > Metazoa > Chordata > Aves > Passeriformes > Tyrannidae > Pseudotriccus > Pseudotriccus pelzelni. The sequence goes on along the minus strand of JAWMRA010000041.1, from coordinate 16,679,482 downwards.
AGAAACCATTGGAGTTGCTCTTTTAGGCACCTCAGATATGTAAAATGGCACTACATCCATGTTTAGGGAAATAAAACTCTAGATGACTCTCTAAGGTGACCTGATAGCTCTGTCTCTGAGCTTCACTGACTGTATTGATGCTGTTTTTGAACATCTCCATGGCAAGAATGAAGACACCTTGTGCTCCGGCATCTCATTCACATACGCAGACACCTTAATGCAGGCCTACTCACACATGAATTGAATGCAGTCTGGCTCTCAAGCACATTAGCTTCAGCTAGTGTTGATGCCCAAACAAGGATTATTGGCAGAAAAATAATCTTCCCTCTGTGCCCGTTCCCCACTCCCTTTCAAATCAGATGTTTGCTGCAGCTAAGACAGGATTGTACAATAGATACTGATAATCAGAATTAATTTCAGTGTTTTAACTTTGCTTTATCATTTTCCATTTCTTTTCCTATTATGTGATCTGGGCCTCCAAAGAGCTCATTTTTCAGGTACAAATTAAGAAGTCCTAGGATAGGGATGCAACAATAGTGAGAGAGTGTCAGAACTCTTCTTAGGATTTTGGTCAATTACAAAAAAAAATTACAGTTGTAATACTTTTGGTTAGTTAAAACCAAAAGAAAATCACACAATTAAAAAGCTTTTTATAGGCTGCTTAGGTGGTTCCTATCATGAGAAGAAAAATGAAAAATAAAATAGTTGTTGAGTTTTCCTCTATTAAACACTATATTCCAGAACTGATTATAGTCAAAGGTATTTGAAGATTAGCAGACGTAGAGGGTTGACCCTGGCTGAATGCCAGGCACCCACCAAAGCCACTCTGTCACTGCTGTCTGCAGCTGGATAGGGGAAGAAAATACAGCAAAAGGTTCATGAGTTAAGGACCAAGAGAGACTGCTCATCAAATACCATCATGGGCAAAACAGACTGAGCTTGGCGATATTGATCGAATTTATTACTAACAAAATCAGAGCAGTATAATGAGTAGTAAAAAACATCTTAAAAAAAATACCTCCCCCCCACTTCCCCTCCTTCCCAGGCTCTACCCCATCCTCCACAGCAGTGCAGGGAGACAGGAGATGGGGGTTCTGCTGAGTTCATCACAGGTTGTTCTGCCGCTGCTCAGTGACAGGAGTCCTCCCCCTGCCCCAGTCTCTCCCATGGGAGACAGTGGTTCATGAACTTCTCCAGCATGAGTCCATCCACCAGCAGCAGTGCTACACAGTCTGCTCCAACATCAGTCAATCTGCCACGGAGTGCAGTCCTTCAGGCACAGGCTGCACCAACATGGGTCTCCACAGGGTCACAAGTCCTATGAGGAAACCTGCTCCAGTGTGAGCTTCTCTCTCCATCGGTCTGCAGGTCCCTTCCAGGATCTTGCTCCTACACAGGCTTCCCAAGGGTTCAGAGCCTTCTTTCAGGCAACCACCTGCTGTGGTGTGGATCTCCTTCACAGGCTACAGATGGTTCTCTGCATTCCTCGACCTCCATGGGCTGCAGGGGCACAGCTGCGTCACCACAGTCTGCACTACGGGCTGCAGGGGAACCTCAGCTCTGGCACCTGGAGCACCTCCTGCCCCTCCTTCTGCACTGACCTTGGTGTCTGAAGAATCGTTCCTCTCACATTCCCACTCCTCTCTTCTCTGACTGCAATTACATCTCTGCAACAACTTTTTTTCTTTCTTAAATGTTACCGCAGAAGTGATTGGCTCAGCCTTGGCCAGCAGTGGATCTGTCCTGGAGATGCCTGGCACTGGCTCTACTGGACATGGGGGAAGCTTCCAGAAGCTTCTCACAGAAGTCACCCCTGTAGCCCCCCAGCTACCAAAACCTGGCCATGCAAACCCAATACATTAGAGCACTATAGCTGTTACATCAATCATATTTTCCATCTTTTAAAAACATAATTAATTCCCTAGAAAAGAATTACATCTAAACACGAGTATTCATAACAAAGGGAAAAGTAATATAAAATGTTCAAAAGCTGATTTAAAGTGGTTAGTCATGATTGTTCCTAATTTCCACTGGAATCAGCAGAACTCACCAGTCAGGTTATACCCAGCGAATTTCAATCATAATGTAAGAGTTAAACAGATGAAAAAATACTTCTTTTCACAACAATGGCCCTGTATAACAAAAATAAATTAATTCAAAGCAATACTCAGGAGGTATGCATATTACAGTAGCCAACAACACACCATCTCATTTTCCTATTCCCCAGTCATTCGGGAGTAGTAAAATGCATATCAGTATGGAGATTTTTTGCAATGGGGCACACACTTTTTGCTAATGAAGCAAGTCTGTCAGAGCAACAGAGATGGGAAAAAGAGTAATTGGATCTTACTTGAAAACCTTCAGCTTAAGTTGTGGTCTAGAACTGACAGGTTCTGTCAATATTTACAGAGAGACTTATTGCTTTGACATATATGCTTAGAATGACACATATTTTTGTGCTATAATAAAATAAAATGAATAATGTTATTATCTTTGAACTTTTTTGTCTTTAAAGTACAGGAATATTATTTTTTAATTGCATTAAATTTACAATTAACTGCAGGTTTTGGTCTCTGGTTTTAGAACAGATCATTATAAAAACTGTAAAAGATGATTATTATTTGCATAAGTGAAAATCAGACAATGAAGCTAACCAAGAAAGACATTTCTGCTGTTTAGAGAATGCATTTTACTTAATTTTGTATTATAAGACCATAATTTAAAAAAGCAATTCATAACAAAGACAATGGCAAATACACATTTTTATTATCTAGATTCTGCTAAATATCAGCATTTAACCTCATTCACAAACGCATGGTCAGAAATAACTCACAACAAAAATATATGATGATAAACAAAAGAAACTGGATTAAGAGGAGGTTAATTTCTTTAACACGTAGCATGACTCATGAGAGTCATGTTTCAACATTTTCAGTCTCAATAATTTACTAGTGTTTTCATATGCTGAGTAATGGAATAATTCTCTAAATGAAGAATGGCTGACTGGAGTCTTCTTTATAGAACTCTGTGTTTAAGGTTTATCTCCATCATTTATCATATTTTAAATATGATGTTGAATCTAGATCTGTACACAAACAGTGGTAGTTATGTGATTTATTTCCATTTCCTTTTGATTTTTGCCTTGAAATAATAAACAGGAATGAGGCCTAATTCTGAATATAAACAGAGATCTGCTATATATGGTTAGAAGGTAAATTACAAAATTTTAAAAAATTCTTGGAATTTGCATTTCTGAAATCTGTAAACCCAATCTGACACACAGTGAATAATTGTATTCCTGCCTCTGCTCCTCTTTCTAATTCATTTTACTAAGGTTTTATTCTCATTGGGAAAAAAAAATCATATGAAAATTTGAAACACAATTATATTAAGGGACATCAATCAAATAAACAGTGTTTTTTACTGAATGAAGCTCTCTGCTTCTAAAGAAATGCCAGAAACATCTACTGAGTATGTGTAGTATTCTTTTAAAATTTGATGGAACATTTTTCTTACCCAATTATATTTTTGGAAATACCAAAAGCTTGTTTTGAACTGCTAAGCTATATTAGCTGTGATAATCCATGGCTAAACTACCTGAAAAACATTTTTTCACTGACCATTGTTATTAGCTGAAAAAAGGCTGAAAACAAGCTTTTAAAGAGAAGAAATATCTAAAATGTACCTGTGTAAGTCTATGTTTTATTTTAAGATGTAATTACAAGGCTCCCAGGGGAGATTTTAGACACTGAGTTCTTCCAAGTACCTAACTGGAGTCACGATTTTAGTACTTACATACAGAAGAGAATTTGAGACAAACTTTTCTTTTTTCAGTCCTCCTGATTGGCCTGTTTGGCATAAGTGGCTGTTGGGAATTGCACACCTGAAGAAGCTTTGAGTGGCTGAATGCCTAGAGGATGCCTTGTCCCAGTCTTAAATATCTATAAGGCAATTAGGTAAGCCATGAATACTTAGATTTCCAAATAATTACAGAAAAAAAAAGAATCTCATTAGGTGGTATCTGCTATATATTTTTCATAGTAAATTTTATTAACAACACTGCCATTTTGTCTTTATTTCCCTCTGGATACGCTCCAAGAAAAAATAAACAACTTTTGCAAAGTTTTGTTTTAAACTTTCAGCTATTTACATATTTTATACTCTTGCTTTCAAGTCTAAAGAGATATATTACACAGTACGTAAAACTGACTAGAGTCTGATCTCTGTTACATCTGAATAATAAATAACATAACACTGCCTTACAATGCAAGCAGCAGTACAAGCACAAGATGTAAAAATGATAGAGAACTGGAGTTTATGGGAACACACAACTAAAGGGAATAGAAGTAAACAAAAATTAATCAGATATGTTTGTGAGGAAGCATGGAATAAATCTATATGGGTTACTCTTCATCAGGCATGTATAATGATATTGTTTCAAAACTTGTTTGCTGGGTCAGTTCACAAATATTTTCAGGTTTTGGAAGCTTGCTGTTTTGCGTCTGTGAGCCATCTCTGTAAACTTACATGTTACAGTCATTTGGAGTACTGCTTAAAAATATTCTGTAAATCCAGCTCCACGTAGAGTATTCTATGGTTTGTAATACACAGTGTGAGGTTGATGGTACCTAAATCTCCCTTGATTATATTTTCCTTTGGGGAGGGGAGGGGAGGGGAGGGGAGGGGAGGGAAGAAGAAAGGAGAGGGAGAGGAGAGGGAGAGGAGATGAAAGGAGAGGGACAGGACAGGGCTAGGAGAAGGAGAGGATCCTTAAAAAAACATTACTATTAGACCTAAAATTTAGTAATCCCAAGGATTCTTCTTCTTTCTATATATGTTTATTATGGCAAACATGGTAACACTGTTTCTTCTCCCCTACAGAGGATGAGAACTACTCCTTGTTTATGAAACTTTTTTTTAAACTCCTCTCTAAGGGAAGTCAAGTGAACAGGTTGCCTTATAGGAAGACATAGTAGTTGTCTCAACAAGTCTTGAGAGAGTAATTGCTGTATAACACTTGCTGCCCAGTTTACCGCTGGCTACTGTTTTGAAGAGAAAATGCTGAGTACAGAACACATTGTAAATTCATGTCTTACCTCTTTCAGCTGTTTTTGCTGATCGTGGACAGTCAACTAAACATCTATAAACCCTGTTCAGTAACAGAGCTGGAAAGGGTGGATCTGAAGAATGAAAAATATGCTGGCAGTATGACAGATCTTCCTGCTGGCCAGCCCATCAAAAATGTTGCTGAGTGTATCTGAAGAATGTAGATGATGAATCAGTGAGTCAGGCTAACAAGGACGTAAAGAAATTGACAGTTCTGTCAACTAGCTCTTGGTGGAAAGCAATTAGGTTATGATGAATAAGAGAAATAAATCATGCAGAAACTGTGGACATTTAATTAGAAGAAACCTCCCCCAAAGATACAGAATTGATGCAAACGTTCAAAGAGGAAATACAGATTGCAACGTTTCCATGCAAAAGTAAAATGAAGAGGCAGAAGAAAAGAGCACTCATAAGTGTGAAATACTCATAATTAATTTCCTTCATTCACCCTTTCTTCCTCCCTCCCCCATTCCTTCCTTCTCTTTCCCTCCCTCCATCCGCATCTTAATTTGAATTTTGTTGTAGAATAGCTCTCATGCCCACTGTCTCAGAGTGGAAGTGCAGAGGAATACTTGTTAAGAGCAGGAGTTCAGGCATCTCCAGGCCTCTACCTGGGGAGACAAAGAGAAACAGAATAGTGAAAATGTGGTGGGAGGTCAATGTTGGCACAGAGACAGGAGAGTACCTGGAGGCGCACAATGTGTCATTCCTGTTGCCTCTTAGAAAACATGATGAGTAGGACATGACAATTTTGCCATTCCCACAAAACACAAGGCAGCTACCTGTCTCACTCTAAAATAACATGAATAGATACAGTAGACTACACTGGTCACAGCTAAAGACAGGCTGATTTTTTTTTTTTTTTTCATTTTGCTAAAAATGAAACTCTAGTTCTGTATTTTCAGCATTAAAATCAAAATGGACCCCAACTGGTATACACACTGCTCATTTTCTGCTATGAAAATTCCCTTTCTTTTTAATTTCATTTCATTAACAGAAAGAAAATTTACTTGTTAGCAGAATCATAAAACATAAGGGAATCATCTCTCTGAATGTCAAGAAAGAAGTGTCGCAACAAGAAGACTAAATTTAAAATGTCCCATTCTTTATTAATATAAGCTTATAGTGCTTTTTCTTTTGACTTCTTCAAAATCCTCGATGGGTTATGTCAGCATATCTAAAGTGTGATAACTTGTTAATAAAGAATCCTAATATGACTTCTCTTTTGGGAGATTTATTTCCCTCTATTTTGTCAGTTATTTTTAGATTACATTATGTTTCCTTAATGTTTGGCTTTGAATGCACAGAGGACATAGTAGTAACTTATTAACTCTTTAAAAACTTGGTTTCTTAATATTGCCCATTAAAAAGAGTAATTTATCAGATATTCACCACATTAAGATGCATTTAGCTGAGTGTTTTATTTTGTTTTGTTTTATTTTTAAAATCCCCCTCATCTATCATTGACCTGTCAGTTAAAAGCATTAATAAACTCCTAGTACCATAGACAGAAAAAAACATCTTTTGTTGTATCATGCAAAGATAAACAAAAATAAAATTAAGTGGATTCAGACACTTGGTCTTTAGAAAAAAAAATAGTTACAATTAAATGAATTTAAAAAAGAAAAAAGATACAAAAAACTCCAGTCAAAACTGTACCAGATGAAAGAAGTCTGACAAACCTCAGTGTTGTGACTTTGTAAAGTCATGGCAAAACTTGTGGACTTTAGCTAGAAATGGCAAGACTGGGTGATTGTGTGACTATGAGATGCTTTGACATTAGTTCAGTTTCTATGTTTTGGGTTTGGGTTTTTGTTTGTTTTGTTTTGTTTTGTATTATTTTCTGTAATTGAAGGCCTTTGAAATCTTTGGAAAATATGTATAAAATAAGATACAAAACCTTCACACTGAAAGAGTACATAATCTCTGCATTATCTTTAACTTTTTAACAAAGCAGAGATTAAAAGAGCTGATAAGAGCAGGACAACTAAGTCTGGTTTCTCATTTGTTTCTCATTTTTTTATTTGTGACCCTGGACAGGTTGTTTTTTATGTTGTCTGCATTTCTTGCCTATAGTTTGAAAGTGACTTACCTGCCTTACTAAACACTCTTTCTCCCTTACTGACCACAGTATGATCTAGAAGTCAGAATTTTCCATTTAAAACTATACCCTCACATGATCTTCCTCTCAGTAACTCTTGTGTGTCTGTGAGTGTGTGTGTGTGAATTCTGTAATGGGATCTACTTTCTCCAATTCCTGTCTTCTGAGTAGAACTGTGCTGGGGAATAAGAATTAGGTATCACATAATACATATGCACATATGCACCTTCCTATCATCACCTGACATTACTGTCTGTTTCCTCTTGGCAGTAAACTGGGCTCCTCTCTGGATAAAAATCCTTTTACCATCCATAACTATGGTGGCAATGATTTCTCTTGGTTTGCTTTTATGTAAACCTCCATCTAGGGAAATGGAACAACAATGTCCTACATTGAAGAACCTTTTGCCAACTACACACATTTCATGCTTTCATTATCTTACTTCTGCTGTTGACTTCCTGAAGATTTTATTTTTATTTCAGTCTGAAGTGTTAACTCAGTAGAATATAGCTTAAGTGAAGCACGATGTGCGCATGTACATTAAAGTCAGAAAAAATAGATTTCAAGGGCATTAATCACATGTATTTCTCATTAACACATGAGTAGGTTGTTCGGGGAAGATAGCAGTAGCAGAAGAAACTGTCAGAATTTCATGATGATTCAAACTGTGATATCATGAAATAAAAAGAGTCCAGCAAAAACAAAGAGAATCAAAGACTGACTGAAGTAATGTTCCTACTGGAGCTGCGAAGATTGAATCAGCTTAATAACCCTGCCATACTGCAACTTATAAATTAAAGAAATATTTTGGATTTCTCATAAGGTATTAGTATTCTTCCCTTTCTGAAATGATCATAGTTGATACATGTATCAATAGCTACACCTCTTGGGAATACACATCTACTTTTCCCACTGGATGCCACTGTTTGATCAAATTCAAGCAAACAAAATCCTGGAATAATCCTGAAAATTTATAGCTGAAAGAAACCATTAATTCAAATTAAAACATAACTTCTTTAGGAAACATTTGAAGCATGTTTTATTAAAATGCCTGGAGCACAATTACTGTGGTTTTAGTACGGATTACACAAAATTAAAGATTGCACGAGGAAATGAAAAAGAACTTATAGGCCATGATAGAATAATAGCACAAATTAGTGATATGTAAAAGCAGAAGTTATTTGCTGAATAACAGATAAATGTTTCAACACCTTACTCATTTTAAGTATGAGTTTGTAATTTGAAATTCACTGATAACGGGCTTGCCACTAATATTAAAATATTTCACAGCTGGAATATCTAGTACTTTTTTTTAATTCTTTGTAATAGAAATAGCTCAGTATGAACAGTTTCAGTTATTTCTGAAAGCCAACAGTTGTATTTCATTGTCACTGGAATCAATGGCACTTTCACCACTCACTTTCAGAGGACATGATCAGACCACATGAGTATTATGAACATACTGACTTAGTATAACTCCTTGAAGAAACATTGTTCAAGGGACAATAAGAGTATTTAAACAATGGTTGATGTTACAGTACAAAATAAGAAATGGTTTCTAAAATGTAGGTTCACAACCAGAAAGTATTGTAGGAATATAGCAATAATAGCAGGAGATGGGAGGAGGCTGGGGAAAAAAAAAAAAAGACTGCAAGTAACATGAATTCAATTTGAAGAGATTAATTCAAAAGACAAGGTGTTATTGAAATTTATAGACAAACATGGGAGGAAAAGACAGTGATAATATTGTAAATCTTCCATTGAATCTAGGTTACCAAACACCAGTTATTTTTATAGCATTTGAAACTCTGATTTTGCTTTTTTTTATATAATGTAAAGTTTTACATGAATTTTGACAAGACGTTTTTTCTAAAGTATTTCATATGAATCCTTGGCTTTGGTAAGTACATTCCAAAAATGTACCACAGCTAAGTAATTACAGTTATAACAGAGAGAGAATACTTTTTTTTGTGATAACATGAAGTAATCTTTCCCATTACTCTTCAGATCTTAAACGTTACATATAATTTTCTGACCTGTTTATATCATAATATTCCTAGAATTCTGAAAACGCATCATACATCTCTCTGAAATACATTCCTAAGGCTTGCTTTACCCTAGAATGGAGCAGCTGACTCTGCTAAATTTGATAAATTGCTTGAAGGCAAGAATAACAAAACCCTACCTCTTTCAAAGATGTGTGCATGCCAAGTCCAGGTTTTATGCAACACTGCTACTCACTGTGTCAAGACTTGTTTTTCCAGATTGCTTTAAATTAAGACTGCACACTAAGCCTTGAAATAATTGTAAAGTTTGGCTAGTGCATAGTGCTATGCACGTTTTCTGGTAATTTTCAACAGTATCTTCTAGCATTCAAAACCAGAAAACTTTCAGTGTGTTGCTTGGAAGCAGATACAGCACGGCTGTCTCGAGCCTTTGTTCAGCAGAAACAATTCTGGCACAGGACAGTCAGTTCGGTAGGGAAGTTGAATAGTAGATGTTAAGAACTGGCAACAAAAAGGAAAATAAGATACATACTCGAAAACAGGAAAAAGGGAAAGGTTTGTAGAAAATGACAAATAAAAATAAAGAGGGGCAAAGAAAAGAAAAATGAGAAACAAAATTATAAGTGTTTTATAAAACGGTATTAAAAAAATAGAAATAAAAATTCTTGCCTGAATTATTCTGTGGATGATTCTGTTGACGGGATGCATCATCTCAGGCAGAACTAATGAGTGTGCTCTCTATTTTTAATTACATAATTACATTTAATTACATACACACATTTATGTGTGTCTGTCTGTGTATCTATGAGCATGTGTGTATGTGTATCTAGCTACAATATTCTATACATGAAACACAGTCCCACCTTCCCTATGAAGCAGGGAAGCTTTGATTTATTTTTTTATTTAGTTAAAATTTAGTGTAACCAAATAAAGAGAAAGAAAATAGAATTACAAAATTTTAGGCATTGTACCATACAGAGGAAAAAACCAAAAAGGAGTCACACATCCCTCAACACATGATTATGAGGTTAAAGTAAAAGTCTTCCAAGCACTCATCTGAAGTACCTAAAAATAATAAGCACTGGTCATTTAAAGACAGTGGAAATGGCTCATCAGCTAGAAACTTATAACATAGATACTGCTTAGAAGAGATAAGTCAGTAGAGAAATACCTTCTGCCCAAACTATGAACCAGTCAGACGAGAGCCAGCCCTGAGTGGCTGAGATAAACTAAAAGTCACTGCAGGAAACGGGCACAAACCTCAAGTGAGAGCTGAGATGTGTCAGAGGAGCTTGAAGCAGGCAAAGCAAACTCCTGTGCTGCTGGAACCAGGGCTGCACACATGTCTGTATCCCATGTCACTGGTTTCCAGCTGTGGCTGCCAGCACTGAGCTGTTCAGGCACTTCAGGAGGCATGTGCTAAAGACAACAGCCCTGGTGAACAAGCCATTGCAGGGCCTGAGCATTATCCTCAGGGCAATCATTGCTGGCTTCTGCTGCCAAAGCAAGCAATGAGGAGGCACCAGTAAGGGTACAGGCATAGGGGAGAGAAAGAAAGACAGTGTGGGTTTAAATAAACACCAGAAAATACTGCTGTAGATTAAATACAATGACAGATAAGAATGGCGTTGTCACCTGAAGATTGCAAAGCTTCCTTTTGATCTTAAAATCTCAAACAAATAAAATAAAATTAAAAAAAAGGTAGGACCTGATTCTGAAAATATGTTTGTGAGCAATATCAATTACATGAGAATACAAATACATGTTCCAAGGCTGGCAGTACTGCAGCTGGCCAAAGTCAGTGTGCTAAACATCCATGAAACGGTTGAAAAGCACTTCTGCACACCTGAAATGTTTGAGAAATCCCCTTTCATATTACCCTGTTTTCATAGTTCCTAAAAAGACCTGCCTAAAATGAAGCCAGTGGTGAAACAGTGCTTGGTTTGTTCTGTTTATGCACAAAATAGTAATAGCTTCTGTGTTGTCATTATTTGATGTTGAAATTTTCCGTTTGTGTTTTTGTTTTTCTTCCCCCTTTTGTGAAAGATTCTTAAAGCAAAGTCCTCACTGACTTGTCATTTAAACATATTCTAGGCCTGCAGTTTCTCATCTCACCCTACAGTCCATTTTTTTCCAGTTTTTCTTTCTGTGGTTTGTTGTGGGTTATTTTAATTTCTTACTTTAAAGACTCACTGAAAATCTTCACCCGTAAGCATGGATATTACAAAAAAGAGCTCTCTCTCGAAGATAAATGAAGTACAGTCATTCAGATTTATCTGTTCTTTAAAGTAGTTGTTAGGTTGAGTGTGGCGAGTGAAAATGGTGTATATGAGGACAGTACAAAACAGAACACATTCCATCTTAAGAAAAGCTATCCTTCTGTGGTTTTCATGACCCAATTAGAAATAAATGACATTTCCATATGCTTTCTGTGACTTTAGTATATGCTTTTATTGACAAATCCTTGTTCATAATTCATGATGTTGAAAAAATATGTTGTTTTTTTGTTCTTTTTTAATGTATTTTTTGAAAAGTCTCCCTTTTGAATTAAGTATTGTTAAAAAAAAATTTAGCTTTAGGATAGATTTGTGACTTACTGATGATTTATTCTATCTGAGCCATAGTTGTTTTAAGTATTCTCAAATATCAAAATATTTCATAATCACGTCAGTGGTGTTACTTTGATTTTTGGAAGATAAATAAATGATCTATCCCATTATTTTCTTTGTCTGAGTTCATAGCAATTATTGGATGTTATAAACTATCATTTTAAGGTACTGTTATAAACTAGTTATACTTTTCCTAGTATTTTTTAACATATAAAGAAACAAAGCTTAAGGCATAGAGAAGTTCAGGTTATGATAGTATTCCTAAAACTAAGATTTTAGAAAGTCTTTATTTGAATTATCTGCAAAAATATCCTTCTTGCACAGTTAAAGTTAAAATCTATTGCAGGTCTTCCATATGAAAAAGTGGATTTTTATAGAAAGGGTTAGGGAGACCATATCTCAAGAACTTTAAAATAAATTCTACTGTGACCTTCGTATATTAAGGTTAGTAGGAGACCTGCCATTACATTTTGGTGATAAAACAGCGGTTCTCTTTCTGAGCAAACATTCTATAAAGACAGCAATATTTTCCAAAATTCCTTTTCCTGTCTTAAGCTATCTTGTCTACTCTAAGTATTGTTGTTTAATCTGCCAGTACTCTAAGATGTTATACAAGCAGATAAATTAGCTAGGATCCTTACCCCAGATGAGTTTCATTACACATAACTACAATCATATGAGAGAAGGTAAAACAAAAGGAACAATTAGGAGAGAATAAGGGGAGAAAGGAAGGACATCAGTTATGAAATCCTCTGTTTTAATGGTGTTTTGCACAGCTTTTTGTGTAGATGAATTGGTATCTTTCATGGAGGAATACTACAATAAAAAAAATGGGAGCTGTGGAACAGATGAGAAAGCTACGAACACGAGGAAGAAAAAGAGTACGTAGACAACAAGTAGGGACAACTGAGTGAAAGCCGTAAACAAAATGTGTGTCTTAAAGTTTTGCAAGAGAACCAGTTACAGTCAGTGGTGAAAGAGAAGATGCATGAGAAGGTGCGTGACATACAAAGCTAATCCCAGCTCCAGAGCAGGAGACCTTCTTTTCTGCTGGGAAAGGCAGTTTAAAGAGCAGAGAAAGCAAAACAGCGATAAGATGAAACCAAATTAACTTGCACTGCTTGTTTTTCTGCATCTCTTTATGTTAATAGAAGTTAGCCTGTCTGACAGTGCTGTTCTCTTTCTTGAAACAAATATCCCCCAACCCCAAGGTAATTTTATATTAACATAATCTTCTTTTTTTTTCTTTATTTCTGTCTCTATGTTCACAGCTATGTGATGATTCTCCTCACACATCAAAGCCGTGGACTCATCCAGCAGGTATTTATACACATGAGTAAGATTCCTCTTGAGCCTTCTTGTCTTCAGGATAAACAGATTCAGTTGTTTCAGCCTCTCCTCATACTACAGGTGCTCCAGTCCCTCGATAATTAATAATCATCAAAGATTATTTTATTTGTGACTCTTCATTAGACTTTCTCCAGTATATCTATGTCTTCTATGTACTGGCTAAACCAGGACTGAGAACTTTACTGTATTCCAGAAGTATTTCAGAAGTCCTTAAATCTCAAGTCACCTCCCTCAGCTTGCAGGCAACACTCCTCCCTATGCAGCCCAGGAGGCAATCGGCCACAAGGTTAGACTTGGTGCCCACCAGGATCGCCAACTGTGGGTACAGTACATCCCATCACACATATCATTAATGGAGTGAAAAAGTGTTGGTCCATTCTTGACCCCTAGGGCACATCGTTAGAGACTGCCCTCCAGCTGAACTTTGTGCCACTAATGAGAACCCTTTGATCCTGGCCATTCAGCCAGTATTCAGATCATTTCACTGTCCATTTAACTAGTGTGTAATTCATTGGTTTGTCAATGAAATGTTGTGACATTGTGGAAAACTTTTCTAAAGTCACGCTATACAACATCTACCACTCTCCCCTCATCCCCCTGCCAGTCACTTCATCATAGAAGGTGATTATGAGGTTGATTAAGCATGATTTCACCTTGATAAATCCATGCTGACAACACCCAAGAGCCTTCTCCTTCATAGTCTCAGAAAGGATTCCAGGATTATTTACTTCACCACCTTCCTGTGGAATGAGGTGAGACTCATCAGCTTACTAAAGGATCACCAGATCCTCCTTCTTACCATTCTGGAAGATGACAATGATCATTACTTTTCTCCAAGCCTCAAGAGCCTTCTCCACTTGCCATGACCTTTAACACATAACTGAGTGTCCTTACTACGTCAGCTCCCTCAGCACTTGTGGTTTTATCTCATTGGTTCCCACAGACTTGCGCCTGTCCCGTTTGGTTTTTTTTAACATTTTCTTTAAATGTTGTTTAGCATTTGGCAGGCAGCCATGATTTTTTACAAAGTTATGACCCCAAATATTTCATACTACCCTGTGCTTGCACAGTGTGACTGTGACCAGCCAGATTTTCCACTGTACTGAGAAGAAAGGCAGAAAAGGAATGCATATGCAGCAGCTGTCACTTTTGTCAAGATCATACTCCAGGTAGTTTCATATGACTACAAAGTTGGCAAGTTTCCATTTTTTGAAAGTATTGTATCTGTTTGGTCTCTGAGCAGCCTCTGATTGTCCACATTACTGCCTTCAGACCAGGAAGTACTCATATCTGAAAATGTAGAGTTATATATACACATGTATAGAGGTGTACACCATTGCTGTGATTTAAGCAACTAAGTATTGTGCAGCCACTCACTCTGTCACTCCCTGCCCAGTAGAGAGGAGAATCATAAAAAAAGTAAAACTCTTGGGTTGAGATAAGAACAGTGTAATAACTGAAAAAACAAATTTTTGTTGTTGTTAATAATAATAGTAATAATAATAATGATAAAACAAAAAAGGATATATAGAGAGGAATTAACCTCAAAAAAACCCCAAGTGATGCACTATACAACTGCTCACCTTCAACTGACTGAAGCGCAGCCCACCCCTGAACTGTGATCAGCAGCTCTCCCTGTCCAACTCTCCTCAGTTTGTAAAACAGGCATGACATTCTGGGGTATGGAGTATGCCTTGTCCATTTTGGGTCACCTGTCCCAACAATGCTCACTCCTGGCTTCTTCTGGCTGCTCGCTGGCAGAGCATGGGATACTGAAAAAACCTTGATTTAGAGTAGGTTTAGCACTAAACTGAAAAACAAACTGCTTAGCAACAAACAAAACATCAGTGGGTTATCAACATTATTCTCATACTAAATCTAAAACACAGCACTGTACCAGCTACTAAGAAGAAAATTATCCAGCTGAAGCCAGGACAACCATATGTCTGTATGCACACTATGTCAGCCAGACTTCTGAGAGACTGAAAGAGGAATTCTCTTAGTTGGAAAAAGTCACAGGATCATAAACAGATTCAGAAGTGAATGCCAGCATGTATCTAGGGGCTATGTGTTGAAGGGAGCACAAGCTCATTGTGCTGCAATGCCCTCTCTCAACCCTGACAAAGAGGGACAGACACTGTTGAAGACTTATGTCATCACTTCTAATGGTGTGGGATGAAAAGCAGATGGTTTCTGATAAAACTGACCTAGGAGACCAAAGACTCTCTGTGAATAATGATTAGTTAGTTGTATTCTAATCAAATATATCCCTTCTTTTTTTTAATTGATCTTTGAAAAAAACCCCACAAATCAGCAAAGATAAAAAAAAAACAAACAAACGAAAGCTTGGAAATAATAATGAGTTTTCCATACAGAAAGAAGTTTCAACTAAATCTCTGATATGGTTAGAGGGCACCAACCATCCAAACCACAATTTTCAAGGGAACTGCAAGCATGCTATCAGTTTAACAGTCATCATAAATTAAAAAGTATTTATAAGCACATTCCTGCATGTTTTTGAAAAATAAAACACTCTCTGTGGTTCTCAAAGGATTTCTTCACTGTATTTCAACAAACACTGACATTTAGAAAGCTCTTTTTGTAAAGTTTACTCTATTATAAACCACATACTGTGATTTCAAACATGTTTTTGCATTACATAGATTTACCATTGCAGCTGTTTAGTTTTCCTATAAATCAGACCCACAAAATATAACACCATCTGAAGCGTAAGCTTTACATTTATATGGTAGCAATGGTGTGCAAGAAGCCCATGCTGTGTCAATGAGAGATAATACCCCTACACATTGTGCAGAAAGATGAATCTCCTGAAGTTTGAGCTATTAGGGTTACATGGGACAGCAACTATGATGTTATGGAATATTAACAAGTTAAAATGGCAACAGGACATTTGATCCTCCAAAAGGGGGAGACTTAAACATAAGCAGTAGGGAATAAACTACAGGAGAAGCAGGGGATGTGCCTTTTGCTTCCCATATGGAAGACAACAGATCACACACCACAGAGTCATATGCAACTTGCAAAATACTATTATTTGTTCTTTCATTTGTCCAGTACTAGAACTTCTAGCCATTTGTTGAGTTAAAATCATCGATGTTTTAAAAAATATGAAAATTTGTCAACTCATTGGTGAACACAATTCTGATATCACAAACAAAATTCAAATATATCAGTGTGGTACTTTCCAAACATAGCAAATTAAATGTATAACAATTGCTATTGTCAAATAAATTTGATTCTTAACTGCAATACTTTGTACTTTTTATTTAATTTTCTTTATTTGTCTAAAGGATATAATCTAACTATAGAAGAATGAAGACAATTATATGAAATCTTAGTATCTTAGTTCATACTGAAAGAAAAAATATATATTCTGAAATAAAAACTTATTTTATCATTAGAAGTTCAAAATTGTTACAGTGCCAAAATTAATCTTCAAGAAAAATGACCTATGAATTTAAGTATTTTAAATCAACATACATCTGCAACATGATAAACAACTATAAAATTAGAAAAATAAATATACTGACTTGTGTCCTTTCCCTCCATGCCCTCTCCCGAAAATCTGTTACAAGTACCTTTGTCTAAAAATAGAAAAAAAGCAGCATCAGTCAGTCCTCATTTCCTGATATAAAAAAAAATAAAACAAATTTTCATGTAAAGCAGATATTTCTTGCTTTTAAAAACAAATAAAGAAAAAAACAAATAAGAAAGCACAGTGACAGACATGGTAACACTTTTGAAAAAGGAACCAATTGTCCATAATCTGCACATTGGTTTCAGTATATTAGAAATTACTTCCCATAAAACTACACTGCTTGGGGCATCAAAGCCCCCAAAGAAATAATTCCAGAATACTACAGAAGCTTCTCTTGCCCTATAGCTGATGATATACAGACAGAAATTAATCTTGACTTTACATCACAGACTCTGTTTGCTGTAATTTATTGACAGACATATTTAGTTAAATGCAAGAGCAATTTTAGACAGGATGAGATGCAGTCACCGTGATACTATTGCATTGTTGCTCCTCTATGGTGTTATGGATACACTGGGCATGGGCCTGGAGACAATGGAGTAGAATTGAAATGAATGTTCAGTACTCTTCACGCCAGGCAAGTAATACAACTGTTAGTGGTGCAAATACTGCAGCTCTGCTCTCTGCCATGTCTGAAAGGGAACCACAGAGCTGTGTGATCACAAATATCCATGTGTTGTGGATTCTGTGTAAGTTAATGGAGGGATGAAGCGTCTTTCATCCATACATTTGTCTATGCTGTGATAGAAGTATATCCCTGTTAATAAATTTTACTTTTCATGTTTATCTTTTCCTAAATATTGATAATTCAAGCATGTGAAGCAAGCCAAATTACAAGAGTACCTAGAAATACATTACATACAGACCGTCTCAAAGAGATATTGAATCATTTGAAAAACATCAGTTGAAGCCACTTTATTTCATCATGTTTTGGGATAGGTTTTCTTTATAACTTTAAATTTGTGAGCAGTTTAAAAGAGTAATGTTATAAAATATTAGAAATTTCCTTAGTTTGGACAAGTTGCAATCACGTGCTCTATCCATTTAAAACCCAGTGCTTTAATGGAAAATGTCACTACTTGATTTCCAAAAGAAAACATTTACAAAAAAAGTAATCACATTTATAACTTAATAATTTTTATGTTCTACTACTGTTAGCAGCAAGTTTTTCTCCCCTACTCAGATATTAAAATCACGTTTTCTTCTGGACTGATTATTGGCCCAAATTCATCTGAATAATGAATAGGGGTGGATGATTAATTGTCTCTTGGACTGATAACTGCTTTCCTGTTTTTCAAAGAATTATGCATTAAATGGATAATGGAAAGGCCTACTGACATGGGAAAAAGAGCATAAGAAATGGGAAGACACAGGAAATTTCAGGTCTAATGGAAACCTGCGGCTTAAGTTCTCTTCTGACCTTTCATAACTTCCAAGGACTTTTCATGACTTGTCTAAGGTATGCCAAGAGAAGCAGCTTCAGGAAATGTTTATGACTGTAAAAGGAGGCCCAGTGACTCACGTGATTATCCCTGTGGCATCTAAAGCATGGTCAGTGGAATTCCATCCATGAAAGAGTCTTCTGTGATACTTACAACACAATGAAAATGCAGTTTTCTCATCAGTTGTGATCTGCAGATTTGCAGGAAAGTCACTGCTGACAATCACAGGCATTCTGTGATGATAGTAAAAAAACCAGTCAACACCATTGCAGCTTTTCAGAAACTAATGCAAAAATGTGGGGAAAAAAGATAATTCAGTAAAGAATAGAATATGACACTAATTGCAATTTTACTAATAAATTATTGACGGTAGTTAACACTTTTGGATAAAGATGTCACGATTCTGCTAAGATTTTGACTATAAAAATTTCTAAAATCAAGGTTACTGACTAATCTTGCTGACACGATGTCTTTGTCTTCGTTTTAGGTTCTCAGGATATGGGGGGTTATGTGTCCCTAGAGTTTGCTTTTCCTCATGTTGTCTAGCCCCTGAGTCTGCCTGCTGTTATTCCTGCAATATCACACTTTTCTGAGTGTTAACACTTTCTAGCCCTTAATCTGATCCCCCTGAATTTATGATGCTTTTTTGTGAGGAAAAAAAAACCAAAACAAAACCCAAACTATTTATGAATACTTGCCAGGAAAAAATGAAGTCAGCCTCAATGTGGAGATTTGAAATGTTTTAACCAGTGGAAACTCTTACTTATGATATTCCCTTCGAGTCACTACCTGTGTTGGACACTGCATGTTGAAGTGTGGCACTGGACTCCACATGGAAAAGCATGGCCTTTGAACTCCTTTCAGCTCCTTTCAACTCCTTTCTTTCTCCCTTATTAACTGAAAACTGGGCTTCTGAGCTGCAGCTAAAACATGGTTTTGGGGACAAAAAAGGACAGAAATGACAACATTGTCTGCTAGCATTGTCTGCTGCTGGCCTTGAAAGAGGATATTATCCTGAAAGAAGAAAGCCCTTCTGATACAAAGCCTTTATTCCTTCTCTACAATCAACACCCTAGCAATTAGTCAGTCATATCAACCCAGAAATACAATTCAAACAATACATTTCCATAGATCACAAAAGCTCATTACTTCTTCTAAGAGTTTTACACATAGAAAGGGAGAATACGACTATCCTATTTTTGTAAAACCATTCAACAACATTCAAGACAGAGAGCTATCTACTCATTCTATCCCCACTCTTCTTGATCTCACTCCAGTAATAATTTATAATCTGGCTGGAGGAGAAATATTAGCCAAACATGTGTCTGCTTTTCTGTCATGAAGATTTGGGAATACTCTCCTTACTTGCGTTTACAGCCTCCATGACTGATATGATTGATAACCATACACTTAGTAAACTGGATTTCAGAACTGTTATAGGATGTCTCTAAAAGCTCTGACCCAAGGCCAGAAATGTGTCATTTAAATTGTGGTAGTGAATAATAGTTATCAAATTTACCAAAAACCCAGAACAAAAAAGCAGCAGAATAAAAATAATTTATGACCATTTTCTATTAAAATTTATCATGTCTCCCAAGTTATTTTGCAAAGAGATGTTCTCTTTTGTCAGACTGATGAAAAAGCAACTAAAAATCCCACAAAACCTTTAGCTGATGAGAGTAGACCTCTTTGAAAAATGTTATTTTCAAAGATTAGCAAATCAATAAATACATCAATAACAGCTTATACTCATAATATTGCAGTTTTCCTGTTTGTTTTTAACTGAAAAAGGTGAGCATGAGAGGCTTTTTTATGGAATATGTATGATGCACTAAGAAAGCTTATCTCTTCGTAGCAGTTTTTAAATCAAAATATCAACACAAATGTGATTGTCATACCCTACACTCAAGCCTTATTTTTTAATGGTGTACAGTGAATTCTTCATTCAGTATATGATTGCTTAGTACAGTTAGCCTAATTTTAATAGATAGGTGTTCTGCTGGAGTAAATAATTGACTTAGATGACATTATTGATACGTATCAGTTCACTTTGGATTTCTGGACAAATAATTTAGATCTCACTGTAATCTTAAAAATATATTCTAAAAAGCTTTTTTACACACTCGGGAAGGGGAGGGTTAGACAAAGGAAGTAATCTCAGTTAACTGTGGGCATAAGCCTAATCATTCTACAGGTTCTCTAGAATGGTAGGAGTAAACTGTGCACCAGCCTTAGGAAGCATCTATTTTTCTTCACAGATTGTACATAAAGTCCAGAATGAAAAATGTCATAATGTAAGTATCTTCGTTAGATGCTTAAATTTAAATTATACATTTTATTCACATCATAGAAATATTAGCTGAGGGAATAGTACACTTTGATGCTGTCACTCAGGCTTCCACATGGATGTTTATTGAATGTTTATAAGTACACGTACTCATCACTGGATCTGTGATTTCATTCTCTATATCTTCTAACACTGTAGTTTGAGCTCTGAAATAAAGGCTGTTCATTGTAGAAGGAACAGCCAAAGGAATGCGAATGAAACAGTACAGCAATTTTTTGATAGTGTAAAAAGAGCTCTGACACTGGGAATAAACCCTGCAAGATATGCAAAACAATAAAAGGCATTAATAATGGAAGAGACCTGTTATGTCATTTAGATAGCCTTTTCTCAGTTGAATAATATTCCCAGAGGTTGGAACTGTATGTAGTTTTAAATATCCTATGCATACATTGTAGCAATTAATAATCCAACCATCAGAATGTTATTAGTATTTTGGGAAGATCTTGTCTGCTAATATCATATACTGTCATTATCGTAAACAGAATTTACAGAACTGAAGCTGGAAAAAAAGTCTTTTTTCTTTTCAAGTTTTTTTTGTCACTGAGGATCAGACACACGTTGTAATTCCTCTGAATGTCATTAAATTACACACACATAGTCGTTGGAATGACCTAGGGAATGCACTTCATCTACATTCCATAGTCATGTAAAATTTTAATTACTTTGCTCCTCTTAATATATTTTTATTACATTCATAAGGATCAAAAAGCATCCTCTGTTGGCTAATACAGCACCTGATTTTGTTGTACTTCTCTCTTAATGTAGCCTTGTGAATAGGGTAACTGACAGTGTTATGAAAGGGTATGAGTTCAATTCCTGTAGAGGATTTCCTTTCATTAAAATTTCTCTTATTAACATCTACCTTCTTCTTACTGGGACGTGACTAAATTAATTTTTAATTTTAAATTATTTTTCTCATATTTCTAATTTGTGTATCCAGAAGCCAGGGAGCATGAAAACAATAAGGAAGACATTAGAATAAAAAAAAAAGGAGATATCTAGACAAATTTTTCTATTTTTATACAAAAGATAGTCTTATTATTTTGAAAAAGAGACCTTTAAATTCTGACTTACACTTCTAAAGGGAGATTTTAATTGATCTGCAGTTTGAACTGAACAAGATTTGGGTTCTGTATTATGATTAAGAATGGTATTAAGAATGGCAAATACAGCAGCTGCAAAGGAATAACTTTCTTGTTTAAGACAGAACATGCCTTGTACTGGATGAAAAGAGAACAGCATTTTTCTGTGAGCTCAAAATGAAATGTAAGAAAAGATTACTTTAAGCCATTCTGAATTAGTTCCAGATAATCAAGGTCAGTCATGATTATCTGGTGGGTTTGATTATGATTATTCTTTTCTATGTAGGCCCAGCTGTTATCAATTTCAATGCTCCTTCTTCCAGGCTAAGAGTTAAAATCTCAGAGAGGTCTCTCAGGTCTGTAAGAAGAAACATTTACCTAGTACCACAGATGTAAATCTTGTGGTTGCGTCATCATCTCACACACAAGCCATAGTATCATCATCTCTCAAACAAAACGTAGTTCAAATTGCTTCACCTCAAAAAAGTTATTCTGGAATCAAAAAGATTCAGAAAAAAAGGTGACAATGCTTAATGGAATTACTTTCATTTGCTTACTTAAAATACAGTCAAACTGCAGAACTCCTTACCACAGGATGCTAAAAAATTATATAAACTCAAAATAAAAATGAACACATTATTACATGTCAAACTCACAAATACTTACCAAACTTATAGGAACTTCTAGGACCTAGGGATCCAGCTATATGCAAGTCAATGTTTTTGGTATTTTGATATAATTTTGATATGGTCCAGCTGCATAGGCTCAACTTAAACTTCCACGTAAGTTGCTAAGGTGTGAAAAAGGACTGTGAAAGTACACAGGGTAGGACAGGAAAAACACTGACAGGAAAATATGTAAAATGCTAAGAAAAAGCCAGTGAGTCAGAAGACAGCAGTTCAGCAGCGATGAGTATCAGCCCATCCAAAGAAGCAGGGGAGACCAACCTGCCTGATCTGCCCGATAACTGACAAGAACACAAGGACCCTCCAACTACCTTACAGGAGGTGGTGAACATATTGATGGTTAACTAGGTAACTCCTTTGTCCTGAATATCTATCATGTGTCTAAAGAAACTTTGTGGAATTTCTGCAAGAAGCAAAGGTGCCCAAAAAAAGTGATCAAGAGAGGGACAGCTACCGTATCTTTTGAAAGCTGCAATCTGTAGGGAAATATATCTTATTTGATCCTTCAGATATTGACTTCCCTTATGTGCTATTAATTCATAGCAAATGATGTCTTAATACAGAAAAGGAAAAGAAATACACAAACCATTTCCATTCACTTATCTAGACCATTATAGGATTTGTTTCATGTCCATCTTGGTTCTAATAGAAAATTTCCCCAGATTTGCAATTCACATAATTAGTCTTCTTTCAATCCCGTTAAATGTTGTGAGTTCAGAATACGACTTGTTCCAATGCACATTAATGATAATTTTCACCTCATTGCCTACAATAAGATGCAATTATTTTGCAGTTGCAAATACAGTTTGGAAAAGCAATGACTATTGAATGATTTGAACCTTAACTCTGTAATTTCATAGTCTGTCTTTCTTGTGATGACAGGAACTGATCTTATAAGGAAAATAGAGATCTTTGGCCTTTCCTTATTTGAAGGTATTCTCTTTTTTTCTGTTTTGGAACTAGCAGCTGCTTTTGATGGTCACATGCAGTATTACAGAATCCTTCTAGAAACGTAGCAAATGGGTTTTTTCAGAGAAGTCCCATTTCATGTTTAGATCAATATTCATTAGATTGTTTTGGGGTTTTTTTACATTTGCACCATCGTGTATGTATTGTACTTTAGATATATCTGCAATTTTGATAATACTTAGAGCAAGACTTTAGTATGAGATACTGACAACTTTATATATTAGCATTTTCAGTTCATGTGTAGTTTTATACTAGCACAATTATCAGAACATGTTCACTAGTATATGTAAACTAAATATAAGGGTTGGAGGATGATTGTTACTCTATTATCTATTGGCTCTTTTTTAAAATAGTAGTGCATACAATAATTATGTAAGCAAGCATTGGCTGCTCAGCTGTGTCATGTTCCGTCCTTAGAGTTGGTTCAAAGAGATTTCTGAAAGGTTAGATGAATTTATGTATGTGTGTTTTAACCTTGATGAACTGCGCACCATTCCAGAGTGTTAGACATGTTAACACAATTATTGATTCTAATTATCACTAATGGTTTTGTAATGGTTACTCAGACTCTCTTTGGCCTTCAAGACAGCAATGCAAATCAACCCCTAATTCACTGTTCTCAATCAAAGTTACATTACTTCAGGACAGGATGGTCCACCATATCCAGCAGTAAATCCTAAAGTTTAAAGTATCTGCTGATCCCAGGATTCCCTACCATCAAAGGAACATTTAAGATTCTCTAGTAAGTTTGATATGAAGACAGTACTGATTTATATTACATTGCTAAGATTTCCAGATTCAGATGCGTTAGATAAATTCTGCTTTTCTTAGCAGAAAGAAAAAAATTTCTTTCCAAACACAGCATTTTATTTTTCATGTAAAATATGTAGAGTTTCAATTAACCACAGTTGTAACTTTAGACTTTATGTCTCCACTAGTCTAAACAATTGAAGATTCAGGAACACTCATTGGAGAGTTTTTCTGGTTTCAACTGGGGCAGAGTTAATTTTCTTCTTAGTAGCCGGTACAGCACTGTGTTTTGGATTTAGTGTAACATGATGATGTTTTGGTTGTTGCTGAGTAGTACTGACCCTAAGTCAAAGACTTTTCAGTTTCCCATGCTCTGCCAGTAAGGAGCTGCACAAGGAGTTGTGAGGGAGCATTGCCAGGACAGCTGACCCAAACTGACCAAATGGATGTTCCATACCGTGGAGTGTCATGCCCAGAATATAAACTGAGGGGAGGTTGTCCGGAAGGGGCCAATCACCACCTGGGAACAGGCCAGGCATCTGCCAGTGAATGGTGAGAAACTATACTGTGCATCATTTGTTTTTTCTTGGGATTTTATTCCTCTCTCTCATATCTTTGTTTTTCTTACAATAATAATAATTATTATTATTAAATTCATTTCAATTAAACTGTTCTTATCTCAACCCACCCCAGTGAGCAAAAGACTGCATGGTATTTAGTTGCAGTTGGGGTTAAACCATCACACAAATTCAAAAGTGTGTTTTTATATCTGACTATCTTCTGCAATTCATATCAGTTAAGGTAGAAACATTTTATCCCTTTTTTGCTGAGGAATGTAAAAGAGTGGATTTGAAGCTAGTAGACCCCAGTCAAGAGTTAATAAACTCTATCCTAGTACACTCGTCTAGAGTGCAAGTTACTGCTCTTCGCTTGCCAGTTCATTGTAGAAATGCACTGATTTAAGAGAGGAAAACTAAGTTACTCAGAGAAGCCACTTCTGTTGGTTATCACATAATACTTTTACTAGAACTTTTCCTGTGATTCTCTAACTTACATATTTAATATGAAAGCTCACATTTAAAATTCTCTCAGGTTTGATTCCTAATTTATTTTTAGATTTCTCATCCCTTCTTTTACTTTATTTCAGCTTTGTCAGAACTTTGGTCCCTTAGCCACCTTACAAGTGTGTTTAAATTTCTGAATATTTTAGCACAAGGTACTTACATTTCTGAGTTGGTTAGAGGACTTCCTAAATCTTCCATTTTCTTTTTTTTTTTTCAGTTTTATAGCCTTTATAATCCTTTAGAACTTCCTCTAAAGAGTGTTCTGTATGAACTGGGTTAGACTGGATTCTCAGTTACGCATTTATTCACTCACATCTGGCTGTATCTGATGTTTCAGTTTGGTTTTCTGTTTGTTTGGGGTTTGATAGGTTTTTTTTTATTTACAGGTGGTTTATGGGCAAGAACCACTAGAATAATCACTTTGCAAGTGTTTAGTTACTGCAGTCTTGCCAGCATAGATTTTGAAACTCTAATTAATTCCTCATGAATGTTTTAAATACTTGTAGTCTATCTCAGCTTTAAAAAAAACAAACACAACAAAATAAACCCAACAAATCAATTAACCAACCATTCAAAAATCTTTAATGTCCTGGTTTTGATTTCTTTGGCAGAGGTTTGTGTTGTTAACTATATTTTACCTAAAAGATTGTTGTTACAAGTCTTCCCCCCACCTAGAAATTTCTAAACAATGTCAATTTTTATGACAATGTGATTATTAATATCAAGCCACCATTATCAGCAACAGAAAACTGCACAGAATAGTCACTAATGCTCTTACATGGTTTACTAACACATTAATTCATAATTACACAGTTGGAATGCCAAATGTGAGGCCAACTCCAAGGCACACACCACTGGCTTCTAGGCCAAACTAAAGGCTTTAAATCAGTGTTAATATGGTCCTTTGGAGGCCACATAAAAACTTGTCACCTTTTTCAGTATATCAGACAGCTCTGGATGTAATCAGTGTTACACAAACCATTGCTGACGTTCATTGCAGTAGGGGTCTTGTGCAGATATGGCAGACTTTGTCTGTCCTTACACATACCAGCTTCTCAACAATTGAATTTCCTCTCTTCAAACTGCTGCTTTCTGGTAAGTGGTTCTTTATTCTCACCTGCAGACACTTATATAATCTATTATATACGCTCAAAATTACAGAGAATTTGTAATGACATTTGCAGAACACAGTTCTGTGTAAAAATAACAGGGACAGGTAAGTCCTTTTCTTCGTACTATCTGATTATTATGAAGTTTCTGGCATCTGCAATGAGGCTCTACCAATGGGTACCAATATTTTTTCAGTTATATCTCAGTGTGAAACAGTTTATCCATTCATATAAAAACACTCAAGACTTTAGAAAATATCTTAGTCCTCTCTGTGAGGACATGGAAACTTTTCAAGGTGTTATTTTTCTTTTCTGTTATCATCTACCAAGGCCTAGAAATAGTTCTGCAGTCAGTGCTCTCACCTGGGGTATGGGTGATCCACTTGTGATTTTTCTGTTCTACCTGATCCTGATCAGAGATTTTAGTACTAATCTTTAGGGTTCCAGGTATGTATCACCTCTCACATCATTAATATCTGTCATGTTGAAAGAGTTGAATTTTCTCCAAACAAATATTTGATGATTTAGAAAAAGTAGTTAAGTAATTTAACAATCATCCTGGAAGGATCATGTTAGTGTTACCAATATTGTAGTGATGACAATAGGCTGCTGATAATATAAACATCAGTATAAAATAATCCCTTCCAAATATACCTCATATCTTTTCATATTTTGCCTAGTTTATAAGCACAGGGATTGACATTGCTATAATTAATAATATCAACATTGTTACTAATTATTTACATACTATTCACAGTATTCTGAATCCCCTTGAATCCTGAGATGAAATAGGTTACAAAACTAATTCTGTCTATTTTGACATAGAAATAAAAAGAAGTATTAAGAAGGTCTAGAAGGCATGAAAATAAGATTGTGGAGTTGCTGATAATGGGCTTCTGATGAAGATCTGAGTTTCATGTGTGAGTTGCAACACAGACTTAAAGGTTGATGATCTGAGAAATTAATAGATATAGGTTAACTCACATATATATTCAGCAAAGATTCTGAGACCATGCAGAATAGAAAATGATATAGCACTGAGATTTACATTAGATGATTATGGTCTGTGAGATTAAGGATTACATGAAAAGTCATTCAACCTGTTGATATAGCTGTAAACACAGAATAACTGCCTAGATAATGACCTTTGAGGTGTTTTTATTACATAAATATTGTACATATTTAGAGATAACGTTTAATTTTAAATCAAACATTACAACACTGGAGTTGAGAAAATTGCACTTTAAGAATACAATACTACAGTTTTCTATGGTTTTCTGTGGAAACAGCCTACCATATCTGAAAAGTCAATAAAAGTTGAACTTCTTTTGCATTACTAGCACCAGATTATTTCCACAATGTTGAAATGTCTGGCCACAAGCTGATTGACACTGACCAGATTAAATATTTAATGGTAAATTCATAATTTGAAATAAACAAAATGTTGAAAGTATGATTTCAAATAAAATATTGTCTCCTATAGTAAATCATATTTTAAATTAAAGTTGCATGCTGAAGATTTCAATAGAATGTATTCTTCTCACATTTTTCATTTTCAGTGATTACAATTACTATCTGTTGACATTAACAACAAGTAGTGATACGTTATACAGTTAGCTGAGCATTTTGGAGTTGTTGGAGAGTCAACTCAGTGATCTCATGGGAGGAGTAACCTACCACAAGGAAAATACGAAAATGAACATGCAAATGTCATGCTACAAAATAACCAATCCCATCTTGCTGCAGCTGCATAATAGCATTCTGGACACAGTCCACTCATCTCCTCTTGTAAATGACTGAGAGACTGCAGCTGCCAACGTGTTTTGTACTGGGACCATTTGTATATCAGGCCACACAGTAAAAAATTTGAGCAAATAAATGGTAAAAAAACTAGGACAGGTTTATGTCTGATATAAGACCACAGATTTTAATTTGGCTATGCTAAAATCTTTTTTGTTTTGTTTTGCTTCATATATACTTCTACTTTGTAACTTTTACTGTTAATATCTTTTAAAAAATCTGGTGCTCTTCATGGGGCAACAGAACTCTAATCGAGCATTAGCCATACAAATTTTCTCTCTATGATGATAAAAAGCATCTCTTCAGTATTTCTGCATTGCCTGTCCTTGCTTCCAGTGTTCTTACACTTCCCTTGTCCATCGAAGTTCAAGAAGATCCTTGCTCAGCCAAGCTGGGCTTCTGTTCCTCTTGCTTGACCTCTGACACTTTGGTGTGCTCCTGCACTCTCAACAGACCAATAGTGACCAATATTCATGTACCTCAATATCTTCAAAGGCAGATTCCTGGGGGCCTTACTAACTAGCTTTTTCAGTAGCCCAAAGTCTGCTCTGTCCTTATGTAAGGTCGGATTTGCTAACAGCTTTTCTTCTCTCGCCAATGATTTGAAACTCAGCTAATTAATGGTCATTGTGACCAAGACAACCACCAAACTTAGCCCACAAGTACATCTCCGTTTCCAAACAACAAATCTAGGAGGGTATCCTTCCTAGTTGTACCCTTAGTACCTGCACTAAGAAGTTATTTTAAACGTGTTTCAGGAATTTCCTGGACCTGTTTGTGTCTGCTGTATTATTCCCAGTTATCATCAACGACATTAAAATCACCCATGAGGGCAAGGGCTGGGTAGACTTTACTTGCTTTCTCCTTCATCCTTACAGAGAGTCTCTCAACTGTCATCACCAATTGCAAGCACCATACAGTCCAATCCCTCCCTCACATACAGCACCAGCTCCCTGCCTTGTCTGCCTTCCCTGCCCCTCCTGAAGAGCCTGTAACTGCCCATCATAGCACACCAGTAACAGGACTCATCCCACTGGTCTCACTTATGTCAGTGATATCACAGCTTTCAGAGTGGGTCAAAGCATCTAGTTCTTCCTGTTTATTGTTTTTATTTATAATAGTCAATGTAGAAGACTGTAGTATAATATATAGCAGATATATTACTGTGCGTAAAAATGGACGCTGTTATATTAAGAAAATAATATGTTCTACATAGCAATTTCTTTTGTCAAATTGTATAATTATTTTATATTAATATACAATAGATACAAATTAAGGTAATTATTCAATTAATTAAAATATATTAATGCATTAATCTCATTCCTCCATTGCAGGGGGTTTGTAACTAGATGATGTTTAAGGTCCTTTCTAACCCAAACCATTCTATGATTCTGTGATTCATAATAATAATTATCGACAGATATAATTATATTTTTATGATATTATAATAATTATTATAGTGCAATTGTAGAATTATAATATATATGAATAGTATGTATTTATTATATATTATATAATATATATTTATATATAGAATATACATATAATATATATTATATACAACAAAAGACTGTATATTATTATATTATGTTATATCATAAATTCTTTCTGAAGTCACAATGCTTTTAGCTTTGTACTTTCAGAACACCTAAAGTATTTCTGAAACTTGAAGTTAAACACATAGTTGGCGACTTTTCCATGGAACACAGCCAGTGCTACTCATCACATAAAAGCAAACTGTTCGTTTCAAATCATACATGCTTGCAGTTTTTCAGGAAACAAGACACTGATTGCTGTTTGAAAAATCACTCCAAAAAAAAAAGGTTTGTTTTGTTGCCATCTTGTGAGAGAGAAAATACTATACTTCAAAATAAATCTTTGTGAATTTTGTTCTTTTTAATGAAAATGCTCATTTTTTTAATTTTAAAGGAATTTATAAATAGATCTCCTTATGAATGTAACCTACCCATAGTACATAATGTAGATGTTCCCCTAAGTTTATCTCATCTATAAATTGAAATTTTCTAAGAACGATTTTTTTAGTGTGAATGTTCTTATTCCTGAAATAGGTTGTACCCATTATCTAGACATCCATACAACATGGAGCTGTTTCGTGCTTATTAAAGTAAAAGTGGCTTACAGTACTCTCAATGATGGACTTATTTAGCTACAAACCCACTGTCCAAATTACTCTTTTAGCCATTGAAACTGACTGTAAGAAGTGATTCTCTCTGACAGCAGAGATTAAAAAAAAGGAATGCAAAGTAGATTTGATCATTTACTGACACCCTCAGTAATACCCTACCCATTAAACTAAGCAAATATTTCTGCTAAATAATCCAAAGTATGCCTTATAAATATTTTTTTCACTCTTAATCAGGAACTGGTTAGGGCTGTGTAAAGGTCCATACACTCACTGATGAATAAAAAAAACCCAACAAACCAAATAACAGCTGTATTGCAGTAACTTTGAAATGGCATTCTCAGGGGTAATAGAATTGACAGTCTATTTAGTGATCCTTACTCATTTCATAGTATGTCTCTTTTTCAATTCTGTGTCTTTGTTGACTACGGTCAACAAAGCGGTGGTGATACTGTATTTATATACCAACTCACTACAGTGAAAGTACTGAATCTTTATCTGATTCACAAGCAAAAATTGAAACAGCTCTTAGGTATAAACCCTGTCTTCTGTAGCGCTTAAATAATAAAAAGACTGTGGTAAAAAAAGTACATTGCTATGCAATAAAAATATTATGCAAATAAAAAAATAAACTGAAGATGAGAGAAAATAAAATCAAATATAGGCAAAAAAGCTGATGGTTAGAAAAAGTAGAGAAGAGTGTAAACGGACAAATTATAAGGTAGCTATGTAAGACAATCCCATAAACGATAATACATTTTGTAAGGACAGAGGTATTTTTTACAGTGAAAGAATTCAATGAGTACAACAAAATAAAATCCATAAGGTCTTCTTGAATTAATAATAAAGATTTCCCTGCAGCATTTACAGTACTGTTATATATACAATTTGTACAAAGCAAAGGTACAGTTTGTATACTAAGTTCCATAGTTTAATCATTTGCTGGGAAAAATCCAGATTTCGTAACTGAGCACTTCAGTACTAAATTCATGTCATCAACTCTATGTGACTCAAGGATACCTAATGTACTTTTTGGATATTTTACTTACTCTAGTCAGAACTCTAAAAGTGGTTTACTCATCTTCCATGAAACTGTTTAGGACTAAAATCCGTAGAGAAGAACTGGACAAAATTCCTCCCTTCTTCCTATATCACCCGTTTTTCCATATGTGAGTGTATGAGGCTGACACTTGCATTTGGTGAGCCTGGCGCTCTCATCAGCACACTCATCCAATTACGGAATGAAAGGTGGAGTTTCCTATTCTTACCTCACAGCTATTTTACTCCCTCTTTTAGGAAGCAGGTTCTTGATTCCCCAAATACAGCAGAGGGAAGTCAGTTAGAACTCAAACAAGCTAAATATATTTTCTAACAACTAAGTATTACCTATGTATATAAAAAAAGACATACTCCTGCTGCCTCATTACTTAAGTACTTATAATCAGGCATCTTAAATTTGTCATGAAGATATAATACTGTAATAAGGGTGAACATAGAAAGAATAAAACTTGAATCTGAAAATTCAAGTGCTAAAAACACCATCAAAAAGTTAAAACTTTGTATAAAAATTTCTCAGTGAAATTGCTATGAAACTGCATATGTGAGGAGCAGGTCACACAAATGGTGTCTGGAAGAAAAAATGTTTGAAAGGAAAAAATGTCTGAAACAAAAAATGTCTGAAAGAAAAAAATGTCTGAAATAGCTAGGAGTCAACTTTTGTAGACTGCTTTCATGTCACAGTCAACAGGAAAATATTCAGTTCTTCAACATTATGTGAAAAGAAACAAAAGAGGTAGACAAATGTGTGTTGCCACAGTTAAGAGGAAGAATATCGTCATCCTTTAATTCAATGGAAATACAAAATATCCAAACTGAAAAGAGAAAGCAGAACACTATATAACCTCCTGTACAGTCTCTCAACAAAGGCATCTGTCAGTCACCTCCCACTGGTTGTAACATCAATTCAGACAATTAAACCAATTGCAAAAGAGTTAGGACTCTGGAGCCAAGTGACTCACAAAGTGGTTGAACTCTCACAAGACAGTGGTAGAATTTACTGAAAGTCTATCTAAGTATCTGTGTATCACTTATAAAATAAACACTTTTCGTCTCTTATCTGAAATAATAAGAAAAAAATTTTGTTATTCCACTCTTGCAATTATCAGCTGTACTGCCCTTTTTAAGAACCACAAATACTTTTCATGATACAGTTTTTCACCTTCACTTTTGTCTCCTAGGGGCATGAATTCACTACTGTTGCATTCTTAATTTTTTATATCACAAAGCTCATCAGAAGGGCACTGAATACAATTGTTAGACTGGTGACTTTTTCCTGTGGATATTCAAGTAGGTAGAATAACTTCTTATCAGCATGTCCTAATTCTGCTACCTTATTAGACAATCAGAAAGAAGGGAACTCTTCTCTTTCTGTTTACCCTGCTCTCTCATGTGTTGAGAGAGACCTGGCAGCCGAGTTAGAGGCATGGGTGATCCCAGACTGGCACATGGTCTAGAGACAGCATGACCTATGCTTCCTATGGAGCAGAAAGCCCATTGTGTCACAGTACAACAAATGTATGCACATGAATTGCTCAGATTTTCTTCAGTACATAAAGCACCACCTATATTCTGTGTTGCTGCTGCGGAAAAAGTTTTTGAGTAGGATATCTACAGGGAAAGGGGAGATTTAATGCAGAAACTCATGAAGCACTCCTCTCAGGTATAATCATCACAGAGCAGCTTTCTCTTACCCAGCCTTTAAAAGCTTGGTTGAAAATCCATGACCTGGAGCAAAACAGTGTGCCTTCAGTGGGATTCACTGCATAAGAGGTTTGCTGTTGTAGCAAAGGGCAAACCCAGGTGAAATTAAACATGCATTACACTAGACATCAAATGGTACTGGAGGCAGTAAAGCACAATTCCTTCTAGTAACAGCTTGTCCTAAACAAACTAGACATACATAAGTTAAACATGTAAACAGCAGCAAAGAAGTTTTCTACAGCAAAGAAAAAAAACTCCCAACAAATAAACCAGAAGAAAGTAAAAGCCATTTGTATTTTTTGGAAATGGGAATATATTTGTTTTCAATCAAACTATGCTTCCTTCCTACCCAAACAAGGCATACATCACCATAAAAGGTTTCATGCTTTTGTAATAAGACAAGGGAAAATTGCACATCAAGCCAGAAGACCTAAATCTTCTGTAAGTTGAAGTCAGGGAAAGATATGATTAAGGATGATGCTACACTTTTAACCAAACCTTCAGAAAGACATCTCTTAAAATATGAATGAGTACTCAAGGCAGAACTGAAACTATTTAACATCAATAACCATTTTAATAGGAATGTTATCTGAATAGTGTCCAGCTTTTCAGTACAATTTTCCAGAAGACTGATGCAAATCCCAAAGAATTGAAAAGGAACTCTTTAGAAGTCTCTATCTTGCTTTATATAGTGCATGAGAGCAGACTAATAAAACCAGTTATATTTCAAATGAAATATAAAAGACAAAATAAGATGGCATCCTCCCTCCAAAGACAACAGTCACAGTGACGAAATTATTGTGTTTGTATACTTTAGCAGATAAGTACATTCAAGGGTATAATATCAGCTTGATACTTGCTGTATGTACCTATTAATAGGAGTGAGGGGCACACATCGCAGAGAGAATACCTGTAATTGTCTAAATTGTGTAATGCTAGGTTTGTGGATTTCTTCCTAATGAAAAGTTTCCATTTATTAAGAAGCCAGTTGGGAATAACAAAAACACCAAAAAATGAAAAGGGGTGCACGGGATTATGCAGAATTTAATTTAAAGTCAAAATTTAAATATTTATTCAGTATAGTATAATTTCAGATGACACCAGAAACACTGAGGATCTTTATTTACTTCCTGTTCAGTTTAAAGCGTAGACTCTTGAAGAATATTTTCATAAATTGCTAAAAAAGTCAACTTCTATGTACAAATAACATTAAATTCCTCTGTGCCTCATTTCACCCCAAGATTAGAACAGAAGCAATGTCATGGAAGAAACCTGTTGCTGTAGGCCCTTATCAATGTAAAATATTGACTTCAATTTTATTTACTGACAAGAAAATACATTTTGTCTATAGATGGAAACAAGTATCAATAAACTATTTGAGTTTTAATTATTACTACTCATAATATACCTTCTTTTTAATATACTTTCAAGGCAAATTTCCAAGTAGAGATTGGCAAGAAACGTATCATTCATAAGGTTTCCCTCCCCTCTCTCTTCCTCTCCTCTCTGTCTCCTCTGCTCTCCTGTCCCTCTCATCTCTCCTTCCTTTCCCTACCATTTTCTGATTTCTCTGTGCTTTTTCCTCAAGAGCAAAAATTAAATAACCTTCTTGTATCCAAAAAAATTCCATCTAGTCCCTGAAGACAATCAGTATGATTTCTATCATCTTGATATTTTCAT
This sequence comes from Pseudotriccus pelzelni, assembly GCA_035584735.1. Taxonomy (NCBI): domain Eukaryota; kingdom Metazoa; phylum Chordata; class Aves; order Passeriformes; family Tyrannidae; genus Pseudotriccus; species Pseudotriccus pelzelni. The sequence continues at coordinate 16,644,919 of JAWMRA010000041.1, read as the reverse complement.
GATCTGAATGATCCTTCAGCCATTCAAACCACCAGGTTTAGGTACACGATAATGTATCATAAGTTAATAGAAATAAACCCCTTAATCAAAAGCTTCAGTCAATACTTTAGAGACAGAAAAAACACATAATAGATCCAGGTGTGTGAAAGAAACATCAGGATAAACCTGAACCAAAGCAGTCTTTTACAGAAAGTGGTACATTGGCCAAAAAAAAAAAAAAAAGGCATTTTACAGAATAAAGCCTAAAGAAATCAAGACAATCAAAGATTCGGAGAGTTAGGGAAGGAAAGGTCACTTAAGGCCTATAGACAATTGCCAGTGAAGGCAAACAGTATATGGGAAGGGTTTGCCAAAGGAATAAATGCAGATGACAGAAGTGCAGAGGAGACTGATTTAATGAGGTTGTGCGACCTGTGAAGTGAGTGCAGGAGCATGCACTAGACTGTGCAGATTAACACTGCTCAGGGAAAAAAGGAAGTTAAAAGGAATGTAATTTGAGGTGTTCATTAACATATATTCAAGATGTCTACAGTGATGCAACCAGAAAAGGCTGTAGCTGAAGAAGATATCTGAGATAGCCCAAAGGAGAAAGTTAATCAAGCAAGGTGGCTTTCAAATTAAAGATGAGTAATGGGTTGAAACACTAATACTGTGAGCATTAAGTGCACTCAGACTCTCATGAACCAGAAATAATTTAGAATTTTCCTAAACAATTAATAAATTTGGAAATACTAATTTAATTTTTAAGCACTTTACTTAGGAGATCCTGTTTGAGATTTTAAAAACTGTTTAAGACCATTGATTTCATTAAGGAAAAGAAGATAAAATTATCTATTTTACCAGTGTCACTTGAAATTCTAATAGCATTTGTGCCAAAATCGATGGAATGTGGGAGACATAAAAATTAAATTTCATTTGGTCTTGATAACCAGACACACCACATTAACAAGGCAATGGTTACGTGCACATCTGCGGTGCTTAGGCAATTCAGCCCCCAGATGTCCACAAACACATTAGTTACTCATCCACACAGACTAGAAGTGCACTGCTCTATGATGGACTACCCTGAGAGGAGGCTGAAGTGCCACCTGCCTTTATAATGAAGCACTGGATTAACCAGTGCAGGAGCTCTCCAGGTGGCATTTTTGAACTGACTTGAAGACTCCCTCAGGCAGCACCTGCAGTGCCAAGACTAAATCATATATTTTAATGTGTTGATTTAAATCCTGTAGAAGAAGTTGGACTTTTTGGGGACTCCAAAGGGGGTTTCTACTACAGAAGTGACAAAATCCTACACAGGTAAGACCTTTATAAGTACAAAACATTCATGCAGATGCAGACAAGGTCAAGACAGGTTTCTGTATACAATTTCAATAGTTAGCTGCTTTGTGTGTGGTTTAAAACAACAGCAATGGGACAGACTGTGCCTGAGGTGGAGTGCTATGTAGGAGCATAAACCAGCTGGTTAGAGAATCTGAGAACTGAGCTGAACATCAGTGTAGAGAATCTCACCCAATCCATCTGAAGACATCATTTGGAGGACCTTTGTAAGGGAAACTTCTTTCACCTTCCAGACAGTGACTGAGCATTTAGCTCAGAGTATTCCATTTCTTATATAAGCATTACCCTATTGCAAGATATCAAAAATTCAGAATTTCTTAACAAATTTTCTGTGTTTGTGCAGCAAATTCTAACTAAAAGGAAATAAAAGCAGAATAGGTCCATATATCTGTATCTTCTGAGTGTAACAAACAGCATGGTTGAAAAAGACAGATTACTCCAGCCCTCAAGTCCAAAGCAAATTGGAATTATCACCTTTCAGACCCTGTTCCATAACTGATTTTTTTTTTCTCTCCTAAAAGTGATGGATTGATAGTCCAGCTTTTTGATTATTATTTGAGGTAATAATCAGTTGAAATAATTACTGCTGTTATTGTTAATATGTAAAAACAAATATTGTAATGACAAAAAGAGTGTGTTATAAGATATTTGTAAATAAATTTGCCACTGGCAACATTGGAGTATTCTAGGCTCAAACTTAATTCACTTAAAGGTTTTTCATCTGCCTTGCATGAGTCAGATGGAATATTTACAGTGTATGTATCAGTGTTTTGTAGCTTAGTTTTTAAAATATATTTCCTTAAATCATTCCAGAGCACTTACTCTGTGGTGATAACTATCTTCTTTGCAAAGAGCAAGAACTTTGAAGAAGAGATGATGCTAATAATGCTAAATAAAAATCCTTTTCGATCTCTGGAGCTGTAAAAGATCCTCAGGCAAATATTCTTACTGTTACAGTATCATGGTAAATTGTTTAACAAGAACAGATAAGATCTACATAAGACACCTGGATGCAATAAACTATCCTCAGGGTAGGAAAAGAGCGAGAATAATGCTTGGTGTTTCTCTGTTGTCATAAAGGAGTAGGGAGATCAACACATTCAATGGTTTGAAGAATCTGCCTGTTAGTGGCATACCCATGTCCCATGTCAATATGAAGTGGCTAGGACAGTCCTTCCTATGCACTATTTGAGCTATGCTCTTGAGATATTACTTTATCCTTAGTTTGAATCTAAGTTTTCATAGACATTGAAATAGAAAACATTGCTTCAAATCCTAGACATCATTAATTTAAGCCATAGGCCTGCAAAACTTTCCAGTGGCAGAACACTCTGCTTTATCAGTAGAATATGAATAGTACCTTTCGTCACACCACAATGTACTACTTCCTTGTGTTTTGTTTTGTCAGGGTTTTTTTCCTCCATGGATTAATAAACTGCAGTTGAATTGAATTTTAAAATATGTTTGTATCCTATTTAATACTGAGCTGTTCAGTCTTATGGATATCCCATCAACAACTTCTGCCATTAAAAAATATGAAAAGCCAGTTTGACAAACTGAAGCATAAGCATTGTGTTTCTAAAGTGTTTACTGCATTATTAATGTTCAAATGAGTAAGTCAAGTAGAAAATATAATACATTTCACTTTATAGGAGCTGGAAGATAAATATTAGGTGGATTTCAAGGATTTGAATATAAATAGGAATTCCAAAGTTTCTACAAATATTTAACAACGTATTTGAAAGGAAGAATGTGATGGAAGCACTTTCTTATATTAAATTTAAGGGTAAAGGTAACTTTTATTATGTTCAGCAATTTGACAATATGTTAGTAGTAATCTCGTAGCTCATTTCTTAAACAATCCAGTCTGTGTAGAAAAGCAATAAAGTTTCCAATTTTGTAAATTGAGTTCAGTTTGATGAGTTACAAAAATACATATGAAATTGAGTTTGATCCATCCTGGCTTTTCATCTTGAGGATACCTGGAATGAGACATTTCTAAGCACAGGTATTTCTGGCACTATTCAGGAAACTACCAGAAGCACTTGACATCATAACCAAGGAAAATAAACTCTTTGTTTGCAAGTATTCCTTTTCTAAAGTTCCTATCTTAATCATTTCTATTCTCCCTCTACTAATTTATGAGGTTAGGGAGAGACATTTGAACAAACTTTAATATGTTTTGTTTTACCATGAAAGGACTCTCAGCTAAAAATGTGATTTGACACTTTACCTTAACAGAAAACATGCCCACAAATATTATATTAGTGAAGATATAGCTATAACTTTTCATCTAAGTTAGTAAATGTCTTGAAATTATAACATTTTCAGGTGAAAGTCAAAAATATTTTCATTTTACAAATGAAATTGAAACCTGGAAATATTTTTGTTTGAATATATAATTAAATTTTTTGTCTCAAAACAAGATTTTAAAAAACTTTTTTACTTTTCTTGTGTATAATTTTAGCAAATTTCAATTTAAGAGATTTGTAAATGAAGCAGTAGTTCAAAATGAAAAACAGAAATGTTGAGAAAATATTGAAATAGGCATTTAAACTGTTTTCTTCTCTAATTTTACTTTGTTACATCTGCTAGAAATAGCAGAATTTCACATGCTTTTAATAATTTCATCTATGTATTTAGTGATAGAGGTCAAAATTCTACATGGAAAATATTGCAGTTTTCACTACTTATTAGATTAAAAATATTTTTCCTTAATGCCATATTAGAAAGTGATTTCTTAGAATCAAACAAGAGATTTAACAAATACGTCTCATATCTAAACAGCCTAAAAAGCATTTAGGCAGCAAAATTATTTTACTGTCGGATCAGCATGGCTTGTAAGCACTCAGGCATTCTGATTGTTTACTATATATACAAAGCATTGGTTGAAGTACTCATAATATCTAAATAATTAGATTAATGACAATTAATGAAAGTATTACTGATTTTATACACACGCTTAACTATACAGACCTTTTTTTCAAAAATAATTACTAGTTTTAGCACTATTATTAATTTAGTGATATATCCATCAGCACAGATAAGATCTACTCCATTTTATTTCTATTTTTATATCACTTTCATAACTGTAATAATGAGCAGCTTTTGGTGATGCATAAAGTATCATTGGTAATATTTTTCCTGAGTTTTGTTCTCTCTCTTTCCGGATAATGATTATTGTAATATAAGGCTTTTTTATCGAATAAAAGGCAAGTTATCCTTGACTAACTGTACATCAAATGACCATTTAACTGCTGTAGACCTTTGAAGCTTTGACTTGTAGCAAGTATTGGGGTGTCATATATCTTTATGCGTAGATGTCTTATCATTACAAAATTAATTGACCTCCTTTCCTAGTAGAGCACCCACTATAGTAGCTTTTATCAACGCTCTTTCTGAGTTGGAAAAGAGCTGTGTCAGTAAGAACTGCTAACAACATGCTAGAAATAACCCAGGGGGTCGTGCAAAGAGTTCTATATGAGTGCAGACTAAAGTCACTTTAAACCTGGCAAGAAAATATATCACATATACATTAGCTGCAAGGCTTTTGATCCATTTCTGTAGTTATTGTTTCTTTTGTGTCCACACCTCAGTTCTCATACATTTTATAAAAAAAGAGAAAAATAATTAAAAGTTTGAGATCAAACTGACACCATCTTATCAAAAGTGTTCAAATGAAACAGAAAAACACACAGGAGGCCAAATATCTCAGTGTGGTAAAATTACCTTGAAACAGGAATAATATTTAAATGTAATTAATAAACATCATAAAAGGCAAATAAAATTCTGTGTATTCATTGACTTTTTTGAGAAAGGTAAACTTAATATCAAGAAGTTAGAAGCATACTGCACCTTTTAAAAAAGTTAACATATTTCTTATCTCCTAGAGAAATAGCAGAGCGGGCTTCTATGAAGAATTATGGAATCTGTAATTAGTTTAATTCGTTTTGCAAATGAGATTACATTCCAGCGTCACCCTCTTGTTCTCCCCTCACTCCTCAACATTTAGTGCTTTGTAATTACTATGAATAGAATTTATAAAAGGATTTGATTGCTTATCTCCTTTTGAAATCACAGCCTTGCCATGAGTCTGTAAATCACAAGCAGTGGGCCTAGCTACCTCTTCAGGCACAATCATACACAAGGATGGAGATGAATGAATGGAAGCATCCTCTGTATAAGCTGAGGACGTACCTGCTTCAAAGGCATCTCTCAGAACACCAGTACCAGCTTCCCAGTACTTTTTGTGTGCCTGTCAGTCCTACTCACTGGTATGTCTTGTCACAAATGTAACTGCTGCAAAATCTCATTTTATACTTGGATAGTGCCAGCATGTGGCCTTTTCTATTACCCTTTTTTTTTTCTAAATCACACTAGTTGGTTTTAAGTAATGTTTCAGGAAGGCATTGCAGATACTTGAATGGGGTGATGCGGTAGAGTAAAGGCAAGATCTTGGAAAGTTGTTGGCTACTCACAGACCAAAAAATCTAGAATTCAAATACCACTTTCAGCAGTTTTTCACTTTTTTCTCTCTTTTTTTTTTTTGTCTAGTCTGTATATTCCTGAAGAAAAATAATATTTCACTGTTTGTAGTGATGCACTGTTTAGTTCATACTCATCCCACCTTATTAACCTTCTATTAACCCTGCACCTCTGTATTATACCCTCACCCTGTGTCTAGCCCTGTGCTAGTCCACCTCATTGTCTTTACTCATTGTATTTACCAATTAAATAGAAGTACCAGCACGGGAGCACAACAGTCCATTTGGTTCAACAGCAGTACTATGAGGGAAGCAGGTAACATTTGAAAATGCTAATGTGATCTGTGCTGGCGTCCTCCCTGGACTGTGCTTAAGCATGAAGCAGCGAAGTCTGAAGCTCAGAAAGCCTGCAGTGGTGTGACAGTATTACTAGTGGCAGAAATATCAGAAGTACAGGCAGTAGCTCAGATGTGAGTTCAGTAAATCCTGATGTTCAGAGCAGAAAGCTGCCCTGGGTGATTGCCATTTTCTCTGGAGATACAACTCACGTCTGCTGCAAAAGGACAGGTTAGAGGTAAGGTGGAGCAGTCAGGCAGCTTTCTGATATAAAGGGGAAATAGAAACAGTATCAAACACCAAAATCAGAAAGTAGATATCCCTAAAGTTAGCTTATTCAATTGGATTAAAGAAAATTCCTATGCATCTCTTTCATAAAAACAGTTAAATGGTTTAGCTCAAATACCTGGAATAGCTTAAATGACACTAGAAATACATGGTTTTAAAGGACATCAACTCACTTACCAATCTTTTTACAGAGCTTTAGAAAATAAATCAGCCAGAATGCAATAAATAACTGTATTGGATTCCTGACATAAAAAGAACTAGAGACAGGCTTTTGCTGAATTGACAAGTGGCTTTTGGTTTTGTAAACACAACTTCACTCTTTCTAATAAATGTGTCTAAAAAATCTTATTATGTCTGAAAATCATATCACTCGGCTTCACTCCCTCCGAATTTGGGAAGAAATCCCCTTCTTCAAAATTACCAGCATCAAGGTTTTAAATGTTTCATATTATTTAAATGCACAATGAATTGAAGAAGAAACTATTTTCAGATGTAGAATTATTTACAAGTTAGAAGATTAAATTGAAGCTTTTTAATTGAACTGAACTGTCTATGTGGAGTCTGTTATACTACCTTAAAAGTTGAAAGTGAGGAAGAAGAAAAAATTTAGTGATTATTATGATAAAAACTGCTGTAAAATGAGATTATATTATGGCTGTTAACATTTTTGTTCTTAACAGCAATAACATCGCATTTTCCAACTCTTCACTCAGTTTTTATAATCATCATTGTTGTTGTTGTTCCCAGTGTTGTTCCCATTGTTGTTCCCAGTGATGAAAGAGCAAATCTTTCATCAAATGTTTGTATCTCTTTGTACGTTCAAAGTCTGATTTCTCTAGCTCTTTCAAGATCACATTGAATTGTTTATAAAGACTTCCCATGGCAAAGTCCAAACCTGACTACATATTTTGTTTGGGACAAATGGATCCGGAGATGTGGAACAGGAGGACCTGCCAAAACAAAACAAAAGAGTCAGCTACTCATGTATGTCTTTCCTTTGGCATGAGGAAGTGTTTAGAGTAAATAGGAAGAAATATACTTTTATCTTATTAAATTACAATTAAGAGCGTTCCTCCAGGTGCCTGGGCAGATGCTTGCCAAGCTGTAACTTGATGGTATGATGATATTGATGTCCCATTCCTGGAAGTGTTTAAGGCCAGGTTGGATGAAGATCTGAGCAACCTGGTCTAGTGAAAGGTGTCCCTGTCTATGACTGGGGTGTTGGAACTTGATGATCTTCAAGATCCGTTCCAACCCAGGCCATTCTATGATTCTATGATTGTGGGGGCTGTTATCTTTCACTCTTCAAATTCCAGTTTGCAAAGGTGCTGAAGAAGTATTTCACTACCACTATTTAATGTTAAAAAAAAAAAATAAAAATAAAGGATCTTTCTTTTAGTAGACCTGGAGCTATTCGTGCAAAGACAAAGTTAAGGACACACAAAGGTACACTCAGAAATTAGGCTAGTAATTCTATAATTCTGAAAATATTGAATGCCAAACGTGAAGCGCTGAATATTTGGTTTGATTACTTAGAAAAATGTCTATGGAGAAAACAAAATTCATGTGTGACAATAGTTTTTCACAGTGCCTTAGGTTTTAGTGTACTTATGCCATGTACTATGCTAGTGTCAGAATCTGTCTGACTATGTTCTGGGTGCCAAGACTGTGCAGCAAAAATGTACAGTTTGTCTTTGAAACCTGGACAAGAAACAAAGGAAACTGAAATCTAGGCAAAAAACAGTAACTCTCACTTTCCCACCCTGTTACCTTTATTATTGTGTAAAGAGTCCGGGTATGGGGATTACAGGGGGATCAGTGCCTTCTGTATGTAGAAAACATCAAATTATGGGAACTGCCTCATTTATCCCATCACTTTTTACTTATTTACTTGACCGCACATTAATGTACATTCGATGAAGATATGGACAGGCCACACAATTGTATCTCACCAGAGAAGACAACTTGTATCTACTAAATCTGTCACATCTCAGCCTTTTTTTGTACAAATCAGATCTGGGGGTAAACTTTAGCAAAGTCTGTAAACGTTGTTGCATTTTCCATCATAGGGATATGAAACGTGAACAACAGTGTTGTTCAGCACAACAGTCCAGGCACTGCTGATGAGGAAGTGCATCAAAAACCCCACCCCAACCAATCAAAGCAATCAAATAAGAAAACAAACAACAACAACAACAGAAAAGAAACAACCCACAATAAGAAGCAAAGGGAGTCACTTCTTTTCATCTTTTGAATTAGGTGCAACTTTAGGGCAAAAGGAGTAGCATCCCAAGTTGTGAAACACTTGAGTTTTTCATCTTTGTTCTGTTCAAAGGCTTCCTTAATCCCATTTGAGGAAAAAGGTATTTTTCTTATTTGAAACTTCAAAGACAGAATTTCTTTCTGAGACCAAAGAATCAACTTATTATTTATAACCAAACAGAAGATACTTTTATCCTGATCCTCTCATAAATTACATGTCCCTTTTTTAATTTACTCATCTATTTAATTTTTTTCTTTACTTCATGTTTCTTATCATAGCCTAAAGTCTCATTCAGTTGCTCACTACTATCTCTGACTACTACTCCTGTGCTACTTTCCTTGAGTTTGCTCAAGTTTGAGATGTAAATAAGTGTCCAATCAACTCCACTCCTTCCTTCCTACCTTCCTTCCTGCTTGCCTGCCTTCCTTCCTTCCTTCCTTCCTTCCTTCCTTCCTTCCTTCCTTCCTTCCTTCCTTCCTTCCTTCCTACCTTCCTGCCTTCCTTCCTTCCTGCCTTCCTGCCTTCCTGCCTTCCTGCCTGCCTCCCTCCCTCCCTCCTAGAGGAGGGGAAGACAATACATGCGCAGAATTAATTATTTTGGAAATTATCATGACCACACACATGATAATTAAAGAAAAATAACTTTACAATATGTAAAAATTTGTAAGTCATTTAAGAACTAATGCTTTCATAGCATCTTTGATTTAACACTAGGGATGTTTTTGTTGTGTTCAAAGAAGTGTATTGTTTGTACAAATTATTTGTAAGAGTTTGGAGGAGTCTGGGGTTTCTTTTGTTTGGTTGGGTGTTTTTTTTTGTTTGGTTTTTCTGTGTTTTCTTTTCTTTTCCTTGAAATATGTAATGGCCTTGCAAACCTGTTCCTTGTGAAAAATGGAGGGAGAGGATAGAGGATGAAAGAAGGGAAAAATGTAGCTAAGCAATAGGAGTGTTGGGCAATTACTGTAACTACTGTACCATGTTATCCTATTACTCTTAAGTACAAAAGTTACTGAGCTTTTCCTTCCAAGATATCATGTCAGACAAGACCCGGATTACAGCTAAATTTTTTTAATCTTCAGAGTAGAGAAGTCTAACATTTTTATAATAGGATGTGAGCAGTGATACTCTATTGTCAGTGACAATGCTACAGCTTTTCAGTTAACTCTGGCACCAGCTGCGTTTTCTATCTGACATTTGGTGTACTGAGTTATTTACACTTCATTTTCAGGAAATTATTATTAACAGTATATTTCTCTGAGATCATATTTTAAACATTGCTCATAATAAATGCATATTGCTCAAGATGGGGATATAAATCTATTTGTAACCTGTATTGCTGCCTTATTTAATGTTTTGCAGAACTTCTTAATTAAACTAAGCTAAATATGACCAGGACTAGAGATGAAAACCGAAGCACTGTAGGGCTTACCAGTGGTTCTATGTTTACTCTGAATCATCCACAGTGTCATTTAATAAGAGTTTCAATACTGGATGGCAAGAATTTTGCGGCTTGTCAAACTAATCAAAAAAATCAAAGACATTTGTAGCAAAACCATTAGCTCTAACATGGTGGCTAAATTTGAAATTGTATGTTTATGTTTCCTCTACTTACTTGCCATGCTTGGTAACAATTAGACACAGTGCGGCAAATTCTATTGTCTGTTATTGATGACATCTGACAAAGGTTTACCAAATCGAATTAAAATAACTCTGAGAGAAAGTATAAACAGGAAGAAAAATATGTATAGATGAATAAGATCATCACAACAAAACTAAAGAAGTATAAATAATTCTTCAAATGTTCATTCTTTGTTTTTTTTTTCTCTCCCTCCCCTCAAGATGAGAAGCCTTATCACATACAGATATATCTTCTGAACTACCAGATAATAAGAGGTAGTTATGGGGGAGGGAGGAGAAAGTAATGGAGAAGATTTGTGAGTTTTATTGCTCACTATAAAGTTAAAAGTTCACGAGGATCAGTTAGTACATATCTGGATTTATTTATTTTTTTTAGGTTTAAATATATCAAAACCAAAACAAATGGCACTGCATAATAGAGATATTGTCCACTTCCTTCCTTTGTTTCTTCTCCTTATCTTTTCGTACTTTTCTTGCCTTTTCTTTCTCTTCTGAAAAAGTCTGTAAAAGACAGATATTTTTAAACATATTAAAAAACCTTTATCATCAATTATGCTATTCAGGGAGAAGAATATTCCAAATCAAATGGATCACTAGGAAGTTTGAAAACACTCCAAAAGAAGAGGAACATGTGTATGGATCACTGAAAAATGGTAGGCTATGCTGCCACCCAAAGGCTCTGTTGAATAAATTGGTTGATTTTGCAATATACTAATATAAGTTTCCAGGCGAAATAAAGACTTAGCTCGTTATTTTTTGATTGCCAGTTCACATGACTAATTTGACAGAAGCAGTAATTTTATTAAATATTTTGTGAGCTTTACTTTTAACTATGAAGTGGCTTGTGATTCTTCTGCAATACTTTTTTTAGTTATCAAACCCCACTCCTGTATTTCTTTTTTACTTTTATCAGGTGTTTTTTTTTATTTAAGGTGCTTTCTGCCTTGGATTCAGTAATAGTCTTTTCACATTACATAACCTTCTCTTTTCATCAGCCAGAGAGTGTAAAATGGTAGCCTTGAGTAGGATTGGTGGTATCCATTCGGAAATAGGAACATGTATCTTAGGTTTTTCTCATTTGTACAGAGTGGCTGATCTGAATTCCACCTGATAACTTAGAAACAGATCATCTCCTTATTTCTTATGGGTGTTTTCTTGTCCTCAACATATGCATGTCTAATTTACCTAAGTGTGACATATGGTTGTCCAGAATGCTCATTTTGCCTGGAAACTTACGTGTTGTAGACAGATTTTGAAACCCTGCTCTGCGCTTTCTTCTACTGTGTCATTGAGTGATTGTGTGCTGCATAATTTGACAACCTCTTCTATCAGCTCATCAGCATAACCTGCAACATGCATAATAATTACAGCTTCATTTCAAGAAATACACGAGAAAGGGTCAGAAATGTGTCAATCTGTCTAACTGCTTCTTCCACCACATCTGTTCTACTTAGAAGTTGGACAGAGTGGGACAGCCTTATAAAATAATAATGCATTTTTAAAGATGGACTAATCTTTTGGCTGTCACACTGCTCATTCAACATTATTCTATAATGTATCTTTCTGAGGATTTCTTAATAAAATATGATATTTTAATAATAGTATATGAAATTTATGGTGATCACACTACCGTACACACAGCCCTGTCCTCCACCATTGCTTGAATCATACAGATACAGATAAAAAGTTCTGTGTCAAGGTCCCATGTAAAATTTAGCATTATTTTGAGGGCCACAGTTAATGTTAACATTGATGTTAACATTGCTGTCATAAATGCTTTGCAGGTTTTGAACTGTGTTATAGACATCTACCATGTTATAAACATATCACCAAGTGTATATTTGTAAGTGGGTAAAAAATATAATAATTTTATTTTCTTTCTGCAGTATATAACAATTAATTTCATAAAATGCTTCTAACAACTTTAACATCTTTTTGAATGTGACTTTTAGATAAATTATTCCATTTAAAATCTTTGCTTATACACAAATTTTATTATTGTTATTTTATCCATGCTCATTAAAACATATTTTCAGTGTATTCCAGAAAACCATTTTTTATCATTGGATTTCATTTTTCTCTTTAAATATGCAATAGGTAGACATGCACACTCATCATATGCACTGTGTAGTTTTTATTAGAATATTACATGCTATTGCTAAAATTGATGCAAAAACTAGTTTTGATTCAGTTTCCTGGCAAGCATCAGGAAATTCTCAAGAAAATATATGTGATAATTCTTCATTTCCCTGTTTAAACTTTCAAATTCAATTGCTTTTTTTTAAGCAAAAGATCAAAGATGACTTGCAGAAATAGGAACATCAAGTTGTAATTCATGCTCATAAACAAATACATGCAAATACTCCTCAGAAATTGTCAGAGCCTACAGCTTGTAGAGGGAAGAACTTCTTAGCATACTTGAAGTTAGAACCCTTTAAAACTACAGGGAAAACTATCTTTCTCACAATAAAGCTGTGGAAAGGAAAGCTGACATTGCAATAGACTTGTCAGAGCTATTTTATAACAGGTGATCTGTTTTCCATCTGATGAGAAAGCAAACATCAAGGACACTGTCCTACTTGAGATTTTTGTCAGAGGTTCCAGAGGAAAAAAATAGTGTTAGGGAAAAGCACGCTTCTTTTTGAGATTTTGATTTACACTGAGCAACAAAAATGTTAAATGTTGAAGTGAGACAGATGATGAAAAACTGTCTTCAGCAGATTTGGTTTTGTGAGTCCCGCTGGTAGAAAAACAACCAGTGATGTATTTTTCTTTTTCAATGAGGAAAGAAAAAAAAGAGCTACAGACAAGTTATTTAACAAACTATGCGCTAACATTTTAATACAACAATTAAAATACATTGACATGCCATATCAAAGGAATGTTAAACAGTGAGCCTTGTATAGATATAAGCAACATCCTTGGTGACCAAATTTTGAGTTCCTTAAATTCATACAAGCAATCATGTCAGAAATCATTTTAGAATCAAATTCTAGTCTCTATTTTTCTCTTTTTTTTTTTTCCTTTTTTTTTTTTTTTCCTCAGGGGAGGGTTCAGGTGTTACTATTTCACACCAGGAACATGGATCAGGAGACAGTGCCATATTTTATTATTCACATGTTGCTGAGCTGAAAGCATGCAGATAAGATCTGTGAATTGTAACATGGAGAATATGATATCTGAGACTCTGATCGATATTCTTCAGAACAAAAAAAAATTACAAGGTAATGTTTGATTGAAAAAGAACTGCTTTTCTGTCCTCCTCTTATTTGAATATATGTAGATATATAGTGTAGTTCTTCTGACAGGTGTCTGAGAAACTCAAAATATGTCTATATACCTGTGCATATATATATGGAAATGTATGTGTATGTTTGGATATGTATGGTCATAATTTTAAATCTGGAGACAAGTTTTATTCTCCAGTGACCACACATTTTTCTTGGTTGCCTTTTTTTCCAGCATCACAATTTTAGAGAATATTAAGTATTTGGTGCAGTTGAGGAGTTGAGGAGAGCGAGTCATGTGGTAATTTCTGACAAAGATGGCATCAAGTTATTTTTAATTACTTTACAGTTTGGGTTGCTTTTTGGTTTGGTTTTTTTTTTTAGATCATTGTTGGTATTGCTGTGCAATAAACCCAGTGGGTACCTCTGGTTGTTTTTATCCTTTTTTGATCTTGAAGTCAGATATATTAATTAGATTCTCTTGTACCCTTTTTTCTAAGTCCTCACTCTCAGAAAAATACCTAGGTAGAAATTTCATTATGCCCAGAAAATCAGACTGAATTTTCTTTTTTTCATTCAGTATTTTTATAAGCACCAATATTCTTCTAATACTCTAAACCTGAGTTTGTCAACAAGCAAAAAAATATTTAGCTGTATGACTTGAAATAAGTATGCAGATTTAATGTAATCAAATCTGATATTTTGTTACATTTAAACAATGTTTAATTTCTTATTGAGTTACAGGATGAAAATATATTTAATTTTCACCCTTTTAAGAGAGCAAATATTTTTTTGAGTCAGTGATAGTGGTGCTATAAATTAAAGACAGTAACTGTACTTTATTTTGATGCACTGATAAACTTTTAAGGAGTCCAACAATAAACTCTTAGCTCATATACGGAGTGTGTTTGCTGTTGCTTGTAACAGGATTTTCTATGTAATAGGTGGACCTATCTTCTTTTCTAGGAATATCAAGTCCACAGCTGAGGAATGCCACTCAGAAGCAAACTTTAAAGCAGAGAGTAACATATACTAGCAAGTGCCTCGATGTTCTCCATTTTTAATTCATGTTTTTATTGCAGAAAAACATGAAGTAGGTAATTAATAACTTTTAGGCTTTTAGACTTTAAAACACGTTTGTGTTGATCAGTCATGGTAAATGTTTCACAATTTATTGTAGCAACTAATTATCATGTTATACAGGTTGTAGATCAAATTCTTCTTGCTTCTTAACAAATTCACGTTCATTTTGAGGATAATCATAGAAATGGATAGTTAAATATTCATCTTTAGGATAAAAATGTATAAAACTCTTACGGGTAAAAAATAAGGGAAAATTGGTAGTTGAGACTTAGTCAGCTTTGTTTAAGCCTTGATGTACACCTCAAAAGATTCTGTACTACTCCCCAGTAGACTTAATCAGAAAATTAACATTCTGGTAAGTACTCGTGCTCCAAGCAGAAAAAAACCTAAACAGTGTCTTGCTTTATCAATGTGCGGTTTTGTAAATGCTTTAATAGCACTTTCCTGTTCTGCTCTTGGTGGCTGAGAGCAGTATTCTTTGTTTCTTCCAAGCACTAAAAACTATCAAAAACTTGGTCAAATTTAAAATAATAAAAAAATCAAGACTTGCACTGCCCCAGTCCCCTCAGATTAAAAGGAATGTTCTTGGTTTAAACAGACTTGCAGCTCTTTGTCTACTCTCTCAGCATGCATGTTAAAAATGCCCTGACAAATTTCAGCAGGGACTCACTCAAATACAATCAAATTCATTGCAGTTGAGCTACTAGAATTTTTTGGGCTACAAGATGTACTCTTTTGTTGTTTACACATAACTACTTATCAAATATTTGAAAGCACTTCCATGAAATGTTCTCTCCATGTAAAGTTAAAGCCAAATTTTGATAATCTAATTTGATAAGGAAATATGAATAATTTTTTTCATGGTAGCTTTAAAGATTTGATATCAGATAAGTATGTCCAATACCTCCCACTGCTTTCATTTTTTGTACAGTGGTATGACTGAGTAGTGTTGTTACTCAATGATATACATAAGGTGCTTTTATTAAACTTTGTAAAAAAAAAAATTCCCTAAATATTTAATATGACTTTGCAAGTGTGTAGTCCTATCTCTGATCTAAGCCTCTGTTTCTCCCACCATGTTTTTTTCCCCTCTAATCATAGATGGTAGTGCAGACAAGAATAGTCCTCTTCTTGTGATCAGTACTTTACGTGATTTGAACAAGGGAGAGCCTGCACATCAAAGGGTTACAGTACCAGACAGTATAAGATTATACAGAATAATCAGGAGTTCATGTTAAAGAAGAGCCCTAAATATGTCATTAGTCATGTAAGAGATTTTCAAAAGCACAGAAGCAGATTCTGTGTCTAACTCCCATTGACTTTAAGATAGCCAGATGTCTTTGGGAGCTGTGAAACAGAAAATATGATAAGACACATGATGTTTGAATTACCAGAACAGTGTGATACCTCTAATATTATATATAAAATGATGTGTTTAGCTGGTGGACAATGAAAGTTGGTTGGGCAGAAGTGAAAGATCTGTGGAAAGGTGGAATAATTTAAAAGATAATTAATGAGATCTGTGCACATAAAGTATGAATCAAACTCTTAATGCTATTATAAATACACTATGATGAATAGCATGGCCATTCCACAAAGACAGGATACAGTTCTTGAAGACTTTCACTTTTATCAGGTGTAATTTACTTCATTAAATTTTATAAACAATGACAATAGAGAAAATTAAATAAAAAACAGGAACAAAAGCTTATCACAGGTAACACAATGACAGTTTCATCTTACTGTAGTGATGCTAGCTTAAAACTAAGGACAAAATGTAACCACAAAAGAAAGGGCTTTATAAATTTTGTGTGCACTATTTTGTGGTCTACTAATCTGCTACATTATAGAAATCATACAAGTAACGTCTAAATAAAACTGGTCTATCAGACAGAAATTTTTTTGGTGGTGCTTTCAGTGCAATTCACAAAACTGGGCTCTTGGTTTCCAAATAGTGTCCACATGAGACCATGTTCAAAGATTTTTCCTTTGCTTAAAAACTTTTTTCAGTCTCAATGGAAAAAAAAACCAAACCAAAACATAAAAAAAAAAGATTTCCCATCTTCAAGATCTGAGTTCCACAATTTCAATGAACAGTGCATCAAACATTTTTCCTCTCTGGGATTTTTATTTGACTGTAAAACTACCCACGACATTTGGCATAATCAATAGCATCTTAAAAATGCAGTACCATTTTTAAACACAAATTAAAAGTTAAATCAAATCATCAGTTTTAAAAATTTTAAATAAGACATCACTGGGATGACTGGGAACACTTCAGATTACTATCTGACATTCCACAGTCTGTCACCTCCTTCTTTTCCTTACCAGTGGTAGAAATTCCATATGTCTCTTTCTGATCAATTTTTTCTCTCAGTGTCAAGGCCCATACTCATGTAATGTTCATAAATAATATGTTTAAAATGTTTCTCTGTGTTTTCTCACCAAAGAAAGTCTCTCTCTCTCTCCCTCTCTCTATATATGTATACATAAGAATCTGGTTGAATACTAATTCAATTTTTTTCCCTATTACAAAAGTATTTTAAAAGCAGGCAAATTAAAACAGTCGAGGTTTTCGTGGTAAAACACTCAACTAATGAGATATGTGAAACAACTTCATTTCCTGTGTACTAACTCCCTGGTCTACAAATTATATCTTCCTTCTGTCCAATATATCTGTTATTTTAGCAAAAATAAGATACTAAATAAAAACTTAGAGCATAGAGACAAATGAGAAATAGCCTAAATTCAGAATTTTTCCAACAGAAATTGCTCAATTTGACTTGAAATCACAGCCTTTTTTCACAATAGTAGGTCTCATTTGAAAGAAAGCTTCAAAAATGTAGCTTTCAAGGAAGACATGGAAACCACAAATTCATCCCCACTTCCCCCCTAAGGATGTTCACATTCACACAGCTAATGAGCCACATCACTGATGAATTTGCCTTAACTCCCTGGCTACTGATGTTGTGTGAATACCAGGGGATAAACAGAAGTATGGAGGTATTCTCCTCTTTGTTATAGCTCTTTCGTGACATATAGTTTGATGGAGAATCTACATGTTCCGTGTTTAAGGAAAGTGTTTTAACTTCAGACTGAAGAATAGCATAATACTTTGTTTTTCCCTCCAAATAAGTGATTTTGCAGATAAATCAATAAGGTTTAGTTACAGTATCTCATTTAGAAAACAGGATTCTTTTTTTATGCTGTCACTATTTCCTCTAAATAATGTTTAGGTGTGGAATCTGGGGTCTGGACATACTCAGTAACTGCTTGGACAAAGATCCTTAAAGTGAAGAAAGGTTTCACAGAGCTTGTTCGAAAATAAGGTGTCACAGCTCCAGGTTTTCTTTCACTTGACTTCCCCACCGACACACACATCCCTAGAAACAGTGGGAATCTGTTATGCATCTAGGATTTCATTAAATCTTATTGAGCTAAAAAATTTGGAAATCTTGTACAAACAGCCATGGCATCTACACAGATTATCTGTACAGCTCAAGCGCATTAGGAGTAATCTCTCTCATCTTTTGAAGTAACATTTGTGAATTTAGTGTATTTGAGCACAATAGAGAAAATATAGTTCTTGCAGAAAATTTCTTGCAGAAAATTTTCTTTGTGGCAAAAAGACAAAGTAGACCAACATCCGATACAGAGGTGGAGGACTCTGAGGTTAGTTCAGCTGGTCAGAGCATGGTGTTAACAGCCCCATGCCTGTCTGGGCCATTCACTTAAGAGTTGCACTTGATCATCTTTGTGGGTCCCTTCCAACTCAGAAGATTCTGTGACTCTGTATGGGTGAATTTCATCTTAGAACAACTAAAGGTGTTCCTTATATGATTTATATAAACTTTTTTTCCTGTTTTTCTATAGTAAGAGTTTCCACCCTTCTATTTTCCGTAGTAAGAGAATTCATTTCAGGAAAAAGGTTTCCTCAAATTTTCTTATTCTATCACTTTCTCAACCACCCAAACAGTATTAACAATTTCTTAAACATTGGGACATCATCATTTTGGGACAATTTATAGATTTTTTGTTTCTCCTCCTTCTTTTTTCTCATGCTATAGCCAGACATGATTTTTAGTTTGTTTATTTTATTTGAAGTTGTTTTGAAAAATTACTTGTTCTAGTCTTAAATGTATGTGTTGGTAGATATCTGATCACATTTCTTTGTAGTTTTTTTTCTTTTATCTTCTGGCTAATTGCCTCTCTGGAGCAGGGAGTTATGTGACCAAACAAATGTGCTTTCTTACTTAATGGTACCCCACTGAGAGAAATACAGGTAATAGCTGTTTAATAGTTTAGAGATCAGACACTGTTTTCCAAGGACAGATTCTTCCAGCAAAGGCAGGAATGATAAAAAATCTATAGGTTTTTCTTTACAGTTAATTAAACATGTACAAGTTTTTGGTTTGGCTTTCTTTATTTTCCTGGGTTTGTCTCAGAAAAATCAATGAAGTTGCTTGATGAAAAGTTTTTCACTATTATATTTTTATCTTGCTCCTCCCTTCCATTTCTTTGTGTGAATATGACCACATTTTTCATTATCCAATTCAAGTCCTTCAGGCTTCAGAATAGCTCTCTGATGCAACAATTAATAGTCAATTTAAATATAAATATCAGGCTATCTCCAATTCTAGCTAGAATCACTGATTTAATTTCTTAATGACAGAAGAATTAAGTAATAGCCCCTAAGTAGGAATGCAAGCAATCATGTGAAACCATGTGCCAAATTGATATTTCAGCAACTCCGATAACTTATTAGGATGATGGCCATGGATGCCACAGACCTGAATCATAAATCTTGAGTCTGCTGCATTCCTACTTCTTCTTTAAAATGATTTTTCTATTGTAAAATTAATTGGCATTTGTGTTGACAGTCAGTGTCATCTTCAGTAGTGTTTAAATTAAGAGGCTCACAATGCTACTAAATGATGTGAAAAAGTGAAGTAAATAATCTTGCACAATAAACAGGCAGATAAACGAGGCTGGAATCCTTTTCTCATAGGGCCAACCCAAATCTGACACATCAATAAAGTTCATTCATGGCAGGATAAAGCACTTAAGTACTTCAGAGTCCTACAGATGGAGAATTTCACAAAAGAGGAGTAAATTTGACAATTACATTTAGAACTGCAACCCTAAAAGCACAGATATCAACAGGAGCAGAACAAATATATTTCAAGGCTGAAATAAACTTCTGGCTTCCATGAGAATTTTGGGAAGAAAGTCAGAAACAGAGTAGTAATGAATCTTCCGTGAAATGTCCATGGTCATATATGTTTTCAAGTGATTAAAAAGGGTCACTGTAATTTTAATTAAAAAGTCAATGTCACTGATGCCTATAGGTTAGATTTTATGTTTTCAAATGAACAGAGGAATTCTTTAAATTAATTAATGGGTATGCAGTCTATTTATGTCCCATTACTCTCAGTAGCATATTTAGGCCTGGCTTTAGAAGGATAAAAAAAGCGTACCTTACCTACTACCTGAAATATATTACAGGTCCAATACAATCTTAACAGAAGTTGATGTTTTTGCCATCCTTATTGTGCTCTAGACATTGTCAGAACTGTAGAGGTTTCATCTAGTTACATCCAACTTGCATCCATGTTGCCATGCTGCCTTACCCTAGATTCTGTTCCAGAAAGCTAATACAGAGGGGTTTGTTTTTCTATTCCTTGTGCTCAGCCAAAAGACGCAGGCTTTTCAGACTGTGGTGATTATCAAAAAAGCTGGGGATATCCCCTGATAGCAGTGGTGCAGCTCTATTTCAGCCTTAGGATGTTAAAACAGTTTATTGCAGAGGAGAAATCTCTCCCTAAAATGTAGACAGGGTAACTCCTGAGCAACACTAAGAATCAGGGCCAGTACTCTGAAAAGGATTTGTTAAGCAGTGCATGCAGACAAGGTACTTTGCAGAACTGTGCTGCTGTTGTTTTTCTGCATCCTGTGGTTGCTTGTGGTTTTCCACCATGCCTAATGAATCTGGTTTTGGACAAACAAATGCCTTAGAAAGTTAATGCAGACAATGTATTTTGAAAATTACAGTCTCAGGTGCAGGGTGGATACTCCATAAATGAGATGTGTGGCTTCCCTGAAGCATTTCTGTCCCAGAACTCATTTACAGGTTTGCAACAACCTTTGTGTAAGCGCAGCGCACATTGTTTCTGCTGCAAAATGAAACCAGGTACTGGACTGTGAGGATGTGCATCTCACTAATGCATAGTGGCCGAATGCATATTCCAAAAGCTTTACCACCACCTCTCTCTAAATCCTACAAAGCTAAAAAAATTAACTACAGAAATATAAGTTTCTCTAACACTGTTTTGCTAGGCAGTTGTAACATTTTAACAGGTGAATGAAAAAAACAAACTTGTAAAATAGTGATTACTTTAAATACTTAAAGTAATAAAATATACCAGTTATGAGGTTTATATTTTCAGAAACATTTTAAAAGATTAAAAAATAAATTAAAGTTGTCAAATCCTGTGGAAGTAAAAATGACACTTGTATTAATAAAACAGACATCTAATGCATCCAAAACAGCTGAAACCATTTGAGACATTAATTATTTACTCAGATACTGTAATGGCAGTATAAGAATTTTTTCTGAGTCATAGAAAACTTTATATTTTTTAAAGAAATCCCCATAATTTATTGTGAGTGCGGTAATTCTAAATAAACAGAATAATTCAAAATGTGAACAAAGGAACCAGAGGGTTGGTTAACCTTAATAAAAAGTCAAATTCTGCCTGCAGATACATGAACTTTGAAAGAATGCTCATGGGCAAATCTAGGCCCTAATGTACATACTACAAATTTAGCAAATATGTTATTGAACCTATGGCTCTTTAAAGAGATTTCAGAGTAATGTGTGTTAACTGTGCTATGTGGGGAATAGGCCTTTGTGAGAGAACTTCAGAGAATTAAAAGTAATTCACTGTTGGAGGTAATGATAGTCCTGAGGATTTCTGACAGTTGAGGGTGACATGACTGAAATAATTTATTAGCATATAGCTTAAAATTACATTTATGAAAATTATTTGAGTGTGGAATTATATGTAATTTTTCTGGTGTTCTGATATTAAGATTATTCAATATTTCTTTAAATCTACCCTTTTGTTGTATATTATACTGGCAGACTTCAGAAGTGAGGATTGAATATATCAATATTTGGTGTAAAATTGATTTTTTATTATTATTGTATTTAGAGTTCAGTAATACTGTAAAGGGTTTTAATTTTGTTATGTTTGGGTGAGCAAGGTTAGCAACAGATTATGCAGGTAGTTTTACCTGCTTGTTTGTTTACTCTTTAGAAAATATCTCTTATAAAAAGTATACCATCTGTGGCAGGAAAAATTCTACCATCCACATGGTGCTTTAATAGAAATCCTTTCCAAATAAGATTTTTTAAGATAACTGGAAATTGCCATTTGAAAAAAGCAAAAACAACCACAAACTAACAGAGAAAAACAACCAAAGATCTCCCAAAACCAGAAACGAAAGCAAAAGAACACATGGGGAGCAGACAGTTGCTGCTGTGTATTGAGTATGGTGAGTGTTTAAACCACTCCAACACTGATTTCTGAGATGAGTGTTATGTTTCTTCATCCACCAGGGAGGAATTAAGAGCCACATCATGGGAAAATGCTTTAGGCAAAAAGTTTTGAACAGTTTTTGTGTAGCGATCTAGGGAGGAAGAGGAAAATATCTCCATTTGAAACTCTTCCCTTGTGCAGTGAAAGTGAATATAATTCTCTAGTCTACTGTGTAGGACACTCAGTAAATGGAAGTTTGTAGGTCCCAATCCCCCATTCAAAGCCTGCGTATGTAGTTTAGTGGATTATCTTTTTCATCTAAAAAGTACATAGACAGTCACTGAAGCCCAGACACATTCATTGGTTCTTTCCAGAGCAGCAGCAGCTGCTTACCAATCCCCACTGATACTGAGAAAAAGAAAAGAATATGGGTTCCATCTAGAATAAAACCAATTCGTGTGACAGCTGGAAAATCATTAATGTAGAGGAAGAAGGGAATTATACTTCCATAAAAAACCTACAATGAAGTGGTAGCTGTCATTACAGGGCTCTGACGATGATGAGGTAGGAAAAATAAAAGGAGAGGTTTTGTGTTCTGATTGTCCCAGGAGGCAACTAGATACTAGTGGGCAGGTAAGTAGGGTTCCAGGATTACAGCCTTGGGTCCTGAGATGTGCTAGTCTGAGACATTTAAATACTTATTTTCCTGATAAGGCAGTTTAACTTCCAGGGTAATACTTCCATATAAACAGTTAGAAATGTAAGTCTAATTGATTTCTCTGGGAATGAAGTTTTCAGATTCCTGCCTGTGTTGCAGTGACTCTGAGCTTCTGGTTTCTCTTTGCTTGTGGAGAAGTCCCACTTTTGCTTCTCCTACATGTGGGCATAAATGAAGCTTCTGAAACGGAAATCATAATGGAAGTGTAATTGTGATGTCATGATATTCTTTTTCAGACACTTATCTCTCATGTGAACCCATTGTTTATCATCGTCCATTCAGGGCAAATAAAGTTAGGTGAGTTAGGTACTCCACTGGGTACCATACCATACTGCTAGCCAGTGTCTTAGATCTTATTAATATATCGATGTTACTCAGAGACTCCAGGTGTACTGTAGGACCCTCATTACCTTGCAGTGGTTAGCATTAGCAGAGACTCACTTGTTTGCAGAGCAGAAAATCTTTATTGACAGATAGTAATGACATTAAGACTTTATTTTAAAAGAATTCATGCAGTCAGTGTGTTTTAGCAATGTAGTATATCAATCAAAACCATGCACAAATTAAGGTTTAGCAAAAGTAACACTACCTTTAGAGCACAAATTCTTCTTTAAAGTATAAAAAAATCGAAGGAAAGTTCTTTGTTCAGATCTATGCATTGATTTAAGCAGACTCTTTAAGCTGTGATAGTGTTTTACCTGCTATGTATTCTTATCAAGCCAAAGAAATATAAAGTGGTTTTTTTCTTGTATTGATTTTTTTAATTATTTTATGTCCCCAACAGAGAACAAGGTAGACATTTTTAGTAATATATAGTATGATTTTAATATGGTACAAAAGTGTGGTAAGATTTATATAATATGTGATGGTTATAACCAGGTATTAGAAAACACCATGTTGGCATAATCTTATTACATTATGATACTATAGACTTACCTGGTACTACTATATTATTTCTTACCATGGATTCTTTCTTTGACCAAGGTCATAGCCTCAACTTCAGCCTGCCTTTTGTTATCATAAGCATTTATATGATCACGTATTTAATTAAGCAAGAAAAACAGACCTGCTTCTAGAGAGTAATTCTGAAACTGTATTTTTAGAGACATTTTACTGGTTAAATTTTAATTTTACTGTGTTACCCCTTTGGTTTACCGTGCAGATACGTGAATACATGAATACCACCTTTTAGTTGGTAGCATTAGAGACCTCCAATACAACTGACTTCATTCAGCCTACTGGAAATGATATATTAGGTCTCCTGGAACAATCTTTTCTCATACATAATGTCAAGATTAAAAAACTCTGTAATACAGTTGTTTAATTCTCTATAATATTTGGAATAAAATAAAAAGGAAACAGAAATGCCCAGTGGCAGCCAACTCAACTGTTAATGTTCTGAGGAGTTATTGTGTAACAGTATCTTATAAAGGTATGATATATACATCCTAAAAGGGTCATTTCTTAAGGATTAATTTATTATTCCATATGTTCACAAAACGACATATTAATTTGTACAGATTATTCATCTTATGATAATCAATAAAGACTTTTTTTTTTTTTTTACTTTGTTCATGGCATACTTTCATAGTTGGAGAACAGGGCTAATTCTTGGAATAACTAGTTACACTTTCATTTATTGGTTTTATATTTACAGGAAAGATCTGTAACTAATACTAAGATCTTTTTACCTGCTTTCATTGCTTTCATAATATTTTCCTGCTCTGTAATATGATAAGTTTGCAATATTTTTTGTCTTATTTGAAGATCTGGAACAAGTAAATTAATTATAACAAAAGTACTCAGGCAAGAGCTCTTTCACAGACCTTTTAACATACTCTAATACACTCAATTAATCTCAACTACTAGACACAAGGCAGAGTCCATGTTTGCATTTGTTTCATACTATTTTGCCTCAAACATGATGTCACATTTAACGAGTATCAGGTAGCAAGTTGCCCATGACTACACTGATAAGCATGCAGCAGGAAACAGCTCTCTTTCCTCAGCCTCAGTCAGTTTGCAAATGACATCAAGCTGGGTGGGAACGTTGATCTGCTGGAGGGTGGGAGTGCAGAGGGATCTGGACAGCCTAGATCGATGGGCCAAGGCCAGTATATGATGGACAATAAGGTCAAGTGCTGAGTTCAGAACTTGGGTCACAACAACCCCACGCAACACTGTAGGCTCGGGACAGAGTGGCTGGAAAACTGCCTGCAGGAAAAGGACGTGGTTTGACAGCTGGCATAACATGAGCCAGCAGTGTGTCCAGGTGGCCAAAAAGGCCACTGGCATCCTGGCTTGTATCAGAACTAGCGTGGCCTGCAGGACCAGGGCCGTGATCGTTCCCCTGTACTTGGCACAGGTGTGGCCACACCTCAAGTCCTGTGTTCAGTTTTGGGCCCCTCAGTACAAGAAAGATATTGAGGTGCTGGAGTGTGCCCAGAGAAGGGTGATTGAGCTGGTGAAGCATTCAGAGCACAAGATCTATGAGGAGCAGCTGAGGGAGCTGGCGTTGTTTAGCCTGGAGAAACAGAGGCTCAGGGAAGACCTTATCATTCTCTACAACCACATGAAAAGAGGTTGTAGCAAGGTGGGGGTTGGTCTCTTCTACCAAGTAATAAGAGACAAGACAAGAGGAAATGGCCTCCAGTCATACTAGGAGAGGTTTAGATTGATTATTAGGAAAGAAGTCTTCACTGAAAGGGTTGTCAAGTGTTGGAACAGTCTGACCAGGGGAGTGGTTAAGTCACCATCTCTGAAGGGATTCAAAAGACATGTAGATGTGGCACTTAAGGGCATGATTTCATGGTGGATTTAGTATTTCTGGGTTAACAGTTAGACTCAATGGCCTTAGACATCTTTTCCAACGTAAAACATTCTAGGAAGCATTATATCACTGTGAGAAGTGGCTTAGGAGAAAAATTCTGTTTGGCTTACCCCAGAGACGTGATTCGAAAAAAGAAAGAAGCAAACAAACAATCCCAAACTTAAAATTATTTGAAAAATATTTTAAAATAGGCTTTTATTTGTTTGTCCTGATAATGTTTAATTTTTGAAACTTTTAAAATGTGTTATGACAGAAAAATAGTGCTATTTTCTTTTAAACACCTGTCATTTCAGGGGAAAAAATAAAATGTCATGAACTGCTAGTCATTTTAGTACACAGAATTAATATTTTTCAAGCAGCTTCACAGTTTCATCTAATAATAATGTCATTGTATTCTACCATCTGAAAATCCTATCTCTATATCATCTGTGAAAAGATGAAAATGCCTCCAGCTAACATTGCAGTCACCATACTGTTGAATTACGAATCTTGCTTTCAAACACACAAAGTGCTAACTTTGCTTATGTGAGTAATATTAACCAAAAACTATATAAAGATTCAAGTTTCACTCAGATTTACTAATAAAAGAACAAATAGCAGAAAGGAATAAAGGAGGGCGACTAATTGGGAAACCCAGGGTTGGGAACAGATACTGCTGAGAAATTTCAAATCTCCTACTGGCAATACACAAAACAGTAGAATGTATGGAAAGTCCATGTCAGATTTTTGAATTGTCAGTGTAATTGGGGTGTAAATTCTTGAAATATCCATGAGATACCATGAACTAACCTTATCAGAAATAATCTGAAAAATATTTCAAGTTGTTTGCACACAAACAAGCAATATGAAGGGATTTGTCAGTTATTTTGTAGATCATTGTACAGGAAAAAAGAGTGAAACGTATTTGTTTCTACGCTAATGGGTGTCTTTGGAGAAATTAAAACTAGAGCCCATAGTTGAAATTAAGGAGTATGGATTTTCTTTAGTGCTACTTCAGAGTTTTATGCAATGTCTATCTACGGTAACTGAAATAAATAAGGGACTAAGTGCTGAGTCTTATCCCTTATATGAAGGTTACCTCCCATGAAAGTTTACTCCCTATTGGCCATTAAAAAAAGATGCTGATTCTCATATTTTTCCTCTGTCTTGGTTCAAGGAACTTGCTTTTTTTCAGCAGAGCAGTATAGCTTTTAAAAAAGGATATCTTTTAATCCCTTCCTGCTTTCCTCATCTGCATCCTTGTCTTCAACTTGTTGGTTACAGCAGACTGTGTGTGCCACACCATCAGGCGTGGGTTCAGATCCTAGCAGACTGAAGCGATAATAAAATCTAGTCTTCCACCTCATGGAAAAGCACACTAAACACTATGCCATTATGAAAATAAGCTGCAGCGCTTGAAAATAGTAACATCATTTGAAAAGAAAGCAGTAACTACCACAGTGTGTGTGAAGTGCCCAAACATATTATTATGTGTTAGGGATGCTCTGAAAAATGCTATTAGGCCAAGCCCCTGAGGGAACTTGCAGTCAAGCATGCTACTTTCTGAGTTCCACTCAGGCAGAGACATTGATATAACAACAAATATCTCAACAATCTCAAGTTTGAGAGACTTATAGCCGTATTCAGGAGAAAAGGTTTCAGGTACTTATGGAGTGCTTAAAATGAAGGTTTATATATATATAAATGAGTAAGAATATAAGATATCACTAACCTTAGATAGATGTTTGAGTTTTCAAGATCACAGGTTTTGACACAGATTACCATATTCTGTCTAGCTATCCGGGTCTACATGCATAGGAAGAGGGAAAAAGGAACAGATGAGGTTGAATCTGTGCTATTGTTTTATTCTGGAAAAAGATTCAAATTCCTTGCAAAAGTATTTCATGCAGTTAGCTAAACTTTTAGGTTTCATGACCCAGCTTGCAACTTGATAGAATAAACCATCTCTGTGTATTTTATTACTTTTATTAAAGTGGCTAATCAAACAAATATTCATCTAAACAAGCATATTAGGACAATTAGTTAAACTAATGACAAACTGAACATTTTTAATTGAGGTCACAGTAAAGATGGAGCCAATAAACGACTATTTTAAAATATCTAAATCTTCAAATAGAACTAGTAATCACTGAATTATGAGTTTGACATGCGATGAGGTTATTTTATGCTGAGCTTGATTCAGGAAATAGAATTCAGAATCTTTAAAACTGGTGAACAAGCAATTCCAGTCACTGGAGTTATGATTTCCTGACAGAAAAAAAATCCCAAAGAAATTTGCAAGATGTATGTGTTCCTCATTTAAGTGTCTGTTCTGAGCTAAGATATTTGACAAAGGTTTTCAATTTTTAATCAAAGGAATGGTCTACTCTTTGCCACTCTTTGTAGACTTTTTAGTTAGCCATTAAAAATATTTTCTTCTTTAAAAATATTTTGAATAATATAATTTTAACTCATGTGTTTATTGACTTACTTATTGGCAGATGAACTTATTTTGGAAAACTACAAATGATGTTTTTCTTCTAGATAACTGTATTTATACATAGATACACCAGAAATAAAAATACATCTCATTAAATAAAGTTTAGGCTTCTTCTGCTTTGCTGGTATAATGAACAGAAGACATTTATTCAAGAAAAGTAAAAATTTGGAGCTATGTTTTTGTACTTGATTAGAGTCAGAAATCTATTTCAAGGAAATTTGAGAAATCTTGTTAAAATGCTGACATAAAATTAATTTGAAGTATTTAAATTTAGACATCACAAAAGGTACTGTGTCTTTTTCTTACCATTGTATTATAAATTCCCTTTAATCATCTTGTTTATCAAGAAGTTTTTATTTGCCCAATCAATTAATTAATATTTATGGTAATTTAAATTAATCACTATGAATATTTTGGTGGTTTCTTACCTTAGAACTGAATTAAAGGAGCCTAATATACTGGCTAAGCATTTTACTAGTCAAACTACAATGAAACAAAAGGCCTGCATTTAAATTTACTACATCTCAGCTAAAGCCTAGATTTCTTTAAATGTTTAAAGAAACAAAATGTTTTTCTTAGGCAAGTAAAAAGAGTATTTTTTCATGACAAACAGAAGGAATGGACAGGGAATCTGAAGGTGCCCATGAGATATTTCTGATGACATGGAAAACATTGTTGTGGCTTACTGGAGCCAGTGAAAGCAGTTGCAAGGAACAAAATGGGACCAGAGAGAGAAGGGTGAATATGTCTGCAGAAGGGGAAACCTTACAAACATCAAAGTACCTCATGCTGTGTCCTTCTCTGTCTAACCTCTCCACTCAAAGAATTATGAATCTGCCACATGGAATAAGTTTTAAGTATCTATTAGACTCATTTCGGAAAGGCAATGTAATTCTTTTTATTGAAAAATTTCCACTTAAATAGACACCTAATAGTTATTTTTATAATTCTGTCTCAATAATATAATGGATGCTGCCATCCACTGACATATAGCATAAATATCAAGGGTAGGCCCTGCATTTGCAGAATGTCTGATAAAATTCAGAGCTCAGACTGAAGTATACAGGCTTCATATTTATTGTCCCAAAGGAACTTAGATTTTTTTCTGGTTTCCCTTGCCTACACAAAAAGCTTATACTCACAATTAAATTTCACAATTACTCACAATTTAATTTCAGAATAAGAAAAAAAATATAAGCAATTTGTTTGTCATGACCAACATGAAAAATGCTAGCTTTGATGTCATTATTTCGTCCCTCCCCTGTAATAAAGTGTCATAAGCCTGATTGTTGCACTGAAGTGAAGCTGACACTTTTAGCTCTTCCCAGTAACAGAAGAGACCTGTTATCTTTTAGTTACAGCTTTTGGGGGATGTAAGCACTGACAAAGCTGGGTTGTAAATGTTGGCAACCAGAGTGATGTGTTCGACTCAGAGCACTGTATTCTTGCGGTGTGCTTTAACCAATAAACCCTTGGTGAAGATGGGATGGCATTTGTTTCCTTACCTCTCACTGAAAATGTGCCATTGTGAACTGGATATAAGATCTGAAAAAGCAGGGAGTGAATAAGTGATTTAGCAATCAAGTGGAGGCTGCTGAGAACACCGCTCACTTCCTCATTCTTTTTCCATCACTCTAATATGCACATAAATACTCCCCTTACTCTCCTGTACCTGCTCCCAATTAAAAGCCAATGATGTCTCTGATACAATGACGTTGTTAATGTCACAGTACTGTAGAATTTCAGCAGTTCTGCATTTTTTTAGCATCTTAGAAGCTCTGCAGAACAATTTCTGATTTACATGTCATCACTACCTTAATGGAGGAACAGCAGTAAACTCACGAATTAAAGCCTGCTAGATTAGGGAGTTTGTGCTCAAGATTTCAGATCTCTGGTGAATGGCTTGCTGCTGCACAACAAATCATCCTGTCAAACTAAATTGTGCTGTTAAAATACACATTTAAAACTATGTTCCCCAAATAGGTAATATGGAGGTAATTGAAAAACCCAAAGTGCATACAAATAATTGGAAAAAGAAAGCAGTGAAGGAATAAGAAACCAAATGAAAAAGAAAATAAGAAACAGACCACAAAACCAAGGCAAATGTAAATAAACATTATTGTAGAAAAAATAAATATAATTTACTTTATCACCAAATGAAAATAAAGCACATGCTTTGGGGCTTAACATTTCACCTATTGTGCACACAGTGCTATCTACTGAGATGTGATGAGGAATCATGGGAAAAAATAAGGAAAACTTTATGCCTCATAAGTCTCCCACTGAAATGCACAGAGAAGCATGTAATCTTCTGCAAATGCCCAGAAAATATCCAGCTAGGAGTTCTACATTTCATTAAATGGCATCATTGATTTCCATGGAAAATTACAATTAAAAGAGAAACTAGACGCCAGTGTCAAACAGAAATTCTATATCAACTTTTAAATCAAGGAGTTAAAAAAAAAAACAAACCAAACCCTAACCTTCATTACTGTAGAAACTCAACCAAATGAGTTTGTAACTTTTATGTACCTTGTTATAGTCTACACAGTATCAGATTCATAAAAACACTTACCTGTTCAAGTATTCAGCAACTTCAGCTTTGTCAGTTCATATGTGTACATACCACTGGCACTCCTCATAAATGCTAAGGTAGAATAAATTTGAATTTGTCTTTTCTCCTCGCCTCTCCCATGGCAGCAATTTATGTATTAATAAACAGGGGACATAATTAATAAAATCAGCTTAAGAGATTCATAGCTTCATATTTTTAATATTACAGTATGTACACTGAATATCCTGTTCAACTCTATATAATTAGGAGCACAATCTTTTAAGTTAGATAAAGATGCTAATTAAGAGTTCTGTTGAGCAGATCTGTTTCCATTAAACACTTAGACCAGTGTGAATTCTTTCTTCATATGCATGAAAGGAAAAGGGAAAACCTTAATGGAACAGCATGAGCAATGTGTTGTTATGGATTCAATTGAATTAAAAAAATCTAACACAAAACCAAAGCCAGCTTCCTTCACTAAATGGAATATCAGTTATCTATACATTCCAATGGTCTTATAATGAAATTTCATTCTGTCCCACAGGAATGTTAGACATTTCATTTAAAATTTAAAAAATATGTTGAAATAAATTAATCCTTTGTGACCTTTTATCCCCAGAGTTCTTAATCAATTGTCTTGACTGTTTAATAGGTCTTTATATGGCCCTAAATTATATTGTTCACATCCTGTCCTTTCCGTCCCTCTCTCTAAATATCAAATAATTCTAGAGCAAAAAGCCTTTATCACCAAATGTTTGCCTATACTCTCAGACAAGTCCCTTAAGGCAAGTTTAGTGGAATACAGATGACATAATTTTTGAAATTTTCATTGCAGTCACTTCAGCAACATTATAAGATGACTCTTTCTAGATGTAAAGCACCCACATTGTTCTTCCTATCCTCAGCTGTGGATATTTCATATTTTACATATTGTATCTTTCGGTCCTGAGGACTTAAAGCCAAAGATGGGTTCTTTTCATTTGGTTGGTTTTGTTGGTTTTATGAGTATTACCAGAGTTGGAATGCTACTATTTCCTTTTGAAGAAAATCTGAGTAAATTAGAAGATACAAAAAAATTACATCTTCTATATCTGGAAATACCTCCACATGGCCACTCTCGACGTCCTAGTCTCTCATTATAATTCCCAATTGATTTTATGCATGTAGAAAATAATGTCCTAGACATTTTTGGAACCTTTTCCATCTGTTTCCTTCACACTGATAAATAGGGTGTAACACATCATATAAACATATCCTCTTTACTTTTTCATATCAACTAGAATTTCATTTTTGTTAAAATCACAGGGAAAAAAACCTTACATGAAATTATTTTTTAAGAGAATCTACATGCAAATTTGTGGATCTTGTAATGACCCAAAATTTTAACACCTTTAATTGGTCACTTCTTGATGAAGCTATACACAGGAATGTATTACTGAGAAGTACATTATATGCTATTGACAAGTATATTATTGCCTTTCTTCTTCAGTGCAATAACTCCATCTGTTAAACCATCTATCAAATACTGTCTGAGAAGGGAGAGTATTTACATAACTCTTGTAGGCCCTCATACCATTCAGATATGGCAGTTAAGTATATTTTAGTCATGGCAATATAATTTAATTCACAGTTCTCTTTCTCCTCCCCTTCTTTCTCCTTCTTACATAGACCATAACTATGATCATATTTGTTTACTAATCATTTCTTCATTCATATAAATGCATATTCCCATTTAGTGAAGAGGCAAAAAGTGTTTTAAATGTAGCATGAGGAAGAATTCAAATATGGAAAGAATTTGAGTGGAAAGTGAGGGGAAAAAGAAGTACTTCTATAAATAGTTAATTAATTAATTGATGCATTTCCAGATAGGAAAAGAAGCATAATGAATATTTGTGACTATGGGCTTTAAATTAAATCTATTTTTCTCTTTCCCAGAGGAGGAAAAGTATTTGAACCAATCTTGGTAATGTTTGCAAAGGGGTTTGGGTTGTTGTGGCGTTTTTCATAGGGGTTTTTTTTCTCCTGCCTTTCTGTGCAATGTACATTTGGATTATCTCTTCAGATCATTTTTCTTGAAATTTTGCTGAAAGGAGAAAATAAACCATAAACAACCTTGAACTGACAAATAGAAAGACAAGGCTATAAAGAAATAAAGTAAAGTAAGTATTTTCTTTGAGTACCACAAATTGTGACTCTTGGCAATCTTAAGAAGTCTTGAATCTGAAGACAGCAGCCTTAAAAATTATGTGTGGGTTTAGATGATGATTTGAGGTACTAGGACACCTCAGTGTAGTCCCTGCTGTAGCAGGTAAGCAAGGAATTTAGATCATGAGTGTTATTTTGTTGATTTAATGGTGATTTGAATTAAGTAAACTATGGCATATTAACAGTACTGAGGAAAAATGTCACCATTCAGAGTAAAATCATGTTTTCAAGTTTGTTTGGGTTTTTTTTTTCTTTCTCCTTTTATTGTAATGATCAGTAATAAACTGTTAATCAAACTGAATATAAATAAAATATTTGGCATAGTTAAAAGGTTTTAATATTTAAAAATAAAATTGATAAATATTTTGAATGCAAAAGCACTTTTAAAAAATTCTTTTACTTTTAAAATATCCATGTGATTGATTTTAAATGTTTTAATTTGTCTGCCTTCTGAAAGAAAAAAAAGTTAAATGAGTATATAAATGAGCATACACTTCCTATTGTGATTCTCACAAAGTAGAGCAATATCCTTCAAAAATAAGCAGGAGAGGAGCCATTTCTTAACTTAAGACTAAGAAATACTTTCTTAATGCCCTGGAATATCAATAGGTAATATCAGTTTGTGGGTGTTTCTGATGTTTGGGCTATCCCAAAGTGAGAAGCTCTGCTGGAAATTTTAACGTGTTTTGAGGGAAAAACA
Source organism: Pseudotriccus pelzelni (assembly GCA_035584735.1). Taxonomy (NCBI): domain Eukaryota; kingdom Metazoa; phylum Chordata; class Aves; order Passeriformes; family Tyrannidae; genus Pseudotriccus; species Pseudotriccus pelzelni. Next base: position 16,611,232 of record JAWMRA010000041.1, on the reverse strand, counting down.
TCACCTGCTGATATTGGTAGAATTTGGCCCTAAAAATAAAAGCTTTATGAAGTTTTGCTTCATTCATTGTTATCTTTACTGTCTCCAAGTGCAGAATTGGCATCTTCCTACCTGCTAGGTGAATTTAACTTCTGGACATGTTGATCTCTTTTTCACTTGAAGAAGAATGTGGAAACCCTCTATCCACAGGCCAGCTTGACACCAAACTGGACAACTAAAGTGAGCCTATTCCATTCTTTCCTTTCCAGAGATCTTTCATACAGATATTTCTGTAGTTATTCTTCATTCTACTGCCAAAATTATAATTGTTGAGTTAATAAATAGTAATGATTTTCTGTTGTACAGGTGTATCATTAAATATCAAAGTCCATAAAATAAGCCTATAAAATAAGTGCTACCATAAGACAACATTTGAAAGGCACTTTGAAGATAAGAAGTCTTCCAGAAGTGCTTGTTGTTAAAGATACGTTATCAGATGTAAAGTGTCATACAAATGGTTGAATAAGCCGTGGGACTGAGAAAGAACCTTCTCATTTTATGCATATTTACTCTATCCCTGCTATGCTCATACCTGGAATTTAGGGCTATGTCTCTGAACATTCACTCAGTTTCATTGGCATCAAAGAGTGGATCCCTGTTCATCTGACAGGTGAACCTGAGGTAGATCAACTCATATCTAAACCTAAGTAGAATTTAAAAACCAACCCAGTTACAGTATGAGTGTGTGACAACAGCCAAGTTTTTCCCAACACACAGATGTCTTCACGACTGACATAGGGCTCATTTCTTCCTCTTAATTAGTCAGTAACTCTGGGAGAAATTAACAGTTATATATTAAAAATTCTGCTGTCTGTACAAAAATTCCCTAAGTCTTGAAAAAGAAAGAATGTTCTTCACTTTTAAGGAGGTGCATTAACACTGGACTATTGCCTGCAGTGAATGTAACACGTCTTTGACAATGTCAACACCGATAAAACACCCAGTTTATTGTTTTGCTGTCTAAAACAAAATCTCTCTCATTTCTCCATGATGAGGAAGATGATCCTGACCTGAGGATGCAAGTTCAGGACAAAACATGAGCCAGCAGTGTGCCCAGGTGGCCAAGAAGGCCAATGGCATCCTGGCCTGCATCAGGAACAGTGTGGCCAG
>JAWMRA010000041.1:16586572-16609983 GCA_035584735.1 Pseudotriccus pelzelni | reverse complement strand
AGCCTGGAGAAGAGAAGGCTCAGGGGTGACCTCATCACTCTCTACAACTCCCTGAGAGGAGGTTGTAGCCAGGTGGGGGTCAGGCTCTTCTCCCAGGCAACCAGCAGTAGGACAAGAGGGCACGGGCTTAAGCTCTGTCAGGAGAGGTTTAGGTTGGATGTTAGGAAGAAATTCTTTACAGAGAGGATAATCAGGCATTGGAATGGACTGCCCAGGGAGGTGGTAGATTCACTGTCTCTGGAGGTTTTTAAAATGAGGCTCGATGCAGCACTTAGTGCCATGGTCTAGTAACCACAACAGCAGTGGATGAAGGGTTGGACTTGATGATCTCAGAGGTCCTTTCCCACCCAGCTGATTGTATGATTCTATGAAAATGTTCTCTAAGATATTTGAGAAAAAGTATGTATCCAACTGTCTCTGTGACAGAGCCAAAGACTTGGCCTTCTATACGAGCAATCTTGAATAATCTGTGCACAGTGAATGTTCTTTGATAAAGTTTTCAATTGTGCAGCACCTAATAATCAACACTTGATTTACTGGATGCCTTGTGTTCCTTAGGAGGATGTTGTCTTCAGTAGCACTGAAATCTCACTGTGGATTTAGTTCATTGCATTTCTATAACCATTAACTTTAAATACACTAAATAGGATTACAAAAATTGTCAATCCTGACTCTATTAACAGAGATAAAGGTGTCCATAATGAGACCATGCTAAAGGTGGGGTATCTGTTAATAATGATTATCAGTGCTCTTTATGTTTTGAAACTATCTCACATGTATATTTAATTTGGTAGTGCTACCTTGAATCTGAAATGCAGTTGTGTTCACTGTGCTATTATCAGATTTTTTTTCTATAACAGAAGATAGATCAGAAGTTTGAACTTTATGCTTTAAGCTTCTCTTATTAAGAAAAGCAACATTTTGGATCCTTCCCTGGATAACAATATCAAAAAAAGTGATCCTTAGAAATACTTCAGTGATTGGCATTAGCAAGGCTTTGATACATACTCTTTATACAAAAAACCCCCAACATTATGCTTCACTTAGTTCCTTTGATTTCCTTGAAAAAGATTGCACATAATTCCTAATGTACAAAATGTGCACAGTGCCTTATAATGAACAGGAACAATTGCCTTTACATGCTGTGGAGTGTTTCATGGACAGTCACAAAGATGTGTGCTGAAGGTTAAGAGACTGCAACATGATGGTAACTTAGCAGTTCAGAAAGAAAGTAAACTGCTGGTTAGGTCATCTTCTGGCTCTGCATACATCTATTTATGGCAAGTATGGTAATAGATAATTAAAGATTGCATAAGCACAATGACAGAGTATGGTATTTAATCTGTGTTTGCTAATGCATACTTGCTTGTTTGTTTAAATAAGATAATTAAGCAACATTTGTAAATTCAAAAATCTCTCAAAATTCACCTTGACTGACCAGTTTTGTTCATTTGTTTCTAATATCTATCATCTGCACATGAGTGACCAAAGAAGAATAAGTGGCAAAGAAAAATTTCTTTCATGACACTACTAAATGTCAACAACTAGCTCCATATTCTCTTATTATCTTTATTGATTTATAGGTATTTGCTAATGATTCACTGTTTTCCATACAAGGTGTTAGAGGTGACACACATAACTTTAAATATTATGTTATTGCTATTTGAAGAGCTGAAGTTAGCTGTGCAGAGAACAGCTGTTTTATAAAAAGAGTAAAATTAGTGGTTTGAATTCCAGGAAATTCCCTACTGCTTTTTCTTTCAAAGACTCTCTAGAACAGAGGATATAAATACTTAAAACCAGAGAAAAAATATAAGAGAGAAGGGGGATTGCTTAGAATAATTGCCTGAAAAAAAAAAACTAACTAAATAAATAAATGAATAAATAAAATAAAATAAATAAAATAAAATAAATTAATAACAATTTTCTCAGTAAGTGCTAGAGAATTTCATCATAATTGGAAGCAAGTCTCCATTATCTACCACTGTATTTGGGAAAAACTGTACCAAGCATTTTGCTTAGGCTATGTTTTGCTTTTGCTTTAATAACCCAAGCAGTTCTGACTTCACAAGCAATATCCTCAAGAGATTTTCCACTGTAGATGCTTGAGATTACTATGATGGATTGTGATCTACTGTACACTAGTGCTGCTGTATTTTCATAGAAGTTAAATGATATTCAGTATGGAATGCTGTAAAAATATTTTCTGTTTTGGCAAGAAAATAACACAAAAATAAAGGAGCATCCACATACCTACATTCACTGTGTCCAGTCTGCTTTTTTGAGCAAGCCTCAAATAATGGAGATAGAGGTTTGGGAGTGAATTCTCTGATGCTGGATAAGAGTGTGCGGAAGCAATTTCAACTTTTTTGACATATTTTTTTGATCCTGTTGAAGAAAAATGGCTGCTGAAGTTATAGAAAATGAAAAGAAATTAAGCTATTAAGTGTATAATTTTAACTTATCACATTTGGGCTACTCCTAATTGCCAGTGAAATACTTATTATTAGTTTTCTCTAAATTTCAGACGAATTCTGCACAATAGAGAGACTTTAATTCTTCTATTTTTATTCAATGCTTCAACAGAATGCTTTAGAAGTTTACTTTATTTCATTTACTAATAATTATTTATCTATGTTTCTGTGTTATTAAATTATATTGTATATATTTTTAAATGGAAATACTTATTTTATTGTTGCAAGAATAAATAAACTAATTTCAGTGCAAAACAAAGACAGAGAGACTGAAAAACAAATGTGTATCTCAAATAATTTTTTAAATAAAACATTGGCAGTATTTAGAGAAAAAAAATGTTGCTAGTATAGTTGTCACAACAACTTGAACCTGAGTGGCTTTTGCATGACTCATGTCATCAAGTGATTCACATGTGTATTATTTTTAAAAATGTTGTCTGACACTGTTGACATATGGTGTCCTTTGAGTTTCTCCCTCTTATTCAAAAATCAAGGCAAAAAATTCACTTCATAAAATATTAATAGAAACAAGTATTGTCTCTGACCTTACTTGATCAAAGTGGTTAGTGTTAAAGTTTAATTGCATTTCATGTGTTGTGGTGACATCTCTAAATCTTACGTGAAGTTAATAAATTATTAGCATCATAAGAAAATCTCAGGCAGCCATAATATAAAATAGGAAATTCTGTAAACTGATACTTGATACTTAAAAGAATTTCTTTTTTTATTTAATCTTAATATTTTCATTCAGCTGCTACTAAATATCAAAGATCAAAGCCTGAATGAGGCAAGGAATATTTGGGGTGTTTTTATGGTTGAATTAGATAAGAGTCTACCTTACTATAGTTACTGGGGTAATCTTGAGATTCTAAAGACTGTGTTCTTCTCCAGATTTTTTTGCTAGACTGTTGCATGTGGTTTACATTTAGAAGTCAGTTCCTGGCCCTTTACTGAGCAGGCATTCTAACATTCAACCCAGTTCTTTGTCTTCAGTTTCCATCCTTAAGTAATTGTTTCCTTCTCTAATCACAGAATCACAGAATACACCAAATTGGAAGGGACCCACAATGATCATTGAGTCCAACTCCTGACCCTGCATAGGACCATTCCCAAGAGTCACACCCTTGTGTGTGCCTGAGAGCATCATCCAAACGCTTCTTGAACTCTGTCAGGCTTGGTGCTGTGACCCTGTTGAGCCTGTTCCAGTGCCCAACCACCCTCTGGGTGAAGAACCTTTTCCTAATATCCAACCTAAACCTCCCTTGACACAACTTCAGGCCATTCCCTTGGGTCTTGTCACTGGTCACCACAGAGAAGAGATCAGTGTCTTCCCCTCTTCTTCCTCTCACAAGGAAGTTGTAGATTGTGTTGAGGTCTCTCCTCATTTTTACTAGTACTAGTAAAATAATACTCCCAATACCCTTCTGTATCTACAGTCAACTATGCCAGTCGTCCTCAGTCATTATGGTAAGTTGTTGCCATTAGAGTCCCAAAGCCTTTGTCATAGAGTACCTTTCTCCTTAATATGTTTGAGTTTATTTTTACGTCTATTTTTCTCTAGGTTCCTGAATTCTTTCTGTTCCCAGCTGAGTGTGATCACGGCCCACTCCACAGCCTCCCCAGTCTAGAATCTCTCCCTGGGGTCTCTTGGACAAGAACCCCCCTGGGTTTGCCAGACCCTTCCCATGGAAGCACTGGCACAGCTCAGGCTTAGGCAGGGGAGGCAACAGGCACTTGTCCCCAAGGCGGGAGCTGAAACCAAGCCAGCTCTGAGACTGGAACTCAGCTCAGAGCAGAACTTGTGGCCCTTTACTAGAAATGGCAAAAAGTCATATTCCCTGCATTACAGTGCTAGAAGTGGAATTGCTTTCATGTGAACAAAGCTCTGAGATACTTCAGAAAAATTGTTAGTGGGTCTAGACTGCTCAGTTAGGAAGAATAATATTATTTCTTTACAAGAAGAATCTTTTGACATAGTCTGCTCATGACTGAAGAATGAAGAGAAATTGCTCTGGCAAACAGTTTCTTTTCTGGTCATCTCTTCAGCCTGAACTGTGCCTCTATTGGATCACTGACAATTAATTTCTGACCTGAAGAAGCCAGTCAGGGAAGGATTCCAGTATCAGCATATCAGATGGAGGTACAAATATTTACATCAGCAGACAGCTTATCGTGTCAGTTTTTCTGGCTTGCAAACAGCTGTGCAACCAAAAAGATCATCCTTGCAGTTATCAGGATGTGATTGGAAGTGTCAGCTTCTCTTTCTCTAGAACACACTTGCTATCTGTGTGAATCTCCACCTTATAACCATCATTTTGAATTTCAACAGCAAGCACTTGTCTTGTGCATAGGTTCATTCACTTGACGTCAACATTCTTGAATACTAAATGATAAGCACTTCATTTCCCATCTGGTTATGTCTAGCAGAGATTGATTCCAATGCCATAGACTGGAATGCCACAAACTACAGATAACAATGTCTGTTTGTCAAAGCAGATGAGTGGAATTGGATGGCAGTCACTTGTTCACATTTTTGAAATGCACTTTCTTCCAGAAAGTCCATCTCCATTGATCGGTCTTGTCAAAGAAGTGGAGAACAATTTGGTGATCACTGATTTCTTGGCAGGGAGACGTACCAGCAGTTCAAAGAATATGTAGAGATCTTGCTTAAGTTTTGACTGAGAGAAATTTAGCCTCTTTCTATAATTGTACTTCCTAAGAAGGTGATAATCCCTTAGTCTGTCCTCTGTTTTCACTATTAGTGGGTCACTGCATGGGATGCAGGGGGTCAACTTGCAGCACCATGGTCTTCTCCATAGTCTGCTCTGGTGCCTGAAGCATCTCTTCCCACTCCTGGTCTGGACTGTTTCACATTTTCCTCACTCCACTCCTTTACAGCACCACTGCAGTGTTTTTCACCTTTTCTTAAACATGTTATCCCAGAGGTGCCATCAGCATCCCTGATGGACTCAGGTGGGACTAGTAGCGGGTCCATTTTGAAGCTGGCAGGGTCTGTCTCTGTCTGACATGGGGAAAGCCCTTGGTGTCTTCTCACAGAAGCCAACTATGCATCCCACCCCACTACCAAAACCTTGCCTCATAAACCCAGTACATATCTACGTGTGATTTTGTGGAATTTTTATTCTTGTTCAGCAGCTGTGACAAGGTTTCACACATTACCTGCTGCACCTGGATGAAGCTCAACGATCTCTGCTGTTTATTCTGAAACTTCAGTAGATGATTGCCATTCTTGTGATCAGAAATTGCAGTTTTGGTTACATAACAGAATTCATAGTACTGAAGTTCATCCAGGTAATAGAATTCCGTGTGCTCACTGACCACGTGAACAATCACATATAGGGAGGACCACCTGATTTTCTCTGGCTGCTACTAATTAAATAGAGAGAAGGAGAAGATGTGATGTAAATTTTTTCTACATCAAAAAGAAACGACCTCCTCTGGGCAATTCATACTGCACAACATGAGTGCAGAAACGGTGTGCTCTTCAGCAAATACAGCATGCACTCTCACAGGACATAAAGCAGAGAAGTCTAAAAAGATAGTTACAGACATGCACTGCAAAACTGATGGCTTTCCTCCTCTCCTGCATATCTTCTCATTACGCAGCTCATTTACTTGTAGTTACCGTAACCTCTACAAAATAGTCTTCAAGCACCATGTTTACCAGTAAAAAAATTTTAACTCCTAAAACAACAATCCCTCTAGAATAAAAAAGTTTTTCAACTTTGTAGCTCTTTGTTGATTTGGGGTTTTTTTCTGCCAGTCATATGAAAACTGTTTTCTTTATTTAACAACAGGGTTTTTTTCAATGAATCTATGCAAGAATAGAAGGAATTGGTGAAGAGACTTCAGAAATTCTGTACATCATTACCTCTTAACTGAAAGATTTTGACTGATTCTCCTAGACTTATGCCTGATGGATTGTACAAACATCTGAGACAGAGGATCAAGTGGGCATGTTTTTACTCACATAACCATGGATACTGGTTGAATATGTTAGAAATACCTACCATGTGGTATGTTTAAACAATACTTCGATATTTCAGATGATTTTTCATCAGGATTTTTTTCTTCAAGCAACAGAATTGTGCATTTTTCACTCTGAAAGCTGATATTTCACAATGTTTTAATTCTTTTACAGAAACTGTTTGAGAAAGTAGATATGGAAATCATATAAGACTAAAACCCAATTAAAGCAAAACAAAAATAAAATTTGAATTGTGAAATATAATTTAATGTCACAGATGTCTAGAGAATTCACAGCACCATTCTAAGTGACTATTTCTTCCATGGTTCATGTCAGGTATAGTTCAGCAATGCTAAAAGCATTTCTGTATATTCTGTTAGCAATTAAAAACAGCAGTCAATGCACCAAGAAATGCCAAAGTGGATTACCTGGATACACTTCCCTATGGGCTAAAGAAAAAGCAAACACAAAGCATTTAGTGCCTGCAAAATTTGATGTGACCTCAAAAACTAAAAAGTGTTATATGGCTACCTCTTAAAAGTACAAGGGTTTTATAGAATATAAGTTCAATGTTTCATCTCTGTTTCTCCAGAAATATTGGGTGAGCAGCTCAGAACAGAGAGCCAGTAATCCATCTAGTATCATAGGGATAAGATATAGCTAGTCTTGAGAATAATTTTTTCTAATAATGTTTTATTTACATAAAAGCCATTCTGACACAGTCAGAATAGACACAGTCTGACAGTTGCTCAAATACCCTGAAGGCTAGTCTTCCCAATCTTCCCTCATAACAAGGCTCACACCTGCATCCAGTACAAATGCTTGCAGCTACAATATTTATATATAAATTGAATCTATTATCTTCAAAATAATGTAAAATAACATAGTCTATTTCTTTTCTAAGCATTTGTTAACTTTAACCTGTACACTTTAGAAATATTTGTACAAATTTGTCAGGCAACTTAAAGGCAATAAGGTAGATATAGGAAAGTTAACACTGGAATGGAACTTTGCATCTGGCTTTAAGTGCAGTAAGAGGACAGGCTTGCTAAAAATACTCAGTGCCTGATCTTAAACATCATTATGTGAAAACATATTTGGCCAGAACTCAGTGTTCATCCTGAACCTGAATATTGTGGCATATTAAGTTGCATGTTGATGGAACAATATTTAATTTCAGTTCAATCTCTAACTGCATTAATTATTTCATGTTGGAATTCAGAGATTGAACTTCCACTTTCACTTGCAATAGGGGGAAGGTTTGCCAGAAAGAGCAGTTTTCCTTGAGTATACATAAAAGAACTATGAAACAAGTTGGCATAAGTACCAAAAAGATAGATTCAGAAAAGAGAAAGAAGAAAAAATTGAGAGAGAGAGGAAAGGAGAGAAGGAAGGAAGGAGGGAAGGAAGGAAAGACATACAGTGTGCTTACCCACTGCCAGTAATTAAAAACTACATGAAGAGGTTATAAGAAAAAAAAAGTCCAAGCATAAACTCTTTTAAAATTTGAATCTATTATTATATTAAGATGGTTTGGACAAACCAATGTTCTAAGGTATATGCTTTGTTAGTCTGCTGTGTAAAAAAGAAGAAAGTACAGCAATGAAGGGAAAGTAGAACTGATTAAAATAAGTTGCTAGTTCTGTTGGTTGACAACTGGCAATTTAGAGGAAAAAAAATCATTCCCATTCAAAAAACAGACTAATGAATTGAAATGAATTTCAAGCTCTTCAAAACACTTTTTTGATAAAACTCTAGAATTCTTTTATTTTAAAGCAGATTTTTTTTTGTGAACTTTATATACATATATATATGCTTTGCTATTTTATAATTACAAAATATGAAATTAGTATATTAAAGATTTCACTGTGGTTGAGTCTATGTATATTTTGACAATAATGTAGAAGCTTTCCCCTATCGTCTCCAGTAAAGTTTTGACTTTGCATTCCTCCCCTCCCCATGCATGAAATACAGAGCAGAAGAGAACTTCAGAGAAACACCTGGTGAGTGACACACAGTGCTGTTTACTCAGTCAAAAATTAGCAGAGTGTTCAGTGAAGGCAACTACATCAAAGCAGGCTCAAAGGAAAGAGATGTAGTCTGACTGAAGGAAGCAGCACAATTCCCATTTTGGTGGAGACAGAAGCTCCCTGTTGCAATGACATGTATTCCTGAGCTCAAACCCACATCTCCCACTACATTCATTTCCCTATAATGCAATGTTGTCAGGTCTTTCTATTCCAGACAAGTTTTTTTCAACTACACCCACTTAGAGGCACACAGAAATGGAAGTCTGTTTAGCAACAACAGATAGCTGAGCTATTCTGCTTCCTTAATTCCTGCTCATGTCTCTTGACACTCTGGCAGATGCACTTTTAATTGCTATTTAGGAACAATGACGTTCAGTCAGAGTTTTATAATTGTCAAAAGGCTTTTTTAATTTTTACAATACCTCGTCTTACCAACTAGTTATAGCTTTGTCAATCAGTAAAATTAGAGTATAAGTTAATTTACATTTCAGCAAATGTGTTAAGCCTTTTGCAAAAATATCTCTGCAACTAAGCCTTAATTTTGTCCAAACTGTTCCACACTGGAATATCATCAGTAAGCAGATGCTATAAAACTAGTTGACACATTGTTGAAATGCAGAAAAAGGAAATACACTCTCTGTGCCGTATGGGAGACGAAGTACGTATGTGCACAAAGCAAGACTCCACAAATAATGTCAGCACTGAAGGCAGTACTAGACAAAAGCAGGTGATGCGAGTGGGAGAGAGCACAGAACTCAAAGTGAATCGGTGCCCACAGAGGATGCACATGTTAGAAATTATTTCTGTCACTGAATCCTAAATCACTTATAGTTGGATTGGATGTCTGTTCCTGTCTCACTGTCTATATCCAGAAGATGTCTAGATGGTAAGAAACTGTAAAATAAAATTGGAGGAAAAGGCAAGTTTTCCATAGTTAAGCAGAGAAGAAAAAAAGTATGTAAAAAGAGGCATGAAAATACTGAGAAAATTTATATGAGAAAAAGTGAGTCATTAAAATAAATGAAATGAATTATAAAAGGGCAGTAACTTACATGGTTAAGAAGTCAAATATAAATTTAAAATTAATTTTTAACAAGAAAAATAAATAAAGCATTTTGTAAGTCATGAAAAGCTCTGAAAAAAAGGCTTTTCAAAGAAAAGTAATGGAAATGATCAAAGGGATGAATAGACTTATTTATTAGAAAAGATTAAAAACATAAATACAAATAGTTTAGTGAAGTAATTAGGTTAGGGAAGAGAAGAGAGTATAATAAACAACTACAAACATCTGGAGGCAGTAAACACCAAGGGAGGACAGGAATAATTTATCCTGATACAAAAGAGTGTAATTAGAAGTAAAAGAATTAAAGTTAAAAGGAAAAAAAGTACACTGAACAGAAGAGAAAATCACTTGCCTATGAGACAAAAAAAGATTGAATTGGTCAGAGTCCATATCTAAGGGTAAGTAGATAAAAAATTGGAAAGTATAACAAAACAAAACAAGAAAAGAAAGGTTAAAAAAAAGTTCTAAAGGGCTGCAAGAAACAGTCTGACTACAAAATTTGCAGTCTATGGATATTGTTTACGTTCTAAAACCAATAAATTCTTTAAAATAACTGAAAACGTTCTTTCAAAGATAGTTTTCTCTACTTCTTTGTACGTCTTTATTGGTGCCTATCATCTCATTGAAACTCTGAGTCCTGTTTGGTTTAGAAAGTCCTCTGGGAGAAGGAAGAAAGCTTCCTGTACAATCACAATCTTCAAGGCATGACAAGCCCAGAGAGCAAGAGTTAGGTTAATTTCCAAAATTGCTGAGGAAGCAATGAGCAGGGGACAGGTTAATAAGCTCAAAGCTTAATCTTCATCTTGCTTTTTTTTTTAAAAGTTAAGGCTTTACAGGGAGGCAGTGTCAGTATTTCAAATTAGGATTCTGCTGTTCCTTGACAAGATGTGCTCCAGAGGTCTTTCTGTGTCTCTTTCCCTCTCTCTGTACATTCCTTATGACTTTCAGACTATCACAATTCCTGTTGTTTTCTTTTACAGATCTCTTCCTTTATTTGTCTTCTTGCCTCTCCTCACAAATAGTTTCCTGCAAGTTTACCACTTGCCTTCCTTGCAAGCACACTAAATTCTCTCTGTCTCCTTTTCACTATTATTTCTCACAATAGTCCTAGCTCATAGGTCCAATTTTAAAAAGCAATTATCAAGCTCCTCTTCTGGTTTTCACAAGAATAAGGTATGTCCTGAGACACTTTTTAGAACTTCATTTCTTTCTCGGGGCAAAGAGGAAGGAAAGGTTATAAAATGAATAACCTTATGTTATCATGAGTTTTAACTGAAGCACAAATAGATCAGCTGTTATCAGAGAACAGTCACATGCTGGCATGAAGTTGAAGTCTAATCTGTCTCTTTCTGTCTTTAGCTTCTGTTCCCAAGACATCTGATCCAATGGTAAAGGCAGCAAAATATATTCCTACTGTGTGTTATGGTTCCCCAATGTTCTTCATTGATCCTGATGTTCCTTTTCCTAGCTAATGGAGATTGTTATACTGTCTATCACTATTCAGACTTGCATCTATATTTTAAAAGCATACTAGTTTGCAGTGCTTTTAAAAACTTAGCGCACACATTTAATTCTTATCTTCCTATTGAGAGATTTAAGGTATAAAATAAAATCAGATATATAAAAGGAAAACACAGAAATACTTGCCCATCGTCAAAGAAAAGTAAAGTGTGCTCATGTTCTCTTTTGATTTTGAGGGAGTCACAGTTCTTGCGGATTTATACTATGTTGTTTTTAGTGAAAGCTTAAGATCAATCTACAAGGCATGATGAAAAGTCTCACATCTGTAAAAATTCTATTTACTTTCTAAGAAGTGTCTATTTTTTGACTTGACACATTAGCAGATCACAAGTCATGTACTGAAGGAATTATTATTTCCAATTGCCACACACCTGCTGGCTTCAATTTGATGCTTTAAACAAAGTAAACAGTGAGTAGAGTTATCAACATCATCCAATCCACCTGGACCTGAATAAGACTTGAAATCATATAGGAATGATCTGGTTGTAGTACAATGAAACATCAGATTAAATCCTCAAATAAAGCAAATAGAAAATTGCAGCAAAGTGATATGAAGGAAGCAGAAATTGTGTATTTATAGCCACATAACATTCCCCCTTTTTTTTGTTTCTATTGTGAAAACACTTAAACATTCATCAGATTCTTACATTTCCTTTTCATTAGGTGTTTTACATTCCTATGCCATCACAAGTAACAGCTAAATGTGTGCTGTATAACTGAATCTATGTGCTGCATTATCACACAGTTCCACACCATTCTATCTCCATGAGCCGGGTCACAAAGAGAGTGCTAATAAAAGTGCTTCTTCACTGAACCACAAGCTTCATCTCTGGACTAGTACATTTTAGGCATTTATGTTTCTATCAGTATGACTCTGATTTGTTCAGGGTCACACCCACTTGAGTCCTATGGATCAGAGCACATTCTGGGCACAGAAGTTATATCTTAGAAGCCTTTTCACCATCTCAAAGATTTTTCCAGCATTGGACTAATCCTCCACAAGTGGTGAATTTCCTCTGGTCAAGGCTATACATGTAATTAGAAAAATGGAAAACCTTTTCACCACCCTGATAGTTCTCAGCTGTTGCATTGACCTCTTTGAAAGACTTCTTAGAACAACTTCTTTATGCCTGATAAACATAAGAGTAAAATCGAAAGGACAGAATGTCAGTTTAAAGCTGCTTTTAGTTAAGTGTCTCTCAGATCTCCTGCCAAGCACTTCTTTGTGGGACCAGCAGATAGCAAGAGCTACATGTTGTCGCTCTCTCCTTTTTAACATTTTTGAGGTGGTAGCAGTAAGGCTAGAACATATCAGAATCTATTTATGAGTGGCTGCCATTACTTGACCTTTCTTATCCAAAGTGTTTTCTAATAAGTAAAGAATTAGCACTCAAAGAGTAGCAGTTTGTAATTTCCTGGCTTAACTGTGATATGAATATTACCATTTTGAACTCTATCATTACCCTCTTGCTCATCTGAAAATTATACATAAAATTAAAATCAGTAGCTGAGAATATAATTTTTCCATTCAAGCCACACAAAAAAAGAAAATGCAGTAAGAGACCTTGAGTTTTCAAACAGCAAGTTTCAAGAACCTATTGCATTCAGATAAATCTAGATCCATCTCAATAATATCTCTGGCTGTCCAAAATCAGAGACAAAGCATTATGCCAACGTGATACGTTTGAAAATCCTGCCTTCCATGTCCTTATAAAATAATCTGATGTGACAGAAAAGATACAAAGCTTTATGTTTGTGTGCGATATATGTGTTCTGTCAGACATTGTGTCTCATTCCACTGGTAATATGTTCTTAATTTTAAAGCAAACTAATATAGAAATGTCTACTGATTTGGGTTTTTTTGTTTTATTTTCCCCAGTATTTAACATTTATCCTTCATATTTGTACTAACCAGTCTGATTTGTTAATTGGTGCTTCTTTTCACTAAAAAGGTTTAATATTTGGCTTTAACTTTATTTAAGCATTTATATTGATCAAAGTATGTCTTCCTAACCTTAAATATCTCGTATAATCTTTAAAAGACTTTTTCATTTTTCCTTCTATAAAAAGACTCACATTTTGTTTCTCTCCTTATATTCAGAGAGTTGGACAAATGTACAGCTGAGAGGCATCTGAAAAATTCAGGTTGTCCAGACTTTGGCCAACAGTCAGGAACAAATAAAATAATATTATGCAGGGGAATGTGTACTTTCTAAATATACTGCCATATGTAGCAATGCTATGTAGAAGCTCAGTTTTCGGGTACATTTCTACAGTCCAGAACCTCCAGTATCACAGAATCAACTTTCATGGACTTATCAAGATTTATCTTGAGACTTTTTTTAAAAGCCTCCATAAATAATAAAGTTTTTTCTTATTACTATAAGGAATGGTTCTCATTCCTCTGTGTTCTGGCAATTGTGAATCCTAAAAAAACTCTCAAACCTGCAAGTGAAATATATGTGTGTATATACACTCTTTCGCGTTGTGTTGGCTACAGTGAATGAATTCAAGCAGAGACAGACTTTGTCCAGGCAGAACTAACTCGTAACTTTATTACCCTGTATCTACATAGGGACTCTCCAGGTCTGAGCTATCAAGCCAGGCCAGCTGTTCTTCTCCCCACGCATACCAAACACACCCACTTGACTGCCTTTACTCACAAAGAACAATCATGCCTCAAGCAGCTTTCTGGCTTGACCCTGAGATTCTTTTCACACACACACACTAACCTCAACTCTGGCTAGCTCAGGCTAACATTATTTTTGCTTTAGTATTTTCTTCTTCTTTTACCATCCATGTGGCCGAAGTTGCCTGTCTAGGTGCTCCTACAGTTGACCTTGGCAGCCTCTCTATTATTACCCCTCTACAGCAGGACCAGTGGAGCAAATGAGTGTTGAGATAGCAACAGGGAAATCACTCAGCAATTACCGTCACGGGCAAAAGACAATTAAATTGGGAAAATTGATAGAACTTATTTCTAATTAAATGGAATAGGATAATAACAAATAAGGACAAAACTAGAATCTTACCTCCACTCCTCCTTCCTCACCATGATCAACTTCATCCCCAACTTCTCTACTTCCTATCCTCTGAGTGGTGCAGGAGGATGGGGAGAGGTAAGGTCAGTTCATGGTACTTTGTCTCTGCTGCTCCTTCCTCCTCAGACTCTTCCTTTGCTGCAGCATTGAGTCCCTCCAACAGGATTCTGTCCTTCATGATCTTCTCCAAGGTGAGTCTTTCCATAGGTTGCATTTCTTCAAGAACTACATGAATGTAAGTCCTTTCCATGGGGATGGAAACACCTGCAGGAATGTACTGCTCTCATGTGGGTTCCCCATAGGGTAACAGTTCTTGACAGAAAACCTACTCCTTTGTGGGTTCCTCTTCACCGGCCAAACAACCCACCAAGAGGGCCAGAACAGTACAGGAAAAGTTATAAAGTCCTGGTCACTTTCTTGCTAGAAAACTAAATTTCAGAGTAAGAAAGAGCCCACAGAGGTCAATGCTGCAAACAGGTGATAAAACACAGATGTTGTAAGCAGCTGTTGTAAAACGAAATATTTGTTGGCAGCATGTTTTAGTTTCAAAATTAACATAAAGCAATCAAAAATGGAAGATCAAGACAAGATTTAAAAGTAGCCAGAAGCAACAAAGTGAAAAATGCCACTTACATAAACATGTCTAACTGAACATATTGGGATTCTTAGAAGAGGCCGGAATTGCTACTTTATAACTCTGGGATATATATGAAAGCATTTTGAAATGCATTTCTTGCAGGACTGCAAGACATATACACACCATTGATGTGTTTTGCTATGCTCTAAATACTTATGATGCTTACACACATTTAAGGCATAGAAATATCATCCACAAATTTCATTCATCATTCGTATATCATGATTATGTCTACAGTAACTTCTTTCACCAAAATGTTTTCATATTAATATAATATGTTTATCAACTAAGTTATTATTAGTACAAATAACATTATTTTTAACATTATCAGCAGCATAAAATTAAAGACAATGCCACTTATAATTGCTTTTATAGTTTTGACAGGCCCAAACAGTTGAACATGTTTGGTAATATTTTTCTTCTGATCTTTGCAGATCTCTTGCTTCTTGAGATAGGATTTTATCTATGTGTCTATCTATCTATCTATCAATCTATATATCTTAATCTGGAAAACTATTTGATCATAGCATATAACTATCTGAGAACAGAGTAGTTACTCACCTTTATTTCTTGAGTCATTCAAGACCATTTCTGAAACTCTCAGAGATGTAAATGGTTCTTTGAAATCTCATCAGCTTCTTGGGCACCTTGAAACACTCATCCCTTGTTACTTCTTCAGCAACTTGCAGAGTGGAGCCCTGGCTAATTTTAACATGTTATCTTAGCATCTTAGCACGAGCTTACTCTCCTGTGACCTTCTGACAGTGATTCTTCTTTTGAGTCATGTAGTGTATTAGCAGAAGTTGTGACAATATTGATTTGATATAATTTAAGGTTGGGCACACTGCAAAGTATAAGCCCTCATAGGAGGAGGTAATTTGTTTAGTTTCATTCTGGAGTTTTTGTTTTAATGTTATAGGTAGATTTCTTGCTGTTGTTTCCAGATTTATGAAGTAATGGAATAGTCTCTGGGGATAATTATTACAGCTGTTCATGATAAATAATTAAACTATAGGGCAGAAATCATTTTAATTATATTTACTCTATCTTACATGTGAAGGCTGAGTGTTTACTATCTCCACAGGTCTTATGTAATGTTTTGTACAACAACTCTACAGTTATCTTTAGCCAGGTTCTCCAATCTTCAATTAAGCTTTCCTCCTAAAAGGTGGAAATTTAATTTTCAACTCAGTTCGTATTACTGATTTTGTTACAGCTAGTAAAGGAGCAGTAGAAAGGATAGGAAAACATGATCAAATTTCTCTGTAACATACAAAATACTAAAATAGCTTTGTTGCTAAGAGCTGCTGTATCTAGTTCTCACACAGTAGATGGGACTATATACAGTCCAGGAGAGATGTACAGTACCAGTTGAAAAATAAAAGTCATGAACAAGGACAATGCAGTGATGTACTCAATTTTATTTCTCCATTGTTATAAATTTGAGTTTCACACAAAAGGAGTTACAGCAGCTAATTGATGGCAAGTAGTTTTATATCTAGTGGACTGATGGACTGATGCATACCAGAATATAGTTGGCACAAATATTATTAATATTCAATCTCATTTTTGCAGTCCAATGCCTTGAGTGTGGAAGGTTTGATTTTTATTGTTTTCTTTCCTTTTTTCCCTCCTGCCATTTCTCAGTACAAAGTTGTTTGGATTTACATTATTGTAATTGATTTAAAAACAGTGGTTTTCCTGCAGAGGGTGAATTTGTCCACAAACACCTAAGATGTATTGGTTGCCCACAAAATACCATGCTGAAAAAAAAAAAAAAGATCAACAGGCCATATTCTTTTCATGTTAAACCAACTGACTGGACGGGCACCACAATCTAACAACCTGGAAATCACAAACAATTTACGTAACATAATTTTTTCCTCTCCTCTTTCATGTTGTTTTGGAGTATTTATCTGCAAATCCGAGCATTTTTCATGCATACCTACTATAACATGGCAAACACCAAGTTTCACGATTTCTTAGCTTGTGAGTCATTTTCACACAGAACAAAAAGTTATAAATGTTTGGACTAAGATGGATAAAGAAATGGTTTTATAACAAAGACCTAAAGGTCTGTGTGGTCAGTCTTGTTAAACAGAGCTAAAAGATACAAAGCTAGAAACTTTGCATGAGTGTGATTGTGTTTGTACATATCTGTCTATGATGACAGAAGGGGAATCTTGGGAACCCAAAGCTTCTTCAGACAACTAGAGGAAGCACCTCATACCTGTAGGGGACTTCAAAAGTCTCAACATCTGCCATGAGGACAACACTGGACACCATTCTGGTGGGTTTTAGAGTGTTGAAAATAATCTCTACACACTCATTCTGGCCTAAGGGAGGCACTTCACTGGACCTGATGAGGTCACAGGGTTTGGGACCATAAGATGTACAGTGTCCTTCCAAACTTACTTGGAAAGCGTTGCAATTGACAGTGTGAAGAACAGAGTATTTTGTGTATAAGTGTATGCTTTTGGGTATGTATATATACATTTCATTTTTCATGTATAAAATATGTTAAAAGAGTTATACTGCTTCCCCACTCTGCTTTTTTTTCCCCACCACTTTTTAGTCATTTTCATGATAGGTTTTATTGAGTCTGCTTGAACTTTGACAGACTTCTATCACCGTTTTTCAGCTATTCATTTTTTTTTCATCCCTAAAGCATGACAGAATCAAAGAATGGCTGAGGTTGGCAGGGACCCCTGGAGGTTGCCTAAGCCTACTTGTCGTGTCCAGTGAGGTCTTGAGTATCGCTGCAGATGGAGACTGCTCAACTTTTAGCAATGTATTCCTGTGTTTAACAATTTTCACATTAAAAGAGTATTTCCTTATGATTAAACAAAATTTGTTGCATTTTTATTTGTGCTTACCGAACTTTGCCCTGTCACTCAATACCACAGGGAAGACTCTCCTTACACCATCCTATCCTACCTATTAATATATAGATATCCTATCTACATATATTATTTACATATTATAGAATGTTTGAATAATTTATTGTAAAGCTTTTTGTTAATTTTAACATTTTATATTACAACTTTTAAAAGACGGAATGAAGGAGGATTTTTTTCTTGTTTTTTTGTGTAATTAAATGTTCCTAGCAGAATACCAATGCAGAAATCCAAATCAAATCCATTGGAATTCTTTCAGATAATTTTACAAGCTTAAATGTTTTGGAGATTAATAGGGAGGGAATATTCTGCATATTTTCGGTATGTATTTGTGCAGAACTTCCTGTAGAATTAGATGAACAGTATTTCATTTCAAATATTCATATTCCAGACATATATATTCATATTCCAGACAATTGAAGAGATTTTTTTTTTTTTATTCTTTGATAATGTACTGTTCCGTTTTAATTTAGTGTTTTGATGCAAATATAGTTCAGGGGCAATGTTATTACTTCTAATAAGATTTTAAAAAATCCTTTTGATATATCACTTTGTGATAATCTTATATTAATGATTATTACACTACCTTCCATTTCAAAATCCTGACTCTTCATGGAAAGCATTCTTTTCTGAGAATTATTAGAGTAATGTGCATATAACAATTCTTGGCCTTGTTAGTAACTTCTGTGCTACCAAGAGAAAGAATGAGTTTTTTGAACCTTTTTTTGTGGGATGCTGTGTATTGATGAGAGAGCATCAAACCAGTTAAAAGTGTAGACCTACCTACTTTGCTTGTTAGATCTGCATGCAAAGCAGTCTCATAGTTCCTACAGGAAAAGTGTTTGAAAACCTCACTATGTCTCCAAGCTGTGAAGTCTCCTGGCACAGCTTATATTCAGTTTGGCTCTCCTTAAGCACTGAGATTGGTCATTTGCTGCATTTGGGTATTCCAGGCTTTTGTTGGACTCTAAATCTGGAAGCCTAGGAGAACACTTGCACCTTTATTGATCATCTGTTACCAGCCAAGCCAGCTTTATGCAGGAGCGTGATTCTCCTGTCCCCTCAGGAACCTGAATGAAAAGTTCAAACAGAAACCGGCCCAAAGCAATATCTTTAAAGTGATATGCTCACAATAATATCTTGTCATCCAAGTTAAGTGGTTTCTGTTAGAGCAAGGCACAGAAGATCTCTGTTGATTTGCATGAAATTTTGGTTTTCTACTGTAATTGAAAATTAATCTTACTCCCATACATTTTTTGTAATGAACCTTATATCCTATGTAAGAAAATAAAGGCTGAAGTCTCTGTAAGGAGTGTGGACACACTTTAAAAAGTAAACATTAGTCTTGATCTCTTTTAAGCTTGGAAGACAGAATACATGCATCCTACTGACACTGTTGCTCTTAGCTTTAAAAGTAATTTTATTTAATTGTAATAAATGTTCCACATATCCTTATAAGAACAACCAAATTGCCATCACACTAACCATCTTTCTTTAATGAGCAGATATGTTTTACTAATAGATACTTTAATCAGAGGAAAACAATCTGTCACCAGATTATTGCTAAAAAAAAAAGATAAATAAGTCATATTTTTTGTCTAATTCTTATGTTACAGGCTTGTGGCCTAATTCAATCTATTCTGAATGCACAGTAAATGCAACACAGTAATTTTAAAATCATAAACCTCTCAAAAAATCCAGGCAGAGGTCTACTAATATGTTGGATGATGGATCTCCTATTTACTATTGATCTCTGAATTCAGAACGAATCCATTCTGTACTAGCAAGCATTTTTCATACATTTTTAGAAAATATTGAATTGCTCTTAATCAGTGACAAGACTGTTTTGTGTGTTACTACTCAACATAGATTAGCAACAACATACAGCGTTTCACTAAAAAAATGAAGCTTGTAGAGGCTGGTATTCCTTAAATGAATTCCTAAATGAACTGACTTCACATTCAGCTACCCTTGAAGTAAAGGAAAACTCAGAATAAGCAATCCAGATGTAATGAGAAAAGTGCCGTATAATTTCCATATCATAAATGAAAATCTATCTAGCCCTTTGTTACATGAACATATTGTACATTGTAGTCTGAATCACTGATGGGAGAGGATTTAAAACAAGCAAACTAGTTTTTTTTTATTATTATAGCTGGTTTCTGTATTATGTCTCAAGAAGCTGCATTTATGTCCTACTCTCTACTGATTCTATTTTCTCTTCCTCAAACCACCCCATTCTAATGATCAGGTTCCTACATCTCCTTTTCTATTTTTTTTTTATTCAAGTTTTGATGCAGAAATCCATAAAATACTAACCTAATCTCACCTTTGTTCTCATTGGCCCCTGGTCCAGACCTGGATGACATTAAAACAATATCACACATCTGATCTAACTAAATATAGAATGCAAGTGGGTATGTGCTAAGCATTATTCCATGAATAAATGTCATTGGGTTTGGACTCTTTAGAAGCTTTCCCTTCAGATAACTTTTTCTGCTCTTGAAGCCTATAACTTCCTCCTCCATATTTCTTTAACAGCCTATTCTTTTTAAGACTGTGTCATTATACTCCTCTAAGTCTCAGAAGAGACTAGGAATAAGAGGGTGTGAATATAAGAATGTGAATCAGTTCACTGATTAAGGACTCTAATTTTAGCTATCTACCAGCAGATATCTATTTGGTTTTAGCTGTATATCTTCCTATTATAGTCAATAGAAGTTGAGGGTTGGACTCAGTTATGTCAAAACAGGTATGTAGCACCACAAAATTTTCCCTAAGACATCCACACAGGATTGACAGGTAAGATAGATGACAGACAGGAAGCCTCAACCCTTCTGAAGCAGCAGCAGAAGATCACAGAGTATATTCTATGGCATATCATATGCTCCTCCAGTCTTGTTTTTATTTCCCATGTTCTCAGCACATCCAGTTTACCATAGAAAATATTTAGGGGCATTATCCCCTAGATAATGTCTACCACAGAATAAACTAAATCCCCTCAATAAATTTGCAGAACAAAGAAATGAAGAAACAAATAACCTCTAAACCAATAAGCAGTAGTAATGGAAAATTGGTGTCTTTCTAAGGCTTATATGTGACACAATTCTTTCTTTTATCCCCTTATTTGCAAGGGAAGGTGTTTTATCTGTGCATGAAGGATGACAGATTCTGACTGAAGAACAGTCAAACTACAGATATTATATAAGAAAAGGAAACTCAGTGAAATGTTTCTGAACTTAGCTACTACATCATGTTCGATTACAGAAGAGTCAGCCTGTGTCTCTGAAGGTATTTCAGTTACACTTCTCACAGTGATATTGACATTCCATAAAAGTACCAAATTCTAACCCTGGTAGGGTTAGATTTCCCTAGCAGTCCACATTCAACTCATTAAAAGCTATGGTAGTTTCCAATAATTTAATTTTTGTAATGGCCATTCACAAGGCCTATACACATTAATAGTAAGTGCTTGCAGTCAGGAAGATAAGCACAGTGAATATTCTGAAAGTGTGAAATCTTCAAGAATCTTCATTTCTCTATCTTACTTATTTTTTAAAAATTCAAATTAATTTCTAAAACAAATAAAAATAACAATTTGGAAAATACGGCAATGGACATATGAAAATCTTTTAGATGTCAGTCCCTAATTTTTATTCTTTTTATAGACTACAGATATGCCAAACTGAGTTGATTATATATTACTTTTTTCCTCATAGATGACATACTCTCAAAAAACCCTCTACACTTTTATCATTGACATTAAATCACATGAAAGAAATAGTGCTGTTGCTGGCTTGAAAATTCCTCTATATCAGCTACATAGTAACTGTTCTCTCTCCTGTTAAATAAGCTGGAGAAGAAATTTCATCCTCATCTCCCAGCTATATAACTATACCAAAATTAATGCCAGCTAATATCAGTACTTTTTTTTGATTCTTCCAATTATTAAGCACTGAAATAAAATTTTCAGGTTTAAAAGTATCCAGATACCATAATAATCTGAGCTTTCATTACATTTCATTACATTCTTTTTCTTTTCCTGTCTTGATAATACTTTTTTTTTTTTTAAATTTGCTCTGAAAAATAACATTCCTGAAACACAATTCACTCAAATTGTTTGTTGTTGTAGATTGGAAACGTTTGGAGTGTTTAAAAGTATTTTGTCAAAATATAAATAGGATTTTCAAAGTCATTTGGAAAGAAAAAAAATGAAATCTTTTTCTTAGAGTGACAAAGCAGGATGTTTCAATACTAAAATATTGTGCATTTTTTTTTGCTTTCCTTTTAACTTCTGGATTATCTCCTAGCAGAAGACATTTTACATTGTCAAACCAATTTAATACAGAATGTTCAGTGCCCCCTAGACTTATTTAAAATAAATGTGAAAACCAGTGAAGACTGCAGTCTAAGCAGGCTGCAAAATACAGTTCAGGTAGGGATGCTCTGAATAAAAAAGGATGGTTGTATCTGCTGATATGGCTGGATGTGTCAGGAGCTGTTGTCCTAATTCTCAATTACCTGTGTGCAAGATAATGTGACGCTGGACTTGGCTGTGCCTCTTAGTAGTCAGCCAGTCACTTGTACCCTTTTTCTGAGAGTGCTGCTCTTCAATGTCCTACAGCACACTGAGATGTCTCTTTTTTGAAAGGCTTCTTCAGAAGTAAATAATTCCATTTATTAGACTGAAGTGAGAGCATCATGCACCAGTTACAGACATGGCACCAGGCAGTGGAGGGCTCCTGGCTTGAACAAAATAATGGCAGGAGCAGCAGGGAGAGCAAAATGTATTTAGAAGCTTGAAAGACATTAAATAAACATCTCTCCTCATTATAAAAGTAATAGACATTTACAGGGTTACTGAGTTCATTGCTGGACCATGACAAATAAACACACAACCTTTTTCTCCACTACTTGTGCTCTGTAGTAGAATTTTTTTTCACCCTTAATTTAGTTATTAAAATACTTTCTGATGGATATAATGTAAAAGATAATTGGAAAGTCCAAATATATGTACTAGGAATCAACCCATCTTTAAAATGAGATCTAAAAGAAAACATTCTGCCCAAGTTTTCTTTTTCCTGATTTCCTTGTTTATTCACAATTTTCAGTCTGGTTCCCAAAAAGAGTACACATTGAAATGATATGATGGTACAGAAAGACTTACTATCAAACATGGAATCATAACTCTTTGTAGAGCACTATCAAGAATCATATCTACACAATTCTCCTCCAACTCAGTGAGTAATGTCACACTCCGAATAAACATGAAATACTAAATTGTTTGTGGTGTTGAGGGTTGGGGTGGTGAGAAGAGGGAATGTTCTAAATAATTTTCCTTCCTCAAGACCAGCAGCAGCTGCAGAAGACTTGATATGGGATATTTTACTGGCTGATGCATCTAAAATTTTCATGTAGACTAAATTATAGTGTCATGTTCTTCAAAGTTGCTGTACTTGCATCCCCAACATTATGATTCTGCCTAGAGTTGACACTAACAAGAAAACAGGAAATTAAAATATTATCAATGCTATGAAGCCTATAAAACTGTGAACATCATCTATTAATAATTTTCTTGTAAACTATTTATGCACCCAAAGATATTTCTCATTATATGTTTTCATTATTTTATTCATTATTTTATTTTATTTCTCATAATAAATGTTTCATTTGACCTTTATTCTGTTGCAGTATATAAGGAAAGTTTGAAGTTTAAAGGTTTAAGTGAAATGTTTTAAAATGGCTTTTAACAGTTTCTTT